>JAQHRD010000002.1:3604441-4205182 GCA_029168975.1 Purpureocillium lavendulum | reverse complement strand
CCCTTGGGTGTAGGTTGGGCATTTGCCTGGATGGCGCACATGCCCGCTGTGCGCCGTACTGTAGTCCGTACTAACACGTCTATCGGAGGGTTTTGCCCCCAGCTGTAAACTCCGCAGTTGGTGCGTACATACGACGGGCGCCAGGTGCCAATACTTGCCTCCGTAGTCCGTATTTCATGGAACTTTGGGAGAGCACGAGGCGCCATCCGAAGCTCGGTTCATGCCTCTCAGGACTCCGCATTGGGCGGCACAGCGGCAGAGGGTCATTGATATCCACCACGTGTTCGAACATCGACACGGCACAGCAGGGGAGCATCATACTAGCTCCCGTCTGATCTTTCGTTGGCGGGTGCCTGTGGCTGCGGCGCAATGGAGAGAACAGCGTAGCAGATAAACCGATATACATGGATGATTATCAGGCACGTGTCGGCGAGAGTCTGTCGCGAGTCTGGCGATTGACGCCGACTGCAGGGTAGCTCAAGTTGGCAGAAGCCGATGGCACCCGTCTGCGGTCGGTCGAGGCATCTGTTGGCGGCCATGGGAAGGACAGCCGAAATTGGCCGCGAGATGAAGCAGCAAATGATGCAATCTCACAGAACCTCCCCCTACGGAGGCGTGAATGGCGCGTGTGGATGAGGGGTGGCCGCCGTGGCGGGCGCCATGCCACATGGCTTGGCGGCGATTTTCCCAGGGGTTCCCTCGAGCCCATTGACGCCTCCTCCGCTTCATTGACGCCAGCGCCGGGTCATGTGAGGTCCAGACCCGGCCGTAAAAGGGAATCTGCGCCGTCAGATTCCAGCAGGCTGGTTCTCATCGGGCCTCGGGGGAGGGAGGTTGGCTTGAAGAAGTGGTCTCAGATGGGCGGGCGAGCACCGGCAGGCTGGTCGCGTCGCAGTGTGGGCGGTGGTGGTACCTGGTAGTGGCAAGGCCGTCTCGTCTGTTGATGGTGACTGCTGTGAAGGCGACCAGACCCTGGTGGGGGTTTTCGCGCCGCCAATGCTGTCCCGGAGTGACAGGACAATGTGGTTTTCCGAGTACAGTAACCACCCACAGTGTACAGTACAGTAATAGCTACAGTGCCAGTGCGAAAGAGGTCGGGCCCGACAGGCGTCGTTCTTTGCATTCGCCGCATCGGT
Organism: Purpureocillium lavendulum; assembly: GCA_029168975.1. Classification (NCBI taxonomy): domain Eukaryota; kingdom Fungi; phylum Ascomycota; class Sordariomycetes; order Hypocreales; family Ophiocordycipitaceae; genus Purpureocillium; species Purpureocillium lavendulum. The sequence goes on along the minus strand of JAQHRD010000002.1, from coordinate 4,204,046 downwards.
ATTCCCGTCGACTGAGCAGGAAGAAATGTCCTGCTTGTTTTGGTTGCGGCACGGGTGCGGCCTTGACATGACTTTCATAAATGCAGAGGGCTGCGGAGAGTATGTCTGTAGTCCGTACAGGTACGTGCAGATGCCCTGCTATCTTTCGGCACCTTGCAACGTATCTAGGCATTGGATTCGTCTGCGCAGATTCGAACTGGAGGTGTCGTCTTTTTGGGCGATGCCCGTTCTAGTCTTTTTTTCTTTTTCTTTTTTGCTTCTGCTTCCGCAAGATGATGGATAATGTTGGCAAGTTGGTTGCATTGTGTTTGTGCGTGTGTGCGACTTGTCGACACGTTGTCCCCCGTGTCGCCCGGCCGGGGGCCACTGGAGTTGCTTTTTCGACACGATTGCCCAGAGTGATTTGCGCGATCCTGCTTGGTCCAGACTCTGGAGTTTGCTACCCACGGCCGGGGCAATTGTGGCTGGGCGTGGAGGCGAAGCCCTCGGCCGGTGGGCGCCTCCGTTGCAATGCAGCTGGATCGAGCCGGCGGTGCAGGCCGAGGATTGCATCTGGCCCCAGGTACTCCATAGTCCGTACGGAGTACGTGGTACCCCGAGCACCGCAAGGTACGTGCTGCTGCTGCCGCCGCCGCCCCTCTCGCGGCGATGCCGAGCGGGCCCGCGCCGTGGCCCTGAGAGATCGTCAACCAAGGCCTCGCGGATCCACTTCCGCCCAAAGTCACACGCCGCCAAACGTGCGCCGCGACCGCAGGCGCGGTACCAAGTACAGTTAACGTAACTGGTGCGCCCAGACGATCTTCGGGCGTGGCCATCGCCAACTTGCGTTCGGTCTCTTGTCCTCGACACCAACGTCTTTCGATCCCGCTGCTGGTGCCCGCCGCCGGCACTCCTCCTTGCCGCCGTCCCGCGACCTCGCCGAACCCCCAATTGACCCGCGAAAAGACGCCCGCGCGGCGCGACCATTCTCCCAGCATGTCGATTCCCATGACGAGACTGGGCGGCCGAGGTTTGTCGCCCGATCTTACGCGGATGAAGACGCGCCCTGTAGCACGCGGCTGACCCTGTGCGATGCAGCCCTGCACTCTGGCGATAATGACGAGGTTGAGCGCGAGTACGACCGCCTCCGCGACCAGGCGCGCGCCGAGGCCGCGAAGCGCAATTCGTGTTTCGAGCGGGTAAGGGCACCACACCGATCGGCCCGCCGTCCTCTCCTGTCGTGCGCGGAGGATACGACACGCGCAGAGTCGACATGAATGATTGACGAGGCGCTCGCTGACCACGTCCCCTCACAGTCCAAGCAGGCGTACAACTCTGGCGACGGCGCCGCCGCCAAGGAGCTCTCGAACCAGGGCAAGATGCACGACCGCAAGATGGACGAGCTCAACCAGCAGGCGGCCGACTACATCTTCCGCGAGAACAACGCGGCCGGCAAGGTCGCCGGCGACCAGATCGACCTGCACGGGCTCTTTGTCGAGGAGGCGGAGCGCATCCTCGAGCAGCGCATCCGCGCCGACCAGGCCCGCGGCCAGACGCACCTGCACGCCATCGTCGGCAAGGGCAACCACTCGACCGGCCACGTCCAGAAGATCAAGCCCAAGGTCGAGGAGCTGTGCCGCGAGCTCGGGCTCCGCTACACCACCGAGGACAACGCCGGCCGGATATACATCAATCTCCAGGGCGGCGAGCCGATGCCGCCGCAGCAGCACCACGGCGGAGGCGGCGGCCAGCCTGGGTATCCGGGCGGACATCAGCAGCAGCAGCACGGAGGCCAACATGGTGGACAGCAGCAACACCATGGCGGGCAGAACCAACAGCAGGACGAGATTGGGAAGCTGGTCGAAAAGGTGCTGCCCCGGATCCTGCGCAAGATGGAGAAGGCGTGCTGCGCCGTCATGTGAGGTTGGAGTCTGGATGCTGCATTGGATCCGATGGCTGGCTGGGTCTCAGCCCGGACATGTGCATGCTGCGTGTTGGGCACTTTTGGATGATCAGGAAGATAACGGGAACCGACAAAGGTCGACGTCATCAACGGCCTGCCGGCACTGGCATGGCAAGGCAAGGTAGAGCGCGGAATTGGGGGCACGTCTACAAGGATGTCTGTTTATGAGCTTGGATATGTGATACCTGACGAGACAAAGAGATCTATGCATTGCGCTAGACAAAACAAATACAATGGGATGTGGGTATAAGACCGTTTATGACCTCGCTGCGTCCCCTCGCTGCGTTCCGAGCCCCTTTAATAGCCGTTGTATGTACACTCGATACCATGTCGGACACCAGCGCTCCTTTCAGTGGTTGGAATAGTGCAGAGACTGCCGGGGCTGACGTTGGTGCAGCTGCATCTCCTGGTCGTCCTTTGGCGGCATGGGCGGCGCCTTGTCGAGCGTGAAGCCGAGGACCTCGCAGAGGAGCACGACCACCATCTCCATGATGACGAGCAAGCCCAGGTAGAGCCAGACGGTGGACGTGACGCCGCCAAAGACCAAGAGGCACGAGTAGGCGAGGCGGGCAATGACAAAGGGCAGCGAGGCGATGACGCAGAGGATGATGCGGTGCTCGCCCTGGGAGACGTAGCCCTGGTTGGAAAAGGCCAAGAAGGTCTCGAGGCACAGCAGGGCGGTGGCGGCGGCGAAGATGCCGGTGCCGGCCTTGCTGATGGCCGAGTACTCGATCTTGGGCTGGCCGCCGGCGCCGACGTGGTAGTCGGACTGGGTGCCGCCGACGATGAGGAGGACGATGCCGACGAGCATGAGGACGCCGAGGAGGCGCTGGTACATGGGCTTGACGACGACGTGGCCCTGGCGGTTGATGGAGTCGAAGACGCGGTCGAGCAGGCCGAGGAGCACGAGGATCAGGGGGCCGAGGCCGAGGCCGTTGAGCGTCATCCACCCGATGTAGAGGCTCACGTTGGTCGGGTCCGAGACGGTGGCCAGGCGCAGGGCGTCGCCGATGATGCGGGCGAGGGCGAGGATGATGAGGAAGCGCCAGCCGCTCGACCGCTTGAAGCCGTGCTTGATGCAGAGGTAGACGCCGCCCGCGATGAAGAAGGTGTATATGACGAGGGACGCGATGGCGATGTGGTCGTAGGTGTCAAGGGGTCGGCCCATGGTGGCGGCGGGTGTCGGGGACTCGGATGCTGTGGTGTATTGCTGTGATGATTTGTTGCGGGCTATCTTGTTGCCAACGAGACGGTTTCGAGATGTCTTTCAGTCTTTGCTTATAGATAATAAATAAGTCAGGGAGAATTTGTCGAGGCCGACTCTTCGGTTATGCCGCAAGGTCTATGTTGTATATAATCGACTTGATACGGCACTCGAGACCCAGGACACCGGCAGCAGTCTTATATATGCATCCATCGTCAGTCCAGTCCGGTCCCAGCTCGAATGGATTGTCCTCCTGGTCAACAACGGGGGAGGGGCGTCCACGCCTCGTCGTCCGCCCACTGCCCTCCGCCCGTTTTCCTCCTCCACGAGCAATGACAACACCGCAAGCGCGCGAAGCCAGAGAGGCCCTCCCATCCCCCCGTCGCACGGGTCCCTCCCGCTCGGCATCACGGCACGCCAGAGCTGACGCCTCGCTGCGGGAGGCACTCCCGAATCCATCGAATCCATCGCGATTCCTCCAATGACGGGGCTTCCAGGGCCCTGCCGGCACTGCGGGCGTGCCGACACCCAGCGGGAGGAGCAGGCGTGGCAGGGTCCGACACAAGGCAAGACAGGCACGCGGCGTCCGGGCTGTGCGTGGCGGTCGAATAGCTTGCCCGATGGAGTTTAGATGCGGCTGCTCACTTGCGTCAACGCGCTGCAGCCCGCCCATATTTTTCCTCCCTTCCTTCCGTAGGGCTGGGGCAAGGCTAAGGTAGTACGTATGGCAGGCGTGCAGGCAGTTCATTAGCGTTGGGCAAGGTGCTTATGAGAACCTGGCCACGGCGGCTGTCGCTTGGATCAAACGGAAATCGATGCGAGCGAGGCGAAGCAGGGCGCGGCGCGATTCGATTCGTGGGGCCATCCATGGCTGCTGGCTGGGGCGGTTGATCCGTCCATCCTCCATGCTGTCGAAACTATCTACGAGTGAGCACAACTCCCTTGCCTCTTTTGGGCGAGGCCGCGGGCGCGATTCGTGGACACTTGACGTGGACTTTGAGTGAGATTTCCAGCCATGGCGTCAGCTGGGCCTTTTTCTTTTTTAGTGTACAACTCGAATGCCCTGTTGGCCTACGGGGATGCGCGAAAACGAAGATGATGACGACGTGAGAGATGATGGGGCGAGGGAGGCGTTGATCCAGTAGAGAGAATTGGGAAAGGATGGACCCGTGGACATCGGCAGGCGGCCTCAACGAGAGCCCACTCGTACACTCAGGAGCCAAAGCATCCATGCCCGGATGGCGACGGGATGAAGCTCCAACCTCCAGATGCCCGGAGGATCAGCCACCTCGGGCGAGGTGGACCGCCGGGTGTCTCATCAACCTGGAATGGACGTCGTCCAGCGTGGAAACCCCCACTGCGTGCCCTGAGCCTCTCCGGTTTGGCTCCACAATTCGTGGATGCCTGCGCCGCCTGCGGTGCCTGTGCTGCCCGCGCCTGAGCCGCTCCTCCAGCCGCCGCCCCAACCCCACCATCGCGACGGCATGCCCAGATCCCCGCCAAAAAGTTCGAGCTTCAACCTCCATCAACCCCAATACTTGCGCTGGTCGCAATGCCAGTACGTCTCCCCTCCCGCTGCCGCTTTGAACTTCCTGTGACGTGACCCATACAGACGCCCCATTTGCTGACGTCCGTCCCAGCTCATCATCGTCACCGGCCTCCCGTCCTCGGGCAAGACCACCCGCGCAAAGCAGCTGTACGACTACCTTGCCCAGCGCATCGCACCGACCGACTCTTCCACACCCGCAAAGTACCGCCTGCACCTGATATCCGACGACACCCTCTCCATATCCCGCACCGTCTACGACCTCTCCCCCTCCAAGGTTCCCGCACATACCCGCTCCGCCAATGCCTCTGAAAAGGATGCCCGCGCCGCCCTCTACGGCGCCGTCAAGCGCGTGCTCTCCGACAGGGACTTTGTCATCCTAGACGGCCTGAACTACATCAAGGGGTGGAGGTATCAGCTGCACTGCGAGGCCAAGGCCATGCGCACCCCCAATTGCATCCTCCAGATCGGATGCACCCCGGACAGGGCGCGCCGCGTCAACGAGGAGCGGATACGGAAGGAGCAGCAGCAGCAGCATCCTGGTGGGGAGAAGCAGGATGGCGATGTGATACCAGAGGGGGACACGACAGAGGCCTACGAGCCGGGGAACTGGGACAATCTGGTGTTCCGCTACGAAGAGCCCAATCCCATGACGCGCTGGGACAGCCCGTTGTTCACCGTCATATGGGAAGACGACGAGGCCCAGACACGCAAGACGTTCGACTCCCTGTGGGATACGATGGCAGGCGACGCGAAACCCGTTGTACGGCCCAATCAGTCCACAGAGCGTCGTGGGCGGGATGCGGGCGGCGACTACCTCTACATCCTCGAGCGTGAGACGCAAGACATCGTCAAGAGGATCCTCGATCAACAGGCTGCCGACGGCAGCAGCGGACAAGTTTCCGTGCCACTGAGTGCCCCTGGGAAGTCGGAGTTGACCATAGAGCTTCCGCCGGGCAAGAAACTAGGCGTACCGCAGCTGCAGCGCCTACGGAGGGCCTTTGTCGCGCTGAACCGCGGCGGCATCGGCCTGGACTCGGTCGCCAACATGGCTGCGGATGGCTTGAGGGAGACCTTTGTGACCTATCTCAACGATGCGTTTGAAAACGACGAATAATACACGCAAAGACGGCCTGACGTTTTAATCAAAAAGTGGCGAGCCGCCTTGAGATGCTATCTGAGCGCCTCTGTCTGCCGCCCGACTGACATACGTCCGCCCTCCCGCGCACCTCATGCGCCAGACCTTCACGCGTCAATACAACCCGCGTCTGCTGGATTTATCCGATATCATGGAGACTCCCTCTGCGTCCTCTTTGATTGTTCCCGGCCTCTTACCACAGCAATCGTTCTTTCCCTTTTCCGAACGTGGCGTGGACTCTACACAGGGCGCAACCAATACTGGACCTTTTCCTACTCTTCTTCCAGCTCGCAGGCGAGAATGCCCCAGGTCCGCTGTTGACAAAAGGGCGCGAGGTGACACAGGGGCGCGGGAGCCGGACCCTCGGTTTGAAGAGGCCACTCGTGGCCAGGGAAGTTGAGCTTCCTGACGAAGTTGTACGAGTCGAGGACGGTGTAGAAATCCCACTGGGCATCGCGGAGTTGCACTTCAACGAACCGACATCTGTTGCCCGTGAACACCTTCCTGTCGGAGCGGATCTCGGTGCCGGTGCCTGGGGTACGCCGGATGCTGTAGTCGACGAGCCAGATGTTGTTAAACCGGTCGGCTGTCCCGTAGCGCGCTGCGCGCTCGAGAGTTTTGAAGGCCGACTTGTGAGCCTGGCGGCCCTCCCGAAACCAACCCGGGTTGATTTCCAAGGCCAAATTCTGGCAACTATAATCACCCATCCACTGCGGGAGACCGAATGTATTTTGCCACAAGTCACACAGTCTGGTCATGTCAAAGTGGTCGTAATCAAACGGCTGGATGATCATGAGGTCGAGCATGGGGGACACCTGGAACCGCCTCCAGCCGTCCTCGCGCGGCTCCGAGAATCTGCATTCGACGGTGAAGCCCCTCTGCGCCCGTCTTGCCTCTTCGGTATCCGCGGGGGCCCATAGGTACGATGGGTCGCAGGGCTTGTAGTTGCTGCGGAAGCAGGACGCGCGGATGTGTCTGGTGAGGGCACGGCGCGCCGCCCAGCACGCGGCGGAGAGGCCGCGGTAGATGTGGTAGGCCGACATGTCGCCTGCACGGGGCTGGAGGGCCGTCGACGGGCCGGCGAGGCCGTACCCGAATCTGCCGTGCTTGTTCAGTTTGTCCTTGATCGCGCACTCCCCGTCGGCTCTCAAGTCGTATATGGTGAAGTATTGCGCCCCGGGCTGAATCGCTGGGTCGGGACGTGCCTCGGCGGCATGCTCCCAGATGATGGCCCGCAACTCTGGCGGGAGTCTGGTGATGTCGAAAGTTTTGAGCTTCTCAGCCATTTCGACGGCGTGATATAAAATAATGACAAAAGTTTCAAGGCAGCTCTGGCTTTCAGTGAATACTAGCAGCAGGAAGGCAGCAGGGCGGTTGGGATGTATCTGATAAGGTGACAGATAGGTGGCCGCGGGTGTTGAAAGGAAACTGTTGACGACGATGCCGCTGTGGGATAAGATGTGTGCCTATGGAGAAGCCAGGAGATATATATATATATGTTCTTCTTCGCGTGAACAAGGCGATTTAAGTTGTTCGAGGTGCCCCGTGGCGAATAGGCCATGCCTTTTACTTTACCTGGCCGCGAGTTGGTCGTGGCCTAAGCACCCGCGAAGTTTACTTACCGCCAGTCGTCCTGTGGTTCCCCAGGCACCCAGGCCGGTTTCCAGCGTGGCTCTTGAAGCAACAGTCTGCTGGACCATGATGAGTCTGTTACTGAGGTGGCAGACGGCCTCGTTGTCATCCAACTACGGGAGAGTTTATCTGACTCTCGACGACGAAGCGTAGGTTGAGACAGCATCGACGGTGTGGTCTGCAGGTCGCTGGAGACACTCGCGACCTGATTAACCTCTGTTGACTCGTGAATTCAGACAATCTGCCCATTTTAACCCCAGTCTGATGGTTTGAGGATGAAGTACCACTGGCAGGCATAGATGGCCGCGGCTACCCAAGATAAGTTTGCGCCGCGCGCCGCCTGTCGCTGGCGGACGACAAACCCCACCACCACGTCGGCGATGACTGATGGCCTCATCGCAGGGGCGCTGCGCTACCTAGGTATCTAGATCACATCTTTGACGTCCCGCCGCCAAAGTCGCCGTGCCTACCAGCCCCTCCGCTGAACCGCGCGGCGCCCTCGACGCTCTCCGACGCCACGACGCCGACGCCGTTGGCAAACTCGAAGCGCATGGCGTCCTCGAAGGAGTCGGCCCCGTACGCCGCGTAGTAGCAGCTGGCCCTGTCGACGCGCATGCACGCCTGCGGGAAGCGCAGCAGCTGCCGCGCCAGGGCGTGGGCCTCGGCGACGGCCTCGCCGCGGGCGACGACGCGGTTCGCGAGCCCAAACTGCAGGGCCTCGCGCGCGCCCACGGGCCGCCCCGTGAGCACCATGTCGAGGGCGCGGCCGAGGCCCACGACGGCCTGCAGGCGCACGGTGCCGCCGTCGATGAGCGGCACGCCCCAGCGGCGGCAGAAGACGCCGAAGACGGCGTCCTCGTCGGCGACGCGCAGGTCCGCCAGCAGCGAGAGCTCGAGGCCTCCCGCGACGGCGTGGCCCGCCACGGCGGCGATGATGGGCTTGGAGGTCTGCATGCGGGACGGGCCCATGGGCGCCGTGTTCTCGCCCCGGAGGTGGGCGGCCGCGTCCGGGACGTACTCTTCCAGGACGCGTGGCTCGTCCGCAGTCGTGCCGCCGTCCTGTTGCGGTTGCTGGGTCTGAGCTCGGCCCGAGGAGAGCGCGTGCAGGTCGAAGCCCGCGCAAAAGGTGTCGCCCGCGCCGTGCAGGACGCACACCTTTTGGCTCTCGTCGCGGTCAAAGTCGGAGAAGGCGGCGGCGAGGAGCTTCGCCGTGGGCGGGTCGACGGCGTTGCGGCGGTGCGGGCGGTTGATGGTGATGGTGGTGATGCCCTCCCCCGTCTTGCTCACGAGCACGGCGTCGGCCATGGTGTCAGGTTGGGCAGCCCGCCGAAAGCTTTCCGACGTATCCGGGTCCCTGTGTGATAACGGGAGGTTTGGTGCACGAGCGACAGTCGACACCACGCCTGGCTTCAGGTGATAGTTATATGTGCCTGTCCATCGTGTAAGTCGGCCGCGGCTAATTGTGGAGAGCCTAGGCTGTCAGTGCCGCATCGTGCACATGAAGCCCTCGACCCCGCGTTTCGCTAGTCTTGTTGCAGACACTGTTGACCCGACCGCCGTCGGTGAGGCAAGTCTTTCTTGGCCGTGGCATGCCGTCTTACTGACTGGCAGCTGGCGTTCGGTCGAGGCTGGTTCTATATCACTCTCATCGGTTCTGCTGGCAGGCCTTGGCCTAGACCTCGTCTCCTTGTTTAAGACCGTCTTCCGGTCGAGCAGCTCAGACGGGGGAGGAGCACGGGATTCCATGCTCGGCCAATCGTTTGTGTGCCATACCGTTGGACTGAACACGACTCCGGACCATTTGGGAGTGTTCGTCTCGAGGAACACAGACAAGATCATTTCAAAGGGGAGACAGTCCTCGCCTCATGAGTCGTCGCCTCGGAGGCGCAACGGTCGTGAAGAGGGCCTGGAGCTGCTTTCCATCACTGGCCATGGCACCAATGGGTTCAATTGCTTATCGTCCGGCATTCGACGTGATGAGAGCGAGTTTTAAGCGGAACCCTTGCGTGGTACGCGCTGAAGGCTTGCGAGATCATTGCAGATAGGTGGCCACCTGGGCAGTGTTCGGACAAAGGCATCAACGGGGGGCGCATGCCTAAACAAACGCCTCGACCGAAAGATGGTGAGTGCCGATGTTGGTGCGTCCCAGGACTTGGATGCCAGGAGGAAACGAACAAGCGCCCAGGTCTGAACAAACAGCTCACGGCCAGCTGTGGGCACCTGCGTGTCGTACTCGTAGAGGCTAGGTACTCCAATGGTCCGTGGCGCGTGGGTGGCCGAGGCGCGCGTCCTCCAGCTGCCTAACAGCGGCTGACCAGCGGGTGGAAGGTCGCAGAAGCTTCCACTGTTTTGCCGCAGGCCACCGTGTGGATGCTTCTGGCGACCCAGAACTAACAGTGGGCGGTGCCCGGTGGCGGCCACTGGCCAGCGCCTAAGACCAGGTGGCCCACACCCAGAGGTACCTCGCCGGCGGAGGCCCGAGCTTTCCAGGGCCGTGCATCATCAATCTTCCGCTCCGACTCAGGGCAGGCAGTGATATCATTGGCCCGCGCTGCCAGTAACCTGGCGCTGTCGTCCCGGTGAGTAATGCACTTGCAACCTGGAGCTTGTACCTCTCCGGCCACTACCTCATCATCATCGCCTCTTCTTCCACTCTGCACTCGCCATCATCAACCACAACTCTCCCCATTTAACATCCCCATTCCTCCTTCCCCCCTCAACCTCTCTCCCACAACATTCTCTTCGGTTCACGCGTCTGCGCACCACATCGACATCAACGCAGTCGTCGTGCGCCTCTCTGCATCTGCACCCCGAAGCCCGCTCTCGGCCACGTTTCCATCCCCTCCGAGCCGATCACAGCTTCTGCGAAGCGTACTCGGCGAGATGGCTTCCCATCCCGAAGACCACCACAAGAAGAAGGTCAACTTGACGTACGTACTCCCGGCGCTGCCATCCCTCTAGTTGAGGTGGTTGCTCTCAACGTTGGGCCAACGTGATGCTGACTCGGCTTTCGCAGCGACCCCTCCGGCGCGGAGGTCAAGAACGTTCGTTTGCCCCAAACGCCCCGACCATCGTCGCCAGGACTGACCGACGTGCAGGAAGATGACACCGCGACCGCGATCCTCAAGAAGAAGAAGAAGCCCAACCAGTTGATGTAGGTTTACCCTCATGCCCCGCCTCGGTGTACCTTCCTCAGTCTAACGCCGTTGTTAGGGTGACCGATGCCGTCAACGATGACAACAGCATCATCGCTCTGTCTGAGGCGACCATGGACTCTCTTCAGCTTTTCCGAGGCGATACCGTCCTCGTGCGGGGTAAGAAGCGGAAGGACACAGTACTCATCGTTCTCGCCGACGAGGAGCTCGATGACGGCAGTGCCCGCATCAACCGTGTCGTTCGCCACAACCTCCGTGTCAAGCACGGTGACATGATCACCATCCACCCGTGCCCCGATATCAAATACGTGAGTTGCATCCCTTGGTACCAACCGAATCTATGCAATGACGACATCCTGCTAACGCCCCACAGGCCAAGAGAATCGCCGTTCTGCCAATCGCCGACACCGTTGAGGGCATCACCGGCTCTCTCTTCGACGTCTTCCTCGCCCCCTACTTCCGTGAGGCCTACCGACCAGTCCGCCAGGGCGATCTCTTCATCGTCCGCGGTGGCATGCGGCAAGTGGAGTTCAAGGTCGTCGAGGTCGACCCGCCCGAGTACGGCATCGTCGCCCAGGATACTGTCATTCACTGCGACGGCGACCCGATCCAGCGAGACGAGGAGGAGAACAACCTGAACGAGGTCGGCTACGATGATATCGGTGGCTGCCGCAAGCAGATGGCTCAGATCCGCGAGATGGTCGAGCTTCCCCTTCGCCACCCGCAGCTCTTCAAGTCCATCGGCATCAAGCCTCCCCGTGGTGTCTTGCTCTACGGGCCTCCCGGTACCGGTAAGACGCTCATGGCCAGAGCTGTGGCCAATGAGACTGGTGCCTTCTTCTTCCTTATCAATGGTCCCGAGATCATGTCCAAGATGGCCGGCGAGTCCGAGTCCAACTTGCGCAAGGCTTTCGAGGAGGCCGAGAAGAACTCACCAGCCATCATCTTCATCGACGAGATCGACTCCATTGCGCCCAAGCGTGAGAAGACAAATGGCGAGGTCGAGCGACGTGTTGTTTCGCAGCTTTTGACGCTCATGGACGGCATGAAGGCTCGCTCCAACGTCGTCGTCATGGCCGCCACCAACCGGCCCAACTCGATTGACCCGGCCCTGCGACGATTCGGCCGCTTCGACCGCGAAGTCGACATTGGTATCCCCGACCCCACCGGTCGCCTTGAGATTCTCCAGATCCACACCAAGAACATGAAGCTTGGCGACGACGTCGATCTGGAGCAGATCGCCGCCGAGACTCACGGCTACGTTGGTTCCGATGTTGCGGCCCTCTGCTCCGAGGCCGCCATGCAGCAGATTCGTGAGAAGATGGATCTGATCGACCTCGACGAGGACACCATCGATGCTGAGGTGCTCGACTCTCTCGGCGTCACCATGGAGAACTTCCGTTTCGCCCTTGGTGTCTCCAACCCCTCCGCTCTTCGCGAGGTGGCCGTTGTGGAGGTGCCCAACGTCCGCTGGGAGGACATTGGTGGTCTCGAGGGTGTCAAGCAGGACCTCCGCGAGAGCGTCCAGTACCCCGTCGACCACCCCGAGAAGTTCCTCAAGTTCGGCATGTCCCCATCCCGTGGTGTGCTGTTCTACGGCCCCCCCGGTACCGGTAAAACGATGTTGGCCAAGGCCGTCGCCAACGAGTGTGCCGCCAACTTCATCTCCGTCAAGGGCCCTGAATTGCTCAGCATGTGGTTCGGTGAATCTGAGAGCAACATCCGCGACATCTTCGACAAGGCCCGTGCTGCCGCGCCTTGCGTCGTCTTCCTTGACGAGTTGGACTCCATTGCCAAGGCTCGTGGCGGCTCTGTCGGTGACGCCGGCGGCGCTTCCGATCGCGTTGTCAACCAGCTCCTGACTGGTAAGCCTCACTGTTGACCACCCACTCCGTGGCTAGTTTACTGACTGTAATTGCAGAAATGGATGGCATGACTTCGAAGAAGAATGTCTTCGTTATCGGCGCCACCAACAGACCTGAGCAGCTCGACCCTGCTCTCTGCCGTCCTGGTCGTCTGGACTCGCTCATCTACGTGCCTCTGCCTGATGAGCCCGGCCGCCTCGGCATCCTCAAGGCTCAGCTGCGCAAGACACCCGTCTCCTCTGACATCGACCTCGGTTACATCGCCAGCAAGACGCACGGTTTCTCGGGTGCCGATCTCGGATTCATCACCCAGCGTGCCGTCAAAATTGCCATCAAGGAGGCCATCAATGCCGACATTGAGCGCACCAAGGCTCGCGAGGCCGCTGGAGACGACATGGACGTGGATGAAGACGCCGAGGACCCTGTGCCTGAGCTGACGAGGGCCCATTTCGAGGAGGCCATGCAGATGGCGCGCCGGTCAGTCACCGACGTGGAGATCCGCCGCTACGAGGCGTTTGCCCAGCAGATGAAGAATGCCGGTCCGGGTGCCTTCTTCAAGTTCCCAGAGGCTGGTGCTGACGGCCAGGCTGGCGGCGATGCCGGCAATGGCTTTGGCGACGCCGGTAACGATGATGATCTCTACGACTAAGCCTTGGCTGGTTGCTCTCCGCTACGGACACGGCGCTGGTCCATGTATTCTAGGTTTTCTGACTCGTACATGTGCATCGTTTGGGGCACACAGCCTATGGACGGCATCAATCTCCATGACGCCTTGTTTTCGCTGCTTTTTTTGATGGGCCCTTAGGAGTTGGTAGACACGGGTAGTAGAGAGGGCGGCGGAGGACACGATTGACGCTCGGCCCGAGGCACAACTGGACAGACTGCTGCCGCTCGGCACGAAAATTACGTTTGTTGTCGGACGCGAGTTGGCGTGGTGGTGGCAGAGCAGGCAGGTCGTCTCCTTGTGCCACTGGTTGCGGTAATGGAGGAGGGGGCCAGTTTGATAGATGACGCGAATTGATCTTGACTGCATTTAGCAAACTTCCCATGCTTTGTTCAGTGTCAGGAGACATGGCCATCCCAGGCCTCCTAATGTTGGTATTGTATCTATTCATTGCTCGATGCCACTGCTCCTCCCCCGATGGTCCTTCCTGTTCCCTCCTTTAGTACGGTTGCGAGTTCCGGCAACGCACGGTTGCTTCAGCCTCGCATCCCTGGTGTGGGATTCCTGAGTCGTCGGCGCCAAAAATTCGACACGACATGCATGCTTCCTATGCGTATTACCCAGAGGGACCGCCCGTCCTTTGCCTTGTTTGCCTGGGGCTCTAGGCTTCTCCGGAGAGGGTTTTGTTGGCCTCTTGATGTGGGAAGGGCGTTCGATTAGCGCGTGCGTGTTTTATGGTGTCGTGCGATCTTGTATGGTGAGGTGTGTGCGTGTGTTAGCGTGTTGCGTTGCGTGTCGTAATGAGGTGTAGATGTGTGAGGTCGTGTATGTTTGCGTGAGCTCGAGGTCTTCGTGTCGGAGCTGTTGAGGTCCTCGTCGTCCCTTAGCGGTGTTGGCCCGTGTTCATTGCGAGGCAGATCCATCATGTTGGCCTCTCTTGTTATCGTTCCCGTGCTTGTCCTTCTCGTTTCGTCCATGGCCCTGTTTGGCCGCCGTCAATCCCTTCCTTGATTGGTACATGTCCCCCCATGATATCTGTCGTCCGCCCCCAGACCAGGCCGCGGGTGTCACCAATCACTTCACTGAGAGTCAACTGCCGGCCTCGTCCACGTCGCACACGGCCTCGAGGCTCTCCCTCGTGACCCTGAGCGCCTCCTGCAGGACCGTGTCCGGGAGGGCGAGGTTGGGCTTGTCCCCCGCGGCGTCGGCCGCCGCGCCGTTGACCTTCTTGGCGTCGCCGTTGGGCGTCTTGCTGCCGTTCTTGGCTGTGGATGGTGCTGAGGACGAAGAGGACGAGGAGGCTGAGTCGGCGCGGACGTCATCGAGGACGCGGCGGAGGAGGGCGGGATATGTGGTCTCCTCACCGGAGCGCAGGAGGGAGAGGGCGTGGTTCTGGACGGCCGTGGGCCAGTTGGAGGCGTGGGCGTTGAGGGCGTGGAGGAGGGCTTCTTGGATTCTGGAGCAAAGTGTCAGCGGCCTGTTCGTGCGATGTCGATGCCAAATATAGGCGTGTCCGCCGGCGCTCCCTCCACGGGGCCGCGGGCGGGCGTGGCTGTACACCGACGAGGTCGGGACCGCGGAGGGAGCAGAGCCACACCTAGGGCCAGCACGTACTTTGCGACATGGCCGTCGCGCAGGAGAACGGTGTTTATTTGCGACCGCAGGTCGGGATCTAGCGTGGCGGGCGTGTAGTTGGCGGCCGAGGACGGCACCTTGACGGGTGTGGAGGGTTGTTGAGCCATGGCGATGGCGCGCGCGGCTGCCTCTCGACTCTCGCCGAGACAGCGAAAAGTGCAAGATGTGGTGGTGGTGGCCACGTTTCGACCAGGCTGAGGCGCGCTTCCCGTCCGTCGCGATGGGGGTGCGTTCCGCGGCCAATTGAGCAAGACGCGGCCCGAGGATGAATTCGCAACTCGGGTTGCCGTTGTGGACGTCAGTGGTCTCCAGCTGGCTGCAGATCTTGGGAGGGAGGGCGACGCTTCGAGCTCGATTGGAGGGTCGTTGACTCGCTGGATGCTCGATCGCCCGTCAGGTCGCGTAATACGGACAGAGGCAACAAATCGGCAAATGGGAGTTTTCTTTTCGTAGGTATTCAGCACTGCAAAGAAGGAGGCGAAAAAGATTTAGAAATCAGCATCCATTCACTCCAGACGATGGATCATCTCCGGCGAAGCAGCCGCAGGCCCCTTTCAATGGCCATGCACTCGCTCCGCCGCCATGCTGCCACGCCAGGTCCAGCACGAGGACGGAAGAAAACTCACCAAGAGGCGATCGACTACGCTCAACGTCGCTATCAGTGTGCGAGGCGCGGACGGTAAGGAGGAAATTTTCCGCAAGCGCCACCTTGGATCTCGCGCGAGGAGGGGATGTTGAGAGGTGCCCGGGGACGTAAATAGAGGAGCGGGAAAGAAACGAAGGCAGCGGGAGCAACGATGCAGCAGAGATGTCGGACGGCCGTTGGGCGTGCTGGTGATGACGGAGGAGGAGGCACGAGGCTGAAGGGCCAAGGCACCGTCAGAGTCAACAAACCTGGGCTGAGGTGGTAGCTCAGTGGAGGCCGGGGCGGCCAGCTAGCTAGACAGCGCACGACACGGGGGAGCCGCCCCTCACGGCGTGCGCTGCAGTGCGCCTGCGGGGGCAACCTGGAAGGCAGTGGACGCCGCCTGGCTGGCCCTGGGGGAAAGGGGGCGGGGGCGGCTGTTCAGTAGGTGCCCGAGGTGCTCGCCCATGGACGCGCTGAACTGAGCCTATGGGGACGAGGCTGAGATGCCCAGAGGGCGCTGAATGGCGGGGGTGCGTGCCCTGGCAGCCAGCGACACAGGCTGAGGCGGGCTGCCACACCTCAGGTTCCAGGTGTCCCGTCTTCGCTCCAGGGCTTCCACCTCCCCGAAAAGCGGGCGGGGGCAGCGAGAGGAGGAGCCCTGTCGCCCGGGCGGTGCGGGGAGGGGCCGGCCGTTGTGGTGGGGCCGTGCTGAGCCACTCCATACGCACTCGTGATTTGGACATTGTTCTCCGTTGCCCTACAACAAGAAGTAGGCTACCCTGCACCGAGCCGCGACAGGAACAAGATCACGAACTCGACAGGGCTGCACTCAGATCGATGCCGTTTCCCCCAGGATCTATAGCCTGTGACTATACCTTTACAGCTGTACAATAGTTGCTGTACTGGATATACTCGCAAGTCGGAGCTTTGGTCACGTTGGCCGCCTGCTAATCACATGAAGGAAACGCCATTGGCATACACCGCCAGCGCCAGTACGCTCTTCTTACCCGACGCCTAGAACAACTGTTTTCACTTGAGGCCGTATGTGTGTGCCATTCGCACTCTGTCGACCAACATCTCAGGCGTTGGGAGCCTTTCACGCCTCGAAGCTGCCCAGCCAGCCGACCAGCCTACAAGCTGGTCACGGTCTTCTTCTCAGCCAAGCCGCTGCCAAGCACCTGCACGAGCGAGCGCCAACACTCTCTCACATCCTCGCCCTGGACGGCCGACTGGCTTGCGCTACCCTGGCCCGCCGCCCTCCCCCATCGCAACGCCAGCACAGCACTCCCGAGCGTGGCGGCATCTCATCAGCTCGACCAGACCGGAGACCAAGCAAGCGGCAGCGACTAGCGCCCGAGGACGTGGTGGGCTTGGACGCAAATCCTATCGCAGACCGCGGGCCGGGCCGCTAGACCGGGAGCAGTGTATGTTTGCTACCCTTAGCCCTGCTGGCTTCCTTCACCGACATCTCGTCACCGGCCGAGCAGCGCCTCGTCACTGGCCCGTCGTCACACACACCACTTCCCTTACCCCTGGTGGGGGGCCCCTCCTCCACAGGCGACAGACAGCCGATGGGCGAGCCCGTGAGCGAGCGAACGACGTCGAGAAAGCCTCCACGAGGCAAGGAGACGGATAGCATCCGTGGTCCGCCCCCTCCCACTCCACGCATGCCCGCCGACTTTCATACCCATGTCGCCGCCCATGTCGCCGGTCAAACGCTTCCCTCTGGCGGTGAAGGCACCACTCTCGGAAACGGAAACACCCGAATGCAGGTCGGAGCGACGAAAAGAAGAAAAAACACCAGCATACATACCTCCGATGCGCCCTTGTTTTCTCGTACCTAGCGCACCACTGCGCCGCGCCGCGCGGCACTGCGCTGCGCTGCACTGCACCGCAACTTCGCCGTCTCCCAAAACCAGGGCATCCATCCAACCCCGCCGTTTCCTCCTCGACTCCCATCGTCGCCGCTCTCGTTCCCCCTGACCGCCCCATGACTTGATCCTGCAGTGCCGTAGCAAAAACCCCTTGCTGCCCATCCAGCCCACGGGGTCGGCTGCCGGGACCAAGTTACTGCTGCCACCATGGCTCCGCATTGCTCGCGGGGAGCTGGATGACGACAAGGCAGGCCTGCGTATGCGCGCCATGGGCATGGATAGATCATAGGATCAGACCAGTTTGACAAGTGACAGACAGGTCGTTGACCCCCTTTCCGTCTCAGAGAGACACTCGCTGGAGTTTGTCCAAATTCGCCCATTCAGAGATGGCAATGGGAGGCTGTGCCGCTCTGACTCTCAAGGCATTTCGCTGCTGTTATGCCCCGGCGTTGAAGTCCCGGCGCACGAGGAAGCGCGGGACGTCCTAAGCGTATCCCCCGTACTATATCCCACGCGCTGAAAGATGGCATATCGTTTCTACATGCTACTGTCCCTCTTCAAGCAAGCGCTCGCGCAAGAGCAGGAGCAAGAGCAAGAGCAACATCGACAGCAGCGGCGGCGGCAGCGGCAGCGGCAGCAAGAGGAGCAACGGCAGCAAATGTGGCGGGCGACTCCTCTCCTCTAGCAGCCACCCGGGCCACAAGGCCCAGTTGTCCATTCTTTTCGACGCAGCCTTCGTAATCAGACCAACCATTAGCTAGCAGCTTGAGGAATGGCACCCATACCACCTGAGTGGACGACCAGCTCCTCCCCTGGTGTTAATGATCATCAAGTCGACAATTTCTGGTGGTGAGTTGAGAGCAACAAGTAGCCTAGAGTCCAAGCTGCCTTAAAGCGTCGACACATCTTCTCAACCGATCGGCTTGCCATTGGCGGCTTGCTCAGCCGCATACGCCTGGGTGTAGTCGTTCTACGATGAAGACCAACCGGCTAACTAACGTCAGGCTCGAGACGAGTCAAAAAGTGACCGAAGCAACAAAGTTCCTGAAGAGCCTCTTGACTCGCATGCAAGGCGGTGTGAGCAGAAGGAAATGAGCAGCAAGTGCTCATCGAATGGAAGCGCTCATCGAATCCGTCCGAAGTTGCGAGTGGACGCGAGCCTCACCGGGGTTGGAAGGGTGACATTGCGGATCTCGGGAGGCGTCCCGCCCAAAAACGGGCGGGGCCGGGGATGGGCCCCGTTAGCGTCCAGATGGAGCTTCTCGCTCGGGGCCGTGGCGTCAGGCATTGGACGGCAAATCGAGTGCGTGCGGGATGCGGCGCGACCCCTCCAGTTCCCCTTGTGGAAGAGCTGTCCGAGAGTTCAGGTTGGATGCCGTGGTTTACGGTCGAAATATTGGCAAGAGAAGGAGGCTCCACGCAACCGGGTGTTTACGCCCCGAGAGTTCAAAGGCCAATGATGATGTCTGCGATGGGGACTCTCACAGCGGGCAGACCTGACGACATGGACATGGCTGCCAGTGTCCCGGCTTTTCGGGCCATGCAGTGCCACCATAGCACCGGCTGCTGCAGTGTCTGTGAGCCAAGGTCTGAAACCTGGTTCGAGGGCTGTGTCCAAAGCAAGAGCGTCGATAGCGTCTGGCCGGCCCGCTGGTGCCACCCCCTTGCGGCCCTCTCGACGCAAGCCTCGTGGTCTCTTCGTGGACCGCGTGGGATCGGAGAGGGTTGACGATCGGGCTACGTAAGTATATGGATTCCCACCCCGTACTTGGCAGGGGTGCTCTTCGCCAACGAACCAGACCGACATGCGGCCCCTGCCCTGGAGCAGCGGCATCACCACGCGTCGGGGTCGTAGGTAACCTGGGTTTGGGATGCCCAGGAGGCCGGGACCGAGAGCCGGGCAGCAGCAAATGACGCGGGCACGGGCAGAGAGCTCGGGGACGGTGGCATCCAAAAGGGAAAGACTACTTCGCCAATGCCCAGCCGACACCAGCCTCAGAGAAGCAGCCGAAGCTGCTCCTGTCTGGTCGGTGTGTGCCGGGCAGCAAGGTGAAAGACCGGATATGAGAACTGAGAAGTCCGTGGTGGACGGCAGCTCTCCCGAGCAGCCTGAGGGCAGCCAGGGTTGGCGAGCAAGGGGCTGCCAACCTGCAATGACAGTGAGGGTTGCACCGAGGGCGGAAGCGGCCCGGTGGGCCTAAGGTAGGTAGGCAAGGTATGGACAACGTGCACCACACGTCGTTGCAGGCGGTGAGGGCCGGCACTGGTCCCGTTGTCATGCGGCGTGGATTCCTCTGAGTCGGGTTGGCGAGATGGCGGCGGAGACGAATCGTCCATGGGATCCATGGGACTGGCTGTACGAGTACTACAGTACCTACCTAGGTATGAAGTAGGCACTGCAGTCCGTACGGACTACGGTCTCCGCAGACTGCGCCCGTGACGAAATCGAGGGTCGCATTGCCAGTCTCAAGTGACAGTGTGTTGTGCATAACGCGCAATTGACCCGAGACGACAACGAAACGACGGTCTTATGGGGACTTCCACAGACGCATGAGCCGGTCCCCAATGTAGGTAGGAACCTCACCAAGGGAGGTTGGCGGCACGTACCATGCTGAGGTCTGGTCGAAGCCGCATTGCGTTGCGTCGCGTCGCGCGCTGATGCGTCCTTGCGCAGGCACCCAACTCGCGCCTCAGGTACCTAAGGTATCCCCTTCGAAGGTACGGTGAGGCAAGTACACGACACGACGCCTTCCCTCCAACCCAAGGTACTTCATACGAAGTACGGACTTACGGCACGAGGCATGATCACCTTATTTCGCGCGCGAGGAAGTCGCGGCATGTCGACGCAGGCGCAGCCACGTCTCGACTGCCCGAAAGGGAAACCTGGACACACCCGGTACGGTCCCGGTTTCCGTTTCGATGTCAATTTAGCGATTCCATTCGATTCGATTTTGTTGGTGCCGGAACCTGGGATCCGAAATGAGAGCAGGAAAGCAACGTCTCGTGATCTCGTGATTCGCTTTCTTGTTTCGCACGGTGACGAGACGGGAGTTACTAACCTAACTGTACCGACATGTCGACGGCCACACAGGAGCGAGGTCAGATCCAGGAAGGGATCTTGGAGAACCCCCCCCCCCCCCCCCCCCCCCCCCAGGACGGGATGTTCCCGGCTTCAGGCAGTGACCTCACTCCCGCAAGGCCCCTCAAAGTGGTGGCATCACACAAGGCAAACCCAATGTCCTAGCCACTCGTTCCAGTCAGAGGGAGTCGTCTCACTTGCTTTCTTCTGCTCCTTTCCGTCCCCGCGTTGCATCAGGCAGGGCGGCCCTTCCCTCCAGTGAAGCGTCTGCTACGTCAGCGAGGCCCGCGTTCACAATTGACAAGCTGCGGCGTGGCTGACCGATGCCAGATGAGCCGGCGACAGCGACGGCGGCTGCGGCAGCGGAAGCGAGAGGCGGGACATGCAACCGTTGCTGGTCGGCGTCGGCTGTGAATGGTTGAAAAAGAACCGGCCGGGGTGCCCGGTTGTTGTCTCTTCTCTCGCCGTGGCACCGTGGCGTTTTCCGGGGAAGAAACGTGCATGCAGCCAGAGGTGACACAGATTGGATCATCTCTCACCGTGGTCTGCAGTGTGCACTCTGCAACGCCATGGCAGGTGCGCAGCACTGCGCCGACAGCTACAGCAATAGCGACAGCGAAACCCTGGCGGTGCCGTGAGCCTCCCGTCTGCATTTGCCCGGCGCATTTGCATCTGTATTTGCATTTGCAACCCCCCACGACGTTGTGCTCTCCTCGACACCAGCGCCTGTCACGAAACGCACGAGGCTACGTCGACAAGGCCTGGGCCCATGCTTCGTTCCAGAACTTCGACAGTCATTGTGATGCGTTGTGTTGGGGGGCGTGTCCAAGCAAACCGACATGCTCCAACAAGGCAGGCGACCACAAATCTTTATCCAACCGCCGCGTCGCAAGGGTCCCACGTCGTCTGCCGCAGGCGCCCCTGTGCCAGACGGCACACCTGGCTGGCCGCGGATGGGGAACGGGGGTGGCCTTCCATGCAGCCATGCGGACACGACAGCCATGGACACCTCGTAGCATTCACACGACAGGGAAGAGTGGCATTTGGGGGCAGGGAATGGCTGCTGGCTTGCAGGATGCTGCAGCACGGTGGCCCCGGATCCCGGATATCCCAAATGGCGACTGGGCGAGCAACCATGGATGCCGGCCTGCCAAGTGGCCCTTGGGCAACGAGGTGCAGGGTCGGCCCAATCTGCTGGGTCGTGCCCGCAGCTAGACACCTGTCGGATGCTTCTCGAGCCCTGGCCACGGAGGCGCCCGACGATGGACGAAGATGAAGGTGCGTGCCCACGTCGGGCTGTCGCTTCTGCCCTTGCACGCGCGAGGAGACGGACCAGCGCACGATGCCTCGACACCCAGTGCTCACCGATTGCAGTCGGTGCCCGATCTGCCCGGCGAGCAGACGGCGAACAAGAATACTCCGTCATCATACAGTACGGTGCAGCCATGCACATGTCGCGCCCCTTGCCGGCATCCGGGATGCGGCTCTCGAGGCGCGGTGGCAACGACGGCCTCCAGCCTGGCCAGAACGACCACATCTCGCCTCACTAGTCATGTGCATGCGGGTATGCGCGTACGAGTGCACTCAAGTCATCGTCGTCGACCCGCTCCGAAGGCCAGATCGACTGGCTGGGTGTATACTTCGTATCCGAAAATACACGCCTGCGCGTATGTATATATATATGTATATATGTACGCGTGTAAATGCCTCCCCCTTGAGGCGAACGGCCGGGGGGGGCGACGTCAATGCCTCGATATCTGCCCTCTAGCCATCGTTTGAACCTTGCCGCCTGTCCCGTCGCTGCAGCTGCTGACGGCCGTCTCGCCGGCGGTCGCCCGGCTGCCTCTCGACAAAGATCTGCCCACGCGGCATTTGGCGCTCGTGATAGTCGCAGAGGACACCCTTGCGTCGATGCCCATTGCCGCGCGCGCACGACTACACTACAACGTGGCCCGCAGACAGACGCCCTGGGGCTTGAACTCGGACCGCTGCTGCTGCATGTAAGTCGCGTCCAGTCCACGCCCGTCCATCCGTGCTCGATATGAGACCGGCGGACTGTCGCAGCCTCCAGCAGAGGCGGGGAAGGGATTGAGCCTAATGCTGTCGGAAGAAGCAGGACCGGCGACCAACTCGCCCACATTCGCCGCGGCCAGGTGTCTGGCTGTCTCAGTGTGCACACACCTCGGGCCCTGGGGTCACGAACTGGTACGGCACGGGACCTCAGCTCTTGATTGCATCGCCCGCACCCACCCACGCGCACGCACAAGTCCCGTTCAGGAGGGTCGTGGTGCGACTTCGCCTGGACCGTCACGGGACAAGGACGACGTCAGGTTCGCCTCCAGGACGCCCAGAAGCAGTCTCGTCTCCACCGGCAGGCGACTAAGGCAACCCCTCCTGGGGCTGTCAGTCACGGCCGCAGGCCCGGCTGGGTAGCCTCGGCGACATCGCATACCATCTCAGGAGGGCCCGTGAGCCACCGCAGGCCCCATCCTCGTGAGAGCGACGTCCTGCGCGGGTTGAGCTCCGCGCGTGTCCTGCCTGTCTTCACAGCAGCTCGGGTCGCACAATCCGTTGCAGCCAGACGGCGACGGTGCTGGGTAGTAAGTAAGGTAGTCGGTAGCATTCCTCGCTACGCCTGTTGGGCCGCGGGCTCGGCCGAGCTAACAGTCTGGGCACCCCAGAGGGCCGCCGGGCCAACCGACAGACAGCAGAAACGCCAACCAACGCCGGCGACGGAGAAGGGCAGCCCGAGGGCCGCTTCCCGCAACGAAAGCGTCGGTGCCTGGCTGTCCTCGTACTCGTACGTAGCTCGCCACTGTCGAGGCCCTGACAAGCCCCAAGCCCAAGGACCGCCCCCGACGTGTGCCAGGCCAGGCCAGTCCAGCCCAGCCCAGTCCCCGAACCCCCTTGGGCCGGCAGTCATTGGGCAGGTGGTCGCCGGCGACGTGCAGAAGAGACAAGCTTTGCGATCCTGCCGGGCCGCGCAGGCGGGACGCAAGCCCAGGGCAGCAGAGCGAGCGTCCTGTCTGTCTGCGTTTGTCCAAGGTATCAGACGAGAGGAGGCGCTGGGCTGCAGCAGCCCGTCCCTCTTTAAAAGACGCCTGCGCCCGAGGTGCGCCTGAGGTGCGAGGGCTCGGCCAGGGGGCCTCTCTCCACTGTCGCTGTCCAGGCGGCGCTCGCCACTCAGGTCGAGTCAGCTGCCCCACCAGGCGGCTAGCCCATCCTCCCACCTGCGCTAGAGAGCGGTGCTGCCCACTGGCTGGGCTGGAGTTGGCAACCCAGCGGGCCAGGCAGGCCAGGGCTTCTGCGCGGCGGACCTCCCACCCGGCCGTGGGTGCCCTCCACCAGGCGACTGGCACCCGATTACTGGATCGGGGTCGTCGCGCTAGCGACGTCGAGCGCGGCGGCTGGCCCCAACCGCAGCGCACACGCAGAGGGCAGAGGGCAGCCCCGGGCCAGACGCAGCTGGGGAGCAGCAGCCACCAGCACCAGCACCTCCACCACCACCGCACCTGGCCGCAGTGGCCGAGCCGGGGTCCAGGGGCCCCCGACCAGCCAGCAGTGGAGCTCCACTCGGAGACGCAGTCCCAGTCGCACGCAGTGCGAGCCCCAGTCCCAGGCCCGCCCGGTGCAGGGTGCAGGGAGCAGCCAGCAAGCAGCGACAACCCTACGGGAGCAACAGCGCCAGCGCCCAGCACCACCTGGCAGCACCAGCATCAGCAGCACCGGCACCACCACCACCACCACCACAACCTCCACCACCACCACCTACCCACCACAACGCACCGCGCGCAAGCAGGGGAGGGGTGTGAGTGGGAGTGGAGTGCGCCGTGGTGTGGGCACCAAGTGGCAGTGGCAGTGACCCGACATGAGCAAAAGAGGGCCCGGCTTTTAACGCCAAGCAAGACGCCCGAATCGACGACGACGACAGTGATCCAGAACTCCAACTCCAACAACTGTCCGTCCGTCCGTCCGTCTGTCCGTCGCTCTGCCATTTTCTCCCTCCGTCTCTCGTCTCCGCCTCCGCCTCCGCGTCTTCCTCCTTTTTAATTTCTCTCGCTCTGCTCGGCCCTCGTTACCTCTTTGGCTGCTTTGCGCATTTCGGCCTCCTCACCTCCCGTCCCGCCGCCGCCGCGGCGACGCCGACTTCGACGACGACGACGACGACGACGATAACGATTACGACGACGCGGTCACCCCTAGGCACGTCTCGCCTCGTGTCTCGACGGACGCCCCCTTCTCCTCGTCGCTCGCTTCCCACAAAGCCCATCAGAGCGAGCCACCGCAACCGCCCGCTGTCAATTGCCACGGGCAGGGCAATGGTGAACCCCAGGTGATCCGCTCAGCTCGACCCTCTGTACGTTGTGCCCTCGTCCAGTGTCTTGCGATTTCCCCACGGCGGCTGGAAGTGCGAATATTGGTGTCTGCCCGCGTCGTACATCATTGCAGCTCGCATCACCGCAGCAGTCCCGAACCCGAGCCGCGAGGTTGGGCAAGAAAGACAGCCGCGCAAAGCCG
The DNA here is from genome assembly GCA_029168975.1 of Purpureocillium lavendulum. Lineage (NCBI taxonomy): Eukaryota > Fungi > Ascomycota > Sordariomycetes > Hypocreales > Ophiocordycipitaceae > Purpureocillium > Purpureocillium lavendulum. The sequence goes on along the minus strand of JAQHRD010000002.1, from coordinate 4,179,166 downwards.
TTTACAGTGATTCTGCTGCCTCGGCTGCCGTCTGGGTTCGAGCTCCGCGACTCTCAACCCAACACATCTCCCGCAGCCTCCCTGCCCATCTCAAGCTATTCCTGCTCTCGATTCCCAATCTTGACCCCCCCCCCCCCCCCCCCCCTCTCCCCGGCCCCCGGGGGACTGCGGTCACCTCCCTCACAAACGCCGCCAGACACGACCCTCGACGGCCAATTTGACAAGACTTTCGGGCGCGCTGACACGCTATTTTCATCCCCTATAGGCTCGCCATGGCGGCCGACGACGGAAAACCGCCGCCGCAACGACGAGGCTCCAAAGAAGATAGTCCGAGCTTGGTAGACCTCGTCCTTCGCGAGACCCAGTACTTTTATGCTGTGGTGCTCCTTGTCGCCTTCATCGGCTGCGCAGCGTGGTACAGCGTGTACAATGCGAAGAAGGATGAGGATCTCGTCCAACCTCTTGTCAAGGGACCGGGGGGGAAGCCCTTGCCGAGTACGAAGCGCAAGAAGCGCGATACCGGCGAGCGCAAGATAGGACCCCGCTTTGGTCGCGTGGCGAAGAATGCCTTCCGCTGCCTCGCCGGCGTTGTCTTCCTCGCCTACGTCGCCAGCGGCGTTGCTACCTTTATACACGCCTTTTACCACGAGGACCCCTACAAATGGTCAAGAGAAGGATTGCCCTGGGCTGGCGAATGGAGTGTGGTATGTTTGGCCGACCAACCAGGGACGCTTGGCACCCGATTCCCTCTGCAGCCGGATCCTACTGCTCGAGGGGCGAAGCCACGACGTGCATACCACGATGACTGACGCGTATGAGCAGGTTCACCTCACCGGGGCCACCTTCTTCTACCTATACATCCTTTTCTCCCTATTCGACTGGCGGAAAGGACCGAACATCGTTCACCTGATCGTTTGGGTTCTCGGCCTTGTTGGAGAATTAGTTCTTTCCACCTCGACATTCATTGCTGCTGCCGACTGCCATTTCGCCCGATCCGAACGAACGCTAGACGACTCCGTGGGAGGCGCCAGCTGCATCGATTACTGGACAAAGATCGACTTGATACTGTACTTTGTCCGCATCTTGCATCTGCTGCTCTGCGTGTCCCTCTACTGCGCCGCGTGGGTAGTCAAGGTCCGCCGTGGCGATGGCGCGCTTGAGGAGGGACTGGCGACGGAGTCGACACCCCTCCTCCTCAACGGCTCCACCCATGCGTCGTACGAGACACAGAACGGGCACGCCCAAAACGGACGGGCCGATCGAGTCGTGGACGAGCGCTCCGACCGCCGACGGAGCCGGTCAATGTCCAATGCGAACAGGCCAAATGCTAAGAGCAAGTCTGGCAAGGATGAACCCGCGGGGTTCTATCGTCCCGAAAAACTCCCCCACAGGACATGGTGGGAGTACATGAGGGGATATTCGCTCTTCTTCCCTTACCTGTGGCCCCGGGACTCGTTAGTCTTGCGGCTACATGTCCTGGTCTGTTTCGGGCTGGTCATCTTGCAGAGACTGGTCAACATGACAGTCCCTACGCAAATCGGACGTGTCGTGGACCAGCTCGACGCCGTCATCAACGACGTGAAGCGCGGGGAACCGCTGACCCTCGAGAGCTTCCCGCTGAAGGATTTCTTGTTGCTCGGCCTCCTCTGGATTATGCAGGGCCAGTCTGGGCTCCTCGGTTCGCTGAGATCGCTCCTCTGGATTCCCGTCTCCCAATACTCGTATCGCGGTCTGACCACGGCTGCGTTCAACCACGTGCACTCGCTCAGTCTCGACTTCCACTTGTCGAAACGCACCGGCGAGGTGCTCTCTGCCCTCAACAAGGGCTCCGCCATCAACCAGTTCCTCGAACAGGTGACGTTCCAGGTCGTACCGATGCTCTTCGACCTCTTCCTATCGATATATGTCTTCTACCACTACTATGGTGCCTTTTACGCCGAGATCAACTTGGTGGATACATGTTGGTATCTCTACATGACCATCAAGATGGCGTCGACGAGAGCGGATCAGCGCCGGGAGATGACCAATGCCGACCGTGAAGAAGAAGCTGTCAAAAACGACTCCATATCGAGCTATGAGACCGTCAAATACTTCAACGCGGAGGACTTCGAGTCGAGGCGATACCAGGACAGAGTCGGCGTGTTCCAGACCGCCGAGGCCAAAGTACAGATGGGCATGGTCATGATGAACATCTGCCAGACCTTGGTCTTCAACCTGGGCAGAATCATCGCCGCTTTGGTTTGTGGCTGGCAGGTCGCGGTTGGCGTGCGGACACCCGGCAACTGGTTCATGATTGTGTCGTACCTCACACAGCTCCAAGGTCCCTTGAACTTCTTTGGCACCTTCTACCGCACGGTCCAGCAGGCCATGATCTCGGGCGAGCGGCTCCTGGAGCTCTTCAAGATTCAACCCACGGTGGTCGACACGCCGCATGCCGTACCACTGCGCGACTTTCACGGCCACATTCGATGGAACAACGTCAGCTTCGCATATGACCGCCGCAAGCCAGCCTTGCGCAACGTCAGCTTCGACTGTGCCCCAGGCACCACGACGGCATTCGTCGGCGAGTCGGGCGGCGGCAAGTCGACGTTGTTCCGCCACATGTTCCGCTACTACGACTGTGACGAAGGCAGTATTGAGCTCGACGGCAAGAACGTCAAGGACCTGACCATCAATTCCGTGAGGCAGCACATTGGCGTCGTGCCGCAGGACACGACCCTGTTCAACGAGTCGCTCATGTACAATCTCAAGTACGCGAATCCGGCAGCCTCCGACGAGGATGTCTACCAAGCGTGCATCGCAGCGAGCATTCACGAGCGCATCATGTCGTTCCCCGACAAGTACGAGACGCAGGTCGGCGAGAGAGGCATGCGCCTCAGCGGTGGCGAGAAGCAGCGTGTCGCAATTGCACGCACCATCCTGAAAGACCCTCGAATTATCATGCTCGACGAGGCGACATCGGCGCTCGACACTCACACAGAGCAAGAAATCCAAGACAATGTGTGGAAGATTGGCAAAGGACGCACACTGCTGGTCATCGCGTGAGTTGCCCCATCAACAAACGTCCCCCGTGTTGACCGAAGTAAAATGCTGACTTTCGCAGGCACCGGCTGTCTACAATTACGCATGCCGATCAGATCATTGTTTTGCACGCGGGAGCTGTTGTCGAAAAAGGCACCCACGAGGAACTACTGGCGGCCCAGGGCCGATATGCCTCCATGTGGGAGAAGCAGATCCGTGCCGAAAGAGCTCTCGACAAGGCGAGGGAGGCTACTGTCAAGGCCGCTAAGGCACTTAAACGGGCCAACATGGCCGCCAAGAAAGATGCTGCCGAGGAGCACGGCGATGATTACCATACGCTGGGCTCGTCCGGGACCTTGTCGGACAACGAGACATCCAAAAGCAAGGGCGACGAGGAGAGCTCGTCCTCATCATCAGGATCCTCGGCGTCATCGTCCGATGTCGAATCGACGCACGACGACGACCATTCATCGGAGCACGGCTTCGGCGGCGAGCCGGCGTACAATGGCCGACGCACCGAGCCCCGCAGCTAGGGCATTCCCAAGCACTTGGGCTATTCGACTACAGCGGAGCGTTAAGAGAAGACGGCTCATTGTCACATTTCTTTTCCACGTTTCCACGTTTTCCCGGAAAAGCGGCACGATTGATTCTACGACGCACCTAGGGAACGGACTGGGCATCAAGAGGCATTGAAGGCGTTTTGGCGTTTTGTTTTTGATCTTGTCGCATCACATCTTCGCTCCAAGCGTCTCCGTATATTTTGCTTGTTGGGTTGTTCACCTACCCTAATACTCTCGCTTGGAATACGACGCCGACAACTGGAGGCGAATACACCGCATCGCCTGCAGCGTCGTTGGTCAGAAGACCATCGTGGGAATCCTGCTTCTCGTCTCACGCTTGGCCCGTGTGGCCGTGAGTGACGAGCGTGCTGGGTCCCAGGACCGGACGAACACTCGACGACTCGACTTGACTGCACGGATACAGCAGTTGGCGCGTACTGCCGCTCGCTTAATACTTTTTGGAACGGGCCCGCCGCGTTGGAGGGCCTGGTAATGTTTGTTTTCTTCGGTGTCGCATGAGCCTGTTTTTGGTTTTGGCTGTCTGCGAGGAGCAGGCAGAGACACACAAGCAGCGAGACAGCTCGCAGGAGCCGCGTCTTAATGAGGTCGACGATGGGTGGCCTTTGCGCTGATTTTCATGTTTCTGTTCACCGGTGGTTTCATCTCTCTTCATGGTCTGGTGGGTTGGGTGGGAATAAAACAATTCGCACACGCAACGGACACACAAACAACGGACAGGACACACACACGGCCCGGCCCTCCATCGGCCACGGGGACTGGCGGGCGTGTTGGGCGGGCAAGGCAGGCAAAGCAGGTTAGCAGGCAGGCAGGTTGGCAAGCTGGCATGGCAAGCGATTGGCACGAGGGCACGACAGCGGCGTTCAAGCGGTAGCATGTGATTCCTGTTCTTTTTCTGTTCCCTCTTCACCCATCATCCTGTGTTGCCTCCTCGGGCCTCCTCCCACTCATGGTCTTTTTGCGGCTGCTGGTGCTGGTGTTGGTGCTGGTGCTGGTGTTGGTGCTGGTGCTGGTGCTGGTGCTGGTTGTTTGCCCTTTTCGCTCTCCCGTCCGGCTTCCTCCCCCGCGGGCCGCCACGCCTCTCCTGATCCCGGCCAGCTCCCATCGAGCCGGACACGATCGCCTCTGGGAGTGGAATGGGGGGGTTTGTTGAACAGGGGCTGGTCTTGGGCGAGCAAGGCGACAACGTCCACCACACACATCACCTCACAGCACCTTGCATCGCAGCACGCAAATAAACACACACACAACACACACACACACGTTCACGTACGATCTCACATTTGCAACGAGTCTTGTACTGTTCGGGCTGGGCTGGGCTGGGCTGGGCGGGGCGAGGCTACCTTTGCTGCTGTTGTCGTTGTCATGTCGCCTCTTTTTTTTTTATTTATTTTAGTAGCGCGAAGGGGCTTTTAGGCCAGCCGCGCGGTATAGATGCTTGGACTCCAAAGGGTAGACGACGCAGCTTCTTGACTTGCACATTTTTTCTCTCATAACTTGTTCGTCCTCGTGACCATATGATTCGTAATTCGCAAATCATCGTCTTGCCACAATGCCCACATACACAACACATGTCCAGGGCTCGGATATCACAAAATCACAGAAACCACAGGCCACGACGAGCACGCACACGGCAAGCTGTATCGTCGAAGAAGTAATGGGTGAACATTAAATGCTATGTAGCGCGACATACCCCGATCCATGTCGCTGCGGGTAAAAAAGATATCGTACACGTGAAGTTTACAAAAAGACCCGCCCGATTTCCCAGGAGGCTGGACCTCCATCCCCTTGATATCCGCCGTTCCAGCCTCGCGCTGGCCTCTTCGACGAGTCAACAACCCGGGGAAGAAAAAAAAAGAAGCCGAAAGCGCTGTTGGCGTGGATGCGAGCCTGCGTGTCGTCCAGTCCGCTGTCCAAGACCCGTTGGCACGCTTCCGGGGACCCCCGCGGGCCCCCCCGCGCGGGGGGGGGGACAGATAGAAGCGGGGGGCGTATAAAAATAGTCGTGTACAAAAAAGCGAGTGTCTGTGTCCATGATTCGTGATTATTCCTAGCAAAAAGCAACGCCGGTTCTCATGCTTTGGAGGATGCGCCAACCCGGGCTGCTGTCTTCCATGGAGAGGCCGCGGGGGGAGATGTATCCCCGGGTCGGGTTACTGCCCTGGTGTGTGTGTTTTCCAATCGTTCATCAATGTCATGGACTTCTCTAACCTGCTTCACCCCTGGCGCTGGCTGGCCGAGGACACTGCGCGGTGTGCGCGGTCCTGGCCGCAACATCCGCAGACAGGCGTCTACTTGGACTTGCCATTAGCGACAGCCTTGCCGTTAATCTCAAGCTTCGGGACGTCGCGCTTCTTGTCCTGCTGCAGCTTCGGCTTCTCCTGGGAGGCTTCGTCCTCGTCCTCGTCGTCGGAGCGGTCGTCATCGGCGGTCCGGTCCCGCAGGAAGCGATAGGCGATGCGGACAATGTAGAAGAGCCAGAACAGGTTGAGGGCCTGGAGGGAGGCGAGCAGGGCGGTGGTGATGTACTGGCTGAGCCAGCACTTGTACTGCTGCGTCTCCCAGTTGAGCTCAAAGGGGCCGACGGTCCTAAACTCGGTGAAGAGAGACCAGATGATCTTGAGGTTGATGATGTGGCGCAGGTAGACCCAGACGCACATGAAGAGGAAGAAGTAGGGGCCGACGATGGGGTGGTCGATGTAGTTGAGGATCTTGGAGGTGGCAAGGAAGAAGTCGCTGATGTCGTGGGTGGTGTAGACGGCGATGCCCATGTAGGTGAAGTGGAAGCGGTAGCTGAGGCCGATGAGGGCCAGGCTGACAATGTGGTGGCCAACGAGCTCCTTGAAGTCCTTGCGGGGCTTCTCCATGCCGAGCACGAGGACGATGGCCTGCTGGGCCCAATACGCGGCTTGGAACAGATAGTAGAACTTGACGACGGCCTCGTGCGTGCGGTGGGGAAAGTCCTCGTACATGCCCCGTGTGTTGAAGTACCAGACAGGAGTGCGGCTCATGACGTACATGCCGGCGGGACCGAGGACGGCGAAGTAGATGGCAGTGTACAGCTGCTCCATGAAGCGCGCCTGCTTGGAGCGGCCGAGGCCCGTCTTGCGCGCGAGGGGGCGCAGCAGCTCCTGCATGATGAACTCGCGGGTGAAGGACAGGACAACGGTGTAGAAGGCGACAAAGGCAATGTCCCAGGGCCCCTTGCCGTACTGGACGGGCTTGGAGGGGTCGTCCTGCGGGAGGCGGTACGAGAGGAAGATCCAGCGGTGGAGAGGGTTGGCCTCGGTGGGGTTGATAGCGTAGCCGGTGAGGAAGACGAGGAGGATGCAGGCCGGGAGGACGAAGGTGTGCTTCACCATGGTCTGGCGGATGCGCGAGACGAGACCGCGCGCGCGGCGGCGCTTGGAGAGGCGCCTGGACGAGGCGCTACCATTGCCGGAGGCCGTGGTGCCAAAGGCGGCCGCGATGTGGGAGGCAGAGGTCGGCGAGACAGGGGAGGCGGGGGGCGACGAGCCATTGCCGTCGCCGGCGTCGAGGCTGGCGCTGCTCGAGGCGAGGGCCGGGGCGCCCGTGTCGCCGGCGCGGATGTCACCGCCGAGGCCGCTGCTCTTGCGTCGGCGGCGCGTCGTGTCCGCGTCGGCGAGGTGTAGCGGGTCGACCGAGGTGTTGAGGAGGGGGAACGGCTCAGACATGGCTGCGGCTGCGGCTGCGGCGGCGGCGGCGGCAGCGGGGGGGGTTCTATGTCTGTGAAGGGCGTTGTCGCGCGTGATGCGAGTATGTGTGCGTGTGCGTGAGCGTGCGCGGGCGAGTGCGACGATGCGCGTGCGACGTCAGACGAGTGAGCGCCCTGACAGCGGCGAATCTGGCGAGACTGCCCGCTTGCACTACCGTGTAGCCGGGGGGGGCTTCTCAGCGTGGGTCGTGGGAGGTTCACGACTTGGCAGGTCCCGTGTCTCACAGCCGCAGACGAGTATTGTGCGGCAAAAGTGGCCTGGCCGGTGTGGCGCAAAGGACCGGATGGCCTTGGAGGGCGAAGAGGGATCGAGTTCGAGGATCGCGTGCGAGATGTCGCCGTTGGCGCCTCGAAGCCAATGCACCACCGTTTTCCGCGCGGACAGACAAACAGACGCCGACGTCAGAGGCAGCGCCAGCAGCAGAAGCAGCAGCGAGTTGAACCGTGCAGAAGCAAAAGGAAGGTCGTAGGTTGCAGGTCGCAGGTCGCGCGGAGCGAGCAAGCAAAAGTGACGACGGGTTTGGTTGACGTTGGGCCGTCGGACGGTGTTGACGGATGGACGGGCAGGGGCAGTCAGTTAACTAAAGTAACGGCAGACAAGACCAGATGAGGAGGACCCCTGGGGATTTTTTTCGTGCTCGCCAATCTCTCCGTCCCGTCCCTCAGTTGGTCCGCTCGGCTGGGTCGGGTCGCGTGCGGCGTGCGGGCTTGCGGGCGTGCGACAGATGACGGCTGATTCGTGGCGCCAATGCGTCGGGGTCGTGGGCGGAAGAGTGAGCGAAGATGGGATGAGCGTCGAAAGGAGTGACGACGGACAGCCTCTTGAATTTTCAATTTTTAATAATTTTTTTTTGGCTCTTATTTACACAAAGTACGAGGACTCTCCGCTCCTCCCCTCCTTCACGACGAGTGGCAGCGGCAGTGGGAAGGAGACGGACAGACAGGCTGCCTGGCTCGTTGACGGTTCGGGGCGGGAAGGAGCGATGACGGAAGAGGGAAGGGTACAAGAGCGCGGGAAATTACAGGACAAAAAAAAAGTTTAGCCCCATTAGAGGGGGCCCCTCTTGGCCTCCCGTCTAGCGTCAGCTCCCAGAGTCTCTTCCTAGCGGCCTGGCCTGGGCCGCGCTCATCAGTGCAGTGCAGTGTAATTCAGGCGGTGCAAGAGGCCAACTATGGAAGGAGGACTAGACCTTCCAGGCTACGTATTAACTTAGGCTCTTGACGTTGGTCTCTTTCTAACGTATTTAGTGGGCAAGACAAGGTGGTCGAGCCCCCCTCGTCTGCCCTCAGGCTGGCGCTCCCCTGGACTCCTGGAGACGCCGGATTGAATTCTGCCAGCTCCATCCATCCGTCCAGCAGATGCCCTGCCCAGTCTCACGTGCCGCCCGCCCGTCTCGGCACTCGCGTCGGGCGGCGCTCCGGCTGCAGGCAACTCCCGTCCCTTCTCCATGCGTCTGTCACTGCCGCACCACCGGGCCATACAAGCTCCGGAAATTCCGGCAAGCCCCCCTTTTTGTGTCATTCAATCGGGCTTTGTAACCTCAACCCATCATTGTCATCATCATCATAATCAGGTCAACGGCCCCGGGCGACGGACGACTTGACCCAGCCTTAGACCGAAAAAAGTACTTGCGCTTGTAGATGCCCCCTGCTTAGGTACCTGACTCTGTAAGATTGATCCGATTCGACAGTCCACGATGGACAATATAGATAAGCTACCTCAGTTACCTAGAAACACGCAACCATCTCCAATGCGGCCACCCGGCCGTGGCTATACCCATACATACCTCCCTCTGGGTAAGGTAGTCGCCAAATGTCCCTGGCGCAGAGGCCCAAACGCCGCGCTCGTAAATGCAACAAAACAGAGCTGCGTGATAAACGATGCTTCCAATCACATCCGCGCCCAGCGTCAGCTCCTCCGCGCACTGCTCGACTCAGCCCCCGTCACGCGGCCCTGTCCACGCGTGTCGTCGTCCGAGTCGCGCCGCTCCGACTCCATCGAGGCCGTCTCGGCGAGGGACGAGTCGTCCGCGTCCTCGTCCTCATCGTCGTACGAGTCGTAATCTTCGTCCTCCTCAAACGTCAGCACCCGCCGCCGCACGCCCGGCCAGAGCGGCGGGTTTGATCCCGACGTTTGCCCGTGCGATCCTGACATGCCGGAGCTGTCTTGCCGTCCGAGCTGTGCCATCTCGTCGGATCCACCCCGTCTCCGCGAGCTCCTGTTGCTGTCTGATAGCCCTGAGCTGCTGAGCTCCCCTTCCTCGAGCACTTGCTGGAGCGCCGCGCCGCGTCGCGGAGGCGCCGGTATATATTGCGTCGGGAGGTCGACTGTCTCTGTAGATGGCCGAAGCCTTTCCCGCATCTTGTCCGCCTGGTTCGCGGCGAACATCTCCAGCCTCGACTTGAAGTCCCATCGACCCGGCTCGTCGCGCGCCCGTATGAACGACTCCTGGACTTGTCTGACCGTCTCGGGCTGCGACTCGTCATCGCCTTGTGACGTGAGCGTCTGCGCCCGCCTCCGCCCGGATCGTGATGGCGCCGGGCTGTTCGCTTCCAAGTCCGCTGACCTGCTTGCCGGCGGCGGGGGTGGCGGAGGAGGTGGCGGAGCAGGCGAGACGACGTGTCCGTTCTGCACCGCTCCAGTGTGCCCTTCATCCCCGCCCATGTGGCTCTGAGGAACGCTGTTTTGCCGTGAAAGGTCCGCTGTGCCCTGCAGCGGTGGGAAGGGATCCGGCGTCCTCGTCGGCAGGTCTGGTGTCCTGTTGGTTGCGTCCGAAGTGCCTTGATATCGGACTGCGTAGACGGTACTCGCCGCGCTCGGCGTGTCAGTCCTGCTCACAGGCGTCACCGCGGGCGCAGGCCGGCTCGGCCATAGGGGCGGCCGCAAGATGCCGGCAGTTGTTCGCTGCTGCGTCGGCTGATCACCTGACCGCCGAGGCTCGCGAGCCTGATTTCGTTGTCTGCTCGTCGTAACTGACACCCCCGGCCACCCGCTGCCGCGCAGGATGCCATGATCGCGTGAGGTGGTGTTGCCGCCTTGCGCGCCCGCGTTCCAGTTCGTGTCGCCGCCGTTGCCGCCCCGGTCGTCCTTGTGATTCTTCCGGTGCCGAAGCCAGGGAAACTCGGACGCGTTTACTTCTAGCGTCTCCTCTCCATCGAATACTTCTCTGCCGAGGATGCCGTCTTTCTTCTCCTCGCGCTCTAGAGCTTCTATTCGCTCTACCCACTCCCACACAATGACGCTGGCGGCCGCAGCGCCAACCCATCGGACGTAGTCGCCCCAAGAGGCCAATGCAGGTTTCGATATGTCGACGATGAAAAAGACGACCGGGATCAGGATCGAGGAGAGTGATATTATGGCCAACAGTGGCATGTTCTTCATCAGGGGATGATAGAATGCGTATCGTTTCTTCATCAGTGAATAGTATATGACCCAGGCGGCGTACAAAACACCGAGCAGCAACTGGAAAAGGTAGCTCAATGCGGGGATCGGATGGTCGAAGCTGCCGGCCATGGGGTTGATGCTGTTGTCGTTGTCCTTGAAGCTGGTGAGGGCACTGAAGATGAGGTCTAGCGTGATGAGCGCAAAGGCCGCCCACTTGATTATGACCTTTTCGCGGTGGCGAGGGAACAGCCGTATCAGCGTCTGTGCCTGGGCGAGCCACAGGAACGTGTTGGAGATGAGACGAATGACTCTTATCTCGGTGCTGCCCATGACGCCCTGCTGCATGACCGTCGCATTCTGGGCGCCCCATTGGTACTGCTTCTGCGCAATCTTGAAGGTGTCGTGCGTGGCTATCGTGAGCGACACGGCAACTGTCAGAGTCGCAATCTTTTGCAACCAGGGCCGGCCGCCGATGTTCTCGGCGCCGGACGACGTGTGAGTGAAGCCGCGTCGGCGGCCGAGGTAGACGACGCCGCCGTCGAGGAAGGAGCGTGGGGTGACGAAGAGCATGATGAGAAGCATGTAGGCGGTGATTGTGGTGGCGGCGAGGGCGTAGCATATTGGGAACGTCGAGGCGTAAAACGGGTCGCGAAAGTCGGACACGCGAGGGTCGGGGTGAGGATCGTGGTACTTGAGGCTCGAGTCGCCGGAGCCCTCGGGCGAGATGAGGGCAACACCGCTGAGGGCCTTGGCCGTCGGAACGAGCGTGGAAGACGCCATGACTGGCGAGTCGGGCCCGGGGGCCGCCTCCTCGAGGACGGGCCTGAGCGAGGCGGGCAACGGGTCAAGGCCAGGTCGCGGCAGATCGGGGGAAAGATCGCGTGACGCTATAGCAAGTCGGCCATCGGGATGTCGAGGTGCGGTTCGTGATATCGAGGACGCCGCGTGGACTCGGTCGCCACGGTACGGAGAAAGGGGGTTGAGGGTCGAGGGTCGACTGAGGACGGGAAATGTCTCTTGCGTGGTGCAAGGTACGTTGCCCCGTCGTGTCGACGAGCGCGCTCGCCGAATGAGGCTCGCGGAGTCGAGGAAGCGGTCGACAGGTGAGCACAGAAATGAAGGCGAGTTCGTTGGCGCGTCACCGACCGGCCGGTGGTTGTTGGTTGGCGCTCGGTGCGACGTGACACACTCGATGCCTCAGGGACAACGTGTGGGGGAGAGGCAAACCTCCCGTTCCGGGGAAGCGTCTGGGCGCCGAGAAGGTGCTGGCGGATTACTATTCAAGGTACGGAGCACGCCGCGCAGACAGTCGTTAGCGGCGCGCGGTCGTGGCGTGGGGCAGGAGTCCGTGGTGTTGGCGGCGATTGAATGTCGGGCTCGGAGGACCGATTGAATGTTGAAGTCGTCGTCGTCGTCGTTGGCGGCGGAGGGGGATTGGGAGAACGGTTGGTGGTGGAGCGCAGGCGTTGCTTTTCCATGCGTCCACACCTAACGTCGGGTGATGAAGAGGCTTGTTCTGGGGGGGCCAGCGAAGAGGCAAAGGGGCCACGGCCACGGGGCGGGTGGGACAACGGCCGTTCAGTGGCTTTTCGCATGGCCGTGGCGGCACGGTGGCGGCGGACGGGGCAGCCATTCGGGTCGGGCTTGCAACCTGGAAGGTTACAGCTCGCGGGACGCTCCACTGTTGGGGGGCGACACTCACACCGTGTCTGCCCAGGAGGTCGTGGCCTAGGTGCGCTGTGGTTGTGCGGATTCCAGTTGTGATGGGTGGGCAACGCACCTCTAACAGGGCACATCTTCAGCACACCAGCAGGGGGCAGGGATCTCACTGTTCAGGTACCCTGACCTGGTCGTCGTGATGTTGGCGCGCAGCCCGTCCGTCCGTCCGTCCGTCCGTCAAGCAGCGACCTCCGTCAACAACCTCCGAGTACTCGCATATCGCTCTCACGACCTGTCTCACCCACCGTCGGCGTTGCGCGCCCTCGACAGACAGACAGACAGCCAGCCAGTCAGCCAGCCAGCCAGCCAGGCTTACCAGGCATGAACAATGTGTGCGCCCAGACGACGGATCGACCCGAACGACCGAACGACCGACGCAGATGGCGTTTCATGCATCATCGGGCCCGCGAGAGCCCTGAGGTCCCCCTCCATCAATCCTCCTGCTGGGTGCGACCACCACCACCGCCGCCGCCGCCGCCGCCGCCATCGCCCCATGACTCGCCCTGGCCGTTCCATTCTCCCTCGTCGCATTGCACCGCTTCGGCGCATCAGGTGATGATGGCTGCCGTGCATTCGCCCGGCCAGACGAGTCGCCCCTCCCGCTTGCGGTGCGGCTTAGTTGGTAAAATTGTAGATTGACTGACCGGGTGGCGAGCGACCTGTCTGTCTGGGTGTCTGGGTGTGCACAGCTGCCTCTTGGAAACCTTCTCGAACCAATTTGCAGACGCTTGGTTCTCGCGACGTTGCTGGCAGGTGGCCCGAAAGTCGAACTCGTCATCTGCCCGTCAATGCACCGACTCGCTCCATGCATCTCCGTACCTTATTGCGGAGTACTTGCGCCCACGCTATAGATGGCCTCCGTCCCGCTCCAAAAGCAAATCGACACGCGAACCACGACGACGAGACTCGGAATCAAACGTCCCACGACCTCGCGCACTGTCGCACCGAACCCAGGCTGTCCTCCGGCGTCCTCCCCCAGCGAGGCGGGGTTGTCCCCGTCGTGCAGGCAGCGCAGACCGCCCTGTCCCAACATCGTTCGCAGTTAACTACCTTACATATCCGGGGGAGCAGACACATCACCTAACCCCCGTCTTCCCCCGTTTCCCGACGCGGTAGCAAAGCCGTTAGTATTTACGAAGTATGTTTGCATCCTGCCCATTCCCCTCCCTGCTACTACGAGTAGTATCCCCTCAAACGGTCAAAAAACGTTGCCCCCGGTGGCGCGAGCGCGCCATACTCTTTTGCAAGCTACACCACGCGCGTGCGCGCGCGCCCACCCGCCCCGGCCGGGGCCACGAGTCCACGAGTCCACGACGCACGCCTGCGCCACCACCACCATTGTCCCCGCTGCCGCCAAGGCGCGCCTCCCCTTGGCAAAGCTTATGTTGCGTGGCCCTGTTCTTCTTGGCGTTGGCTGTGATTGATTGATCTAATTGATGATCGCCTCTCCCAGCCTGTGAGCGGGCGAGCGGGCGGGCGGCCTTGTGTCCTTCTGTCGTGAGATTATCCAGAAACGTCGCCAAGGGGAAAGTGACTTTTCATTTAGCCGTTTCTCTTTTTGCCAATTCAATGACCCTTGCTCTGGGTACTGCTTTATGCTGGTAGTACTGAACGGCGCCATGAAATGGACGACTGCCCTTCTCCAGCCTTCACATCACCCGAAAACACAAACACATCGTTGGCTCCAATGCTGCTGCCGTGTTCTTATAGAGGCAACTATACTCTGTGTATTGTACACCGTCGTCGTCTGTGCAAAGCACCTCCTTCTGATGCCGTCTCCAGCCCAACGCCAAGATATGCAATTCCCTCCGTCCGTTGTAGCAACCCGCTGAAAATCATAAAACCCCCCCGGTCCCGGGACTCCGCGCCCAAACCTCATGCCGTGCTCGTCAACGTCGTCTCGGATGCGTACCTTATCCCGTCCTCGGCGAGGCCCCGCACTTCAGTCGTCGTCGTAGCTGAACTCGGCCCCCCTGTACCGCATCTCCAGCACCCACCGCCCGTCAAAGTCGATGCCCCTCCGCATCTTTGTCCCGGCCTTGCGCCACACCGCGAGCCCGAGCCCCATGTCTGCGATGTACAGCCGCCACTGATCTTCCTGCGCGGCCGTGCTGACGACACCCACGTCGCCCTCTGACGGGGGCGTCACGATCTCGAGAAGCCCGCGTTTCGGCGCGCCTATCGCCACCACGTACCGCGGCTTGACGTAGAGGTGGCTTCCGTCGATGATGGCGATCTTACCCGTCGTCGGGTCGATTCCCGTCGGCACGTCCACGGACAGTACAAACGCGTCGTTACGGTTCGCCCATTCCATCAGCTCGTATACTGTGGCCTGATCACCTATCCGGAGCTCCTCGAACGAAATCGTCAGGCCCAGCAGCGCGTCGATGATGAGCGACACCGACACCGGCGACCCTGACGCCGAGCTCTTCCTTAGATGCTCGAAGAAGTCGTTCTTGCTCAGCACCTTGCCGCCAAAATTTCGGTACAGTTGTATTTGGCGCCGCAGGTCTTCCAGGAGGTCTTTCTCGCGCTCGACGCCCACGAGGCAGATTATGACATCCAGGTTCTTGTTGCGCAGATGCCGCCCCGCCGCCAGCGCTCGGATGCCCGACTTGTTGTTGCCCGCCAGGATCACGATCGCTGAACTGCTGAGTGACGCTTCCAACGACGAGCTCGCTACCGCCAACTCGAACCGCACCTTCATCGCTGGGTCCTTGAGGGCGCTGACCGCAACTTCGGCGATTCCTCGACCGGCATTCTCGGCCATGAGTGCCTCGCTGAAGCCGAGCTCGTTGGCGGCAATGTTCTCGAGGTTCAGCATCTGCAGTGTTGATATGGCTTCGACGCGACGGTTCGACGGCTGCAGATAAAGGCCTGGCTGCTGTAGTTGCTGCTGTTCTTAGTTAGCGAAACGATGCTTGGACTGGGATGAACCGCTGGTGGGCGGTTAGGGAGAGCATACGGCAGAGTTGACGCGGCTTAGCGGCTGGCTGCCCGCAACGGCACTAGCTTTGCGTGACTGCGACCTACGAGACGGTCCGGACTTGCTGTCGGCTCGCCGCGCGCTGCCTTGTCCATTCCTATTCTCCCGACCACTGAGCCTGCCCTCCTCGTTGACGCCGACGTCAGCCTCGCTATTCCAGAAATCGGCATGTTGCCCTGCGCCAGACGGTACGTCGAGGACGTTCTCCGTGTAGTGCAGATTCTTGCCGCCGGCCGTCCCTGGCTTTGGCTTGCGGTTGTGCGAGACCAGGCGGCTGGCGTCGTCAACCTGGTCCTCCTTGCGCATCTGGTCGAAGATGGTGCGCTTGTCAAACTTTGCCAGGTTGTTCTCGAAGTCGAAGTCGCCCATCTCCTCGGTGACATCTTCCGAGGCCCAGCCATTGTCTTGCTGGCCTTTCCGGCCTTTGCCCTGTCGCTTGAGCGAGTTGAAGGGTTGGAAGGAAGCCGTGCTTTCCAGGATGGGTGTCTGCCTCCAGCCCTTGCCGTGTGCGCTTTGCACGGCGGCCATAGGCGTGCCATCGACTGGTTGGTCCGCCTTTGGCTGCTTCGAATTCCGGCTGCGGGCTTTCTTCTTCTGGACTTGGGCTTCACGGGATTCAGCGGTGTTCCCGGCGCTGAGGCTCTTCGGCGAAGGAGTGACGGTCAGTCCTTTGATAGAGTTCAGGATGCTCTGCTCCGGTCGCACGCCGCCCTGCGAACTTTCCATGTACGTACGCGGCGTTGGCATGGGGTCCGAGGTCTGTTTGTCGCCCCTGTCGGACTGGTATTGCAAGCTAGAGGCCTTTGGTGTCCCGGATGCAGGTCGCTTTCCCATACTAAGGATTGCAGGGTCCACAAACGTCGACTGTGGCGGTTGCTGCGAGGCAGGTGAGATGGGTATGGGCTCGGGGACGGGCACGTCGTACGCTGACGGCTGTGCGGTCACGAAGGGCATCTCGGACAGGTCGGCTATGTTTGCGGCATCGATCGTCATCTGGGTCACTCGCTTCTGGGTGGCATAGTTGTAGACTGTGTCGTCGATCAGATTAGCCGCGCGAGTCACCGTGTCATTCAAGGCGAGACACTGACCATTTATCAGAGTCAGGCTGTTGCCCGCCTCCACGTCCCTCACCGTGCCTGTCAGGGCATATCCAGAAGGGTCCCGGAGGACAACCTTCATGTGCAAGCCAATGAACTGGTTGGCCATGATGCCGCCGCTCGTGGGTCGAAGCTCTCGTGCTACCAGGGGAGAGAGAAGCCAGGGGTCTCCGTCGCCTCGGATCGTCGCCTCGTCATCAAGAGGAGTCCGGCCCTCGGCTGAAGCCGTGTATGGAGAACGAAGAGAGCCGAGGACTGAATATTTTCGCCGGACGTATAATTATCGTCGCTACACGTGCCTGAGTGCTGGCGCCCAGTCTGCCGAATGCGACCCTGGAAACCAGACGCGAAGGAGGCCTCTGAGCAGCGCGCTGATGAGCCGTGAGAGGGGTATCGGGCTTGAAATTCGAAGCCGGTAGATCGTTCTCGCCGAAACAACGTCGCAGGATGGGAGGAGCGCTGCGCGCAAAGTTTCGCAGGTGGTGGGTGAAGGTTGAGTGGTTCCAAAAGTAGAGCCGGCGAGCCCAAGTGGGAGAGCTGGCTGACAATAGCCCGTCTAGCAGCCGTGGCGCCGCCCGCCACCTCTCTGGGTACCATTCCTTATCGATAACGCACGCCCGTGCCCGTGCCGACCGAGGACCCGCATCAACAACATGAACATTGGCACCAACAAAGAGGCGCATCAGCGTGGGCCGCCATCCTCAAAGGCGTGCACGTGTGTTAGGCTGGACAATGCATTATACTTTCTCGCATTGCATCTGAATACCTACCTGTGTATCTAAAATGCTTCCATGAGCTGAGTTGCCCCGTGCCATAATCGCTCCGCGCTGCGCCAAAAACCGGTGAGAAGCACATGTGCCTGCCACAGGCAAAGTATACAATCAATATCCGTATGATGCCATCGCTTCCTCGTCATCGTCAATGTCGATAACGTCGACGATCTTCTTGGCCGGGGCCGCGCGAGCTGTCGAGACAACGCGAGCCGTCGGGGCTAGCCGCGCCGCCTGCTCGCCCTTCCTATTCGCAACGAAGTCCATGATGTTGTTGGGCCTCGACAGGCCGTTGGCTTGCTCTGCGCTGTAAAGCTTGCCGTAGAACTCCACGACTCTATCGTGGGCCATGACCTTGGATCTGTCAAAGCCAATGACACGGAGTCCTTGCTGCGTGGTTGCACGACTCAGCGCAACGTACGCCTGGCCCTTTTCAAACACCTTCCCGAGGTTGACCGTCACCCGCTCCAGGGTCTGACCTTGAGCCTTGTGAATGGAGAGGGCCCACGCCAAAATGAGAGGCAGCTGGGTTCGCTTCGCTTGGATTTCGCCGTTCGGCAACTCCACCTTCCAATCTTCCGGCTGGCAGAGGATGACGCGAGGCACCCCAGTAGACGTGACGAATTGCACGACGGGGTATTTGTGCGGCGATGACTCCTCGGTGCGGCTAAACGCGCTGAGCTTCCTCTTTGCCTTGGCCATGGCGCCGTCGTCTCCTGATTCGTACCCGCTCGACATCTCAAATGTCTTCTCATCGGAAAAGCCGATGACCTTGCCAAGAGATCCGTTCACCAACGTCTCGTCCATATTTTTGATAAGCATGACCTGCGCGTCCTTCTTCAGGTCTAAACTCTTCGGCGACATCATGTTTGCGAGAAGCTTGTCGCGAACCTTGGGATCGCCGGTATCCATGGCTTCGTATCGGTGCGACTCTCCTGGGAGATCCCTGAGGCGCTTTTCGTTGGACGAGTCGACCTGTGCTCGCGTTGGGTACAGCTCGGCTGAGTCGACGCCGTCGTCAAATTTGAGCGGTCTGTCCAAGGCTTTGAATGCGTTTACCGTTTCCGGTGTGATTTTGCCGAGTCGCATTTCGTTCAGCATCCTAGCGAATACTGGATCGCGTTGACGGAAGACTTGAGTCAGACCGATGGTGTGGTCTATAGACGTACTCCAGGTGGCGGCATCGAAAGCAAATTTGACCTCTCGCTTTTTGTCGTAGTCTGGAACGGGCGGGAGCTGGAAAAAGTCGCCAGTGATTACAAGCTGGATCCCGCCCCACGGGCGTCCATTGTTGCGAATGGTTCGTCCAATCTGCGAAAGCTTGTCGAACAGGTCTCCGTCCACCATGGATACTTCGTCAATGACGAGACACTTGGTTCTGAGCCATCGATTCTTTGCCTTGGGGTTCCGTCGGATTTTCTTTATTAGCGTGGACGCGTCTTCCTTGCCCAAGCCGATTCCTAGCCTATGTGAGCCCCCCGAAAGTCATTTGGGGCGGTGCACGTACCTGAGAAGCTGTGCAGCGTCATTCCACCGATGTTGCAAGCTGCCAGGCCCGTCGAAGCCGTCACGGCGACGCGCTCGGGATCGCGCTTGTACTTGTCTCTAAGTTCTTGGATGATGGCCCTCATCAACACGGACTTTCCTGCACCAGCCGGGCCAGTGAAGAAGACGCTTGTTCCCTTGTTGACCACCAGATCCAGTACATGCCGTTGCTCACTACTCAACGAGATGGGCGCGGGCTTCGGTGGGGGAACCGGGGCGGCATGCAAATCCTGGTCCTGCATGTCGTCTTGCTCGACTAGGCGTTGGTTTCGCTGATTCTTGTGTTGCTTCTTCTGTTCTGCCAGCACGCTGGCTGTGGGGTCGAGGAAGTCCCTCGACTTGGAGGCTGGGGTCCTGGGAGCCGCCAAGGAGACAAGATCCTCGCCCACGTCAGGGTCTTCCTTGCGAACGCCGAAGCTCGCAGGGAGGACTCGTTTCTTGGCCTTTTTCTGAACCGGGGCCTCGGGGAAGTCGTTGTCCCCCGAAGACTCTCGCTTCAGTGATGACTGCGTGGCGGCAGATCCGTCTGACCAACTGCGCTGAGGAAATGCGGGTTGCATATGTGACGCGGGAGATGATGACCACGGGATGGGGGTCTCGGGCTGCGACGGAGTGGGCGGTGGCGGCATGGCATCCCGAACCACCGGCCGCGACGGTAGAGGCGGGAGCGCCTTGGGGGCTTCGTAGTCGAGGTCCAGGTCCGCGTCATCGCTGAAGTCATCTGAATCAAACTGCACCATCTCCTGACCCTTATGCTGCACGTCTGATCCTGTGAGATCAACCACGTCGGCCTCGGTGAACGAATCGGACTTTCCGCACAGCGAGATTAACGATGACGTTGTGGCGCCCCGTTTCATCGGCGGCGCGTTGGCCGAGCGGTTGTCCAAGGGATTCGGTAGCGACTGTGATGTCCTCGCCGACGCCGAGGCATTGGGCGAGCCCGCCTTGCCAAACTGCTGTCGGATGTCGCCATTGGGGGCGCTGGGGCTGCTTGACGGGAAGAGCTGCCGCTCCAAAGCGCCCCGCGGCGGAGGCGCGCTGCCATTCACGGCCCTGCGAAACATGGTCCCCGCGAGGCGTTGCGGATGTACGGGCCACGCGTGAGCATAGGTGAAGGGACCTGCTCTCCGGAGGGCGGTGCGCGATGTCGGCGAGGATCGAATGGGGAGGCTGGTGATGCCAGCCGTCATAAACGGTGGCTCTTGGAGAGACGCGCGCTTGGCGGACGGCGAGCGCTGCAGGAGCGCCCTGCGATTGCCAGCACCGACCAGCAAAGCTAGACGGCCTCGGGATACTGTCGATATGCAGTGTACGTGCGGGACAACCGGGGCCACGGTCGTTGGCGGCGATGATCTGGAGAGGGACGGGTTTGAGACCGTGCTGCAATTAAGTTAATTGGCGACGCGGGGAGGCGCGACGCCTCGCGGGACGTGGTGGTGGCTGCCGAACGCGTCAGTTGCACGGGGTCCTGAATCCTGATTAGTCACCCAAACCACTTACACGTCCATCCACCTCGCCGTGACCTCGGGCGAGTCGCTGCGGCAAGCATAACCCTGCCTGCCCCTGTTTCCACTTTGTGTCCCTCGACAACGCCGAAAACATTTTCTGCATCAAGATCGGCGCCATTTGGCATTGAATCGCTCCATTAATTAATCTCTAAGGAAACGTTTGTCCCTTGAATACATAACAAACCCGGTGGTATAGTACTGAGTCCTCACGCAGGCCCTTCGCGCTTCTCCCATGTAAGGTACATCGTGTATCGTTCAGACGGCACAAAAACAGCCCCTTTAGCACTCAAGCCGTGGCCGTGGCCTCCAAGCTCTTACGGCAGGCGGCGGCTTTGAAACAACATATTACAGTGTGTTGGCCTCGAGGCCGGTTTTCCCCTCATCTCAAATTGCGCGTGACATAGTAGGATGCCCGCCGTCCACTCAGGAAGGGATTGCTGGGCTCGACGACCTCGCGAGGCTCGTCCCTGTAGCGCAGATAATCACGTCCGTCGACAGTAGACCGAGGGATCCTGTCCGCCGGGTCGTACCGTCCCATTCTGTCTTGCATTCTTCGGTCCCGTTCCATGTCGTCCAGTTGCCGCTCATACCGGGCGTCCTGCTGCCGGCGCACCTCGCGGTCATGTCGGAGCTCGTCATCCAACCGGGTTCGGTACAGGTTGTCTCCCATTCTGTCGAGCTCATCCGCGAACACCTCCCTCCTGGCCTCGTGGTCCGTTATCCGACGGAAAACCGGGGGCGCCTGGATGACCTTGGGACGAAGCGACTCTCTGATGGCCTCATCCTCTCGACCATCCCGGTACGCCTGTTCAAGCAGCCTGTCCACGTCTACCGCTGGCGCGAGTGCCTTGGGACCAGGAGAAGTCGGCTCTCGCGAGGAAATTCCGGCCGGGATGTAGTCCACATCCCGTTTTGAGTGACGTCGGGGTACCTCAAGGCCAAAAGCCTCTGGCCGCTCGCGGGGACGATGGCGGCTGCGGCTCCTGTATCTCCCTCGATGAGAACGCCGAGAGCTGGATCCAATGGATGACTCGGGTGTCATGTACTCGCTCCCTTCAGATTCCCAGCCGTCGTCGGAAGTAAAGGAGCTTCTTGAGTCGCGCGGCGAGCCACCAAAGTACAGCTTGAAACCCTTGCCGGCGGGTGGTACAACCTCAATATTAGCAGCTCTGCCTGGATGGCCTTGGCCGTGGCCTCCGATGTGTCCTTGCCTCGCAGCTGCCGGCTGGCCGCCCATGGCATGGGCACCCATTGGCTGGGCGCCGACAGGCTGACCTCCCATGGGCGGATGCGGCATCTGGAATGGCCCGCCTCCCATGGGCGCCTGCTGGGGGCGTGGCTGGGGATTCATCTGCTGCACAGGCGGCATCTGAGGCATCGCTTGCGGGTGCTGTTGAGCCTGCTGGTGATGATGCACTTGGGGAGGGAAGTGAGGCATGCCCTGGCCCATGAGGTGGCCGAAATTTGCCTGCTGGGCAGCTACTCGTTGCTGCTGCGCCTGCTGCTGGCCGTGTTGTGGGCCATGCTGCTGGGCCTGTTCCTTTGGCTTCTTGGACTTTCGAATCTCGTCGAGCATCTTGAGCGCATTCTCACTATCTATCGGCGTTCTTTTGAAGTATGCCGTGACAGAGACGCGCTCTTTCCTGGTCTTGGACTTGGACTTGGACTTGGATGACTTGGCCATCTCGATTTTGTACTCCTTTGGTTTCTTACCCTTCTTACCGTCCTTGCCGTCCTTGGAGTCTTTCTTGCCCTTGCTCTTCTTCTCTGCTTTGTGGTACGAAGTTGACTCATCGACCTTTCTGGTCTTCCAGTCCAGCTGGGTCAAGATATATCGGTAACGACGGTCCGGGTCCGTCTTCTCCAGATTGGCCTGGGTTTCCTCCAGCTGCTGTTGGATGAGCGTACCGAGCTCGGCCTTCTTGTCGGCCACGGGACCCTCCTTGGCCAGTTCACGGACTTTGCGGTTGGCTTCTTGCGAGGATATGTCAGCCTCTTCGGTTCGCGTGACGCGTGCCCATGACGGTTCGATTGGGTATCCCTCGTCGTCTAGCTCGTTGGGGCTGAACCACTTTTCATGACGGACGACGATGATGCTAGAGAGCAGCTGGCGGGCGTCAGCTTCGGTCGTGTTCTTGAGTCGCAAATCCGAAACCTCGACCGAGTGTCTTGCTCGGCGCTCTGGTGGCGGTTGCTGGACGGCCACGCGGCCGTGCGCATTTGCCTGGGGGGGTTGCATCTGAGGGCCGTTCATGGGCTGAGGGAATCCTTGAAGCCCGTTCATCATGGGCGGCTGTCTCTGCTGAGGCGGCATCTGTGGCTGTGGCATCTGCTGCGGTGGCATTTGCTGCGGTGGCATCTGGTGTTGCTGCAGTGGCATCTGGGGATGTGGCATCTGCGGCATGGGAGGAGGAGGCATTGGGCCCATGCCTCTGCCATGAAGAGGTTGAGCTGGAGGCGTCGGGGCAGGAGGCGGCGGAGGGGGGACGTTGGCGGGCTGTCGAGGCGCAGGCCCGTTGGGGCCATTCAGTTGAATGACACCGGGTGGTAGGTTGGCCATGACGGACGGCGAACGCGTGGAGCAGGATTGACTCGATCGATGTCCATCAGGAGCACAGAGCGAACACTCTGGGGCAGGACGGTGGGTATTTCTACAACTCCCAACGTGGCACGGGCAGAGTGCATACGGCTCTACTGCTGCGGGTTCACGCCACGCATGGCACATCCCACCTGCGAGGATGGCGTCTCAAAGTGAGGCGGTCAAGACCGAGGAGCCTTTCTGTGTGTGCCATACGTGGCCAGCGCGTGGGTCCAGGCACGGGAGGGTGTGGCGATGCGCTTCTCGAGGCTCTCACGGGCGAGGGCGGCCTGGAATGGGGTACGACGCCAATGTGCAGGTCCTTCGGTGAGGGGGTTCGTCTTGTCGACTGGACAGGAGTGCAGACAGGCAGGCAGAGGAAGAGTCACTGCCGCCGGGCCGGCGATCGTGGGCCGGCTTCATGTGCGACAGGGATGGGGTGAGTACTGACATGCGTGGTGTGTATGCCGCACATGGGCGGTAGTCCAGACGACACCGCAGGACACATTGCATCTGCAGCACCGGATCGTGGTTCATCGATGTCGTGTGGACCTTGGCCCGGAGCATGACGCTTGCGCGCGCGTCCAAGGTCGGCCGTGTCGGTCTGGACGACAGCTTCTCATCATGGAGCCTGGAAGCCTCACGAGGTCGCAGCCGTCAGAGCCAAGCGGCGTTGTTCGGTGATGGAGACCTTCGGCCTGGAGCCTCGAACGGGTCCGTTTCCAAACGAGGCAACTTCGGTTGCCTAACTGCGCGACGCCAGGATACCGAGGACAAGGACGATGCGGCGAGGTGGGAGGGTGAGGGGGACGGGGAGGGGGAGGGGGAGGTGGAAGAGGCGCATCGGCCAGCATACGCCCGATCACCACGGTGCAGCCTCGTTTTGGCTGGTTTCGAGGCGGCCTTGCTGCAGGCAGGACATTGAATCTGCTTGGTCCAACGCATGCAGCCCCAAGTGCTGATGGGCGTGGGATGGGGGGAAGGGGTGCCCATTGGCCCAGAGGGGTGGCCGTTTTTTACAATTGGACTCTGCAACGGCGCCAGCTGATGCAGATACTCGAGACGCTTCTTTGGCCCGCCCGCCCATTGTCTCGAAGGACGAGTTGGTGATGCTCGACGGGCGACTGTTCGGTCCCCATCGTCCGGGGGTTCGGGGTCCACGAGGGGAGCCGCCGCGACTGGTTACGGCGCCGAGGACAATGACAAGGGGGGTTGTTGACACAATTCCTCAGCGATCTGAGCCGTTCCAGAATTGGCTCCGTGGCAACTCATACCATGGTAGTCCGTACCATTGAAGCGGGTTGGTTGGTTTCCCCAATGCCCTGGCTGGCGATACGCATCACGGCATACTTCGGAACTCCCGTTTTCTGGGGACACGCGGGTGCATCGTCTCACAGTTCGCCCTGCTTGTTTTCCCGTGGCACGACGCGGAGGCCCCCTGGTTACCCGCAATTCCCCGGTTTCCCCCCAGCAATGGTGCACGCGGGTGTTGCCGCCGTGTTGTCCATGAGCGACGATGGCGCGACAACAACGACCAGCCACGGCGACGACGACGAACGACGACGCCGCCGCGGTGAGAGCAGAGCCGTGGCGACAGACGTAGCGGCGGCGATTCGTTGGCCGCCTTGCCCCGAGGTCGTGTAACCGCGTGAACGAGCGCGAATTGCCGGCGCGATGAGGTATCATTTGCTGACGGGGCGACCGTCCATCCACGTCGCCGTCCCGGTGTGTTTCTTCGGTGTTGATGCCCATTCACGGTTTCACTTCTTGCCACGGCCACCACCACCCATGGGTCGGGCATGGACGGCATGTTGATTGCAACGACGAGCACCGCGATTCGGCTCTGACATGGAGGTGAAAATGCCGTGCGACGGCGGCGCGTCTCACCGAGACAAAGACGCAATGGCAGGCATCGCGCGGCATCGCCACGCTCGACTGAACCGCAGGACCCTCCGACGGGCATTGTCACTCAGCAGATGGGCTCGACGACGGCGCTCACGCGCTGGAGGAACGACCCAAGCAAAGCCCCTCCAGGCCCTCCAAGCGAGGCGTCGCAGGCGCAGGACTGGCAGGCTTATGCAGGTATATGCAGCCCAGCGTGTGACCTCGCCGTCGGCCCAATCCGCAGGCCGAGCAGGGGCATCGCGGTGGCGCAAGCCTGCGGGCGCAGGCGGCGCGCCGGCCAGACTCCTCAGAGGCTCAGATGGAGCAGACATGCTGCTTGCTTTGCACGAGTGCTTGTATTTCACTTGCCTTGGAAGCTGGACAGGTACTTACCACACGCTTGCTTGCTCACCATGCAGGACGGCTGGGCAGCGGATGGCGCGTGCGGTGCAGCGAGGGAGACGCGAGGCAGCCGTCCTACGAAGAAAGTGCAAGATTGGGCGTTTTTTCTTGGGGGGCTGCCTTGCCGCAACGTTGGACTCGGGGCGCTGGCGGTCCCTCCCGTAGGTGGTGTCACCTACAAGAACGTCGATGACGATGACGACGACGACGACGATGATGATGATGGTGATGCGCGCGCAACGGGGCGCCCGGAGCTGGCGCTTGGGGGACAATTTGCGTGAATACTACTTTGCAGGGTGCGAAGTACAATACAGTAAGTTAGTAGCCCGTACGAAGTACAGTCACTGTCGATACGAAGTTGGAAGCACAGCTCTGTAGGCTGGCTGCGCGGCCGCGGACAGACAGGCTCAGCAGCCCCAATATTGATTGAGCAACCTCAGGTGCCCTGAATGTCCTGATGATGCCGACGAAGTAGTGTGTGTGGGTGGGTGAGCCGACACGCCACGAGCTCTCTGCTGGGCCCGCTCAAAAAAGTTGGCCTCGGCGTTGGACGCCGAGTTTCGGTTTCCTTTTCCTCGGTGCCTGGAACAGGTGGTGTGCGTGTAAGTCAAGTCGCCGCGTTGAAACGAAACGAAACGAAACGAAACGACGAATTGCCTTCTGTTGTGGATCCTGGACAAGACCGAACTTGCTGATCACAGGGCAACACGAACTAATAGTTCCCATAGTTATTGTTATTATTATTATCATCACTGTCAGACGATTAACAAAAATAACTAGTCAAGTTAGCATCTTAACGCAGCTGCGAGCGCATCGCCTCCGCCATCGTGAATTCGCCATCGTTGGTGTAACGAACAACACCAGGTTCTCGTCCCCGTCCCCCGAAGTCCGACCATGGGGCCCCCTGTCCACGCCACGAACCAACACGAATGTTGCTCGACGACGACAAAAGTAACTCGGTAACGACATTCGAGCAAGGAAGAGACAAGAAAAGAAAAGAAAAGGCCCCATCCATGACCGCACACAGCGCGTCGTCGTACCGGGTCCTGCCGCTGGCCCCCGCGCAGCTCGCGCACGACCAGCCGCTGCAACTGCGGCGGCGGCTCGCCTCGTCGCTCGTCGACTGGCACACCGACGTCGTCGGCTTCGACGGCGCCCTGCTGCGTTTCCACCCGCCCTTTGGGGACGCCCAGCGGGAGCGCATGCGCCTCTTTTGGGAGGAGCGTGTCGCGCAGGCGGCCGCCGGGCGCAGGGTCATTGTGCTGGCTGTTCCTGCGGCTGGTGCCGGTGCCGGTGCCGGTGCCGATGCTGCTGCTGCTGCTGCTGCTCCTGCGGCTGTTGCTGCTACGGTGGTGGCTGCGGCTGACGTTGGTGGTGGCCATGGTGATGGTGGTGACGATGAGGATGAGGATGAGGATGGCCATGACGATGGCGATGAAGGTTCGAATTACCGCCGCCGTCGCCATGCCGCCGGCCAAGCGCAGCATGATGACGCGCCACTGCCGCCGCCATCGTCGTCGTTCTCGTCCTCGTCGTCGCTCGTGCTGTCCGACATCGCGGGCGTCGTCGAGCTCGGCACGCCAGACGCCGACACGGGCCCTTTCCGTGCCGACGTCGAGATGCTCATGGTCTCACCGCGCCATCGCCGCGCCGGCCTGGGCAAGCGTCTCATGGCCGCCGTCGAGGACGTCGCTCGCCAGAGGGGCAGGACCCTGCTCGTGCGTCTACCCAAATTCTCATCCTCCTTGCCTCCATCCATCCAGTCTTGGCCCCCCCCCCGGGGTCCCCTCCTCTCTCTCTCTTCTTCTTGGCCCCCGATTTCAGCAAGACCACCTGGCCGCTGGCCGTGGTTCACATCAGCTTTGCCGCATGGTGGTGGAGGAGGAGAGGGAGGAGGAGGATGGCTTGGCGTTGACACGCGCGCAGGACAGGGGCGGTCGGATGCGGGAACGGGGGGTTGCGTTGATGAGGCTCTGCTCGCCTCGCCCGCAATGCCACCCCTTTTGCCGAGAGCCCCGTTCCTCTCGCCTCCCCTCCCCTTTGCCTCCCCTCTTTCCGCGGTTTCCCCCCCTCGTCCACTCCCGGGGTTACGGACGTTGCTGACGTGCAAGCCACAGCTTCTCGCCACCACGGCAGGATCCGTCGCCGAGGAGCGCGTCTATCCGCGACTGGGGTACACCAAGGTCCGTACAACAACCATCTCTCAATCATCTACTTCGTATCACCGTCCTCGCTGGCAGCCGCCTGCTCTGTAATGTGCATCTGATATGCAGGAGTGCCGCTGACATGTTCCTCTGCACTCCGTGGGTAGTTCGGCACGGTGCCCAACTACGGCATATCTCCCGTCGATGGACACCTTGTGGATGGCGTGTACTTTTACAAGGACCTGAACCTGAACCACGCTGCCCCGATAGATGCTCGCCGACACGTACAAAACGGGACATGATAAACATGCGCAGCCTGGGTCAGAGTTGGCATCTGAATCGACGATCGAAGTCATTCTGCATCGCTAGACACCCCTTCGCAGAAAGAAAGGTGCTTGTAAACAGTTGTCTGTGAAGTCTGCTTCCTGTCTACCCTGGAATCTTAGTCTTTGACATGCCGTCCCTCCTTGAAGGCGCAGCGCCGCCACCCCGTCGCTCCAGAATGCCACCCAAGCAGAGACACCCGATATTACCCAAAGAGTCCCAACATGCGCCGAAAACGCCGTCTTCCACTCATTCATGGCACCTCACGCCAGGTACGTGTAGGCGTTGTCTTCCCGCTCAATGTAGTCCTTCTCGATAAGACTGCGGTGAACAACACGTCAGCAACCAGTCCGATGCGGCGCGCAGCAGCAGCGCTGGGACAAGTCAACAACAAAACATACCTTTCAATCTCCTTCTTGATGGCCGCCGGCTCGACGCTGCCTCTCTTCTTGGTCAAGTTGATAACCTCGGCCACGAGCTCCGCGTGGCCCATGCTCTTGCGGCTCTTCATGATGCGCACAATGGCCGCCTGCGTCTCGAACCGCCTGTCCTGCGCGATCCTCTCGTGCGTCGCCTTGTTCTCCTCCTTCGTCTCCTTAAGCTGGATCTGGTTAATCTTGACGCGATATTTGGGGTCCGTGAATCCGTCGTTAAAGGTGAATGTGTCCGTCGCCTTGACGTCCCGGCCTTTGGGGTGCTTCGACAGCACCCGTGCCTTGCCGCACGCCAGTGACTGCAGCGTACGGTCAAGGTCTCCGCCCTGGAGACCCGTCGCCGTCGAGATCTCGTCGTACGTGAGACAGATTTGGTCCTCACTCACATCGTTGAAGAGCATCAACACGACGGCCTGAAAGGCCGACACTAGAAGCTCTTTGTTTCCCTTCGGGAACGATGCCTTGATGGAGCAGTGGGCAAGGGAATGCTTCCACGTCAAAATGCGGCCCGTGTGCTTGAACTTGTAATGTCCGTCGAAGCGCTCAATCTCCGTGGCCACTTCGTCGGGTAGATTCAGCCGTACGTCCGGGTACGTCGGCCATGCGGCGGCGGAGAGGATCATGACGGAGAGGTCCACCCGCTTCTTCCGCTCCGCGCTGGCGTCCATCCATTGTCTATAGGATTCCATCTCGTCCTTGGCCAGCTCTTGATCCTTGAACATTTGCTCGAGGTTATGTGTGAAGTTGGAACCGCACTCGCCGCGCAGCTTCGTCAGCATATTGCGCTCCGCGTCCTGGCTTGCGCTGCGGCCCATGAGCAGTCGTCTGGCGAGGTCCTTTTTGTAGAATGCCTCAAACGCGTCTTTGCCCTCGATGAACCGGAACAGTTCGAGGGCCTGGTCCAGCTGCCGATCGAGCTCTGCGTCTTCGTCGGCACTGCTGGCATGCCCCAGCTTCTCGGCTGCAGCTCGATCCTTAACGTCTGAGTAGAGATCCTTTGGCAATGCCTTCAGTCCGCCCCGCAACAGCAGGTCGATGTATTTTGCTGTCATCTCTCCAATCTTGGACGTCCCAGAGCTCCAGCAGGCAGCGATTGTCCGGTCGTTCATAAACTTCCCAAACGCCTCGCGCATGCCCCACAAGAACACCTCGTCTTTGTCAAAGGCATCGCGAATCATCAGGTCTAACGAGCGTCGGAGTTCCAGCAGCCGTAGCACCATGTCGTCGCCCCGTTCTTTGTCTGAGATGATGGAGGCGCCCGTCGACCGGATGTAGTCGCCCCAAGGCGCCTTCATCTTCTTTTGGATGCCAGATAGCCTCAGTAGCTCGTATAGTCCCTTCATCGACTTGACGTCCCTCTCCGATAGTAGGTGTGCCAAGCTGCCGCCATTCAGCAGCTTATCCGAATACTGATCGATGAGAATATTGTGGGCCGAGTCCATAAGCTGCTTCTCGGTGGTGCTCTCCAGGTTGAAAGCAATAAATCGGTAGTCCTCCTTTTGAAGCAGGGTTTCGCAGGCGGCTATGTATTCCTTTAGGCTCGCGCCGCTCCACGACTCGCCAAACTCTTTGAAGTAGGCGACCGATTGCTTCAGGAATAGGGGCTCAAAATTCTTGACATAGACGCCTAGAACGTAGAGCATCCTTATGGCGTCCTTGAGAAGGCTGCTATCCATTCGCTCGTCGCCACGACGGTCGTACTCGATCATCTCGCAGATGCCTGCGACTGCTCGCTGACCGGGCAGGCGGTCTGGTAACACGCCTGGCTGAAAAAAGCCCATCCGCCGAAAGTAGGCAATAGTCATATCGTTGATGGACGGTAGCGACTCTCGCAGTAGGTAGGTCCTGTCGAGGTAGCTGAAGGTGGACCGGAGAGTGACGGCTTGGGCGTTCCACGTCTTCCACTCTCCCAGGATGCTCCTCAGCATGTCGAGATCTGACGCGGCCCCCGCTCGCTTGACCTTGAGCAACACCACGTCCTGGAGGTGATGATCGACGAGGCTCGTAAGCGAGCTGTAGGTCTTGCTGGCGTTGCCCCTTCGGCACATGTCCTCGACGCCGCGGTAGAGCCTCTCGAGCGGAACAGCGGGGCGCTTGCCGGCCAGGATGGCCTGGATGGCGGCGTGCAGCTCCCTCGCGGTCCGCGCGTAATACTCCTCGACCTGGGCGGCGCCACTCGTACTCGGGGCGCGCAGGTTCTTGATGACGAGCTTCTTGGCGCCGCTGTAGGGCTGGAAGGCCGACCCGGCGGGCCTGGGCTGGCCCTGCACCAGGCCCGGGCCGGAGCTGGAGCTGGAGCCGGTGAGGTCGATGGCCGTCTCGGGCATCTTGCCCCTCGCCCGCGCGCTGGCCATGCTGGGCTGCGTGTCTGCTGCGAACTTGGGGCGCTTAGCGGCCGCCGCGGACGACGACGACGACGAGGAAAGGCGAGGCCGGCGGCGGGAGGGATTGTTGGGTTCGGCCTGCATGGGGCGCGCCGTGGACTCGGGCCCGCGATCGATCGTGGACTCGTTCCGTTCCTCGTTCTCGCACGCTCCTCCCCCGGATCGGAGCTGCGTGGAGGATCGCCGCTGCTCTCGGCGAGGATGGGATCGGGCGGGTAGAATGCTGGCAGCCGGATACCCAGGGTCGGATCCAGGCACGGGGTCGTCGAAGTGAGCGGTGTCGCGGTGGCAAGGTCGGAAGGGTCGGTCGTTTTGAAGAGCAGTCAGTCGTCGTGTCACTGGTGACTTCCAAGTTGCGTTTGATGGACGGAGGTTGGAGGGAGCTTCCTTTAGCGGCTTCAGTGGCGCCAACAGCACTCATCATAGCTCCTGTCCCGTCCCCTCCGACCCAGAAATGGGTGCCGGGACCCCGCGATTAGATAACGGAGTTAGTGGGCTCGCTGCGGGCGTAGCTCCGGGCCGGCTCCCCACTGCAGCGTCCCTACAAAGAAGGTTGGTACTACCAACCTGAACAACCGAGACTCTGTGCAACCTATCGCATAGTGCCAAATATAGCCGTCATGCTAGGTATTTATACGGTCCTTGAATGGTTCTAGCACGCAAGGGACGTTTCGACTCGATACTTAGCTTAACACTCGACTCGAGGCTATCCCCTCCTTCTTCTTTCTACCGCCTTATTTAGCTTGAAGCAAGAGTAATAGTAGCAACGGCGGAAACGGCGGCAACGGCGGCAACAGCAGCAACAGCAGCTCCGACTCGCTACTCCTCTCCTCTCGCGGCTGCCGCAACGCAAGAGCAAGAGCAAGAGCAAGAGCAGGAGCACGAACACGAGCAGGAGCAACGCGCCAAATGCCCGCTCGGCTCCCATCCCTTTTCTACTGGGCTGATAGGCCAGATAGTTATGTGTAACATCTAATCGAACGGAGGCCCCATATTTAAGAGTCCCGTTTATTTTGGTACCAACTTTCGCACGAAGTACCTATGATGTCCTCGCAGCGGGCCGTGGCGCACTGCTTGCTCGCGGTGCGGGTCTGGCTTCGATCCCGGGTAACTTGGCTCACAGTGAATGCAGTCATTCCCCCATTTTCCCTTTCCAACATGAAAGAGACTTGTGGAAAGAGAAGATGAATGTTTTTGTTGGTCTAACATTTCACATGATAAGGCGAGCAGCTGGAAACTTTGCGGGCACCCATCCACATTTAACCAGCATACATGTCATAACAGGTAGGGAGTCTTTCTTTGCACACGCATCAAGACTATCTCAACTGGCATCACGCAACCCGTAAACTCTATACGTCCGCTACGCTCGCTATGCATTATTCACATCTTCCCACCCCTTTAGATCCTGCCTCGCTCGCGCATCAGGCATACGCAGCCCATCCTAAAAACGCCACTGTCAGCACCATCATCATTGTCTGGCAACAACTGCGAGTCACTCACCAGAATACAAAACGGCCAGGTTCCGTTCGTCTGTGGCCTGGTTGATCAGGTCGTTCACCGTCGCCGTCACGCTGAGAGTCTTTGACAGCTTCTTCCTCACCACCTCCAGCGCGCGGTCTGCCTCGGACGGCTCGTTGAAGTGCGCCGCCTTCTTCCCTCTCTTGGCGTCTGCCTCGCTGTGGTCCGGCTCCTCGGCGGCGCCCGCGTCGTCGTCCTGCCGCGCCTTCTGCAGCTTGGCGAGCCTCAGCGGCGAGACGGTCCACGTGTACAGAGGATCGTATCGCAGCACGTCGAGGATGGTCATGATGGAGTATTGCTCTTCGCGGAGAGCATCCAGCGTGAACTCGCAACACCGACGGAAGACGCCCTCTGTCTTGGTGATGCCCATGCCGTCGATAATGTCCCGCGTCAGTCGAAACGGCACGAGCTCCGGCACAGGCAAGATCCTGCCCGCCTCGAACGCCACACCCAAATCGATATGCACCGCCTCGCCCGTCTTCGTGTCCAGGAGGATGTTGTGCCCGTGTCGGTCACCCAGCCCAAGCACGTGCCCAAGCATGGAAATGGCCGCCGTGCTCCTCGTGTACGCCAGGCGCTTCGTGAACCAGTCATCCGGATCGGTAAAGTTCTCCATGAAGAAGTACCGCATCACCGGGTGAAACTTGTCCGTGACCTTGCGATACGTGCTGATCCGTGTCTCCACCGTCCTGCTCTGTACGTTGAAGATCTCTTTCCTGCATTGGGAACCCTTAAGATCCTTCGGGAAGTACCTTTCGTGTGCCGGCATGAGGAACTCGTGCAGCGGAATCGTGTTTGGCACAAACTCAATCAGCCCTGATGTGGCCGTCAGGGGCAGCACCTTGTATGTCCGGATGCCCAGGTTTCTCTGCTGGGTGCTTCTGTGCAGCTTCAAGAGCGAGGACACCGCAGCGAATACTTGTTCCATGATGGCGTCCTGGCGGAGATCATCGTGCCCGCCTTTAACCAGCTGTTTATACCGTTTTCCGTCGCTGCCAACCGCGGTGATGATTTTCGGCGCCGACACGCCTGAAGCAATCGTCATGGTCGGCTCCAGCTTGGAGATGCAAGGCACGTGAGAATAATCTTTGTTGGCGGAAACTTCGATGTCCATCGTCGGCGGCGGGATCCGATACTTTGCCAGGCAATTAACCAGATTCAGCGCAGGAGTCGAGTCCTTGAGCGCAACCTTTGCCCCCGATTTGTACTTGCTTGTGTTCCGGTCCATCGCAAGCATGTGGTAGTATTTGCTTGTCTTCTCAATAGCCAACCAAATGTCAGCTACGGCTTTGTTTGCGGCCAGTCGCTGAGCCACCTTTTCCGTCGCTTTGACGCGAAGGACGGCCACCCCGTCCTTTTGCTGGGCCCTCGCCTTCGTGCCCGACCAAATTTGGTACATCCCGTGGTAGGGATGGTCGACGCAAATGTTGTAAACCAATTCCAACAACAACTTCTGGAAAGGTGTGTCTTGGTTTTGCAGCCTCGATGTCAGCTGGTTCATCAGGGCAGCAAACTTTGTCGTGGGGACTGATGCCAAGTGGCGCTGCACGGCCTTGTTGGTCACGTCTTCCGTAGATCTTTCGAGCCAGAGAGCGGTGAATCGAAGAGCGTCGTTGTTGTACTCATCCGAAGCGGCCAGCGATAGGAGGTAGTTTTCCAAGCTCAGGCGAACAAACTCACTCCGAGTCTGCTCGACGCGGCGGAGTTCTTGCTCATCCAGGTCTAACCACTGCTTCTCCTTGTTGAGAACGTGTGAGTATCTTGTTCTGAGCTGGGTGTCTTTGGTGGACGAAATGAGTGCCTTCAGATCAGCAACCTCTTCGCTCTTGCCCTTTTTGAGGTTCTGTAGCCTCGCGAGATCCTCTAACCCGTCTACGTCCTGCAACTGCTCGTCACAGAATGTGGCGAACTGGTGGTAGACTGCACCCGCTTCCTTGCCTGACGTGGCGTCGCGCTTCAGGTCCTTGAGCGCTGGTTCGAGATAGGTCTTCTGAATGTCTCTTGGCTTCTCGAGGCGGGCAATCGAGACCTTGTGCCCTATCTTGGACAGCAGGTCGGACCGGCTGACTGGGATGGTCTGCTTGTTGAGAGACGAGTCTGCTTCGATGCCTTGGAGCATGCGGATCGAGGTGCTCATCTCTCCGTGATCCCATAGCGAATTTGCGACCTCGATTTTTATTGCTGCGTCCACATGCAGGCCCAGCTCCTCGCAAAGTGGTATCAGCTTGTTCAGTGTTGTCGAAATATTGAGCGATTCCTGCGTTGCCTGGTGGTATCGATAGACTCCCGATGACAGCAACATCGACTCAACTTGAAAACGCCTCAAGGACGCCTTGGGGAGTTTGGTGTTGCTCAGACGCAAGTTATGCTGACTCAACATGCTGGTCGTCGTTCCTCTATACGACAGAATCTGGCTGACATCGTCATATCTAGAATAGTCAGCATATGTATTCAATCTTACCCGCGGGGTCCAACTTACCTTCCACTGCGCATCCACTGACCTCGGTCGCGGAATTTGAGCAAGCTTTTATCCATGTCGTTCACGTCGACGACATTGAGCAGATCATCTAGCTCCACTAAGGCAGTAAGTGCAGTGAGACGACTTCTCACTGTCGTCGCGTTGACAGTGGCCTCTGTGAGCTTCTTCATGATCTTGCTGAAGCCATCGTACACCACAGACCGCACCGCAGAGAGAGAAGTCGCCTGATGCATGCACTGGAATGCCTTGTACACAGCAACGGTGTGATGTTCTGAGGCTGGCGGTGCAGGTAGGTTCCACAGTTCAAGTTGCCGGGCTGTGCTGAACGTGCTCTCAATCGATCCATTAGAAGCGCCGTTATTCTGCTGGGTTTGTAGGACTGAGTGTGAGAGACCAGCAAGACCAAGTGTACCCAACGCCCCAACCAGAGCCTGGGCGTCCGCCTCGGCATCCGGGCGCCGGAGACGAATATTGCTGTCGTAAAGCGCGCCTCGGAACGCGAGACTTTTGGCGCCTTCTTTCTCATACTCTACACGGGCAAGAACCTTAGCCAGACTCGCCTCCTCTGGCAACCCGTAGTATGTGTCCGGGTCGTCAATATTTTCGAAGATTGATAGCAGCGTGTCGCTGATGTCTGCTTCTCTGGCTGCCGAAGACCGGCGAGATGCTCGTGTGCTGTCGGAGGAAATGAGCTCTGCGAACAACAAAGAGGTCTTGTACATGCCACATCGAGACGCTGCTGTGGCCGCGGCGCTGTAGTCAACTTCCAGCCAATGCAATCGGTCCTCAATGGAGGACTCCTTCGGATATTCCTGAGTTCTGAGGTAAAGAATGGCGTTGATCAGGAGCTTCACATTGTCTTTGGACGAGGGAGCCGTTGACGTGAGCCACCCCTTGACCGCTGCAGACAGCTGTCGCTTCATCGCCTGCTGCTGTTCCAACAGAAAGTAAAGCACCAGGTGGACCACGAACGGGAAGGCCTTCTCGGCAAACCCGTCGACCTTTGCCAGAATCGGGGGCAATACAGAGAGAAGAAGCGACTCCGGCACAGATTCTGCGAGGTGAACACTCAGTCGTGTAAGCCAACAAGGAGACCCGAAGTCTTCTTTCCATACGCTCTGTGCTTCGATACCTGATGGAGCCGGTTCCTCAGAAGGAGGCATGCGATAACCTCCCCATTGCGATGCGAGGTACAACGGCTCGGTCAAGCTCCGTTGACACGCCACAACGAGCGGCTCGTCATCTTGCAAAACCGCCTGAGACACAGCGCCTCTAAGGGCGGCCTCAGCCATTCCAGCAACAATGGAGTCCTGACTGGACGTGAGGTCCTGTAACAGACGCAGAAGCCCCTCTTCAGATCCATTAGAGCCGTGGCTCAGCTTTGCGTATTGACAGAGGCGTGACTCGCGGAGGGTGTCATCAGGAATGGCACCAGACGCGGCGAATGATCTTCCAACAACGCGTCCAGCCCATGCTAGATAGTCTTGGCTGAGATCTTGCGCCTCACAGCTCTTCCAGACGCCTTCGGCGTGTACGATTGCTTGGTCGTCACTTTCCACTACATCGTTTGCGATCGACTGTGGAATCGTGAAGTCGCTGCAGAGTAGGCCCAAAGCCAAACGACGAGACGGCTCGTTCAGGAGACCATCGCCCGAGGTGCTGTCCCGCAATATGCCGAGAAGCAAATTGCTTTCGAATGTGTCCTTGTCTGCATTTCCGGATGATCGTATTCGCGCCGCTGATTGGGTGATAGACTTGAACGAGGTCGCCTGCGCCTCGCCCCGGAAAGCTGG
Source organism: Purpureocillium lavendulum (assembly GCA_029168975.1). Taxonomy (NCBI): domain Eukaryota; kingdom Fungi; phylum Ascomycota; class Sordariomycetes; order Hypocreales; family Ophiocordycipitaceae; genus Purpureocillium; species Purpureocillium lavendulum. The sequence continues at coordinate 4,142,881 of JAQHRD010000002.1, read as the reverse complement.
AGACGAGTACTCGGCGAGGTAGTTGCTGAACCACTCGTGGAAATTTTGCGCTTTGCTCATTGTCGCTTTAAACTGACTCTCCTGTGTCGTGCTAGACTGGCTTGATTCAAGGAACACTCTGAGAGACGCCAATGTTGACAGGGCATAGCCAGCCAAGAAGGAGGGGGATTGCTTGAGATATTGGGCACCGCCCTGGAGAAGATACCTTGTCATCCCTAATGCGTCATCGGCGCATTCTGAGTCGACGACGAAAGGGCGAATCGAGTTCAGCAGCATTTCCAAGCAGTAGGATTCCAAGACCACGGGACCAGCCAAGCACATTACCAGACGGACTTTCCGGAGGACAGAGCAAGCATGGAGGGACCCTAGCGCTGGGTGAATAGTGCTGAACAGTTTCCTCGAAATTGAGAGCACCAAAGCCGGTGTCCAAAGGTCGTGGAACTGGAACTCAGTGCCTTGGCAAAGCCTGAAAAGGCCGTGGATGACATACTTCGCTCGGAACATTGGTTGTTGGTTTGGTGGCAGATTTGCTGGCGAATGTGCGATCTTCTTCATTTCATCCAAATTGTCGGCCGCGTATGACAGGTCTGGATGCCGACGAAAGACTCGCTCTGGAGAGTCTTCTTGATCTATGAGGTCGAAGAAGAGAGCGACAGTGTCTGCGAAGTTGATGTGGATGGCCTCAGCATACAACTTGTTGCCCAACTTCTTCTTGATACGATCTTCCCCTTTCGGCTTGCCAGATTCCCCAAACGCATCTCCGTAGATTAAGGAATATGAGAGCGTGGTGGCAAAGTTTCGCTGGATGATGTCGTCCTCGCCCGACCCAATCAGTCGAGCCAGGTCTGCGCTGGCGGTTTCCTGCCCTCGCATGAGAGCCAATCCCATGGTCTCAGCTTGGGCAGAGCGAAGCAACTCGTCGAGACTCTGAAACCCGAAAATTGCATATGGCACTTCTTGCAACGAGTCTCCCTCCATCCAGGTGTACAGGAGTTGGCGTGAGAAGAGCGCAAACAAGGTTTTTGGCGACTCCAAGTTCAACTCCTTCGCAATGTCCGCTAAGCACCATTTCGCATACTCTGTAGCCTGGCGTATCTTCCCTGGCGTCTCAAAGATGTGGTAGATGCATCGCCTCAATAGCGTTGGCCACCGACATGCCAGACGCGCAAGCACTAGCAGTCGAAACGCGATACCGGCGCTGTCTTCCGGGTTTGCCGGTAAGCTATCTAGCACGTCCACGAAAACCTCATCATGCAACATGAGGATGTAGAGCTCGAAGACGTCGGCGATTCTGTCCGCAATGTAGCATTTTGCCTTGGTGGTCCCGTTGCTGAGGATGTAAAGCAATGTTGTCCGACACGAATCGAGATTGAGGTTGGTACCATATGATGGCTCGACGCGAAGAAGTGTAAAAAGTAGATGAGCCATTGACATCTGAGCTCTCGGCGAGAAGAAATTGGACGGGAGGCAGACCTTGACGAAGTAGTTGTACAGGTCACCAACGCCCTCAGAAAGATCTTGGCTGTCATTCAACCAGACTCTATGCAGGCCGTTGATGACGTCGATGCACGTCGTGAGGGCGACTTCGCAGCACTGGTACTCAGACTCGCCGATTATTGCGCCAAGCCTCTGAACAAGCTTCAAGGCATTCTTCTGGTCCATCACCAAGTCCGAATTGGATACGTCCACCAGCAGTCGCTGGCAGAAGAGAAGCTCCTCGTCCGACATCGATAGAAGCTTGTCCAGCCACGTGTCTGGCACGAGTCCAACTTGACTCGCATCAGTTGACAAGACCCGAAGCAGTGCAAGACGGGCCCTAGTATCCGCATAAAAGGCCGTTGGGCTGGTGTGCATCTGCGAATTTTGCCTGGGCATCGACAATGATGCCGAGGCCGTTGTTGTTCGGCTGCTTTGTGAGTCGAATTCATCATCAACGTCCATTGAATCCAAATGATCTACATCCGGCCCGAGTTGCTGACGCTCGAGAGCAGTGGCAACCTTGACCAACAGGCGCAGAAGGCCAACATTTTCGCTGTGAAGGCGGCCAAGGCCTGCCGTGCTGAGTTCGGGGATGCATGGGCGGAGAAGTCGTAAGATAAGGTCAGAAAACGATAGCGGCTCAACCGAGTCCAAAGCAGTGCCGATGCTTCTCTCGACCAATCCGAGCACTGTAGGTTCCACGGATGCTGATTGCACGGAGTTCAGATCGCTGACCTGAGGCAGCAGCAAGGCTCCAACGACACAGGCGGATAAAAGGCTCTGGAATCGCTCAAGGGATATTTGGTTGCCACCCTCACTAGCCTTCTTGGTCCAGGCGTCGCTCAAGGCTGTGAGCTCTTCGATTTTTGGATAGAATAGCTCCAAAATGAGCTTTCTGGATGCGTAGGCATGGCTTGAGTCCACGGATAGGATGTTAGTTCTTGATGATGCGCTGGTACCACCGCCACTTGTTTGTCGTTCATCGGCCCTGTCATCGAGAAGGAGAAGATATTCATTGAACGGCGCAATTTCCTTCTGTACTTTCCAAGTCTCACTTAGGGCTGCCCCTGATAGTACAGGCTGGCTCTCGGAGAGGAGCACTGGCAAGCCACAGCAGGCACGCAACAAATTCACCAAGTTGAGTGGCTGCACATGAAGTGATTGGAAAGATGCGTAACCAAGCTCACCTGCAAAGTCCGTGTCATTATGTGCCGTTTTGCGTAGGGCAGAGGTACTCACTAGGATTCCACCTCAAGAACACCCATCTTGTGATGTGATTACTCGTTGCCTGGCTAGCGTTAGGTAGCCTGGTATTTCGCTCCAGAAGTAGGTATGCCATCAATGACAGCGACGTATCACAAAGGATTGCCGGTCCATTGACGTCGGCCGTAACGACGAAGCTATTGAGGTCATCTGCCAGAGCGTGCCGCGGCAGCACATCCAGTTCGAGGATAGCCCGCAGGGCAACACAGGAGGCGCGGGTGATGGCTGGCTGACTGACAGACCTCGCTGCGACGTGCCAAATTTGTCTCCAGATGTCAAGCAGGCCGTCTCTCATACCGGGTAACATTGCGCAGCTTCAATGGTCAGTAAATACAACAACGCAAATGATGGAGGACGTCCTACCTTGCACAGGCAATCAGAGCCCAAGATGCCGTCGTGGTGTGTTTGCTCGAGGCGCATGTGGCAAGGTCTGCGAGCAGATCATGGACCTCGGCGGCCTCTAGAACGTTGGCGGCGATTAAGAACGGCACGAGCTGCAGAGCTGTTCTCTGCTCATTACCATCCCGAGATTTGAGCTTCATTCGTATACGGCTGGAGCTCTCTTGGGTTCGACGTCGCTTTTGTGGCTGCTCAAGTCTGTCGCTCTCGGCGCCATTCGCCTTCCGCCTTATCCTCAAGAGGGTCGCCTCCAAAAGAGCAAGGTTCTGAACCAGTGCCCAGTGACTTTCCCCGTCAGCATTGTGATACCTTAATCCAAACGTTGGCAATCGCAGGGAATCTTCTGGTAACGATGAGGTGTCGAAGGTCAAGTCGTGAAGCTGCAACCGGAAGGGCTCCCCGCGCTTTGCATACTCCAGCCAGAGAGGCTCGACCAAGTTCTCCACGTCATTTCGAACCGCAGCATCGGACGCCCTAGTCGTAAGGTACTCGATGTGCAGATGGGCCAAGAAGATTGTCTTTGAGATTTCATTCCTCAACGTCTTGATGGCTTCGTCCTGAGACACTTTGTCTGCTCTCCACCAATAGCTCATCAGAGGCAGTAAACTCTTGACGAGCGAGTTCGAGAATTGGAAATCGTCTGCCTGTATCGCCGCAAATGTTGCATTTGTAATCGCGAAGCACAGACTTTGCGTCGTGTCCAGGCTGAGGTTTTTCAACCCCAAGACCCTCAAGGCGAGATCTGTGACGTCCTTCGCCCGCTGCACAACGGGCGCGTTTGCTGCTTGAACCAAGCATCGAAGGCCCTCAAGCGCATCAAGAAGAGGTTTGCCGTCGGCTTGATTGGCTCGCTTTTGGCTCTGGTTCGAACCGCTGGACCGTCCCGTAGACCAAAGTGTGGGCGTGCCAGGGGCAGGAGAGTCGCGGTTCAGAGCAGACACGCTTGATCGGGCCTCCCTAGGCAATATGTAGACGCAAACATCGAGAAGAAAATCGACACAGCTTATCCAAGCGGGCCCGTCCTTTCTCGCTAGTAACTCGACGTGGCACGGGCGGCGGAGCACCTCGACAAGGGCCTTGACGTAGTCTTGCAAGAGAGGGGTCACATAGTCGTCGTTTGGCCCGGGCAAGACCTGTGTAATGTGATCTATGAGCGCAAGCAACGTCTTTCGGCCGAATTTGGAGACACCGCGTGAGGCAACCAGTCTCACGGCACTGGCACATTTGGAAAGACGCGACGCGGCGCCATTCCGCTTTGACTGGTTGCTTCGGTTGTCATAGTAGACTGGCTTTTCGACAAGAACAAGGCTAAAGAGGGCCTCGAACAAGTCATGGTATCCTCTGTCCTCCAGAGCCGCACTATATGCGCGTTAGCACGTTAGACGCGGTTCTGTGGATGGGACTTCTCTGAGCACATACAGATTTGGGGCCTTGGCCTTCAGGAGATGGATTAAATCTAGATATGGCTGTCAGCAGCTGAGCAACTTAATACTCGAAGGTCGCTAAAATTACCATCGACGGCCTTCTCGCGGTCTCTGATGGAGCCCGTCTTGATGTCTCCTGAGAAACATGGTCAGTGTTTGTTGCGGACACGGTAGGGCTGCGACAACATACTGGCGACGTTGCCGACGGTCGACCTGTTAGATGAGGCCATGACAGCTCAAAGGCCACGAGTCGAGCGGGACCGTTGTCTCACGACAATATGTTGCGTCTGTGGCTGGTTGGCGTTGTGCTCGGAGACGGGAAGCTCTAGTTCGATACACCGTCGCGGGATGCTGAGGCGCGTCGGTGCGCTGTACTGTGCACCAGGGCAAGGCAAACGACGGAACGATGAACGAAACGAGGAGGAAAAGATGCAATTGCCATGACGCTGATGCCAGTTCTGAAAGCTGCACGCGCTATGAGCTTGGTCTCGTCCGACAAAATGGCAGACCAAGACGTGCCTGCTGTTGCCTGGCTGAGACGCTGATGCTGATGGGGACGGATGGATGGGACATGGCTGGGGGCGACGGGGCGCTATTGTTGCAGCGAAGCACCTCAGTTAACCGCCTCTTGCTGGAGCTCTGGTGCCAGGGGGAGCACTCAGCACTCCGTAGGGCGGATGGAGGCTCGGTCGGCGCCCCGGAGCTTCTGGAGCTCGAGCTCCAACAATAAATCCGGCAGAATCGCTCACCGCCCGCAAGGATGTTTACCAGCGACCCGCAACACCAGCGCCGCCCATGCGTCGCAGCCATCCTGGGCAGAGTGATCTTTCATTTTGAAGCGCCGGTGCTTGGGTAGACACGATCCGCACGTCTTTACTTCGTACACCTGTGGACGAAGTGCTCGTCGCACGCACACCTTGATTCCGACCACCGACGTCCAGGCCCATCCCGACCCGGCGTCAATTCTACGCGTTTGTCGACGCCGAGGCAGCCTCCCGCTCCACGCCCGTCGCAAGTCCATCACGATGCAATAGCGAGCTTTGTAGCGAAAATGGCCGAGGTTACAACACTGGACGCCTTGCAGGCTTTCCATAGAGAGCTGGTCGCTCTCAGCAGCGGCTATGGCGACGGGGTCGAGTGCCTGAACAACGAGCCTCTCGTCCAGACCTTTACCAAGGAGCTCGAGAGGCTCTGGGAGAGCCCACCGAAGAACGATCAGAGCCGCAGCAAGGTCAAGTCGGGTAGGTTTTGCGCTGAGTTTGTCGATTCGGCGGTGGCTGATGGACCCCAGGCCAGATTTCTCTCGACGGCAGCGACTACACGATCAACGCCAAATTCCAACAAGACGCGCTGCTCCTTTCTGACGAGATCGACATCGACGAATTGGACGCCGTGAGATGCCTCCTCGACTCGCAAGAAGACCCCTCGGTCCTGGGACGATCCCTGCTCGAATGCGGCATCATTCGATTCCATCAGCAGCGCAAGTACATCCTTGACGCGCTGCGGCTGCTCCTCGAGCTAGAGGATGCCGACGACGACGATGCCCAAGATTCAGCAGCCGTCGACAGCATCAGAATGTTCGTTTCCGCGCGTCTGTTTCAGTCTGGTGGCGGTGGATCGAAACGTTACGTTCCCAGATGCATGGCCGCCATGGCCAAGATCCGAACGTGGCTGCAAAGGATAGGGGACAAGATCGCGGCAGCCCAGACACTGGGCCAAGGCAATGGAGATCAGATGTCTGAACAGATGGAGACAATCGAGTTCTCGCGTCTGAGTCTGATACAGCAACACGAGCTTCTCGGCGTTATACTGTGCCGCTGCATTGAGAAACGCCAAGCCGCAACATCCGACTTTCTCGACTTCGTCTCCGTCTTGAAGAAGGCGGAGAAGTACGACACGCTGCTCGTGCATCTCATGCCTGCCATTGGCGCATACATTTCGCTTTTTGGCTCGACGGAGGGAGGATTCGATCTTATCAGCGTCCGCGAGCTGAACAACAAATTATTCCCGCCATCGGGAGACTCCCCTTGGCGTCTGCCACAACTGCAGGCGGCATTTCGTGCCTGGTGGCTCGCCGAGTACAGCGGGTTTTACGTCGACGATCCACCCGAGGCCGCGATACCTCCTAATACCGACCTCGATGAGGGTGAGTTTTATCACATGCGCCATGGAGAGAAATCACTGCTGACCGCGCCAAAAAGAGGACCGCCAAAGATCCAAGCAATTCTTGGAGGCCTTGAAGGATGGCGCGTTTGAGTGGATCCTCTCTGTGGCTGGAGATGTGAGGTCTCCGGATTGGCACGACCCGGTTCGCATGGGCATGCGTAACTGGCTCCAGCGGAAATCGACCGCCCTACCTCTCGAAGCAATCCAGTTCTCGGTCTTCTTCCAAAACTGTCTCATGACACACCTCGAGGTGTTGGTAGACGCCTTCATCTCCAACCTCCCGGACGTCCTACGGAAGCTGCGCGTAGAAGAAGACGAGCAACGGTCCCTGAGCCAAACCCATGAACAGGACCTCGACCTGGAACGATTCTTGCTCATTATTGCCTACGCCTATGAGGGACGCCCAGATGCCGCGACGACGTTCTGGTCTGATCCGGACAGCAATCTTGCTGGCTTCATGCACTGGGCGTCTCGAAGGGCCTCGACACCGCTAGTGACAGCGTTTTGCGAGATGTTGCAGGCTATCGCCGAGAACGATGAGAGCGCCACGGCTGCCCATGAGTTCCTCCTCGATGAGAGCGCTCACTCGTCTGGAAAGATCCGGAGAGCGCAATCTTTAACTTGGGCCCAGATCTTCAAGGAGCTCGACTTTTACTCAGATCGGATCCGGCAAAAGCCTGCTCCAGCGCAAACCGTCAAGTACCGCGGCACGAAGGTGTCCAGCGACCTAATGGAGATCGAACCCGAGTCTGCGATGATGCTGGAGTGCTACATGCGCCTCATCACCAAGCTGGCTACGGAAAGTGAGGCGGCCAGAATCTTCCTCTTGCAGAATCCCGGATACAATCTCGTGGATATGCTTTATGAGCTAGCCAGCGGTTCCATACCGTCCCGGCTTCGGGGCTGCGTGTTCATGGCACTCAGGGCTTTAATGAGTCGAAAGTCAACTCAGGAGAGTCAAACCATGTGGAACTGTCTCGAGACCTGGATCACAGGAGGCTATGCGAATCCTACGGCGGGACCGGTGCGCCAGACCCAGCCGACGCCTCTTGTATCGACCGAAAGGATACTTGACGAGATGAGCAGCGGCTTCGAGGATCCTGTGTCATTTATTCACCTTTTGGTGGCCCTGGTGTCGCCGGCACGAGACAGCAGCCCCTTGAACGATTCTCTGCCATTTCCCGAGAGCCTGGGTTCTAGCTCGCGCTACCCCGGTATCGAAGTTTATGTTGACTTCGTGATGGGTCTTGTCTTTGCTGGCAAGTCCCAGGATCTTCAGGACAAGCATCAGATCCGAGTGCTGAGGCTCAATTGCCTGGAGTTTATGCTCACCTGCTTGTCGACTTTCAACGAAGATCTCATCGTCATGGCAAATGAGACCAGCATCCAGATCGACTCTGTCATCGCGACCACCGACCTTGCCACCTACGTAGGCAAGCATCCATTCGCCAGGGTCATGGAATGGATGTTCAATGACAAGGTCATGACCTCGTTGTTCAACACCATCCATCAAGAGCCGGCAGACGTCGGCAACGCCGCGCCTGATTCTCCACTCATCCTAGGCATCCTGCGCGCCGTCGAGGTCATCTCGAAAGTGTTGGACCTTGAGGCCACCTATCTTGACCTAGTGCGGCCGCTTATCAAGGCCCAGTCTGCCCCAAGGCGCCAGCCCGTTGCCAATGCTGCCTACGCCTCCTTCCAAGACGGTCTCGTTACGAGGCTGAATCTGGTAGTAGACTTGGGAAATTACTGTGGTATCGGCCACCCCGATCTCACTCTGGCTTGCCTCAAGTTACTGGAGAAGATGGCTTCATCCTCGAAAATCACGGCGACTTGGTCTGGGCCAAACCGGGGGGCGCACCGGAACAAGGCTATTGTTGCCTTGGAAGCAAATGGAGAGCATGAAGCTATCTCCCGGTCCTTCGGATCAGAGCTTATGGCGCCTCTGGAGGCCCAGCGCGAGGCCGAATCGCCAAACTACATCATCAAGATCTATATTCTCGACTTCCTGTTACAATGCCTTCAGACGACGCCTAAGGAACCGACCATCGCCCACCTCTTGTTAGGTTTTACCTGTGGCGTGGACTCCTTGTCGATCGACAACAGGGGCTCCTTCGTTACCAGGACCTCCCTTTTCCACTCATTGGTGAGGCTTCTGTTTGAGGTACCTTCTGCCGACGAGCAGGGGATGAGGCATTGGCTCGTCGCCCTGAAATCCAGAGTAATGCGAATTCTACACATCCTGTGGAGTTCCCCACTCTCTTCGCCTCTTGTCATCAACGAGCTCCGAGAAAACGAGTTCCTCTTCCACTTGCTCATTCGCGAGTCCGTCATACAACCCGACGTCCCCTGGGAAGGTCAAAATGTTTCTGCGGCTCACTTCCCGATGACGGACGGTGCCCCGACTCTCATTGACTTCCTGACCCTGCGGAGCTTGACACTCGAGTATATCGCAATGGAGCTTTGCATGATCTCCCAGGGACGCATGCCCAGTGTCAAGAGGAGGATCTACGACGCTTTGAATGGTCAAGTGATTGGGGATGGCAATCAGCTCATCCAGACCCCAACAGTCTTTGACCTTTACGACTTTCTTCTCCCAGATGGTCTCTGGGACGTTCCGCCGCCGCAGCTGGCGTTCTACAAGGACCTGGATGTCTCTGTGTGTGTTGAGACTGATGCCGATATGAACGATGTTTACAACGTCGACCGCGTCAAGGAAATCCTTCTCCTCAAGCGAGGCGAGCAGCAAAGCCGGGGTGCATTGGTCGCCGCCCAGGACTTGGCCCTGATCGAAAGAGAAGAGGCCGCGATCCTGGAATACCTGCTTTCATCTAATAGACAAAAGCAGGTCGGCACGCAATGCATCAGGGTCCTGAAATCTTGGACCAGGCTGCTGCTCATCATGGTTGAGTGCAGCGACTTCAAAGGAACTGCACAGACCTCGTTCTTCCTCCAAGCCCTTCAGGCTATTCTCCCTAGCTTGGAGACATTTGCATCTGACCGTCCAGAAGAGGCTCTTGAACTGGCAAAGCTTGCGAGAGTGCTCTTGTTCAAGCTAGACATGGCCAACGATGACGAGTCCGACAACGCGGCCATTGGCAATCTGGTCAGCGACAAGCTCTACCAGCTCTTCCAGATTTGCCTGCAGGCGATTGGCAAATGGGCTGGGACACCGGCGCTACGATCTGTATACTACGAGATCTGCTATCGCTACTTGACGGGTGTCTCGGAGCAGGGTCCGCTCAGCACAAGTCGCCCCAAGACGACCAAGACCATACAGGTCTACGGCGAGAGACTCATCAATGTCATATGCGACGACGCGTACTGCGGCGAGCCCACCTGTCAGGCAGCGGCCTTTGTCTTGTTAAACGCCTTGGTCAATGTCGGCAGGCATGATGGGGACAACCACGTCATTGAGACGTTGAACCGGCTCAACTTTATCGGAATCCTGGTGGACTCGCTGCGGAACATTATGCAGGAATGGCATGAAGCCTTCTCGTCTGGTAGGCCACGACAGCCTCTCCCGACTACATTGTCCTTCGTTGGTTGCTGACCGCTACAGGCTACACTGAGCAGCAAAACTTCCAAAACGCCCGTCTCGCTTTGCTGCTGCAGATGGCGCAGTCACGGGCAGGCGCCAAGTACATACTCTACGCCAACCTGTTCCGCACAGCCGAGACGTCGGGGCTCTTCGCCGCGGACCCGGAGCTGCAGACGGACGCGAGGAACCCGCGCGCCCTCGAGCAGCACTACGACCTGCTCGCCAAGGTCACGCGGGTAATTGGCGCCGCGCTGCTCAGCCGCGGGAGCCACAATGCCGTCCAAGGCCGCAAGTTCCTGACGGACCATCGCATGCTCGTCACGCACACGCTGAAGCGCAGCGCCGGCATCGGGAGCGACGGCGTGGCTCAGTCGCTGGACGAGAAGATTGGCGACCTGGCGGATGCCCTGATGGTCGTCATTGCGGCGACGGGGTTCCTAGAGGTGAGAAGCGCTTCCCCACCACGCCGCGCGTGCGCGTCAGTACTGACGATATGATGTGTAGTTCGAGGCTGAGGCCACCGCGGGCTCGACCCAGCCCGACCTGAGCTTGTTCCACTGAGAGGCGTATTTCTCTGGTGACATGAGATCGTTGGAAGCAGCACTGGTTTGAGACGAATAGGTGGGAGGGCAGAAAGTACATAGGCTCGGATCTGGACGTACGCTTAGTTCGGCTGGGGCGTTGGGAGAAATGATGCAAAAATGGGTGTGCGCGCGCGCCGCGCTGCACCCGGGAACGGAGGACACTCTGCGACAGGCGTCCTCGTCAAGGCTCTGTCGAGAGGGCATGGGATATACCTGCATTTCGCTAAACCACGAAGCTCAATGTGGAATAGACTTGTTTGACTTTGAATAAGAGGCCGATTTCGCTCCGAATGCTCCATGGAGACCTGTCAACGCCACTGCCTTTATGCGACCGTGCCATGCGTGAACCACAATCCCTTCTTCGCCCGCTATGATACACCCTTGCCTCTACTGTAAAACCGTGCACGCGCCTCCCCTGTTCATAAGATTTGGCGGCGCCAATCAAGCCATGTCGTCGGCCTTGCGCTTGCCCTGCTTCGACTTCGTCATGAGCTTCAGCTCGAGCGGCCAGAAGCCCTTGGTCTTGGTGTTGTAAGATGCCCGTGGCTTCATGTCGATCTTGGCGCGACACATGGGGCATTTGCCGCGCGTTGCGTCGACATGAAGCGACGAGTGCAGGCACTGCTGGCAGAATAAATGTCCTGTTATGGCAGTGTCAGTGGATGTCGGGCCACGCAGCTTGCAGGTCTGGGGTGAGTGAAGCAAGCACTTACCGCAGTGCGTGAGCGTCAGCGTGGTGACGTCGTCCATGCAGATGACGCACTGGAAAGCCGACAGCTTGACACGGTTGTCCACCTCTGGCTTCTTGAGCTCCTCGGGCACCTCGGTTGCCTTGGTCAAGTCGATGGTCGCGAAGTCGTCGGTATCCGGCGGGGGGTTTTCATTTTCTCCGAAGAGATCATCATCATCCGACACCAGCGGCAAGACCAAGTCCTTCACGCCCGTCGAGTTGCCACTGGCTACACCGGGCATTCGGCGGCGCTTGGCGAAACGACCAGGCTCTGGCTCCTCGTTGAGCAAGCCGTGCATGGTTCCCGGAGCAGGCATGTCGGCAACGGAGCTCTGCGTGCTCTGCGAGGTGAGTGGTTCGTCGAGGATATCGTTGAAGAGGCTGTTCTGAGACTCGCCCACGCTCGACGCCGTGAGTTGGGTCGTGGACCGTGAAGGGGCAGCCATGGTGCGGCCGCAGGCGGAAGCGCGGCGGAGAGGGGCAGCTGAACCGGGGTATGCGGCGGCGGCCTGCTGAGGCTGACTGGGAGCCTGGCGTGCGAGCGGATCGTCGTCGGCCGGTGGGTTTACGAAGGAAGGATAACTCGAGGGCGAGGAAAAATCGACGTCGGCAAAGGCGCTAAGATACTGGCCGTCTTCATTTGTATCGTCGAGGTTGCCGACCTGCGTCACGAGCGAGAAGTCGTCGAGGCTGTCGCTACCCCACGTGTCGGCGAGGCCCGGATTCACGGGTGCCGTGGGAGTGACTCGTCGTCTGCTCCGATCCGAAGCTGGTTGAGCAGAGGTCGTGACGGTGGCGGCAGCTGCGGCCCGGGCTCTTCTTTCAGAGACTGGAGAGGATGCCGAAGCGGTGCCAGAAGCAGCGTGAACCGGTGGAGGGTTTCGGGACCCGGACGACCTTTGCTCGCGCAACGGCGGTAGAAGGGAGCGCCAGCTGCTTCTTCGCTGGCTGGAGGAGCCGCTGGGGGTCGTCGGCTGCTGTGCGTCGGTCGGGGTTTCTGCGGAAGAGCGGGTAAGGCGAGGTGGCGATGCCATGGTCACCGCTGGACGACGAGGTTACTGGATGCGCGTGCACGCCAGTCGTTCGACGTCGGTGGCGTCGGGCGCTCAGAGCAATTACGCAAACTATGAGCAGATGAATCGGTGCGCTGACGGAGGCGGGAGGTGTGCAGAGGACATCTGGCGGTGCATTTGGTCGGAGGCGCCGCCGAGGCGGATGTGTTGTTGGAAGGGAGGAGGAACGACGAAGCGGACAGTGTTCGATGCCATGTCGGGATAACCAGAGGCTACCGACAGGTAACTCCGCCGCCGGGAAGGTCACCTACAGTCCGTTGTGGGGCCAGGGTGCGACGATACTCCACTGCTGATTGACGTGTGGTGCCCGGGTGGCGACTTTCGTGGGCTTTTACAGGGCTCCCGACTGCCTGGAGCCACCGAGTGGTGAGCTCAACGAACCCCCAAGGGATCTTCTTTCCTACTACTCCGTACGTACCATAGCATATAAACATTGATGGGGGATCTATAGTAGCATTATATTGAATGTAAATATTATTATCATTAATATGTAATATTTTCGTACAGCCAAGTGCCTCGGGCCTGGTTGCAAAATCGGCGCCTTTGGACGCCGCCTTCGCGAAGTACGGACCTGGTAACGGTCATGAGTCCATGACGGGACTGCTTGCGCAGCAACCGCACCCTACCCCGGGCACGTGATGCCGCTATCGTTATACTGCGTGCAAGGAAGCTGCCTTCAAGTTTCAACCCCCCTCTCGCTTCCTTCCGCTTGCATTCCGTTTCTAGAGCCAACTCGTACACTTGTCGAAACGATGTTCGGCTTCAACCGCATTGCTACGCTCGATCTTGACGCGAGACCTTCACAGTTACATCCATCGTCACTGGTCTCTCCGCCTAGACAGCCGCCGTACCCGAGTTTGCCCACCCTCTGTTCGTAGTTGATCTTCACACTACACGTAAACACGGCCGTAACATTCGTGGAGCCCAGCACGGCAACCAGGGGCACGCTCTGTCAAGCAAGTAGGTTAGCAACGTCCGAAGTCGCTATGCGCTTGCTCGAGGATCATACCGAGGACGAGTGTGAGACAACGGAGAAGACCGCTCGCGCGGACGCGCGCTGTCAAAATACTTGGCGAGATGGGCGCTCCTGTATTAGTGGTAGGTCCTGACTCGGTGTCATCCAAGCCATCCAGGCATGTCACCTCTGGAACTGGAGACGCCGTTTCGGTACCACCGCTTAGGTTCACGTCCTCGGCCGTGACGGCATTCGCATCGGAGGGTTCTTCGTCGCCGGCAGCCCCATCCAACCGCTGCAGCAACTCTCTCCTGTTCCTGCTGCCTGCTTGACACTCTATCCGACTTCTCAGCGATGGCATGCCTCCGCGTGGCTCACGCCGCTGCGCCGCGTGATGGCCCGCGACGTGCCGTTGCTCATACGCCGGTCCCTTTGCTATGATGACTTTGCGCCGCTTTCCGCTTCCAACCCGTCCCCTGAAGTAGATTGAGATTAGGTATTGCACCCAGCCCCCGCCGGCTGGCCGCAGACTTCGCGTTACCGAGCATGGCTGCGAGATGAAAAGCGACCGTAAACCTGGTTCGTAGGGACTCAGTTCAGTCAGTACAGTGCTGTCAGTATGTCTGTCTGATCTGTTCTTGTACGCAAAGCTACTTCGCCACTACTCCCGGCTTATGGTTGAGTCAATCTCGCACCATCCGGCCCCGTCTGCCATTGACGTCTGTGATCAATGCAATCGGCTGAGCACCCGGCAAAGCATTCTCAACACCACGTGATTGGCGCTCCCACTTCCTGCATCCTGACCCTCCAGCCTCCCTCTGGAGGCTGACACCAAGACAGAGTTAACGTTGCTGGTGGCACAAATCCTCCAGCGAACGCCGCGACCTTTTTCGGCTCATCCCTCGAGTGCGGACGCAAGGCGATGAATCATGAACGTCACGTTCGGATCTGTCGGGGATATCATCAGTGTGTGCCTCCTGGTAAAGGATCTCGTCGAGCTTCTGGACAATAGCCGGGGTTCACCTGGTGAATACCGCTGCTTGGTCCGCGAGCTCTGGGCCTTGGACCGCTCCCTTCTGCAGGTCGATCTCCTTTGCAGGACACATGGAGGCTCTCCTGAGCTTGAGGAAATATGCACGACTGCCCACATCAGCGGATGGTGGAAGAGTGTCAACAGTCGCTTGAGGAACTCTCTGAGAGGATTCAAAAATACGACGCCAGTTTCCAGAGAGATGGTTCTGGGGAAATATTCAAGGATGCTGCTATGAAGTTGCGGTGGCATCTGAGCGATAAGCCGGTCTTGATCAAGTTCCGCGGAACCATTGGCAACCATGCCAATTCTCTGAACATCCTCCTCGCGTCGGCTAACGTGTGAGTTGACCACATCCGCCACTGACCCTGCTCGGGTGCCGGCTGACTAGCAGGGACTCCTGAAGAAAGCTGAATTCCGTGACCACTACCAAACTTGACGATCTCAAGGCGGCTTCCGAAGACGCCAGCAGCAAGCAAGTCGGCCTGCTACAGGATTTGCAGGCATCGCAGCAGAACCAAGTCTCGCTGGTCTTCGGATGGACTGGTACGATTAAGAGGATCTTGGGAAGCGTCGGTAATCTCCACAAAACCTGTATGGACATGAGCAGCTCTGTTAGGCAGCTCGTGGCTAGCAACACCTCCCTGGTGCGGTCCATCCAAACCATACAATCCGGGCTCCCAACACCTGTGGAATGCACCCTTATCCAGAGCCCTTTTATCCTCGAAGATGCCATCGGTCGGGTTGCTCCTGTCCACCTCCAGTTCATCGAATCTTGGGATGCGCTCGAGGCAGTTCTCGAAACCCGCTTCCGGGGGATCCAGGGCTGGGAGAAGGTACAGCACAGAGAGTATGCATTGCAGGACCGCAGACGAGGATCGGAAATATCACGATCGCGGCCGTGGAGGGGGGCCTTCATGCCTGGCCAGCGCATTGACATGAGCTTCGTATTCGAGAACACGGTTCAGCACGACGGAGACGAGTTGTCGCAACAAACCAGCTGTCCCTCTTGTGAGTGCAGCGCTGTTGGTCACCCAAGCCTCGACACCGAATGGTATGTCCTTCATAGTATCCCCGAGCTTCTTGCCATTCTGACTATCCGCGCAGTCGTGGCTGTGGCATGTGGTACAGAAGAATCACAGAAATCGAAGAGGTTGATCCTCCGCTCTCAACCTCACCCTCGACTCCCTCAGAGAGCGGCCCAGTGCTCGACCTTAGTGCTTTCACCTCTTTGCCACAACCATCGCCCGTGGGGACAACACTCCGTAAAACGAAGGGCGAATGACGAAACGAGAGACATGGTATCCCAATTCAAGAGGGTCCGACTTGTGACAAAATGTATCAGAGTGCGACCCCGCGGCGCTGCTTACATTCAGGTGTCTACGACAGGTGACGCTGATGGCAGAGATGGGACTAGCACCGCTGCTCTAGGTAAATCCGCCTGTGAATCCTGCCCATGGCACGAAAGTTAACGGCGAATAGCTGGAGAAGATATTCCCCGACCCGTTCCCGCTGTTTCAGAGCTGGCAGAATCCGGCGCTGAGCCCCTTCTTCCGCCGTCACCTGCAGGCGTGGCTGGCGATGCCCAATCTGGACTGGGCGACATGGATGAACATCCATCTGCGTTCACATTTGAGACACCCAATTCGGACACAGGAGAGAATATCTGGGATTACCAGCGCGAATTTGGTAGAACATATCACGCCTTCAGAGCCGGTTCATATGCCTTTCCCAACGACGCACCCGAGCTGGCCCGCGAAGACTTGATGCATGCCATGATCCTGGGGCTGTGTGAGGGCCGTCTGCACTTTGTGCCGCTACAAAACCCAGGGAAGATACTCGACGTGGGAACTGGAGTTGGAGCTTGGGCTATCGATAGTGGGTTCCCCCTTTATCCCTGACTTTGGTGCGGGCTACCTGACCCGGCTCTACTTCTTCAGTGGGCGACAAGTATGCAGCGGCCGAGATCGTCGGAACCGATCTCTCACCAGTCCAACCGGAGTTGTTACCGCCTAATGTTATCTTTTATGTCGACGACGTTGAAGATTCGTGGGAGGACCCCCCTGACACGTTCGACTATATTCATCTTCGGAATATGAACGGAGCGATCAAAAATTGGCCGAACCTGATGAGCCAGGCGTACAGGTTTGTCAAAGCTACACATGACCTGTGTTGTACGTCCTTAGAAAGTTGTAATAGCTGACGAGGACCGCAATTCACATGACAGATCGCTCAAGCCGGGAGGATGGATTGAAGTCCAAGATATGAGATGGACATACGGCTGCGACGATGGCACCATGAAATCCGATTACAAACCTATTGAAATGATGGAAACAATCCAAAGAGGTCTGGCCAATTGTGGCGTTGCCATACTTTCGACGGAGAAAAAGTTTGAGATTGTCGTGAACGCCGGCTTTACGAGTATCAACCAGCTTGACAAGAAAGTGCCGATAGGCCCATGGACGGCCGCAAGAAGCTGCACGCAACGGGTCTCCTTTGTCGTACCGTCGTCGTGGAAGGCTTGCAAGGTATGATGCTTGGCCCCTTAATGCGTGGACTCGGCTGGACGTGGGAAGAAGTCAACCGTTTCTCCGTCTCAGTGCGAAAAGATCTGCAGGATGCTTCGATACATTCTTACGTGTATTTCCACTCGCTTTGGGCTCAGAAACCAACAGCCACGAATTGATGGCTCAAGATACAATAGAGCCGCATTGCTCTCTGAAACGGAGCTGGTTGGGTGTGAGCCAGCTGCGACGTTGTTCCGCTACCCAGCGCTGCCCTCAAATCAAACAAAATCCAATCCAGAGGAGCCCTTGCCTATTACCCTTGCCCCATTCTTGACCCCTCATAATTTGACAGATAAATCCAACATGCTAAATCTTCGCGGGCAGCTGCCAGTCATCCTCATTCAAGGTGTCCTCATGAGGCGGCTTACCCTCGACATCTAGGCGGATGAAGAAGGCCCGGAGGTCTCCCTGCTTCCGAGAAGCCCGGCATTGCATGAGATACGTCGAGTTTTATCTTGTGTCTTTGTTCATAACCACTTTCAACGCTGCTGTCGATTCGACGGCCAGGCGAAAACACTGCGCTTCATCGCTCCCGCGCGCAATCATTTTGAACAGCTCGCTCCTTTGCGGAGACGATAAATCTGACAACGTTGTGCAGGCTGCCGACCGGGCCTTTCTTCCTCCAATACTCCAGGCTTTGCTCTTGCTAGCCAAGAAGACTATTGATCTGCGTCTCCGCCTCAACGGCCTCGACATCTCCACCATGGAGAAATGCCCCAGCGATTATGTTGAGTATATGTCTGCAGCAGCGTATACGCCTAGCGCGGAGATTCGCTGGCTCCATGGCTAGCTCATCATCCGGATACTTCTTGGCCACCCATTCGCCCTTCCTCGGGCAGCCGAGGAAGTGTACATTTGTACGCAACTCTCCCACCTTCTGTCCGACGGGTACGCAGAACGCACTCTCCCAGGCCAAGCGCACTGTATCTCTTTTCAAGGTCGCCAATAAGACTATATTCGAGGATGTGACTCTCAGACCCCCAAGAGTAGCTCCCGTTGGGCCATCGTACATAAAATCAGGTCGTACTCGCGGAGTCGGTCCCTTTGCCAAGCAAACAGTCAACCGGGTGCTCTCGGTTGGAAGTCAGACATTTCGGTGGTAGTCTCGGCGTCCTAAACACAAGTCGTGTAGTGGTGGGTTTGCGAAAGGCCACTCCGCCCTTGCCGTCTTGCGGTAGTGACCCGACATTGAAAATTGATGGAAGGAGGTTCTATCATTTCATCATCCGACTTCGCAACCGGCGGCACAAAGATTTGGTGTTTCCATGTCCTCACCCCGTAATTTGGCAAAGTTTCCGAACCTGCTGTAGCCTCAGGAGGAATTGCTCGATCAAGCGGAAGAGCTGGCAGGGTCTCATCCACCGTCTCTTCCGAAACCGATTTATAGAGGTCGTAGCGGCAAAGTTGCGACGACAGAAGAGTTGTCACTACTACACATCGCGAGAAACAGGCTCAAAGCAGCGCAAGGCCATCATGCTCGACATAATTCAGAAAAAGAACACTCAAGTCCGCCACGGTCAAGTGCCGTTCCAGCGTTTGCATTATTCCTCAACCGCAGTAAGCGATCTTGTAGAAATGCGACAGATCTATGATGGGGCCGTTGACATCGGCAGCTCCGTTACGTATCAACCGACTAGTGTCTGATATTTCTCATTGGTTCCCGCTACTGTAAGGTAATGAGTTTCTCCCAGAGACTGTCGCCGATTCAAACGCCAAAGACATTCAGTCCTTCCTTGAGAAACATTCGCTCGTCCGAACTGTCAAGCGTATCCGAATTCAACTGGATGGCAATGTTTGTTTTATGTGGAAGCACTGAGGAAATGACTTGATTCTGGGAACTGTGTCAAACACCATAACTCGCATATATAACGACGTGATGAAAAACCTGTGGCGCGAGGATGTCGTACACGCTGAACAATCAGAGGATGAGTTCCCAAATATAGACTTTGCGAAGAGTTCCGTGACAAATACATATATGTATCGCGCGATTTGTTGTCTTTTTGAGCACGGTGATTGATTTCCACGGCGTCAAGCTGCGGGCAAATTGTCAGCGATATCACATGCGAGGTTGGTGGTTCCTTGTCCAACAATAAAGGGCCTTGTTGGCCGACATGGGATGCTATATGTCTCAAAGGTTCGTCGACGCAAGCTTGTGAGCCGTGCAGCGTGAGGCTTATCTTCATGCGACGATTCGAGTTTCATCGCCCTGGCTGGGAACAAGTGCCTCGACATATATATCGCCACTGAGCGACCTGTAGAATGTCACCAATGCTGTTGCCTAAGGAGACCGAGCAGCAGCACTTAGTCAT
Source organism: Purpureocillium lavendulum (assembly GCA_029168975.1). Taxonomy (NCBI): domain Eukaryota; kingdom Fungi; phylum Ascomycota; class Sordariomycetes; order Hypocreales; family Ophiocordycipitaceae; genus Purpureocillium; species Purpureocillium lavendulum. Next base: position 4,123,361 of record JAQHRD010000002.1, on the reverse strand, counting down.
GAATGCGAGATATTACGTCCTTGTCCCAAAGACAGACATTGATGTGCTGTAGTTGCTTCGCCCTGCAACGCAGGAACCACGCAGCCCGTGGTACCCCCAGGCCCAGGCTTCGCGTATCGTCCGAGGTCGCGACTCTTCGTCTGAGTGCCGTTACACCATATTTACGTCATCTCGATATTTTGTAGTGCACGCTCTCCTTCGAAACAATATGCCAGGTCATTCCAAGGTTATTCAAGACGAAATCGGGCAGCGGCATGGACTGGAGCAGTATATAAACTGCTTGTGACTCCGGACTTGTGATGAGCAGCAAACATCTCAACATCTCTCCGCTGCATTCTCTCTCAAGATCCATCGCCCCCCCCCCCCCCCCCCCCCCCCCCCCCCCGGGTCCCTGCGTCAACATGAAGCCCACGCTAGGTCTCCTCGCCTTGTCCATGGCTCCCATGGCCATCGCGGGAGGCAACAAACGCCCCAGGCGCCTCGCCATCGCATGGCAAGGAAGGCGCCCCGAGCGACGAGTTGCCGCCCGCACTACCCAAGTTTGTGAAGGATAGGCCCTTCCTCGTGGACTGTGCGGTCAAGGGGGCCAAGTTGGCGGAAGGGCTTTGCAAAATCGCGGAGCTGGGGGTGAGCATGAACCTTCAACAAAAAGCTCCTAGGTGCAGGACAGTGCTGATCTCGTCGATTCACATCTAGACATGCAACGTAACAACTAACAGGTGCTATCGGTACATAGACGACGAAGGTTCCTCGCCCTGCCATAAAGGGTTCAGGTACTTCGAAGGGATCTTCAAGGTAAGTGTGCCACGGTCAGCGATTCGTTTTGTCCGAGGATGCAGCCTGCTGATAGGACTCGGCTCAGTGCGCGTTCCAGGGTCAAAGATGCCTTCATATTGGCGGCTGGAATCACTCGATTTGCGGTGATGGCCCCAATTTCAGCAGTTTTTTGCCTGGGTCCGAGCCAAGTCGTCGCCTTCGAATTGGGGTGAGGTTCATAGAATGGGGCCGGAAGCTGGTCGGGCGGTTTAGGGGAGACAGACGAGGCGCAGGAGCAGGAGCAGGAGTAGTAGCAGTAGCTGTGCCCCAGGGCGAGGGCCATGGGAGTTTCGACCATTCCGACAAGGAGGAGGGTATCTACTATCTCAGCGACTATGCCCTTGAGTAAAATCTTGGGCGGTCGATGTTGACTTGCGGAGTGGTCTCTTCACACGATGCCATCTTTTGAATCGGGGGGACGGGTTCTGCTCTACGCTGTTCAATTACGCGCTACCTTAAGCTAGTTGTCAAATTCCATGCACGAATTGTTTTGAGACTGAGAGAGTCTGCCTCCTTGCCCCTGCGACTGCGAGCGCGTTTACAGGCAGCTTCAATCCTTGTCAGCGAGCGCCGTCGCGGAGGAGGAAAAGTCGCGTCGTCAGTCATCTCGCCGAAGCAGTGGGAATGACGGTGTTCGTGCCCGCAGCCCGAATCCGGCTGCCATTACGGAGGAAACCGCAGCTGTCTGCCTGGCACCCAGGCAAGCCAGGTAGGTGCTTTGCTTAGGTGGCAGGCTAGGCTAGCTAAGGTACCTCAGCAGCTGCTCGCCCAGAGGTCAACTTGTGGTGCCTCCCGTCTACTGTTTCCAACCTTGGAAGGTTGTCTGGCAATCTAACTTACAGGCAGCACAGGCTCCCGCCATCCCGGAACTCTGCTGGAGTGAGTGCTAGACAGTGGACAGTGGACAGTGGACAGTGGACAGTGGACACCAGCTTTTTAGGGGTTTTAGGGGTCTGCCCGCCCCACTCTCCCGTCGCCTTGCATCCTGGTCCCGTCTGGCCCTGCATGACGCTTGCAGTCCTCACAGTCTCTCACACCACCAGTCGAGGCCGCCCTAGGTACCGTAAGACACCTGAACGCCTGCTATTGCCGACCGAGTAACTAGCCCAGACGGACCAGTCGGGCGTGCGACGGCGGGAGGTGACAGAAGCCACAGAACCCACCAACAAACACCCTTTCCCGGTCGCGCACGCGCGCTGCCCTTTCAGCCCTTTCAGCCCAGCTCGTTGCGCCTCTCATTGCTCGACCCTTTCCAACCGCCATCGTCGACAGTGCATCTCGTCGGCGTCCTCTGTACCTTACCCAGCCAACATCGCCTCGCCGGTGCATCGTCGCGTCACCTCGAGATAGATGGGCATGCCGCACCCGCGCGTACGCATATGAATGCGCTCGCCCCCGCTGCTGGCCCTGTCCAGCGCGCCGCCACCGCCAGCTTCGTCCGCGTCGCGCGACACCATGCCTTTCGACGCCAGGCATGGCGCGCCCACGTGCGCTGGCTCGCCGACGTCGCCGACAAGACGGGCCTGAAGAGGCGAGGAGCCACGCTCGCCCGTGAGTATCCCATCATCACCGCCGCCGCGGTGCCTCCTGGCCTGGACTGACGACGCTTCCTGCCTAGTCCCGTCGCAGTCGCGATTCAACGAGATCGGCGTGCAGCAGCTGAGCTCGCACGTCTTTCACCAGATATTCCCCGATGGATGCAAGCCTCCGCCCGACGAGCTGGTCCAGCTCTCCCGCGACCATTTGCGCCGCCATGACCTCCTCGGCAAGAATACCGACGACTCCGCGCCCATCGCATTCGACCTGCCGCGGCTGCACGGCCGCACCCTCGACGAGCACTTCTTCAAGCTCGGGTCCGACTGCGCCGAGCCCTACTTGAGCCACGCGAAGCAGTTTGTCCGCTCCAGTGTTCCCCCGAAGCCCCGGAAGTGGGTGCGCCGGAGCGGCTGGACCAAATACTATCCCGACGGCCGCACCGAGCAAGTCGATGCGCCCGACGAAGAGATGCTGTGCTTCGACACCGAGGCCCTGTGGAAGGAGAGCCCCTTCTCCGTCATGGCCTGCGCGGCGAGCCCGACGGCCTGGTATGCCTGGCTGTCACCCTGGCTCCTCGGCGAGACGACAAACGACCGGCAACTCATTCCGCTCGGCGATCCCACAAAGGCGCGCATCGTTGTTGGGCATAATGTCGGCTATGATCGTGCCAGAGTCCGTGAGGAGTACGACATCAAGCAGTCGCAAAACGCCTTTATCGACACAATGTCCCTTCATGTTGCCGTCAACGGCATGTGCTCCCAGCAGCGACCGACGTGGATGAAGCACAAGAAGAATCGGGAGCTCAGGGAGAGGGTTGCCACGCAGACGCCCGACCACGAACTTGCCGAGCTTCTCAGCAACAGGAGCATGCAGGAAGAGGAGGAGCTGTGGGTGGAGAGGAGTTCGGTCAACTCCCTGCGAGACGTGGCCAAGTTCCATCTCAACGTGGCCATCGACAAGGCCATGCGCGACGACTTTGGCGAGTTGGACCGCGAGGGCGTCGTGGGTAAACTCGACATGTTGCTGGACTACTGCGCGGCCGACGTGTCCATCACGCACCGCGTATACCAGATCGTTTTCCCCAACTTCCTCGACGTCTGTCCCCACCCCGTCAGCTTTGCTGCGCTCCGGCATCTCGCGTCGGTCATCCTCCCCGTGAATAAGACCTGGGACGCGTACATTACCAACGCAGAGGCGACCTACCACAAACTTTCCGACGCCGTCCAGGAAAGACTCGTCGGCCTCGCCGACAAGGCGCTCGAGATCAAAGACGACCCTAACAAGTGGCAAAGCGATCCGTGGATGATGCAGCTCGACTGGTCCGGCCAAGAGATCCGCATGGTCAAGGGCAAGCGAAAAAACGACCCGCCTAGGCCTGCCGCGCGCCAGAAAAAGCCAGGCATGCCGCAGTGGTACAAAGACCTCTTTGCGAAAAACGACGCCCCCATCAATGTCACGGTGCGCTCTCGCATCGCGCCCCTGCTTCTGAAAATGTCGTGGGACGGTCACCCCCTGTTCTGGTCGGACAAGTACGGCTGGGTGTTCAGGGTCCCCAGAGGGCAATGCGACAAATACACGGGGAAGCAGATGCTCGAGTGCGTCTTCGATGATGCCGAGGCGACCCTCCGAGACGACCGACAACATGCCTACTTCAAGCTCCCGCACAAGGACGGCCCCACGGCCCGTTGCGTGAACCCGCTGGCCAAGGGCTATTTGACCTACTTTGAGAACGGCACCCTTTCATCGGAGTATTCCTACGCCAAGGAGGCGCTCGAGATGAACGCGTCATGCTCGTACTGGATCAGCGCCAGGGACCGCATCATGTCGCAAATGGTCGTTTACCACGATGAACTGAACCAAACCCAGGGTAAAAAGGGTAGAAACAAAAAATCTCCAGAGGATGCGCATGGATTTATCCTACCCCAGGTCATCCCGATGGGCACTATCACGAGAAGAGCGGTGGAGAACACATGGCTCACGGCGAGCAACGCCAAGAAGAACCGCGTGGGATCCGAACTCAAGGCGATGGTCCAGGCGCCGGGCGGTTACTGCTTCGTCGGCGCGGATGTCGACTCTCAGGAGCTGTGGATCGCCAGCCTGGTCGGCGACGCGACATTCAAGATCCACGGCGGTAATGCCGTCGGATTCATGACACTCGAGGGCAACAAGGCCGCGGGCACAGATCTCCATTCGCGCACAGCGTCGATACTGGGGATCTCGAGGAATGACGCCAAGGTCTTCAACTACGGCCGTATCTACGGTGCAGGCCTGAAATTCGCCGCCACCCTCCTGCGCCAGTTCAATCCCGGGCTGTCTGAGAAGGAGACCATGGAGGTGGCGTCGAAGCTGTACGCCAACACCAAAGGCACCAAGACGAACAGAAAGACGATTTACAAGCGGCCGTTTTGGCGCGGGGGCACCGAGTCATTCGTCTTCAACAAACTCGAGGAGTTTGCCGAGCAGGATCGGCCTAGGACGCCGGTGCTGGGCGCTGGCATCACCGAGGCGTTGATGGGCCGGTTCATTGGCAAGGGCGGATACCTGACGTCTCGGATCAACTGGGCCATCCAGTCGTCGGGCGTTGACTATCTGCACCTGCTGATCGTGTCAATGGATTTCCTCATCCGCCGCTACAACATCGACGCGCGACTGGCCATCACGGTGCATGACGAGATCCGGTACCTCGTCAAGGAAGAGGACAAGTACCGGGCTGCCATGGCGCTGCAAGTGGCCAACGTGTGGACGCGGGCCATGTTTGCGCAGCAGGCTGGCATCAACGACCTGCCACAGTCGTGTGCGTACTTTTCAGCTGTGGACATCGACCACGTCTTGCGCAAGGAGGTCGACATGGAGTGCGTGACACCAAGCCACCCCACGCCGATCCCGCCTGGCGAGAGCCTCGACATCAACGCGCTGCTGGAGAAGGGAGACGAAGCGCTGCTGGACCCTGCCGTCGTGCCGGACTCGAAGCACGCGCCGAAGCTGGAGGGCATCGGGTACAAAGAACGCGTGCCCGTGATGCAGGCGATTCTTGACGAGTCCGGAACGAGCTTGCCCTTCATACGAGCGCAAGTAGCAAGCGACGACGCCGAGATCCGAGACATCATCAAGGAAATAAAAAAGGCAGAAGACGCAGCGGCACCCAAGGACAAGCCCATGAGTAAAAGGTCGCTGCGCAACGTCCTGCCGTACCAGGCGCACCCACAGTTGGTGCCCATGGAGGAGCCTGTGTCGGTGGCCGAGGCTCTCGGGGCCAGGCACAGAAACGGCCAGGGCGGGAAGAACGGGTGGTCCTGGACGAGAAACTCGGGAAAAGGATCACGACCGACGTGGAGGATCTAATGATGACGACGACGACGATACATGGACGGCCTGCTGAAAGGGTGTCTTTGTCTTGATTCTAAGCTGTGCGAGTAGGTATGTGGGATACCAATGTACTCGTACCTGTGCGCTGATTCACGGGTTTGGCGAGTCGGGCGGCTGGCGTTGGGTGTTGATTGCCAATGTATACTGGAGATAACTGTACCTATTAATGTAAACCCAATCCATATCTCGACAACAGCAGAGCTCGCAGAGTTCAGGTACTGTAATGAATGAAGGGTTGGATGTGTTGAAGAAAGCTTGGGTGCATTGACTCGGCCGTTGGTCGGGTGAGGTGGAGGCGGCGTACTCGTAGGTAGTTACCAACAGCCTGGGAGGGCCCATCAAGAGCCGATGTCCTGCAGAGGCAGCGATGCATGAGCCATGGGACAGGGGCCAATGCAATGCCTGGAGTACACACTTCAACTGAGCCCCCCGCAGGGATCTTACCTGACCTGCAACGCCTGCGCCTTCCACGGCAGCTGCATAATAAAAGGCACGAGGTACTTCGTACATCGAGCTAAGGTACCTTACTTTTTGTACTCGTCCGTGAGGCAAGTGCGGGGCACGGCGGCGGCGCACCATCAACAAGACTTGGCTTTCCAAGGGCCCAGTTCCAGCATTGGAGGGATGGAGGGGTCGAGGAGGCCCCATTTGAGCGGGGGCACCATGGCGGCGGGTGGGACGTAGGTACCCAGAGGAGCTCGCCACTCACGTTTGGCTGCAGCGATCCAGGGTGGTGGTGGTACGAGCCCTGGGCGGTACAGCTTGGAACTCAGCCATCGACCTCACCAAGCTCCCGTCCCTACGTCAGACAACTCGACCTCGCATGTACCTCGTCTCTCCGCCCTCGCTGTCGAGTACCTCACGAAATAACACTGGCCGTTTGAGCTCTCTTCCCCTCCTGCTAGCGGCCTTGGTCAGCCGACGAGCTCCCCGTCGCCAGCTCCCGTTTCGTCACAGCTTCACACCACATTGAGTTCCAGGAACTCATCCCCGCGCACGTCTGAAGCATCTCGACACGCCCACGCAACGAGCTCCAGCTCGGCCATCGCTCGCTGCACCCGTTTCGTGTCATTGTCGTCGTCACCTTGAGGCTCCCGCGTGCCCGTGTCCGGGATCCCCCACCCTTGCAGCCATGGCCACCACCGAAGAGGTCGTCCAGCGACTCAAGGAGTCCAAGCCGCCTGCCACCGACCGCTTCACCTACCTGACCATCATCGACAAGTCCCTGTCTCCCGAGGTCCTCCCGGCCCTCCAGGACATCTTGGAGGATGTCGAGCTGACGAGCGACATTGGCTGGGACCTCGTCGAGATGCTCATTGACGTGCCCGGCAGTGAGCCCTGCCTCGAGAGCATCGCCCGCCTCGGCAACCCGCGCGAGGTCATCCTCAAGGTGCTGCAGGTCATGGACACGACCACGGGCAAGGGCGAGGACGGCGCCGAGGGCAACAAGGCCTTTGTCACCCTCTGCGGCATGCTCGGCATACTGCACAAGCGGCTGCAGGTCAAGGCACCCTCGCGCTTCCTGCACACGACGCTCGATACCGTTCACAGATCCTACGACCCGACCAGCGCTGAGGCCACGGCCGCCGTCATCGCCCTCGTCCGCTCCATGTCGGGCCAGAAGCGCCCGCCGCTGCCCACGCGCCAGTCCAGCACCACCCTCGACAACCCCTTCCAGGAGAGCGACCCCGCCAAGAGCGCGCCCGACCCTGAGGCGGACAAGACGGACAGGCTCAACGACAACGAACCCGAAGTCATGGAGCTGCTACTCCAGTCCTTCATCACCAACATTATTGAGGCCTACGTCAACACCAACAGCCTCGAATGGGCGTCCAGGCTGTTCGAGTACACATATCCGGAGAGAATAGTCCCTGGGAAGAAGACAATGATGCAGGCATTCAAAGAGGTGGAAGAGCTTCAGGCGAGGGATGCGTTGGTTGGACAGCTTGTGGTCAGTTGACCCAAAACTAACACGGCGTCGTCTGTCGCTGACGATTTTCATAGGCTGTCGCCGGCGACATTGGTCTGTCCAACGTGCCCCTCTCCTCGCTGAGGGCGTCCCTCGAGGACATCTGCAGAGACCCCCTTGCGCTGGACTTTGACCCTCAAAGGCCGGAGGAGGTCAAGATGTCCACGGGCGGGCTTATATGCCTCGTTGCTTACAACATCTTCGCCGTGGACGTCTTCGACGCGAACCTGCCGCTGCCCGACATGTACATGTTCCCTGACCACCACCAGATGCTGAAGCTATTCCTGGGCGGCAGCGAGGATTCGCAGGCGGAGGTGGCGAACAACCCGGGTACAGTGGAAGCGCTCATCGTCATGGCCATATGGCTCGATGGAGCGCGGCGCGTCGCGACGGCAGAAGGCGCCGAGACCAACTTTATGTCATACCATCACCTGCTGACGCTGGTCTCCGTCTTCCACCCCAATGTGCGGGTTCGAAACGCTGCGACGGTAGTTTCAGGGGCAGTCCTGCACGTGGACCCCGACGAGGGGGACAGGCTCGCCATTCTCGAGGATCTTCTCGAGAACTGCATGTTCTCGTCGCTGCAGGCGTGCGCAGTAACTTGGCTGAAGGAGGAGATGATTGCGGCCAAGAAGTCGGGTTCCAAGAACCGCTTTAGCAGCGCAGAGTGCCTGGACTCGCTGCAGTACACGCTTTTCCCCAGCCTGACATACCTCAAGGAGGCGGACATGGACACGCTGCTCGAGTTCTGGACGCAGAGCGCGCCGCTGCTCCTGCAGGTCGCCAACTTTGCATTGTTCCTATACGGTGGCAGCGACTACAAAGACCTGGCGCCCGCGGGAATGGCAGCGGCGATCGAGCACAGGTTTGTCGAGCCGCTGCTGCATGCCGCCAAGACGCTCTCGGCCGAGGTGGAGAAGAAGGGCATCGAGGCGCAGGACGCGGAGCCCGAGACGCTGATGCAGCTGGGGATCCTGACGGACACGCTCGGCCGAGTGCCGTTGCAGTGAGGCGCCCACCCGGCCCTCGGAGGGGAAGCCACGCGACTGGGTCCGGCTGGCCCGGGACCGGCGTTTACTCCCCAGGCCGCGTGTGTGGACGGACGGCGTCACGGCGGGCGTGGGCACGCGCGCGGCGACGCGGGTGCTGCGGGAGCAGGGCTGGTGGTGTGGGTGGCATGTACAAACGATCGACGCGGTGGCAACATGGATGGCTGGCCGGATGGATGGATGGATGGATGGATGGATGTGGGATGACTGACTGCCATGACTTGCTTACCTACCTGGGCGGCCGTTGGAGGATTCTGGTCACTGCGGGCGCGTTGCGCCTCGGCGTCTGTCTTTGTTAGTGAATTGCATCAACTGCGCATGGACGTGCCGACAGCTCCGGGCGATGCGATGCAATCGGGAAACGGGCAACGAAGGCCATTTCTTGGCACCATCAAAACCATCGAGCTGGTCACTTGGGCTTACTCCTACTACATTGGGATGTTTGCTTTGCTCAGCTTATGGGGCGCGACGACGGGCCTCACGGCGATGCTGCTTTGTTTGGTGGGCAAGCGGGTGTGCAATGCTTGGCGACCAGCCGGGCTGGCCTGCGATGGGCTCTTGAGGGCGGGCCTGCGAGTGCAAGTGCCGGGGTCGGGATCGACGGCAACCTTGGAAGCACATGCAGGTGTACGTGTAGGTGTGCTCACCGGCGGCACCAACCTGGCAAGCCTGGGACGCCCAACTCCAGGGCTGCATCTCCTGTGGATCGCTTCGTCGTGGCGGCACGGCGGGCGTCTGGACCGCCCTGGTGGCACCGAGGCAACCTAAAATGCCGCCCGCAGCTCTGGTTTGCAGGGGCCGGCGCCCTACCGGGAGTCGTCGGGTGGGACGGACGGCCACGCCGCGCTTCCAGGTTATAGGTTACCCGCAGCTGCCGACTGCCGCGGCACCACAGCGCGCTCCAGGGCTCAACTCATCAAGCCCCGCCAGCGCCTTCCAGGGCGCGTGGGCACCTCAGCGGGCCTGCAGTGGGTGATGTCACCGAAGGCGTTCTGGGCATTCTGCTTTGGGCATGGGTACTTAGTTTGCAGAAGGATTCGGATGCGGATGCGACCACGGGTCGACTTCGCGCCCTCGACCGATCCGTTTTTCCCTCTCGTCTCCTGCAACTCGCGATTCTAGATTCCCATCACGTTCAATTGACTCTCTGTTCCCGCCCTCAGCTCACCACCGGACGGCCGGCAGTTGCCTCTCGACTGGCGTTGCATCTCCCGAGTCCCGAGTCCACTGTCCGTCCATCACCATGGCGCATCCAAACCACACCGCGCCTGCCGACGACGACATCGCCCCGGACGATGTGTCCTCGCCGAACCCGGGCGCCGTCATCGCCGACGAGGACAGGCTGCCCACGATCGTCGCGACCGGCGAGGCGAACACGGCCGATACGGATGGCGCCAACGACCGGCCGGGACGAGCCCGCATGCCGTCGCTGTTGAGCCCCCCTCGACAGGCCGCCGCCAAGCAGAGGAAGAAGTCTGAGCCCTTTCCCGCGCGGAGACATGACGGGTTCCGCGGCTCGGTCGTCTTGACGAGGTGGCATACGGCGCAGGGCCCCAAGGACGACGGCGTGCCCACCGAGACGGACGTCCCGCTGCTGCTGGACACGGAGGAGCCTTCGAGCGATACCATGTCTTCCGACGACGAGAGCGATGAAAAGGGAGACGGGCGCGACGCAGACGCCGCGGAGGGGACGTCAGCGGGCGAAGATTCGAAGAGGTCGTCGCAGGATGAGTCGCGCTTCTTTCGCTGGTTCCGCCTCTGCAACGACCACTGCAACACAAAGGGCAAGGTCAAAAAGGACGGCCGCCTGCGCATCACGGTCCACGAGACGGCCAACACGGGCTACCTCGCCAAGGCCCTCGGCACCGCCTCGCAGAGGATCGCGCCGCCCGGCAAGGGGGAGCAGAGGCGGCGACTGCCCACGCCCGACGCCGTCGCGCCGCAGCCGCGCCTCAACATCGTCATCATGGTCATCGGCTCGCGGGGCGACATCCAGCCCTTCCTCAAGATCGGCAAGGTCCTCAAGGAGCAGTACGGCCACCGCGTCCGCGTCGCCACGCACCCGGCGTTCCGGGACCTCGTGCAGAACGACTCTGGGCTCGAGTTCTTCTCCGTCGGCGGCGACCCCTCGGAGCTCATGGCCTTCATGGTCAAGAACCCTGGCATGATTCCCTCGCTGCAGACCGTCCGGGCCGGTGAGATTGGCAAGCGGCGTGATGCCATGGCTGGCATGTTCGAGGGCTTCTGGCGGTCCTGCATCCACGCCACCGACGACGAAAAGGACAAGCCGAACCTGAAGTTGATGGGCGACAAGGATCCTTTCGTGGCAGACTGCATCATCGCCAACCCGCCCAGCTTTGCCCACATCCACTGCGCCGAGGCCCTGGGCATCCCTCTGCACCTCGTCTTCACGTTCCCCTACACCCCAACCCAGGCGTTCCCGCACCCGCTCGCCAGCATCAAGAAGTCCAACGTCGATCCCGGATACACAAACTTCATCTCATACCCGCTCGTCGACATGATGGTGTGGCAAGGCCTCGGCGATCTCATCAATAGCTTCCGCATCAACACGCTCGCCCTGGACCCGGTGTCGACGCTGTGGGCACCCGGCGCGAGCTACCGTTTGCACGTCCCGTTCACGTATCTCTGGTCTCCTGGGTTGGTGCCCAAGCCCGCGGACTGGGGCGACGAGATTGACGTGACCGGCTTTGTCTTCCTCGACTTGGCAGACTCTTTCACGCCCGACCCGGCGCTCGTCAAGTTTCTGGCGGCCGGAGAGAAGCCCATCTATATCGGCTTCGGGTCCATTGTGGTCGACGACGCGGAGAAGTTCACGGACATGATCTTCGAGGCCATCAAGAAGTCCGGCGTTCGAGCGCTGGTGTCTAGAGGCTGGGGCGGCTTCGGTCGCGACGACGTGCCGGACAATATCTTCATGCTCGGCAACGTGCCGCACGACTGGCTGTTTCCACAGGTTAGGGCCTGCGTCATCCACGGCGGCGCGGGCACCACGGCGATTGCTCTGAAGTGTGGTCTACCAACCATGATTGTCCCCTTCTTCGGAGACCAGCACTTCTGGGGCAGCATGGTCGGCAGCTCAGGTGCCGGGCCGACGCCTGTCCCGTATCGGGAACTGGACTCGGACAAGCTCGCCGACGGCATGAAGTATCTCCTCACGGACGAAGCCAAGGAGGCGGCGGGCAAGATTGCTGAAGCCATCGAGAAAGATGGTGATGGAGCCGAAAACGCGGTCAAGTCGTTCCAGAAGCACCTGAGGCTCTACGGGCCCTCGACGCTCCGGTGCTCGCTCATCAAGAGCCAGGTCGGCGTCTGGCAGGTCAAGGGCTCCAACGTCCAGCTTGGGCCGCTGGCGGCCGACATCCTCGTCGACCGGGGAGAGTTGAGCTGGAAGAAGCTGCGGCTGCTGCGGCACATCGAGTGGAACGACTTCGTCGGACCGGGCGAGCCGTTCACGGGCCTGGCCGGGTCGCTCACGGAGACGGTCAGGGACACCTTTGTCGGCATCGGCAGCATGCCGGTCCGCCTTGGTAGAACGGCCACGAAGCGGATCAAGAGCAAGATCAACAAGAGCAAGAAGAAGCAAGAAGCAGAGGGCGGTGGGGCGGCGGCCGCCACCAAGGGCCGGGAAGCCAGCCACGGTGCAAAGCACGATACCCGGCCAAAGGCCCCGAGGAAGCCGTCGGTCGCGGCCCCAGGACCGGAAGAGTACGTCACGGACGTGACGCGCAGCGTCGGCCAGACGACAATGGCCATCGCCATGGCGCCCGTGAGCCTCGCCCTGGCGCTGGCGCAAGGCTTCCACAACGCGCCGCGCCTGTACGGCGACGACACGGTCCGGCGGCCGACGCGCGTCACGGGCTTCCAGTCGGGGCTCGTCGCGTCGCGCCGCGAGTTCGTGTACGGCTTCTACGACGGCATCACGGGCGTCGTGCGGCTGCCGGTGCGCGGGGCCCGGGCCGACGGTTTCGGCGGCTTCGTCAAGGGCACGGCCATGGGCCTCGGCGGGCTCGTGCTCAAGCCCATCTCGGCCGTCGTCGGCCCCATCGGGTACACGCTGCAGGGCGTGGCCAAGCAGGCGGACCGCTGGCGGCGGCACCCGCACAAGCTGATACGGCGCGCGCGCATCCGCCAGGGCCAGCGCGAGATGCAGGCGCTGCGGCCCGACGAGCTGCAGCGCACGCGCGAGCAGGTCATCGAGGGCTGGCACGTCATGAAGCAGCTCGAGCGCGCCGTCGCCGACGCCGAGCATCGCCGCGGCATCGCCGGCCACATCGACCACATGATGCTCGACACGAGCATCATGTTCGCCGACGCCGACGTCGCCCGCTGGTCTCTCGCGCAGCTGCGCAAGGGCGCCGGCGTCGAGGACGTGCTCGACGCCGCCTTCAAGAACAGGGGCACCGCCCGCTCGTGGAAGCCCCTCGGCCGCGTGTCCACGGAGAAGAAGGACGGCAGGAAGATGCCCGGCATCAACGGCAACAGATACTCTGCGGAGAAGAATACCAACAACATCAACAACGCCACCAACGGCGCCACAGCCAACACGCACGGGGCCCCGAGCACGCCGGCGCACCCGCCTGCTCCGGCGCTGGAGGTGAAGCAGGAAGCGCCGCCCACGGTGACCAACGGCCAGGATCCCACGCGCACTCACGCGCCACCGGCCCTGCTGCCGGAGAAGCAGCCGGTCGCCAAGGTGGACGCAAACGGGGCGAACGGGAAGCCGGCGTCTGTGGCGGTAGCGTAACATTTTCTTTTTGTCTTTCATCGTATTGTTTTCGAGGTCGTGTGAGTGTATACCCGGGAAAGGGGGAATGGGGTGCGCGGGCGTCATGTGGAAGGCTTGGGAGTCTGGCACAGTTGTCCATTTCAGAATCGCGTGCGCGTGTAGATTCATCGTCTCTCATCATTTTTTCATTTACCTTAGACAGCAGTAATGGCATCGCAACCTCTTCTCGTACAGCTCCGACAGTCCGTGTCCGTGGGAGCACGCAGTGACTATCCAACTCTCTCTCTGTGCTTGTAAGTCTAGCGCAGTTATCCGTTTCATATTCGCGTAGCCGTGTAGGCTCACCGCTTCTCATCATTGTTTGTTTACCATGCAAAACAGTAATGGTATCGCTGTCCCTTTCCGTATAGCAATCGACTGCACATGTGCGAGGGAGACCACAACGGCGACCCAAACCTATGTACCCTTAATCTGTCCTGGGCCTGTGCCCTCAGCGCCGACGATCCCTGTCGTAATCTCGATGCCGGTGATGGTGGTCGCGATCCCGATCCCTATGCCGGTCAGAGTCGCGGTGCCGGTCCCTGTCGCGGTGACCGTCGCGCTCGCGCTCACGCTCCCTCTTGTAGCTGTCCTCGTGAGCGCCGCGCCTGCCCTCCTTGCGGCGGCTCTCCTCGCGGCGGTACTCGTCGAGCCGCGGGCGCTTCTTCTTCTGCGCGCCGCCGCCCTGGTTCCAGCCGCCGAGGTCCTCGTCCTCCTTGAGCTCCTTGGCGCCGAGGCCGAGGCGGTTCGCCCGGCGACGGACCTCCTTGGGCTTGGGCGCGCGCTCCTCGCCGTTCCAGCCCATGCCGCGGAGGAGCGCCGCGCCGAACTCCTCGACGGGCATCGCCTCGTAGTCTTCAAGCGTGGACGCGGCCCCCGCGGCGTCTGCATCGCGGCGATAGGCGTCGTCCTCGGTCATGTGGGTGGGGTTGATGATGGTCTTGGGCGTCTTGGTGGTGCGGCCGAGGAGAGCGTCCATGGCCTCATCGTCGAGGGTCCGTTCGGGGACCGGTTCCTTCGCCGCGGTATCGTCTTGTTGTGATGGAGCTTGCGGGGCATCATCGTCTCTTAAACGGTCGTCGGTGTCGCTGCTCGTCGTCTTCTCCTTGACGGTCAACCCCCACTTGATCTCCTTGTCCTGGTCGGCCGGCTCGGTCTCGGCGTGCTGTGCACCGTTCCGCTGCCTTTCATCTTCCTTACCCGGTAGCGGGCGCTTGCTCTGTCGCTGTGCCTTCATCTCCGCCCTCCAGTCGCGGTTGGGTTGCCGAGCAATGACATACTCCTTCCGCGCGGCCTCCCTGTCCCTCCGCTCGCGCTCCGTCTCCGCGCCGTGCGCTCCGAAGCCTGTAATGACTTCATGACGCCCGCTATGGCGCCCGCGGCCGCCCTCGTTGTCGGACTCGGAGTCGGATGCGCCGCCCAGGGCGTGGGCACGCGGCCGCTTGCCCAGGCTCGAAGGCGGCGCGGGCTTCGGGCGGGGGGACGCTCTGGCAGACGAGGTGGCGGACGGCGTGCCAAACTTGATGGCTATGCGGCCCTTCTCTGGTTCGCCCATGATGGCGCTCGGGCGGGATCGGGTCGAGTGGTATGGAGGAGGTAGGCGTGATCTGGCGATGCTGTCGATCTCGAGACCTCGATGGCCCGGGCAGAAGGCAAGCAAGGACCCACATCGAAAAACCGCGATAAGCTGATAGCGACTGCAGGACGTCAGCCAGAGCAGGCAGGCGCGCAGCACTTGGCTGGATCAGTGTGCAGGCATCGCTGCTGGCGGAGTTGCTAGTCCTGCTGGAGCGTGCGCAAGCCAGCCAAGCCAGGTTGCCAGCCAGCGATCCAGCCAGGCGCCAGCGACGCAGGGATGCACGGATGCCTCCTGGATGGATGCGGCTAGCGCGCGCGCCGCGACTTGCTCCATGCCTCCCGCTCGTTCGCGCACGACAGGTTTTGGCGCTGGAATCACGGGCCTCCCACTTCGTATGCCCTGCCGTGGTGGGCGCCGCTGAGAGATGATGCGTCCATGACAGGGAGACTCGTCGCTCGCTCACCGTCCGGGCTAGTGAACGTGACGCGACGACCGAAGATGTTTTTATCAGGGGCAACGCGACAATCCGCCTGGGCGGTACCTATTTAACGTGTAGCACCAAATTATTGTCGCCAACATCTATAATATCGACTTCGCTGTGCCAACTTGCTGGCTGAACGATGGGCTCAGTCAGGAGAAATTGACACGGTTTCTCCAAAGCAGCCCAAGATCGGCTCATCTTAGAATTTTTCTCGTCGAGATTGGGTGTGACGCTGCACATCGCTATTGAAGACGGCGTCCCGCGGCCGGCCGCATGCAGGAAGAGCGAGGATTTTCTCACAGTGTTCGAGTCATTCGCGCACCGTCTCTCCCGCCGCCCGCCCGCTCCGCACTAGCACAGTCCTTGCATTTCTGCCTAGATGTCCGCACGGGACGCCGCGCCCCGAGTTAGCATCATCCCGTTTGCTGCACAGTGCGTGTGGCTTGGCAAGGGAGCGCCTCCCCTAGTGGGTGGAATACCTTAGCCAAGGGAGCCTGATGCTCGTCCCCGCCACGGGGGGCCGCCCATGTCCACGAACGAGGCAAGCCTGCTGCTTCCACTGTGGGAGCCCCAACACCGCTAGCATACGCCCCCTACAGGCTCTGACGTGCCCCCGAGCCCGAAAAATCAGCGCCCGGGCGGCACAAATTTTGACCACCTCACCACTGCCATCCCCCCTCCCACCTGGCGACACCCTCAAACCAGCCCGACCGAGCGACAGAAGAGCCATCGTGACGGGCGAAAAAATTCGCAATCCGTCAACGCTGCATCAACCACCACCCTTTCCATCGCCGTGCACGCCCGCATTCATTTCCTGCCGCCTCGCTCTGCATCCTGGTGCATCCGTTTGACCCTCAAACGGATGTCGCGCCCGCCGATGCTATGACTGAGGTCGGCCCTTCCGACCTGTCGAGGCTGCTTCAGACCAAGCGCAATGAGTGCAAGTGAGTAGCCTCTCAAACGAAAGAGCGAATTTTTCCGATTCCAATGATGCCATTTTTGTGATGCTAACGATGCGAAGTGCAATCGTGACGTCGCGGAAGCGGAAGCTTCGCGAGTTGTTCGCGGTCGCGACACAGGTCGACCCGCTGCCCGACCATGGCATCGCCAACCCAGACGCGCCGGCAGCCACATCGCCCGAATGGCAGTTCCTGCAAGCCAACGACATCTTACAGTACGTCCGCCAAACCTTCCGAGTCCTTTTATTTTAGCATCCCGCGACTTTCGCGCCTACTAGCGCTGTTTTTCTATCGTCGCGCCGGCGTTCGCGATCTAGTACGTAGTTTAAATGGACCAAAACGCTGACCATGACATCTTTACTGCAGGGGCAAGACGCTGAACGAGCTCAACATCCCCGCAAGGCCTAGGCTGCCGCTCGAGAAGTTCCGACAATCGCTTGCAGAGTTGGTCAAGGCCGCGGCGCCTCTGTCATCACCGGCAGCCGTCGCTCCTGGCGCCAACACGCCGACAGCCACGGCTCAGAGGCAGAAGACATCTGTGGACGCGACCGCCGTACCTAATGGAGACTCTGTTGCCGTGGCAAAGACGAGCGTGACCCCGATAGCCCCTGCGAAGTCGACGCCGATACCGACACCACAGTCACAAGAAGCTTCGACCCGAGTCTTGTCCCGCGATCAGAAGGTTGCACACCTTGGACCAAAGGGGGAGCGACAGCTTCCGAAAGGTCGTGATGGTTCGGTCCAAGATGGCGGAGGCGCCTCCGGCTCAACTCTAAAGGGAGCCCAGCATGGGCAACCCACCGCTCAAGTCGCGTTCTCTCCGGGGACCAAGGGTCTTCCTCCGACAGACACCACTGAGGGCGCCGCTGCGACTCAGGGCATCAACAGCACCTCTCAAACAATACCTGAAGGCCGGACTGCGTCTGATGCGACCGGCACGGCCCGAGAAACCAACGGCGCGTTGTCCATCAAACTCCCTACAGACGCAGCGAAGATCCCCGAGGCCGTGTCGACCCCAGGCTCGACCGCCGCCAGTGCTACGACGCCCGCGCCCCACGAAAGCTCTACAGACACAAGCCCCGACAACGATGGGCCACGCTTGTTAGATTCTGCTGAGCAAAAGGAGCAGAGCGAGGACGTCGTGTCCAAGGGCCACCAGGCTGTCCCGGACGCCCAGGATCAGGGCCAAACACCTGACGCCCAGCTACTTCGCGAGTCTGTACGGTCGAGTGTCGAGAGCTCGCAGCTGCCTGCGAAATCCTCGTCGATCGCCCCGATTCCCACCCCCGAACCTGCCGATATGACACAATCGCCAGCGCTCAAGCTCGAGTCGAGGCCCGAATCCGCCGCAACCCTACCGGAGCCACCAGCTACGTCTGCGGTGGCAACACGCGTGACGGAAGTTCCTGACAGCGAAGGCGGGTCTCCCGATGAGATGGATATCGACGCTCCGGAGGATGTGCCCGTTGAAGACAAGAAGATACTGGCTTCCAGGGAACCCAATATTCCAACACAGGAGGCCCCAGTCCCCCCACCCGCGCGGAAGGAGTCATTGAAAGATCAGCTGCAAGAGACGGTACCGGAGCGAGCAGTTACGAGAGTGTCGTCTGGTGCTATGCGACTCAAGTCCGTGACCGAGATTGTTGGAGGCGTAGGGCGGCAAGCTCAAGGGAGCGACCGGGATGCCATCGCGAAGACGGCCCACGATCAACTGACTCCCGTTACCTCCACGCCTCAGTCGCCAGCCTCACGGATCAGGAACGCTGCTGCGTCACGGAAGGATCGGGCAAAGGGTCAGACGTCGACAGTATTGTTCGGCAAGCAACCCAAGCGAGTGGAAGACAGAGCCATTGTCCCTGGTCACAAGGATACCCTCCAAGCCTCCGACGATTACTATACGCCGTTGTTTGTCCAGAACTTCTCGGGATCGGCCAACTGGATGCAACCACTTGAGCGGATACTATTCCAGGCCAACAAGACCATCTCTACCCCCGACGCCCACCTCGTAATTCAGGATCACCAGGCCTGCCGAGTCCTTCGGAGAGTGTACCACTTGCAGCAGCACGACAAGTGGTCACTACGACAGCCGAAGCGGTGCCCGGAACCCACCAGGCCAGCGTCTCAACACGACCTCTTGATGCAGGAGATGAAGTGGATGCGGACCGACTTTCGCGAGGAACGGAAGTGGAAGATGGCAGTCGCTCGAAACCTTGCCTATGCCTGTGTGGAGTGGCATGAGTCGACTCCCGAAGTCCGCAAGTCGCTCCAGGTCGCAGCTGTCATCCCACCGAAGGCACAGCTGGCTGAGGGCGACGTGCCAATGGTTGATGCCGAAGGGCCCGCAGAGAGCCAGTCCACCCCCGACCTCGTGTCTGGCGATGTCGATTCACCACAAATCATCGACGAACTCGAGGATTTCGCAGAAACAGTGGCTCCGTCAGCCATCTTCACGCTACAGGAGGACGACGTTGTCTTCGGGCTGCGTAGAACCGCTGCGGCTGACAAGTTACTCGAGGAGCTGCCCATGTACGGCCCACCCTTGCAGGTCCCCAAGATGGACATCAGCGGACCTGAGTACGACCCGGATGCTCACTGGAAACGACCTGCGCTGCCACTGAGCAAGTACGTGGAAGGCGAGATGAAGCTCAACCAACCTGGGCCTCCACGCAAGCGCGGGCGTTTTACCTACTCCAATGAAGGCACCGAAGACGACGCGGAAGGTGGGTTCGTCGCCGACCAGCACGTCCACAATTTCAAGTTGCCTCCTACGACGGACGAGGTCTCGCTGTTCCACCCCGAATCCAAGCATATCCGGGACCGCCTCCACGCCGGCCATCAGTTCCGCCCCCCTTCAGAGCATTTGATGCCGACGCAGAGCTTCTACGAGGCGCGAAGCCCATCCCAGTGGACCTTGGCGGAGGATGACGAACTTCGTGGGCTCGTGAGAGAGTTTTCATACAACTGGTCCCTGATCTCGACCATGCTGTCGACAAAGTCTCAGTTCACCGCTGGCGCCGAACGGCGGACACCGTGGGAGTGCTTCGAGCGATGGATCAACCTCGAGGGGCTGCCGGCCGATATGCAAAAGACCCAATACTTCAAGGCATACAACAGCAGGATTGAAGCCGCCCAGAGAGTCATCGCTCAACAGAACCAGATTGCCGCGCAGCAAGCCAATGCGGCGGGCGGTGCCGTCACTCCAGTTCGGCGAAGGCCATCGGTCCCCATGAGGGTCGAAAGACGCCGCAACCAGAGGCATCTCACCATGATAGACGCTATGAGGAAGCTTGCGAAGAAGCGAGAGACGGCACTGCAGAAGCAGCAGCATTCCGCGTCACAGAGCGCCGCCAACAAAAAGACCAATGACGCTGTCTCTCAGAGGCCGGCCAAGACCCCTCGTGACTACAGCCTGATGCGATGGGAGCGAGACCAAGCTCTGGCAGAGAAAATGCAACAGTATGCTCAGCGACAAGAGCTCCAGCGCCGGGCAGCGATGGCAGCTCGGGCTCAAGGACAGGGCGTCGCGGCTCCTGGGGCTGCAGGCGCTGGCGTGCAAGGCCAAAACGCAAATCACATGGGCGGCAACCCTGGCGTCAACGGAGCCCCTCGTCCCATGTCCAACCAGCTCGCCGCTGCGGCTGCGGCTGTCGCTGCAAGCCAAGGCCGGCAACGCATGCCGATGCAGGCTCCCGCGAATGGTGTAGGCGCGATGCAAGCTCAGATGAATGGCGGACTCTCGGCGCCCGCGCAGATGAACGGCACACCTCAGGCGCAGATGCAGGGCATGCAGGGCCAGCATAGGATGCCGATGCCTAACCAGCAGCCTGATGCCAGTCTCATGCTGCGTGCGCAACGCATCTCCGAGCAGCAACGTGCCGCCGTGCAGATCCAGCAGGCTCAACAGCATCACCAACCTCAGCAGCAGACCAACGGCGGAACTCCTGGGCCCGGCGGACAACACCATTCCCCACCGCTGCGCAACGGCATCAACGGCATGAACCAGCAGAATTTCATGAACAATGCGCAGGCTATGATGGCTTCCTACAACGCCGCTGCCGCTGCTAATGCTGGCGGACACTCGTCGCCGCCGCCCAACGGCTTGCACATGCCATCCGCAGCCGCCGCGGGCTCGCCGGGGCAGCGCCCGCACCCTCAGCTCCCCCCGGCCATTGCGGCTCAGCTGCAGCACCTCGAGACCAGCTTCAGGGCTAAGAACCCGACTTTGACGCCCGAGCAGGCCCGCCAGCTAGCCACGGAGCACCTCACGCGGGCCATGGTGGCGCAGCGGCAGAACGCCATGAACTCCGCCGCCGGGGCGTCTGGACAGCCTGGCATTGCTAACAACATCGCGGCGACTAGTAGCCCGCACCAGTATGCTGCCCTGCTTCGCCAGCAGCAACAGCAGCAGGCTCAGCAGCAGGCTCAACAGCTCCAGCAGCAGCAACAACAGCAACAGCAGCAGCAGCAGCATCATCCTCAGGCGCACCAGCTTCACCAACAGCAGGTACACCAGCAAAGGCAGCAGCCGCAGCAAGCGCAACAGCCACAGCAGCAGCACCAAGCTCAATTGCAGCAGCAGCAGCAGCAGGCACAGCAGCAGGCGCAACAGCAGGCGCAGCGCAACAGCGCAAGCCAGGCTCCCTCCGGCAGCGGAACGCCAACCCCCGGACCTGCATCTGCCAGCCCCGTGCAAGCTCACCAGCGTGCCGCGAGCGGCAGTGCCACGCCGTCTGCTGCAGGAAAGTGACATGGCCACCAGTCATGACCCCGTGTTCCCGGGGGGTCTTGCTTGATTACATGCGAGCTTTCTATTTTTGGGGGCGCTGTTTGCCGCTCCTGGCGGGTCGCAGGACTCTTTTAGCACTGCCATCATTTTGACGATGACGTCTGCCCTAGAGGGCTGGGGGGCGACAAGCCATGGGTGTTTATCTATCTGCGATGAGGCACCTTGATGCCTTTTTTGACGGGGCACGATATCTGATCCCCCCGGTCCCGAACGCATCACACAGCGAGTCAGCGGGGGAAGGGTCATGGCCACAGCCACGGCCATGTACCTGGGACATGATGCGGAGAAGGGATGAGACTACTACTACGTGTATGGGACGTGGTTGATGTAAATATCGTAATGGCCGAGTATCTGCAGGCGCACATCGTACTCGACCCTGTGCCAGAGGCAGGCAGGCAGGCAGGCAGGCAAGGCAAGGCACAGGACATAAAACCCTACTTTCACACGCCAAAAAGCACATTCGCGATCCGTGAAGCAATATGACCGTCTCATTCAGGTGCACTGCCGTGAACATAGACATACCGGGCCCCCTATACAGAGGCGAAGTGAGGCTGCTCCCTCGTCTAATTCGAACATCAAAGCGTGTAATCAATCATTCATCAGAAACGCCGAGAGATGCGGCCGTATATAAGCGTGACACACACCGCCCCGCCTTTCATCGACTCGTCATCCCACATGCCACGGCCTTGGTACACGAATCCAACAATATACACGTTTTCCGCCCCGCGGCTCATCAGCTCGGGCCAGCGCCCCCTCCCCTGCCGCCGTCGCCGTGCAGCAGGAGCTTCGGCTTGATAAAGTCCTCGTCCAGCTGTCTGAACAGGCCCGCGGGGTCCTCGGCGCTCCACAGTTGCCGAATGGCGCCAGTCGCGGTAATTGGTGCCGCAGCTGGCTGGTCGCCAGAAGGGCTCATGAAAGCGCTATCGGATACCGGTGTCTGGCTGGGGCTCGTTCGCGAATGCGGTGAGCGTCGGGCGGGAGGCGGGAGGTCGGAGGTGTCGATGTCGCTGTCGAAATCCGAGTCTTCGTTGGCACGGCCGAGGAGGTCCGCACGCTCGAATTCATCTTGGCCGCGGCTGGCCGAGTTCTTGCGGTTGAGGCTTTGGGCCCGGGTACCGGTATGCGGTGATGAGTGGCCAGACACGTACGACGCGGATCGGCCAGGTGGCGCAAGGTTGTTGAGTGCCACATTGCCGTTGCGTCGGGGGTTGTAGCCGATGGCAGCGCCTGATCGCTTCGCTTGCAAACCGCCACCAAATGACTCGATATCAAACTCGTCGTCGCTGTCAATCTCCTCGACAACGCCGGTACGAATACCCAATATCTCCAACATGCGGGCCGTTGTCCCACCAAAGATGATGACGGTGAGCACGACAACGACCAGGACCGTGGCGCGCAGGGCATACGAGTTTTCGCCTGTGAGCAGAGCAGCGAGGGCCACCCCGACGGCGCCACGAAGACCTGCCCAGAAGAGCATCGCTTGGTAGTTGTATGGCAACTCGTCGTTGACTTCCACACCTCTTCTCCTGGCACGGTACCGGATGAACCAGTTGATCGCCCTCGACAAGGGAAAGACTGCGACCCATCTGGCTGCGACGACGGCGCATATAGTGATGATGATGAGGGGCGGCTGGAACTGCAACGCGTTGTCCGTGAATAGGGCAAGACCGAGATAGATGAAAATGAAGTTTTCCGACAGCTGCGACATGACCTGGAAGATGTACTTTGTCGTAAGCTGTGTACGCCGCGACATGTTGAAGTAGGCATAATGCTTGAGGGTGATGCCGCAGAACAGCAACGACACGATACCTGGTGCTTGTCAGCGTCCGAAAGCCCAGGCTCCAAGGGGCAGGTTCCCATACCCGACATGTGTACGCCATGGGAGAAGAAGTACGTGGCGTACGAGATCAGCACGATAAGACAGCTTTCAATCTTGGGCAGGCGCCGGAGATAGGTGAACTTCAAGAGCAGTGCCGTCCCAACGCCAACGACGATGCCGATAAGCATGCTGCCAAAGAAGACGAGCAGGAAAATACCGGTAGCCTCGAAGAAGCTGACGAGGCCATAGCTAGCGGTCTTGCCCTTGTTGTACTTCTGGGCAGTTTCGAAGATGACGATGGCAATGGCGTCGTTCAGGATGGACTCGCCGAAGATGATGGTGTAGAGCTTCGGGTCCACCTTGTACGTGTTGAAGATGGCAAGAATTGTGACCGGGTCGGTGGCAGAAAGAGTCGCGCCGACGGAGATGGCATCGACCAGCGTCATCTCCAGCGACCCCGGGAGGAGAGTGAAGAGCCAGAGGATTAAGCCGATAACGACGGCAGAGAGGAAGGTACCGGCAAAGGCGAAGGTGAGAATGGTACCGATGTTGCGGAAGAAGTTGGCTTGGTGGAGCTCGTATCCCGAGGACAGGATGATGGGGGGGAGCAGGAGGTTGAAGAAGATCTGATAATCAAAGCTGATGAGGTTCCGGATGGAGTCGCCCGACGTAACCAAGAGAATCAGCCCGACAGTCATGCCTGATTGCGTCGCAGGTCAGTATTAAC
This sequence comes from Purpureocillium lavendulum, assembly GCA_029168975.1. Lineage (NCBI taxonomy): Eukaryota > Fungi > Ascomycota > Sordariomycetes > Hypocreales > Ophiocordycipitaceae > Purpureocillium > Purpureocillium lavendulum. The sequence continues at coordinate 4,099,488 of JAQHRD010000002.1, read as the reverse complement.
TCATCAAGGGAAGTGTACGAGGCAGCGACCTACCGGCAAAGATGGAAATGACGGTCTCGTGTACGGCCGTCACCTTCTTCATCTGCAGCATGTAGCTCGTGAAGAAGGCGATGATGAGCAGCATTATTGAGATGAAGAGAGCCCATGCCGCAAACAGCTCTTTTTGGGCGGAGTCGCCTTCTGCAGTAGCATCGTCAGCATATGTCGCTCAGGTGTATGCGGTCGCGGGAGGTGGGTGCAACGCACTCTCGGGGTCCGACTCCTCGGCATCTCGCTCTGTATGGCGCATGTCAGTCTTCCGCCGCAGCTATTCGATGGCGGCGCAGGCCGGGATGGGGTACGGACGGAGGAGCTTGAAGCCCATGCCGGCGATTTCGGCGGAGGACAGCATTGTTGGCGTCGGACGGTGCCCCGGGTCCTCCTCGTGTCGGCGTCGTCGTCGTCTTGTCGTCCGGGGGAAGCGCGCGAAGGGGCCGACGGCGGCGGGCGACGGCTGCAGATCGCGACTGCGACGGTCGAGGATTTGGGCTCGTGGGCGAGCCTCTCAGGGCGGAATCGGTGCCGCAATCATGAGTCGAAGAGAATACGGCGACGAGCGGGCGACAGATGGGATGGCGGGCGCGGATGGTGGAGGAGAAGGAGAGACGACAGGCAGCTGGACGGCTCTCCGGAGGTTGACGTGGAAGCCGGGCAAGGGTCGCACGGCAGCAGGTGCCCAGGTGAGCGCGACTGCCATATCTGGCTTAACACGCACAGGGCGGGTGCCGCCAGCCGAGCTGCTCCCCCAAACGCCAGGCACCGGTTTTGTGATTGCGAGGTCGACGGTACTCTGTACTTGGCTCGTGGTGCGCAGCCACACGTCAGCGTTGGTGCCGAATACTCCTCGGACAAGGTTGGATCTGGCGTCTTCCCTGCATCCGTCTGCATCCACCGCGCCCCGAAGCATCAGGACACTTTGGCCAGGACGCTTCGTACAGTGCGTCGATGATAAGATACCGAGGTCAAGGTATTTTCATTCCGTCCACTTCGTATGTGGTTTTAAATACTTCCTTCCCTTGCGATGTACACAGAGTCCCTTGTTCGCACCGCGTCCCTCTCGTCGCGTGCCCTCGACACCAGCCTGCTTAAGGTAGCTCGTAGAGGTACTGCGCCGGGCGTTGCGCACGTTCCAATGTACGCCAACGTCTGAGTAACGGGCCAGATTGGAGAAACGTCAACGGCGAATTGTCCATGGATGCACTCGACGACAAGCTGTTTTCTTTCCTGCCCCGGTCCGTGTACGACAGACAGACCTTGGCAGGCATTAACTACCTGGTTCACCTTCCGTAGATTCGAAGACGACTAGGCGTTTCTTCACCCAAAAAAAGGTCAGCGTCATCGCCGAATATCAATCATGCCCGCCATCCGATCCTTGTGGCACAGAATTTTTTCTTCATGCACGGACGGGCTGTCCTTTGACAACGGGAGAAGGGTCAAAGTAAGACACGGGGAACCGGGCGTTCCCGCCATCCCAATCGTTAGGTCCCCCCCTGTGCCACAGGGCATATCACCTGTAGAGCCAGTGGGAAGCCCCCACCCCGCTGGTTGTCTGTCATCAACCAACCAACCCGCAGGCTCCTTCCGACATCCCGAGGCGCGGCCACGAACCTCCAACGTCGCGCAGCACACCTCCTACAACTCGACTCGACACGACACCGCACTCGAGGCCCTCGCTATCGCAAAGTCCCCACCGATGCGGAACGGCGTACGGATCGTCACGTAGGAGGCGGCCGCGCAGGCAGCACCCAAAGAATAATGTACCACCTCGCCAAGGGCTTGTACCTGTACGCGACGAGCAAAGAAGGTAAATATCAACTGCTCCTCGCCTCGCCTCGCCTCCCGCCTGCCCTCCCTCCCCCTTCTGCGCCTCTGCCCGTCCGTCGCGTGACTGACTGACCCGACCGGCCGCCTCTGCAGAGTACTCGGTCATTCTCCTCGGCCTCGACAATGCCGGCAAGACGACCTTCCACGAGCAGGTCAAGTCGCTCTTCCTGCCCCATGCGCCCGAGCCGAAGCTCAAGACCGTCCCGACCGTCGGCCAGAACGTTTCCACAATCACCCTGCCCGACATGTACCTCAAGCTCTGGGACGTGGGCGGCCAGCTCTCGCTGCGCAAGCTGTGGCAGAGCTACTACGCCAGCTGCCACGCCATCGTCTTCATCATTGACAGCACCGACATTGGGGACGGCACCCTCGAGCACGAAAACAGCGGCCGCCTCGAGGAGTGTCGCCTCGTTCTCGAGGACGTGCTGCAGCACTCGGAGACGGAGGGAGTGCCGCTCCTGATCCTAGCCAACAAGCAGGACAGGGAGGACTGCGTTGAGACGATCCGCATCAAGGAGGGGCTCGTCAAGAAGGTCATGGAAGGCGACAAGGCCGGCAGCATCCGCGACTCGCGTGTCCTGGCCATGAGCGCCCTGACTGGCGACGGCGTTAGAGAGGCCGTCGACTGGGTGCGGACAAGGGTGCAGTGGAACAAGGGGTCTCGGCCCCCCGTCATGCGGTAGCAGAGAACGGGGCCCCTGCGTTGGATGGAAGGAAGGGCGTTGGGACGACGTTTAACGAGCTACGACCGTGGATTGCCGTGACTGCATGTCTTATTTGGCACGGCGTCTTGGATGAACTGATAGATATTGGACCCGTCACATAAGTGGCGACTACGAGACACCTCTTGCGCGGTTCCGCTTGGGCTGCTGTGGCCAGCCAGGATAGCATTGTAAGGGGGTATCATCATGCCTCATTTTTGTTCTACCGTGTTGCGCCTTTGTCCACCTGGTCCCAAACTTTGTTCCTCTACCTCTCGTTCTCCGCCCTGAGCTCTGCCATGAAGCCGCCCTTGTCTCTCCTCTTGGCGTCCTCTGCCAGCTTGCGGTCCACCAGGTCGGTAAACTCCTTGGATTTGTTGAGCGCCGTCTGCGCGCACTGCACAAACAACGGCGCGTCGATGTCGGCGCCGCCCAGCTTGGACACCTGGCAGATCTCGCCGTGCTTGTTCAAGCTAAAGGTGCAGCTGCTGACGCGCAGCTGCTCCTCCAGCCAGGTCGTGTCCAGCAGGATGGTGTCGCCGCCCTCGCCGAAGAAGCTAAAGGTGACACAGAAGGGCGAGTGCAGCCAGCTGAGGGCGACGGGCTCGCGCTCGGCGGCCGTGTAGACGGTGACGGCCTCGCCCTCGATGCTCGTCTCGGGCTTGCGAAAGTGGCGCAGGGCGGCGACGACGGCCAGGCACGCGGCGTCGATGAGGTTGCCGTCGTGCGAGAGCACGTGCAGGTCGGCGCGGACGGACCAGCACTTTTGCCCCGCGATGAGGCACAGCGACTCGGTGTCGAGCGCGCCGGACCGGCGTACCGTCTTCTCGAGGAGTCGCGAGAGGAGCACCTCGGTCTCGGTCGGGCGGTTGACCTCGAACGACGGCGCGACCATGGGGCTGAGCTCGGACGTGATGGTGAAGATGCCGTCAAAGGGCCGGTCGGTGTAGGGCACCGTCACCTCGGCGGAGACCTTGGCGACGACTCTGCGCGAACCATCAGCAACTACATACATATCGGGGTTGATTGTGGAAAAGTCAGCGCCATACCGCGTCTTGCCGCACTGCACATCCGCGACGCCGTACTCATCGCCAAAGGCAAGCTGCAGAGGCCGGAACTGGTCGAACTTGCGGTTGTCTATCCGCAGGCCCTCCTCGAGGGCTTTCAACACGAATGTCCGTTCTGACAGGGAGGGCTCAGCTTCTCGAGGCATGATGACGGCTGAAAATGCGACCAGTCCGTCGCAATCGTCATGCAGTGTTGATGACCCGGGATGTCGATGAGATGAGACCGTGGGGTGGGCGGGTGTGAAAATTCTGCCAGGCGGTGAGGCGACCTCGATATCGTCACTGGCGGATCGCACTCAACTCACACTGCACCTCCACCAGTCCACATCGTCACGGCTCACAACGTGGGTCGCCACAAACACATCTCGTTGTGAATCTGCACATTCTCAAACCAGACGAGAATTCACATATGTACGCTGGTTCAATTCTCTCAGCTGCTCAAATATATATATACATCAGAATGAGTGGCTTTCCAGCACCCCAGGGGCCGAGAGTCTGAAGCCGACTCATGCCTTTCCCCTAGGGCTAGGCCACGGGCACAGGCTGCCGTCCGGCGGCCTGGCTTTTGGCGGCCCTGCAGCCGCGCTGAGCCGACGACTTTGGCGACGCGGTAGTCGAGGTCACGCCCTACATGCCCTTGACGCCCGCCTGCATGGCCTTGAAGTGGCTCCAGTCGTGGCTGTCCTGGGCCAGGCTCCAGGCGAAGACGCCGCCGAGGCTCTTGGCCTTGGCGATGTCGCTGAACTTCTTGGCGATGAACTCGGGCGTGTCCCAGGTCCAGTACTTGCTGGTGCTGGGGTCCCAGTACCACTGGCCGCCCTTGGCCGTGTCGGCCTTGCCGTTGGCCAGCACGTTGGTGAACTCGCTGTTGAAGTTCTCGATCTCGAAAGTCGTGGCGCCCGACTTGCCCGGGTCGCTGCCGTCGGCGTTCTCGAGCAGCACGGTCGCGCAACCCGTGGGCGTCGTGCACTGGCCGCTCGTGGTGAACCACTTGGCGTAGAAGGCGAAGCCGAGGTTCATCTTGCTGGGCGTCATGCCCCGCTGGATGTACGTGTCGATGGTGGCCTTGGAGTCCTCGACCGACGTGTGGTGATTGGTGACGTTGTCACGGCGGTTCATGATGTCGTAGGTCATGACCTATGTTTGTGGCAACGGAGTCAGCGCATTTGTGTCGGTGAGCATTGTGGGGTCTTTTGAGGTTTGACGGACATTGATGAAGTCCACAGCCTTGTCAATCTTGGGCACCTGCTCGGCAGAAAAGGCAATCATGTCGATCTGCTTGCCGGGAATGGCAATGGACAGCTCCTTGTCGCCGATAGCGGCCTTGATCTCGGCCAGGAGCAGAGGGTACGCCTCGATCTCGCCCTTCTTCTGGTCATTGGGGATCTGCTTGTAATCCTGGCCGTTGCCGCCGGGATACTCCCAATCGACATCTTCAAGTTTGTCAGCTCGCAATTTTACGCATTTCTGTCATCTGCGTCACATACCGACACAGTCGTAACCCAGGTTGTTGAGCGCGTCGGCCACGTTCTTGGCATACGTCTTGCGAGTCTGCTCGGTCGCGCATCCCGTGCTGAAGCCCGACGTGTCTCCCCAGCCTCCGATTGCCATGCAGACCTTGGTACCCTGGTCGAAGAGTGCGCGGACCTGGTCGAGGGGCATGAAGGGCGTGTACCACGAGCCCGAGTTGAAGGTAGTCGACGGGGCGAAGGCGGTGATGACATAGTTGACGCCTGCGGTCACGTCCTTGCCCGGGAGGGTCGCCTTGTGCCACCTTGATGAGAGAGAGAAGAGTCTCAGCCATGGTTCCGCCAGAGGTGTGTTGCATCGCAGAGGACTTACTGGTCAAAGTACATGATGTATCGCGGGGCGGCCGAGGCGGCAGTGGCCGTGGCCACGACCCCGGCAACGATCGAAGACAGACGCATGTTCGATATGTACAGAGAGACAAGAATGAAGAGGCTAGGGGAGCAAGAAGGACTGGCTGTGAGGCTGGCAATGCCACAGAATGTCGGCCGGAAGACTGGTCCTTTAAGTGCGTAGGTCGTGAAGGCGCAGACTTCCTCGTGACGTGCAACCAGAACAGTGATCAGCGGTAGCTTGACTGCAAATCGCTGGTTACAGTTGCAGATAAAGGTAGCTGTCTGCGGCGGCGGCCATCAATTCTGGCGGTTTTTAAAGGGCGCCGTCACGGTCAGTACATCAGTGCAACGTCGCAGCAAGTCGTGGGCGTGACGGGCCGAAGCGGTCAGATCTGGGGGCGCGATTCACAACCGGACAGGCTGCCAGTGTAGATGGATGACACGGCGAGCACGGGCAATGTTACGCCTGCACACGCCGCACGAGATGGCAAGCACACGGGGCCAGCAGCCATGGTCGTCAATGGGGGTATTCCATGGTCGTAAATGGACGATCATATCCCTTTTCCGTCCTAAAGGAGCAAGCCCAATGGCTGAAGCCATCACCAGCGCACCACAACCTTCACCAGTGCCGACCGATATGGAGTGGGAGGGTACCATGGCTTGTCATGTGCCTGGACTGGGGTGCATGCATGGCCGTGATGGCGTCCAATCCGCTTGCGGGTTATCGCCAGAAGGGAAAGTCGCGATGGCTGGTGTCATTTGTGAAACAGGGAGGCCGTGGCCGCCGCTTGCGGGTAATTGGGGAATTGGGGTTGAGATGGTGAACCCCCACCCAACACTGTGAGGCGACAGCATAACCAAGACCGCATTTCGGCCGGCGTGATTCGCGAGGCGACGTTTTGTAGTTGTGAGTTGACGATGGGGCCGCGGTTGTTCACTTCTTCTATCTGGTTCACCTCCAGGCATAAAATTCGCATCGCAGGCCGCCGTTCGACCATGCGGTATCACCACCGACCAGCCACGCCTTCAATGTGTACTCGACGGTCGGGTCGCATGACGTTGAGCAAGGCGGTGAAGAATACCAACACGAAGTGCGTCTATCGACGAAACACGGTGCGTGATGGATGGCCTGTGAATAGACGTCCAGTCCGCCAGTAGTGGGACAGGGCGCACGTTTAAATCGTCAGCGCTCTGAACTCTCGAAGGCTCCCGTTGCACAATCTGGATTGCAACCCATCCCGTTCTCCACTGCGGGGTAGTGAGTCGTGAATCTTGACGGGGGATCTGATTTTAATTCAAATTCATGCGCCATCTGTAAGCCATCTCTGCAGCTCTCCAGCCGCGACAGGCCCCTGGCCGGAAATGGAGCGGCTTGCAGCTTTCGGAGCACGAGCCAGGGCTGCGCCAAACAACGGTTGGCGATCCAGGGTATTCACCCGGCGGCGCCGGAGGGCGAGGCAGCGAAAGTCAGAGGCGAAGCCGACTCTCTATCTCTGTTGTCAACGGTGACCATCGGTGCCAATTGTGCATGCTCGCGCGTTCCCACATGTCCGGTGAGGGCCCTGCGAAGGCCTGGAGTCCAGGACGGTGATAACGACAAGGATGCAGGGCAAGGCCCGTCGCCTCGTCCTGTCTCGAACCGCAGCAGCCGCCGTGTCGTCCGAGGATGCATGCCGCTGCGAGATACTGCGCGAGGTGGTTGCATGTGGTCGCCGCCATGTCACGCCTGGCTGCGCAACATGACGCCTACGCAGAACCCATCGACACATGATTTGGTGCCCCCGAGGTGAAGCGGCACGTTGTCGGCAGGCCGTGTCTCAGCCTCTTGGACGACGCTGCTGAAAGAGCCCGCTCGGTGCAACGCAACGCAACGCGACGCAACACACCCGCCGAAGCACCCACACGTGAAATGCAACACAGAACCTGATGCACCGGGCTGCCGGGCGGAGCTGGCGGAGCTTGCGGCTGTGGGGTCGCTGGCTTTGCCCCGAAGCGGGAGAAGCCGCGAGCGTTTGGCCGTGGCGGCGACGCCTCCCGAGGCCGTGGCTGAGATGGGCACGAAGACTCCCGTGATGCGCATGGCGCGGCGCAGATGTTCGGACGCTCTTGGTCGTTGGAGACGATCGCCGGCACCGAGGTTTTCGTATTCAATTCCTCAACCGTTGAGGGTGGCGGTCCAGTCGCGACTTCCCAGGTGAAAGTGCCTCGCACGCGCTGCACTCGCTGGTACCTGCGTGGCACCTTCCCTTAACCAACGATAATATCGCTGCTATCATGCATGGAAGCCGCGCCTCCCGCTCCTTCTTGCCAACGGAGGGCTTGAAAAACAGGGCAACGAGAGCATGTGCGACCACATGCTCCTTGCACTCGCGCACATGCCTGCATGCGCCTCAAAACTTCACTTCTCTGTTGCTCAGACAGGCTCGTCAACAGCTTTATCCCAGGCTCGATAATACAGACGTCAGCAGCGACCGTCGCGCCACCAGAAACAAGAGCATCACACGCATCACTCCGCAGATAAATTGCGCATAGTCCAATCACGCGGAACCCTAACCCACTCCCCGGCGCCAGCGCGTGCGTCCGTCAGCAAGGGCCGGGCTGGGTAAGGTAGCGAGGGAGCGAGCGAACGAGCGGGAGAGACCCCAAGAGCGCCGCGAGCCGCTGAATCCCAAGCAGGCAAAGCAGGCCAGACCTTGACGAAGCCGTCCGGAGCCCGGAGCCACGGACGATTTCGAGCCACCACACTCCGTTTGGCCTCCATCCGGGACCCGCCTCAACCGATCAGAGCCATCAACGATCCCTCCTCCACGCTTCCCCCAGACCCCCAGATTCAAGATTGTCTCCCCACAGCCCCACAGCACATGAATGCCCGGGGGCCTTGGAGAGGCGAGCCAGGGCCGCTTGTCGAGCATCTCCACCAACTATCGAGGCCTGGCAGGGCTTGCATTGCTGCACTTGCAGGGCCCAGCGCACCCGCTGACCATCGCTCCGATAAGCCCAAAGACCTCGTCGCGCAAACGGCTGGCCGCCCACGGCACTCACCAGGCACCCAGGATCACCCCTCCCCCGCCTCGCCGCCCCCCGTTTGCCCCCTCGGCCGCCCCCCGATTCTGCGATGCCTGCCTCTTCCCCGCAGCGCCGGGCCGCTTAGACGTCAGCCCGCGACAATGGCATCACCCTGGCCGAGCCAATCGCAATTCGCCCTTTATTAGAAGTTGAGCGGGAGCCATCAATGCCTCCTGATCGTCCTTGGCCTCCAGTCGTTCCTACCTGGGCCTCGGCAACCTTTTCCAAACCCTCTCTTTTAGAGGGCTGCACATGCCTGGCTCCACGGGCTATTACGCGCTTGTTGGTCAGAGTCCCAGACGCTCTAGATGCGTCCCGTTCGTATAAAGACGTCCAGCATCTCGCCGCCTGCCCCTCGAGCATTTCTCGCTCAAGCGTCCCTCTCGCCCTCCTTGCTTCATCTCAACAATACACAGCTCACACTCGACTGTGTTCAGCGAGAACATCATGGCGACTGCATTCCACGTCCCGACCGGCCACGTTGGCAACCTCACCTCTGAGCAGGAGGAGAAGCTGCGCGACTTCTGGCGAACAGTCTACAAGCTGAACGACGTCTTCGACAAGCACGGCCCGCCCAACGGCACCTCGCCGGCACAGCTGCAACGCACCGCAACCGCCTCATCCCAGCAGTCTCAGCAGTCCCGATGGGGCCTCTTCCGACGCTCGACCGCCGAGCCCGCCTCTCCGCAGCCCAAGGCTGAACTCAACGCCACGGCACAAGAGTTGGAGCGCCTTGGCCTCCCCCGGGAACTTCACGACGTCCTGTCCCATCATACTCCCGACACGATCCGCTCCATGGTCATCGGCTCCGTCAAGCATGAGCACCCAGACTCGCTGGCACTGCGCTTCTTGCGCGCCCGCAAGTGGGACCTTGACAAGGCCCTCGTCATGATGTTCACGGCCATGGACTGGCGATATCGCGAGGCCAAGGTCGACCAGGATGTCATCCCCAACGGCGATGGTGGTGCAGTCGAGGCTGCTGAGAAGGGCGACACCCTTGCTCGCGACTTCATGAAGCAGTGCCGCATGGGCAAGAGCTTTGCCCACGGCACCGACAGGGAGGGCCGGCCCATCTGTTACGTCCGCGTCCGCCTGCACAGAGCCTCAGACCAATGCCCAGAGAGTATCGACCGGTACTGCACGTACCTCATCGAGACGGCTCGTCTGGCGCTGAACCCTCCCTGCGAGACTGCGGTAAGTTCTCACGACCTACTGCTTTTCTCTCCCCGCTTTGTTCTGGTTGGTTTCTCGCCAAGGCGCTGACAAGCTACGCCCTAGAACCTCATGTTCGACATGACAGGTTTCACGCTCGCAAACATGGACTATGTCCCCGTCAAGTTCATCATCAAGTGCTTCGAGGCCAACTATCCCGAGTCACTTGGTGTCATCCTCATTCACAACGCACCTTGGGTGTTCAAGGGTATGGCCCATTGGCTCCTCCAACTAGTGTCTGTGCAAGGCGGCTAAAGTTTTTGATTAGGCATCTGGAAGATTATCTCCGGCTGGATGGACCCCGTCATCCGCGGCAAGGTGAATTTCACATACGGAAGGGTTGACCTCGAGAAGTTCATTGCCCCCGAGCAGCTCATCAAGGAACTCGACGGCGACGAGGACTGGGAGTACAAGTACATTGAGCCCGTTCCCGGCGAGAATGACCTGATGAAGGATACCGAGACGCGTGACCGCATCCTCAAGGAGCGAAAAGACCTTGCCAGCCAGTTTGAGGTGGCGACACAGAAGTGGATCAAGGCCGAGGGCAACGAGGCCGACGAGCTCAGAGACGAGCGCAACCGCCTGGCAGCGGAGCTGCGAAACAACTACTGGAAGCTCGACCCGTACGTGCGCGCGCGCTCTGTGCTCGACCGTTGGGGCGTGCTTCAGGGTGGCAAGCCGGTCGTGTGGTATCCGGACGTCCGTGAGGAGACCGCTGTTGAAGAAGTAGACACCAAGGAGAAGACGGCCGTCAACGCGACCGTCGCGGTGCCGTCCGCTGCCGCCGCGTAGGGCTGATGAATACACATGACGTTAATGTATGTAGACAGATTTCCTTTGCTTGATGATATCAATTTGCATGATGGATCATTGTTACACGTTTGAACCTTGCTATGTTAATCGTGTCTGGACAAATGGAGAATCTGGTTCCCCGGCAGAGCAGCGCTATCTCGGTCACGTTCGCAGAATGGAAGGAATTTATGCGATAGCCAACAGCGGCACTCAGTAAGTCGCGCCTTGTCGCACCACCAAGGACAATCATCGTGGTGCGGAGTTCCGGCGTCAGCCAAGTCGGCTTCGCGAACCACCATTCATTCGACCCAAATTGGGGAGCCCCGGACCTCAAACACTTTACGATTAAGGGCGGCGGAAAAGCAACTGGGCATGTGTAATCTGAAACCATCAACAAAGTGCCGCGGGTTTGGTTGCTGAGACGCCGCTCCCTGGACATGGGAGCCGTACCCGCGACTGGCGCGTACATTCGCAACAACTTACGCGGATTGGATCCCAAGGTGGTTGTTGGCCGAGGTGCTTGCGAATGGACACGTCACTGCAGTGAGATGGAAATGAAGAAAGCCCTTTGGCTCAATCTTTATTTAATGGTCGTCTGGTGAAGTGGTTGATGCGAGTTTTCATCTTGCTTGGTGTCCCGTCGCTGAAGCAGCCGAGCAAGCAGCAACATCCGATGCGGTCGACGAGGGAGACTGCGCCGCTGCTGGGCGCGCAGCAACAACAGCGCCCGCAGCATGCAGACGGGTTAGGCAGGGCGTCGCGGTTCCAGGCCCGCCGGCCGCGGACCATCGTGGCGCTCCTGGCGTTCATGGTGTTTTGCGTGTCCACCGGGGGGAGCTCGCGGCCGTGCCGTCGACGCAGCTCCTCGAGGACAGCGTCTGCCGGCGGTACTACGAGCGCGGCGCCGGAGAAAGGGCCCTCGCAGACGCCGGCGGTGTCATCGACGAGAAAATGTGCAAGGTCGGCCCTGTGCAGTCCAAGGTGGCGTACCTCAACGGGTGGCAGGCAATGATCGAGGCCGTTGTCGGTAAGTTTTCCCTATACGATGCCAAACGTCTCTGTTGTCATGGCGCGCGGCCCGGTAGCTGACATGCTTTGGTAAAGGGCTGTGTGTGGCGTTCCCGTACGGAGCTCTTGCAGACAAGTACGTACGCGATCGATGCACTTATACGTAAGGTAGTAGGCCCGTCGTGCTGACCAGAGCAGGATCGGCCGCAAGCCCATCATCCTCCTCTCCTTCGTGAGCTACACCCTCTCCGGAGGGTGGACCGCATGCGTTCTTGCCCTCGACCGCGTCATTCCCGTTGAACTCGTACTACTTTCCCCCGCGTTCTTCTTCATCGGAGGCGGCACCTGTGTAGTGGTGTCTGCGCTCTACTCTGCCGTTTCCGATGTAACCGACGACGAGACGCGGTAAGACTGACGCCTTGTGGTATCAGGACTTGTGATAGAACCTCGGCTAACATGAAGGCGTCTGCGCAGGGCGAACTCCTTTCTCATGATCTCGTTCGGTGGCCTCATCGGCGCGTTCGTCGGCCCCGTTGTCTCCTCGGCGCTGATGCAGTTGACGTCCCCCTGGGTGCCCCTCTTAGCCAGCTTCGCCGCCTTGCTACTCGGCGGCGCCGTCATGGCTTTCGTTCCCGAGACGATGCCGCCGCGCAAGGCTGATCCGGAAGACGAGTCACCGATGGTCGACACAACGGGGGCGATGTTCCGGCGACACCTGCGTCACTCGACGGCGCAGCTCAAGGAGTCGCTCGACATCCTGCGCCAGCCGGCGCTCGTCATCATCCTCGTCTGCTTCCTATCGCCCGTGCCCAACGCCATCGGCGTGAGCCAGCTGTTCGCGCAGTACGTCAGCAAGCGCTTCGACTGGACGCTCGCCTCGGCCGGCTACCTGCTGTCGGTGCGCGGCACCGTCAACCTCCTGGTATTACTCGTCGTCATCCCCGGCCTGTCGCGGGTGCTGCTCTCGCGCCGCGTCTTCCGCGGGGGCCTGGTGTCCGTCGCGGGCAAGAACCGCCTGCTCGCGCAGCTGTCTGCCGTCGGCATGACGCTCGGCTGCCTGCTCATGGCGGGCAGCAGCGTCACCGTCGTCGTCGGCGGCCTCGTCATCAACACGCTCGGCGCGGGGCTGCCGCCGCTGGCGCGCGCCCTGGCCGCCAACTTCGTCGACAGCCACAACACGTCGAAGCTGCAGACACTCATCGGCATCACCGAAACCGTGAGCTCGATGTTCGCGGGGCCGGCGCTCGCGGGCTTGTTCTCGGCGGGCATGGCGGATGGCGGCGGCGGCGGCGCGTGGATGGGCTTGCCGTACGTGTGCTTGGCGGGGTTCCTGGCCCTGACGACGGCGCCGCTCTTCTTCTTGAGAATTCCGACGTCGGACTGTGTGGAGGCGCAGAGTGTGAGTGAGTAAGGGGGACGTTGCGTGCATACGCGGCGTGGATGGTGAGTGCCTGCTGGGCTTCCGCTGCGCAGGCTATGTGCCCCTGGGGGGACATTTCGGTGACGATGCCGGGGCGTTCTTCATATCGTTAGCGGGTTTGATTAATACTGGATGTCTACTTCGTATACTCGGCCAGGCCCAGAGTGCTGGCCTTGATCTTCTTTCATGGTGTAGAAGCAGCAGCAACAGCAAGCGCCTCAAATACAAGTTGTAACTTATATACTTATATATAAAGTGTAGGCCAGCGAAGAACCGCTTACAGAACACAGCCAATGCCGCCATTTCGGCCAGACTCTCTACTCTACAAGTGCCCTAATAATGCCCAGGAGCACACTCCATTCCCCAGCTCTTCCACCTATCGGCATTGTTGCAGGTGTTTACGGCAGCCTTGGTGCGGCCCACGGTGCATGCCGCGTCGGTGTAGATGAAAACTGGGCGGTCTCGTCAGCAACATAGTCACGACTCGCGAGCGGCGGTGGATAACGAAAGGCAGTCTTGGACATGCCGGGCATACATTCGCATCCGTCGCCAACGTCGGTCAGCGACACCGACCCGACGTAATCGTCGCCGAAGGAGTGGCACCGCGGACGAACAACGTCGGCGCCGTACACCTTGCGCGTGCACATGGGCATGAAGGAGCAGCCCTCGACGTCGTAGGTCTGGAATGCGCCGACGTACGTGCCTGGGTCGCGGCGGACGGCACTGGCCGAGGAGCCGACCGCCAGGGCCACGAGGGCAGTGAGGGTGGTGGCGATGTTGTGCATGCTGCAGGTGATTTCGTATACGTTTGATGCTGGGAAAGAGGCAGTCGGCCTTGATGCGAGAAGCAAAGTCCTCATCTACGAGGGCAATGCACCGGTTTTATAGTGCTTTTCGTCCTTGTGGTTCTGGCCGCATCATACTCCACCGGCATCGTCAGAGGAGACGCAGTCAAGACCTAGACTCGTCGTCCGCCGAGCCGAAGCTGCAGCTATGCGGCATTCCCATTGTTCGACCCAAGGCGCAGCATGCACAGATGACCGGATACTGCCTTCACTGGAAGAAATACGAGATACTAGACTCAAAACAGGCCCACGTCTAAAGAGGCTGCATGCTTCTCGCTGAGGCCGTGTGGTCAGAGCGGCTGAAGCCCGAGCTGCTGCCGGGCCGCGTTTGGAGCTGGCCGAAGAAGGCGCGCTTACCATGCGGATGGATGAACGAGGGGGGTTAGCAAGATTCCGGGCATGAACACGAGGGGGCTAGGGCATCGGATGTTCCCTCGAGGGCCCGCGCAGGAGGATATGGGGACACCACGTCGAGAGAGGAAAGCAGGCACATGCTCAGTGTGTGTGGGATCGAGGCGAACCGGGATTGCATTAATGCTCGCGTGCTACCTTGGGTACAACACGTACCAAGCTCGCTGCCCCGTCGCGGGTATCAGGGCTCTTTTTTTTTTTTTTTTTTTTTTCCGCGCCAGAGTCGCTCTCCTCTCGCACCATAATGTAGGGAAGGAAAGGAGTTTTGAAAAGAGAGAGAGGAGGATAAGTTACCTTGCAAGTTGGAAGTTGGCGGCATGAGAAGCCAGCGGGTGCCGTGCTGCACAAGGAATTGCAGCAGCATTGGAACACCCAGCGCCCCACCTGCATGTCCCCTGGGGCCCTGAGCCGCTGGCAGCTGGCGGCGGCCTGTTGACCCACTTTTGCTGCCGAACTGGTCACCGCAGGCCAGGCGGCTCTTGGCTACCCGCCCACCAGTGACCCATACTAAATCCAGATCAACCTCACTCGTCAAACATCACCATCCTCCCGCATCCTCCTCACCTACCCCGTCAACGCCCGCCACCACGTCGACATGACCACCGCCCACAGGCCGACCTTTGACCCCGTTAGCCGTCCCCCTCTCGCGCACCCAGGTAGCGATGCGAACTAACCCGCCCACGCAGGCCCAAGGCAAAGAGGCGCTCCGCGGCCCGGCCTACCACCAGCGCCTCCTCCCCGCCCACACCCAGCTCAAGTTCCGCAAGGCCGGCCAGGGCGGCGACGCCGACGACGAGCCCGGCACCGACCTCGCCGCCGAGCTGCTGGCCGCCGAGGCCGCGTACTACGCCAAGAAGAACGGCGGCGCCCTGCCCGCGCCCGACGCCGATGACCACGATGACGCCCGCTCCTCCTCCGCCGCCGCCACGGGAAAGCGCCCCCTGCCGCCGGGCAGCGGCGGTGATGGCCCAGACGGAGAAGAAGATATAGCGGCGAAGCGGCGACGGATACTCGAGGAGTCGCGCGAGATTGACGCCGACGACAGCACCGACGAGGACGAAGAGGACGACAGCGACAGCGACGATGACGACGAAGACGCCGAGCTGCAGCGTGAGCTCGAGCGCGTCCGACGAGAGCGCGAGGAGAAGAAGAAGCGAGAGGTAACGCACGCCCCTCGTCCCACTGCACGACTGCACACGCACACACACCTGCGAGGCCAGGCTGCTGACGGTCCGCCAAACAAACAGGAAGCAGAGCGCGCCAAGGAGGAAGAAGAGGCCCGCGAGCGCCACATCGCCTACGGCAACCCCCTCCTCAACAAGCAGGACTTCACCATGAAGCGTCGCTGGGACGACGATGTTGTGTTCAAGAACCAGGCGCGCGGCACCGAGGATAAGGGCAAGAAAAAGGAGTTTGTCAACGTGAGTGCCTGCTGTCACCCCTTCCTTGTTCTTTATTTTCTATTGCTGTTGTGCTTGGGAGTGGGATAGGTCGTTTGGGCTGACATCGAGTGACATAGGATCTCCTGCGGTCCGACTTCCACCGCCGCTTCATGAACAAGTACGTCCGGTAGACAGACTACGGCTGGCCGGAGACGGGGTTTTGGCGCATCGGTTGCATGTCGACGATTCACGCGGGGCGCAGATGACTGCCGCTATAGAAAGGGTCCTGATTTTGCTCTATTCACTGGCTTTGCTGTACGATAGTAGATACCCGAACATTGCGGGGTGGGCTCGTTCCACCTTCGACCGAGCTCGGCTTCGTCACCTCACTCTTGCTGCTGTCCCCCATCATGCTTCTCCTGCGCCAGCAGTCTCTTCTCCATCTCCTCAAAGGCGCCCAGGACGTTGCCGTACTTTTGGTAGGTGCCGTCGCGGAAGCCGACGTCGACCTTTTCGATGGAGCCCTCTTCCTTCCAGCGCTTGGCGATGAGCTCGTCAAACGTCTCGCCGTCGGCGCGCTCGAGGGCCCAGAGGGCCTTGTACGCGCCGCCGAGGGCGCACGCGCTGCCCCCGACGTCGAGCTTGTAGACGCCGTCGGCGCCGCCGAGCACCTCGCCGACGACGCGCGCGATGGCCGGGTTCATGGACCCGCCGCCGACGAGGTAGATGCGCCGCGGCTGGGCGGGGAGGCCGGCGTGCGGCGGGTGGACGAGCTTCTGGGAGCGCAGGCGCATGGACAGCGCCTGCGACTCGGTGATGATGCGCGGGTCCGTCTGCGCCGTCCACGCCCTGCTGTGTCCGCTGTTCCCGCCGCCGGCGCTGCTGCTGCTGCCGGCTGCATCTCCTTGCTTCGTCTCCGTCAGGTCGCTCCCGTCGGCAGCGTCGCACGTGAAGCGCCAGGTGCCGGCGCGGATGTTGGGCACCGTCTCGCGGAGGTAAAAGTAGAGGCCGAGCTTGGCCCTGTCGCCGTCGGCGGCCACGTCGAGCGGCGGCGTGTCGAAGACGGCCTGGTTGAAGGCCGCCCAGGGGTCGGAGTCGGAGGAGCCGTCGTCGTGATCCGCGGCGGACGACGTCGACTTCCGGGGCGGCGGCAGGGCGTCGCGGACCTTTTCGCGGGCGAGGCCGCCGTTCTTGTAGCACAGCATGAACATGTAGTGACCGCGGGTGGTGGGGTGGTTGAAGAAGTGGTACGCGCCGTCGGGCTTGTACGCGGGCGTGTTCATGAGGAAGGTGGTGGAGGTGCCGAGGGAGACGATGGCGTCGAGGGGCCGCAGCGGGAGGGCGAGGATGGTGGCCGGGTTGTCGCCGGTGAAGGGCACGACGCGGCAGCCCGGGGCGAAGCCGTACTTGGCGACGAAGTAGGGGGAGACGCGGCCGAGGTCAGCGCCGCCGTCCATGACGGGCTCCCCCAGCTTGCGACGCAGCTCGTCGGCGGGCGCGCCGGGGCCGCCGGCGGCCAGGGCGAGCAGCTCGTCGCTCCAGCGCTGGCCGGGCATGTCCCAGAGGTTCATGCCGCAGACGTCGCCGACATCGAGGGGCGCGATGGCGCCGAGGAGCAGCGAGGCGAGCCACGACGAGACGAGGGAGATGTGCGCGGCGGCATCGTATACGCCAGGGCGGACGCGCTTCATGCGCATGATTTGGGTTCCGGTGAATCTCTGCAAACACTTGCGTTCAGCTCTCCCGCCCTTGTCTCGCACACCAGACGCCCACTCGTCCCGTCATCGCCAACGGACGGGCCGGGGGGGAGGAGGGAAGAGAGGTCTGGGAACAAGACGCAACGTACGTGGTGGGCGCCGCTGCCCGTCACCTCGGCCAGCCTCTCGCGGCCGCCGGCGAGCTCGGCGTCAAAGGCATCGCACTCGCGCTGGGTGCTCTGGTCCTGCCAGTTGGGGGACCAGTCGTGGGCGAGGACGGGGGCGAGCTGGTCGACGAGGGGCCGGGCCGGGTCGAGGCGGGCGAGGGCGTCCGGGGCGGCGGCGGCCCAGTAGACGCTGCCGTGCTGCTGGCCGGAGCCGCTGACGGCGGCGATGCGGGCCATGGGCACGGCGGGCGGCATGGCGGCGGCGAGGCGCGCGAGGACGAGGTCGAGCGACTCCATCCACATGGCGACGGGGGCGTAGACCTCGCCCGTCGACGGCCGCACGTGCACGCCCTTGCTGACGCCATACTTGTGCGCGAAGTCGCCGTCGAAGTCGACCTTGGCCTGGGCGACCGTCTTGAGATCCGAGCCGACGACGATGGCTGCACGAGGCGGAGGAGGAGGTGAGGTACGTCAGCGCCCGCCCGATGATGAGTCGAGGTTGGTGTTGGTGTTGCATGTCGAGGGAACAAGAGGTCAATCAACCTACCCTTGAGCTGCTGCGTGGACAGGTCAAAGCCCAGGTACAGGGGCCCCGCGTCCGCGCTCATGGTTGCCGGGTGCGTCCGATGCAGTGTGTGTGCCGTGTGAGATTGAGATTCTCTACTGATTCTTGAATCTGCGTGCACGGGGGCGGACGGAATGGTGGTGCAGGGTGTAAGTCACGATGAAGGCCGCGTCGGTCGGGGAGCGCGGGACGGTCAAGCGGTGATGAATAACTGGGGATTATGACTTCACCAGCAGCAGGGCTCTCCGGCGGCGACGGAGCACCACCTGAATATATACGAAGTACGTTCAATCACATTGCGCGTCCAAGGGCAAGGAAGCCAATTGGAATTGATCCGGGTGGCCAAACAGCCAAGACACTCGACCCATCTGCTCTTTTGGAAGAATTGGTCTGCTCAGCTTGAGCTCCATCTGGGCGATTGCGCAGCTCTGATTTCACAGCTCGTCTCCCCATCCATCAGCGACGTGCTGCACTCGGCAGATATCCATGCAGCAAGCCATCGCAGGGAACTAAGAAGGCAGCTCACTGTGTGTTCGTTCGTTAGTTACAGTTTAGCCTGAATTGCCCCCGACGGCCCGCCGACCTCCACCGCCCTGCCCAGGCCCAGTGGACCTGGGATGCCAGCATCTGCCAATTGGCGTCTTGCGCTTCTGCTGTCAGTGGAGGCACTTCGTAACTTACTATTACTTCGTACCACCTCAGTTGGTGCAATGCGCTCAACTGTCATTCGGGCAGCGCTGCTCAAGTCCCCGAAACGACACCGCCTGACATGAGCATGACAACCGCGACGAGTCAAGCGGCACACGAACGGCTCAGACAGCAAACAGCACAATAGGACGATGTCGTCGGGCGATAACTGTCGTACAGTCGGGGTCTGTCGATGTCTCGCCATGAGGTCGCTGCGAGGGCGGACCTGGCTGGGCCTCCCCTCGAGCTCTCTTCTCACATACTTTGGAGTACAGGTAGGCAAGCATACGAAGTGAGCAATTGACTTGCAGGGGACTCGAAAAAAAAAAAGAGTCGCGAGACCAGCAAGAGCCGGGCGTAGTATGGAGGTGTGTGGTGACCTGTCTCACTTGGCGACAAGAGAGCGAGCTCATTCACAGTACGCACGGGCACGTATTGAGTCGGTGTATACCCTCGTCAAAACTGCTTCGTGACGGACTGAAACTACCCAACCACCCATTGCGGTTGAAAGGGTCTGGTGGCCGTCTGTTGGCCGACACGGAACTCGTTAATCTGTGCCTCGGTCAGCCGTTCCAATGTTGTATGACCCGAGCGGCTGTGGTTGTCCTATGTCACAATTTGGGATCGACTCGACAGCAAATGCTCGAGGTTATTTCATTATTGACCCCTCGGCTGCTACGTCTGAACAGGTGTCAGTCTGGGGTGTCGACTCTCTTCATATTGGCCCCGAACCCCACCTACCAAGCGCGAATTTCCATCGTCAATGTCCATGCTTCTGAATCACAGACAACAAGTTTGAGAGTGACAACAGATTTCGTAATCACAAGAATCATGTTGCGTAAGAACATGTACGCAAAGGTCCGGCTAGAATCCCAAGTCGTGAGGCTCGACGACGTTCTCGCCCTTCTACCATCTCTTTCATGCCCCCCATAAGCATAGCAACACAGTTTCTCTTCTATTCTCTGCCAGAATACTAGAGAGCTCGAGTACCCCAGCTAGCCGCACCGAGAGATACGAGAAAACCATAGTCAGCATGAAGGTCGCCGCTTTCGTCGCCCTCGCGACACTCTACACAATCGGCCTCGCCACGCCCGATGAACAGCTGGTCTGCGCCGGCCATATCAAGCCAAGGGATCCCGCAGTGACGAAGAAATGTTGTCTCAAGGCTCAGGTGCACGGCAGAGAGTCCGGCTGGGATCCAGAAAGCAGCTCGTGCAGAAGCACCAACATCCTGAAGTTCAAATTCATCGAATGCTGCAAGCAGGAGGGACGAATGATGGCCAAGCTTATCTGAGAGGTAGCCCGTGGGGGTCTTCACTCCTCAGTGCGTGCCCACCTCGCACCGGGATATCCCTAGATGATCGCCACCGGATCGGCCTCGCGAGGCCCGAAGTCAATAACGCAGCATGAATATGCTGGAGAGGGGCCAGCAATGCGTATAGTAGTGCGGGCTTTTAGATCGTCATTCTCTTGCCTACGTGAAAGAGCCGGGTGCCAGGCATGACACTGTCCGACCATGATACTGTATCCTGGCCGTACCGCGGAGAGTCGTCAGCACAATGCCTGGGCCTCATGCCATGATTCGATGCTTGGACAGCCCACTCTGAGAACCACGGTAGGGGCTAGAATGTTTTTGTCGCCGATGCATCCCATTTGTCCGCTGTTCAACCGCGCAATAATATTCTTGATGCGGCGTGGGTGAAGCCCTTGCAGAGCTGCATTCTCGGGCCTGCCTTTACGGTCCGGCACGAAAAGCCATGAGGCGCCCTTAACTTGCTCAGCTACTCGGTGCGTCAGTGTGCTGCTACTACTAAGGGCATTGACTATAGGTAAGTTACGACGCGGCCTCTTGTATTTCAGGTACATCACTCGACTCTCTCGACTCGCAAGTTGCAATACTCTTCATACCTTCCTGTCTTTGCACTCTGCCCCTTCTCGATATACACGCATCTCTTCTGTTGAATGCGACGACAATATGAAGTTTCATGCTATTGCCTTCATCGCCTGTGCGGGCCTGGCCGTCGCCGAGGGACCCCGCCAGTAAGCGAGAGCTCGACGGTGAACGGTTCGTGTTTCCCGGTCAGAAGCCCGAACCCAGCGCGAAGCCCCAGCCCACTATGAGCTTTTCCCGACCCCAGTTCACGAGGAAGTACAATGGTTGTAAGTCATCACCTGTGCTGCAACTCAACCCCCAGTGACCGATACAACGACTGAACAATGACAGTCTCCCAAAGAACTCGTAGCAGAAGATCGTGTTGAGCTGGTCTTCAGCTGTGGCAAGACTGACGGCTCGTTGGAATGCACGTGGTGGGAAAAGTGGGCGTGCCAGGCCGAGGAGGACTGGGAGCTGGTGAAATGCAAATGGTCGAAACGCCTGCCGGATGTTTGCATGACGCAGGGTGGTGTAAGTTCTCGACGCCATGGCAAAACACACAACAAGAAAGCGGAAGCTAACTTTTCGAACAACTGCAGTGTACAGAGTGCAGCGATAACATCCTCGATCTCTTGCGTAGCAGGCTTCGCCGCAGAAACCGAGGCCCCGAAGGGTACATGGTCAGTGTTCGAGTGCAGTCCAGCTCTCCATGACCTCCTCACTAAATTGGTTTCCAAATTAGGGTACATTTACTTGCGACCTTGCAAAGGCGCAGGCTTAATCTCATGATGAACGCGATACCATCATTCTGCAGACGGCATGGAGGCGAGTGTGGAGGTTTCGCCGTGCAGTTGTAAGTGTATCGCTCAGCGCCTGCATATGGTGGCATCTTATAGATGGAAGCAGCGTCACACAAGGCCGCTCTAAATCCCGCGGGATAGACAAGAAAGGGATCAGTCATGCCGATAGGCGGATGTTGGCAGTGCCTACAAGACAGTAAAAGATGTATGCAACGGTAGTCGGGTCGGAAAAGGAGAGTAAGGAGGCTTCTAATGGTAAATCAATCAGCCTTCGAAATTCCCCGTCATCGCAAAGCCCATTGAGCTTTTGGGACGCCGATTCTCGCATAGGAAAGTCTTGAATTTCAATAGGAGCAGACTTGATCCGTCATGTTCCAAGTCCACTTCCGGTCGTGAATCCGTGACAAGTAGGCCACACTCTTTTGCGGCTCCGGTGACAACTTTTCTAGGTATTGCCTCGGCAACGTTCTCAGTGAGGATAACCAGACAATATGCGGGCGTCGGCATGCTGAATGTGGAAGGGGCAAAAAGGAAGAGTTTTTGGTGGCGAGCAAGGCTCCAGTCACGGCCGGGTCATGCCAGGGCCTGACTGCCACTGCGTGCGGAGTATGATGATGTTAAGTCCCATCCATGGTCAAGGCATGGATGGGGCCTTTGGGTTTCCACCCTCGGAATTTGCCAAATGAATTTCATGCAGTCTCGTGCCACCTCATCAAGCCCCGTGCACCAAGCCGGGCCCAAGAAAATGACGCGTTCAACACCCGGACTTCACGCAGAAACTTAGTTAAAGGCTGCTTTGCATGCAAATGCCTGCTTGACTGCTCTGATGTCCAGTCTTGGACTCGTCGCGGCCTGCGCTGATGCCGATTCATCATGCATTTCAGTCAGGTGTAGGTTCATGTTCCCCCCCCCCCCCCCCCCCCCCTTCCCCCCCCTTCGGAAACAAAATGTAGCGGGATGGCAAGTGATCGGCTACAAGAAGTGCATTGGCGGTTGGGAGACACAACAGGCGCGGAAAATGACAGCAACAGCGCATGTGAAGCGTCTGAATCTTGGGCCGAGCCACTCCTCCTCGTGCCGATTCGCCATGGCGACAACATGCAATGAACATTGTAGCAGCCGCGATGCACAGCCCTGTTGCAGAATTAAGGCATGAGAATAACATATTTGCAACCCCTGAAGCATATTGCTGCGGGCAAAACAAAATCAGCATGATGCTCCCATGACGCTCCCATGAGTCCCATCTACGTCTGACTCGCGGCATCGACAACGCCCAACTGCCAAGAGTAAGGGGTCTCAACGCCGGCATGCGGTGCCAAGGGCTTTGCACTGCTCAACGACTCACGTCACCAATCATGCATGAAAGTGATGTGCCCTTAACGCGAAATAGGCTGGCCCACGAGTCGCCCCTGATACGAGGCTCTCATAACACGGCGGGTCCGAAGCAGTCAAGAGGCTCCTCTGATGGGCGCAAGGGTCGGATCTCGCTTACTCGTAGAGTGGGCCTTCACCCAAATGAACAGGCCAGGACAGGGAAGCCCAAAACTGCTCGAAAAAGGAGGCATGTCAAGTCATGTACTAGTTAATCTCGAACAGCCTCTCTTCGGTATAAGTACGTTGCCACACCCTGGCTTCTAGTAACACCATGTTTTTAACGTCTCGCCTTCGCAACTCTAACAATTGCCACTGACATACGCTACTCACCTTATTCTCCAGCATCGACTCGTCCGTGTTTGCAAAATCGACGTGAATATGAAGTTCTATAACATTGTACTCATTGCATGCACGGGCCAATCTCTCGCCAGAGTGCCCATTGGCAGCGATCAACGGTACCACGTCAATGAGGTCCTCGAAAGACAGGCCGATCGCACCTATGTACGTTGCCGCGACGAATTCCGATCTTTACCTGTAGTTATTCTAGCTTCTAACAAGAGATTTGATATCAGACGCCACAGGAGATCGCCAAAAGATTTGCTCGTGTTGAGCAAGGGCGTCCCGTGTCCCAGTTCACCTGCAACGTCGGAACCAATCCACTTAGCTGCGACATTGTAGACAGCAAGCACTGCACCCCCGACCGTGGCTGCCAAACGATGGATAAATTACCCGGCTATTGCAGCGATCAAGGCGAGGTAAGTGTCGATCAGTAGTGCGCCGGGGCGTCTGGAGAGGAACACGCGAGACTGACATAGCGAGCAGCTCCAATGTACTACATGCAAGATTGTTAGCGGTGCCAGGCTTACTGTAAGTGATCAGAGCGAGTGCAAGCTCACCAGGACGCTTATGCTTAGTCGATGGTTTCTCAGTTTCCCTTTGAGTGCCAGCTTGGTCCCAAGGTTGCCGAGGGGGGCGCGACACCGGAGAATCCTGCCAATGTCGCAGCTTCCCGACCCAACGGCAACAACGGGTGCAAAGATAAACTTAGAACATGGTATGATGAGTGCTGGAACGAGAACCGGGACTTCCGTATGTGCAATGGGGTAGCCCAGGATAAGTTCAATCGATGCAGCTCCGAAGGCGGACAGTAGATGAGCCAGGGGTACTCTCAGGCGCGCTGGGTCGGGGTTGGGCCGTGCCTAGAGACCGATAGCCTCGTCGGCGGCGAAGGTGGTGAAGATGCAGAACCGTTGAAGGAGTTACGTATTATCCTGGCGGAAAAAGACAAACCCTCGCAGGAGCGGCTCTGACAAAAATGCAATGAACCAGAGTAGATTGCAAATCAACGCCTGTATAAACAGCCAGAATCATGTATCTTTTGGTCGCATGCCTAAGTCGATGACATGGAGAAAATGCCGTCCTGCCACAGAGGCAGTTGGCGAAGTGACAAGATCTGTGAGCGAGAACATGACTTGCGATACCTTATCAAAGCCACCGAGTCGAGAAGTTGACCGATCATTTCAACAGTAATTCATCCATTTATCCGGTCATACATGTTCAACCTAGCTCTGTGAACAGGTGAGGCAGCTTTTGGCAGCCTTGGACGGCCCTGACGCCAACACACCAGGCCGCTTGGCTACGTGTAAGCGCGAACAATTCCCGTGTCCTTCTGAGATGGAGCCCTACTCGCCTGGCGCATTGAATGCGTGTGTCATTGGTACATGTAGGAGGCAGGCGCCAAGTTGCATCTATGCGCAGTACACATCTCCTCAACGGGATGCATTTCCTCGTCGCCGCGGAACTATGCGCTCCATCCACGGCCCCCGCCTTTATGTCGGACTCACCGCCATGCCATGTCCAGCAGGGATTCAACTGATGCGATCAATAGGGAAAGGGGGACATGACAGGACGCATCAATGCGTTTGGGACGGGCCGCAAAACATCAATTGGACATAGGCAGTCGACGTCAATGCTCACCGTGAGTCAAGGGAGCACCACATGCAGGCCACTGACCTCGTACCTACGAGCCTTGGTGAAATGGGTTCCCATAGACAGCCACCCACTGGCACGAGCAGTCCATGTGAAAACAATGTCATATGAGAGGCTGAGGCGCACGATTCGGTTTCGCGTATAGGCATGCAGCAGGGAACCCTGACTCGGCTCCGCATGATGAACAGGCAGTATTTTGGGGAATACGCATGGTCGTATGCCGCGCACCGATTCCCGAACGGCCAGGTTCAAATTACGTATTATGCGAAGTGGTCTGTATAGTACGTGTGTTTGCTGACGAGTTTCCCCGATCTGCCAAGGAACTCTAACTTCGCCTCATCCGACGGAGTTGTGACACGACTTGGCAATAAGCTTGATGAGCAGCGGTGATCCTAACGAGTCTCATGACTTTGATGGTCAAGCGAAGGCAAGGCATGAAAACCCAAGTTTGATGTCATGCCGCTGTGCTAACCGCAAAAGACGCTTAACACATCAGCTTGCACGAAGTGCCCCATGGCTTCTGTAGACATATAAATACCGTGCCAGAGCCCGACTTGTTGCAATGCTCTCTACCCATCTCGCCCAGCAACATTGGATTCGCTACCTCGCATTGATACGTTTCCACCTTCTGAACAATCAGTCTATATACTTCTTTTAGCTTCTTCTAAAAGCAACTTGAAAGAAAATGAAGTTCAACAGTGTTATCCTCATTGCTTCCGCCGGCCTGGCCTTTGCCAGACCCTCAGCCAGCGGCCAATGCCTCGAGAACCCAGCCGACGGAGACCGCCCACAGGATCTAATGAATGACCCGTACGACTTTCGCGTAAGTTGTTGCTGCTATGTCAAACCACACCCAAGCGACCTAACCACACGGATGCTAATACGACGAGGAAAATCTTCTTAGTCGGTGAATGACTTTGTGGCTGCAATGCCAGGCAACTCGAGCTTTGGCGGCTGCGCGCCCAATATCGGGGCCAAAACCCTGTCCTGCAGACTCGTTATGAAGCCCACGTGCTTCGAAGGCTTCGACTGGCTACCGAAGAGCGACTTCTTTGAAGAATGTAACTTGAAGGACGGCGTAAGTGCCCTACGAGTACATGTAGCTACGCGCAACTCCTTTCATGTTGCCGAATGGCAGACAACAGAGGCTGATAAGTCGAGCAGAGCAGGTGTACCACGTGCAGGATCAACCCACTGACACCAAAAATACAAGGCGTGAGTCATTGATCGAGAGCCGGCCTCCAATTGCTTCAACTGACGGCTGTCCTACAGCTCATTAGCGATGAGATCGAATGCGGGCTAATTTCCGAGGCCGACATTGAGGAGTGTAACAAGGAGCGGTATGCATCGTTTGAAAAGTGCAGAAAGAACGGTATTGATTTCAATGACTGCGATGATAGAGCCCAAAAGGGCTGGAAGAAGTGCGTCGGGCTGCCAGATGCAGGTACGAAGAATACGGCGTAGACTGGCCCCAGGCGCGCTGGATCATGTTGCGACACCGTACAAGACAGACGGAGGATGGCCATCTTCGAGTCTGCTCGGACTAGAAGGCCATTTGCTACGCGGAGGAGACACAACAGAGAAAAACTATAGCGGTCAGAGGTCAAGAGCTCGGGGCCAAGGGAGGCACTCTACATGTAGATTTGACTGGCGAGCACCCGTTCGGCCTAGGTACTTTTTGACCCTTCAATTGCTCACAGCAGCCCACTATTCAGACCCGAGTCTGTACAGAATCCGGCGACCTCCCGGACGTGTTCTACGAGCTCGTTCAACGGTCGATGGGGCGACGCATCGCAAGAACTATTTTTCAAGGCTGTACTCTACTCTAATGCCTGTGCTCGTCCTTGCTCGCCGCTGCCGCCGCCGCCGCCGACTTGTCCTCGGCATCACCGTTCTCGCGCGGCTCCGGGTCCGCCTCGACGTGCACGGATCCAGGGATGAACTCGTCGAAGCGCTCGTTGACGGGCGCGTCGCGGGAGACGAAGCGCACGCGCACCCGGCGCACGCCGCGGACCTTGCCGCCGACGAGGGTGCGCACGGCGTCCTCGAGGTCCTTGACATCCTCGACGGTCCACTTGCCCGGCACGGCCATCTCCAGGTCCACCAGGTAGTTCTGCCCCGACTTGATGCCCGACACGTCGCGCAGCTCGGCCTCGTGGCCCTCGCTCACGTTGGCCAGCGCGCGGTGGGCCTGCTTGCGCACCGAGCCCTTGACCTCGTCGTCGATGCTCTGGTCCGCCAGCTCGTACAGCGCCGACTTGGTGTTCTCGAAGCCCGCGTTGACCACCATGATGGAGATGAGGAGTCCGCCGACCGGGTCCAGCCAGGCGGCGTTCTCGAAGACGTTGGCGCCGAGGATGGCGGCGAGGGTCACGATGCCCGTCAGGCTGTCGACGCGGTGGTGCACGGCGTTGGACGCGAGGACCGACGACTTGCGCTCGCGGGCCACCTTCATCGCTGTGCGGGGGAGGGGTACACGTGTTAGCGAGCGGATCCAGGGTCATTGACGGGCTGACTCGGCTTCTTACTAGCATGATAGAGCCACTCCTTGATCAGGATGGTGCCCGCGGCGAGCCAGGCGGCGTGGATACTCGGGATGCCCAGGCTCGCGGCGCTGTGGGAGTGGCTATGGCCGTGACCGCCCATGTGTTCCAGGATTCCGTGCGCAGCCTCGGGGTTGAAGTGGCCGTACAAGCTGATGGCGCTCTCCCAGCCCATGTAGAAGCCGCCAATGAGCAGCATGCCCGAGACGCCGAGCGAACCCAGGCTCTCGACCTTGCCGAAGCCCAGCGGGAAGCGGTCCGAGGGGGGCTTGAGGCTCCACGACACGGTGGCGAGGGTCAGGATGTCGGAGGCGAGGTCTGCGATGCTGTGCCAGGCGTCGGCCGTCATGGACTTGGAGTTGAAGGCCCAGCCGCCGATGAACTTGGCGACGGCCATGCCCAGGTTGGACAACAGGCCAATTCGCGTTATACGGACGCCCGAGTCGTTCTTGTTGGCGGAGATGAGGTAGGTGTTGTCGTGGTGGTGGTGATGGTGGCCATGGCCGTGACCGTGGCCATGATCGCCGTGGTCGCGCGTCTGCTGCTGCGCGGCGCCCATGATGCCGGGCAGGGAGCGGATGCGGCCGCGGATGGGGGCAAGATGAAGGAGGACCGAGGGCGCGAGGGCGACGGAGGCGTCGAGGTTATGGTGGAGGAAGAGATGCGAGGGCGAAGACGAGGACTGGAGGCCGTTACACGAGGTCGGAGAGGTGGTGGTCGGCGCGGATCCCGACAGAGGCGAGCGTGTCAGGGACGAGAACCCTAATGACTGCTGGCGGGCGTGGGGACCCCTGCGTGAACCGACGGCGGCCGTCGTTCGTGCTGCAGCTGTGAGCAAAGGCGGCGACTTGGGGAATGCGCGCGGCGACGAAGGGGCTGCCAATGGCTCGTGGTTGTGGTTGTGGTTGCGGTATTGGTGGTGTTGGAGAGGTGTCCTCAGGGTGCGCGGACCAGGGCGCTGGGGTGTCGTGGTGGTGGTAGTGGTGGTGGCCGAGGCGCCGTCGTGGAGGCTGCCGCGCGTGCTGGTGCGTCGTCTCCCTGTTGGTGCCCCTGTTGCTGACGCTGCCACTGCCGCTGGTGCTCCAGATGGCCCGGCGGCGGCAACATGAGCTCCAGCTCCGACTCCTCCTCTTGCCGGCACCACCGCCGCGGCCGCCGATGCTCGTCGTCCTCCGCCAGCGCCTCCTCCTCTCCCCCGTCGTGTCCGCGCCGTCGCAGCCGCCGCCGCCGCCGCGGCCCTCGTGGGCGTCGCCCCAGACACAGATACGCACCACACGGCGAGGCCCGTGGAGCGCCGGGCCTGGGGAGACATGTATGTGTGCGAGCCCTGGAGGCCAGCAACAACCGCCGCCCGGTACGCGCCTCGCAATTGGCTGCTCGGGCTGGCGATGCGCGTCGCGACCGTGGTTTGCGCCGAGCCAGGCGGGCTGGCTTGACGCGCGAGCAGCGACGGTCTAAGGCGAGGTAACGATGCTCGCGGCGCAATAGGTAGGTGGTAGGCGCCCCAGGTAGGTAGGTAGCAGCTGTCTGGGGTGTGTGAGGCCCAAGGCGAAGCGTCGAGCTGCCGAATCCACGCCGAGGCGCAATGGGGGGCGCGCAAAGGCAAAGGGTGCGACGGGGGATGAGAGGGAAGAGGTGAGTGAGGAAAAGAAAGCGGCCGAGCGACGAAGTTGTCTCCGGAGCCGGCCCCCCGTCCGCTGCGTCGCTCGGTCTGATGTCAGTTGAGTTTTGTGTGTGTGAGGCGAGGCGCGTCCGGCGAGCGAGCTCGGTCTCCGTTGCGTCCCGCGCCTCGCTGGTGCTGCCACTACCTACCTAGTAATAAGCCACCTAGGGTACCTGCTGGCTGAGGTCAGTGCTGTGTGCTGGTGCTGGTGCTCTCGCTGCCGCCGCGCCCGTGATTTTCCCTCCCGTCTCTGGCCGAGGCGTAGCGGGACGGGCTAGAAGTGGGCTGATGGCTTCCAGGCCCCGTTAGGTATCCGTTCCCTATCGCAGCCAGCGGGCAGTTGAGACTGAGGCCGGTGCAGGCAGGTGCACTGGTGCCTTCCATGCCGTGGTGCCTGGCGCGGCCTGGCGCGAGCTGGAGGCCCCGCCTCTCAGGTTCCATCCATCAACTGCGCGCCGGAATCGCCCCGGGACCAGTCAGCGGCAGCAGAAAGCCGGATGCAGCGCGAGCGCGCCCGCGTTACTCCCGACACTACGGAGCAAAGGAAGGTACCTACCTATCTTGCGAAGGACATGCCTGGACCTCTATTCTGACAGCGTGCGCTTCCCGTGCCCCAGGACGTAGGTAGTCCCTCCACGGCTATGCTGCACGAGCACACTGGGTTCGCGCCCTCGCTCATCTCCAGATTGTACTCGTACACAGCAATGCCGGGCGACGATGCTGCCAGGCCTGACGTGGGATGCCCTCACGCGCGCCTGCAAGTGCTCGGCCACCCGCAGCAGAGCGCCTCCCCGGCAAGGTACCGACGACGGTCGTTCCGAGCCGCGCGGGCATTGGCCGGGGCTCGCGCTGTCTTGGCCGGGTGGGGGGGGTTCCCTACAGGTGGGCTTCTCCCCGGTCGCCCTCCGTCAACTGCCTGTCGCGCGACTGCGACTGGCCAGGCCCTGTGGACCCTCCAGCTCCGGTGGTGACGTCCTCGGTTTTCCTACCACTGGTCCCAGCACCTATCGTCCACACCTGTCGTCCTGCTCCCCACCACATCTGCACAGCTCGGAATCAATCTCGCAGGTGGCATGATCCGGAACACCTCTACCCAGCCGCCAGCAAACTGTGCCTTTCGCATTTCCATTGCGCCCCCGGCCACTCGATTCCTCCATTGCGCTCTCATCGGAGACAAACGCCGCTCACCACGGCTTAGAGTCCTCTCCCCCACACGCCCCTCCCGGCCCAATCGCCAACTCTCTCGTCCCGTCTGCCAACCGTCGTCGCCCCGAGCCGGCCCAGCCTCATACCTCCGAGATCCATCTCCCCAAATCACCGCTCCGATCCGAGCCCGCCCTCGCTCACCGCCCCCCTTCGCCGACTGCGCCGTCCGTCCGCGCCCGACCGCCGGCTCGACGTCATCCCGCCGTAATACCCCTGCTTATGCCGTGGCTGCCGTGACCGTCGACCCGGCATCCCACCTCGCAGTCCCCTCCGATGCGGAAACCGCTGATGCGCATTCCCTACACGGACATCCTCGCGCCGCCCACCGTCATCCCGCAGTCTGCGGCCTCCCTTCCAGGCGCCCTTGCGGCGCTCAAGCACTTCTTCGCCTCGCCTCCGCCTCAAGGTCTTTCCGCTTCCACCGTGGTCCTCACCGGCGCCGGCCTCTCCGTCGCCTCCGGCCTCGCTGATTATAGAGGGCCCAACGGCACCTACAGGGTCAACAAGACATATCGCCCAATCTACCACTACGAGTTCCTCAGCAATCATGAGGCCCGCAAGAGGTACTGGGCGAGAAGCTTCCTCGGCTGGTCCAGTCTTCACAAGGCTTCGCCCAATGCGGGCCACTATGCCATCCGAGACATGGCAGACTTGGGATTGATTCGCAGCGTTATTACACAGAATGTTGATTCCTTCCATCCCAAGGCCCATCCCCAAATACCCACGCTCGAGCTGCATGGCTACTTGAGGTCCACTGTCTGCACCACATGCCGCAGCGAGTTCTCTCGAGACGAGTTTCAGGAGCAGCTCGCCCGACTCAACCCCCGCTGGGCGGACCTCCTTCGCGAGGCCATGGCATCGGGGGCCCTCAGCACAGAAGACCCAGTGGAGCGGAGGTATAGAGGGCTCAAGTCGAATCCAGACGGTGACGTGGATCTCCCTGAAGCCCCGTATACCACCTTCAGGTACCCCGCCTGCCCCAAGTGCCTCGCCAAGCCTCCACTCAAGCCCGATGGCCACCGCCATACCGTCCGTGTCGATTCCGAAGGCGCCTGGGAGCTGCCCAGCACGGGTGGCATCTTGAAGCCTGCCGTCGTCATGTTCGGTGAAAGCATCGCCAGCCAGGTCAAGACCGCTGCGGAGGAGGCCATAGACGGCGCGGGCCGCTTGCTCGTGCTTGGCACTTCGCTGGCCACGTACTCAGCGTGGAGGCTGGCCAAGCGCGCCAAGGATCGGGGAATGCCCATTGCCATCGTAAACATGGGCGGTGTGAGGGGAGAGGAGCAATTCTTCGCCGGCCTGGACGCGCAGCAGGGAGGCGAGCAGGGAGTGAGAGTGGAGGAGTCGACGGACCACCTTTTGCCGGCGCTGGTCTCGGAGCTGCGCAAAGAGCAGGCCGCCGCAGCGTCCGGCGCAGGTTTCATCGCCGGGGCGCCACAAGAGCATGCCTTCAAGGACATGCTCTCATAGACACAGATATGTACATGTACATCCAGGATCTGTGACGGATACCATATAATACACGTCAAGCATTAGAAGAAATTGCCCAAGTTGGCAGTCTTCCGTTTCGGGGGTTCTTGTTTGGCATCGGTGGTGTCTTCGTTGGGCTTCGCAGGGCTTGCATTCGGCTGTTGCAAGTCTGGTTGCGGCTGCTTTTCTTGTTTTTGAGGTTTGCGCGATGCCTCGTCATTTTCGATTGCTTTCAACACTGTCGCCAATAAGTCAGCTTCGCGAGCGCGTCGGTAGTATCGGGGCCAGCACGCACTCTCTTCCCAGTCCGCCTCCCTCTGCGGGTCCCCAGTCCCCAGGACCTTCTCGACGTCGACGTCTTCGCCATTTTGGATCCGCTGCACCACCTCCCGCAGCTGCGCAATCCGGTTGGACGACTGCCGCGCGTAGTGCTCCGTCTGCTTGCGCAGGGCGATCATCTGAATCGACATGGAGCCGATGAACAGAAACATGACGATGAAATATGTCGCCGGGTTCCAGTCCTTGGTCTTGCGCAGCAGGTTCTGCCGGTTCTCTTTGCGCAGCGGCTTCGGCACCAAAGACTTCCAGAACCCTGTGTCGGCGACCGAGGCCGGCGCGGCGGTGCTGCTGTGACGCAGGCTGATGAGAGGGGGCGAGGCATGGCTCGCGGCGGTACATCGGATCCGGGCCAGGCGGCCCGTCCGAAAGGCAAGCCGCTGTATCGACATGATGCTCGTTGGGTTTCGTGGATGGCGTGCGGTCAAGCAGTGGCACTCCGTCCTTGTTGGCGACGTTGAAATTGCACGAATCTGGGGAAGCACGGCGCCGAAAGTCTCAGACGACCCACCCGCCGGACCAATCTGGGCGCTGCCGTCGCCGGTTGCCCCGGACGACGACCGATATTTAGCCCCCACCGCGGCAAGAGCTCCCCCTGCCGCGCCTGCTGCATGCACGCGCGCAGGCAGAGCTGCCTCAATCACGAACCCAGCGCGCTAGCAATTGAACCCCACGAAATCAGCCACAGCGTTTTCTCGTCTGCCTTTTTGCTGCATTTGCTGGTGTCGACGACGAGGACGACGAGAATTTTGTTTCTTTTGGGCATATTGCGTTTTTCTTGGCAAGATCTTGTTCACCGCGACGATATGATTTCAGCAACCACCCGCACATAGCAACCCACCTACCAGCATACCCTCCGTCCACGACACGACAACATGGCCTCGTTGCAGGCAAAGGTTGAGGCCGTCAAGGCTGCAGTCTTGTCGGCTGCAACGTGCACGTCAGCAACGGTCGTGACCCTCAAGGAGCTCCTGCTTCCAGACGCCGAACCCGCTGCGCCGAAAGCTAAACCCATGCCGCGAACGACGGGCGCGGCGAAGGCGAAGGCGAAGGCGAAGGCGACCGCCGCCTCGAAGACGAATACTCCGAGCACCGAGGCGCTGGGATCCCGTGAGAAGACGGTCCTCGCTACGCACGTCATCAACGCAACTCTCAAAGTCCTCGCCGATGCTGCGAAGCCCCCGCCGCCGTCGACGCCCAGTAGGCGCGCCGAGCAGCTGAAGCAAGGAGGCAGGAGGCGGTCTTTGAGGCGGTCGGCGTCGGCACCCATGACACCGCTTCAGACCAGGACTCTCAATCGTGTCGCCACTTCACCGATTATTACAGCCAAGGACGCGAAACCCCTGGCACCGCCGCCGTCAACGGGATGCCTGGCGACGGTCGAGTGCGCGCGCGTCGCGTTCGCTTGCCTAAGGTCTCTCAAGGGCCCGGTTCAGGGCGGGCAGACGGACTACCAGCTCGAAAATGGCATGTCCGCGCTCGTCAGCAAGCTTCTGGCCTTGGGCATGCACGATCAGGCCTTGAAGGAGCTGAGAATCCTGAAGCGCCGTTTGGAGGGCCCGGCTCCGGCGACGACGACGACGACGACGACGGGCAAGCCCACGAAATCCGTGCCAGAGCCAACATCTCCTGCAGCTGTGATGGCAGATCTGCTACAGTTCAATGGAAATATTCCGAGCCATAGCCTCTCGACGACGACATCGTTTCAAATCCTGGTCCTGAAGCTTGTTGCGGCCACCAAGAAGCCCGGGCATATCGAAGCCCTTATCCCGGCTCTCGAAACCTCGACTTCATCTTCGCCTGTCAACCTACTCTTGGCTCTTGCCGGTAGTTCGGAGAAAGAAGCCCCCAAGGCAGCTCGGCAATTGGCAGTCCTTTCGCAAATACTCCTGTCGATTGCGCCTAGCGTCTCTAGCGCCGAGGATGCTGTGGCGGTTGAGCCCAGGCTGTCTCCGAGCCCTGCCGTAGCCTTTGAGCTTCAGTCGCTCGCCTTTCAGGTTCAGCTCAGATGGTGGGCATTGGCCGGGCACAAGGGTGACGTCGATGAAGAGGTCTTGCCCGCCTTTACTCGCTGTGTTCGCGCCTTCGTTCGCCGCCAACGATCGGACAATGGCGCGCCATTCCCCGTCATTGCAAAGGCATTCGAATCCATCCATCACATCATTCGCGAACAGAAACGGGTGCCCTCAAAATCTTCCGGCTCACCTTTGGCGTCCATCTACCAGATTCTTGGGTCCACTGCGCATTCGGCCCGCGCCTACGATGACGCCGATAAGTGGCTTCAAAAGCTCAAGGCGTGCTTGTGTCCGCAGACCGACTCGGTTGTCCGCATTTGCTCTGTTTCGGCTCGAATTCTGGCAGCTGCATTGAAAAAACCCGTCTTGCGTCCTGAGGTTCAAAGTCTGCTGCAAGAGGTCATCGAGGGCCTTGACGGAAGCCTCAGCGGCACCGTCACTGAACTTAACGAGCTCCTTGAGAGTCTATCCGCTGCGAGACGCTCTGTCGCTGGCCTCCTCATGGGTGTCCTCAGCCCTGAGCCGTCAACCAAAGCTATTCCCGACGATCTGACTGGTCTGCTCAAAACTTTCACATTGCGGTATCCCCGATTTGCGCGTCGATGGCTGGGAACGCCGCCTGGTAAAGACGCGACCGCGAAGCAAGTACTTCAGTTCGATCAACGGCGGCAGACAGTTTCTGAATCTCTCAGCCAGGTGTTGGACGCTGCAATGATGATCATCAAAGCTGGCATCTCATCCGACACCCTCGAATGGCAGTTGATGGATGATGTTTTGCAACATTGCGGCTCGCTCTTGGATAGCGTCGCAGACGCCACCATGTCCATTGGGAGGCTAGAAAAGCTTGGAATGTATCATGTCAAGATATCAAGCCTTTACTTTTCAAACTTCATCGAACTTCGCAAGCAGAGCTCTCGGTCCAAGGAAGCAAACAAGCAACTTCTTCAATCGCTCAGTCGATCCATCGACGCCGTCAAGGAGAGGAATACCAACGAGAAGGAAAAGGCCCAGCTCTCCACCAAGCTGGAACTTTTTGCGGATCTGTGCAAAGGCGCAGGCAGGGCTGACGATGCGGTTCAGACTCTCCGCTCAATATGCACTGGCATGGCTGAGGACGGCGTCCTATCCGATGTCATTGCCGCATTAGCGTCCACACCGCCAGCTCTTGCATGGGCTACGACTGAGAAGGCGTCATCGCTGTCCCGAACGCTGCGCTCGATTGCAAAATTGGACCGATCCTGGACGGACTGGACTTTCTTTCTACCCGAAGCCGAACGAGCCGCCGTTCTCGAGCATCTGATACACCTCAGTGCTGGTCACACAACATCTTTCCGGCCCTTGCGACTTCACGATTCCAGTCCTGGCGCTTTGTTACGGATATATACTCTGGACAAATATCCGATACGACGCCTTCGCGTGTTGCTCCACCTATTCTATCAGAACATTGGCGAGCAGGACGAAGTCGATGAAATATCAGCTCTTCTTGATCAGGTCTCTCAGCATTTGCAGAAGAAGGACAAGGGCGAGGATTCATCATTGTCTCACTACATTCCACATCTGCAGACATGTTACGCCCTCATGACTGCAATTGCCGATGCTGACGGGCCTACATCGCTGCCCACGATGAAGGACTCGATCTCGACCTGGAAGACGATGATCCAACCTTGCCAGACGAGTGAGGATCTTTACGATGTGATTGACGATCCCGAGACGCTGCTCCACCAGTTGCGTTCTTTGAATGACCTTGCCGGCCTCAGGGGCGAGCAACAGCTACAACTCTCAATTTCGGATGTTTCCATCGTTCTCTCAAGAGCCATCGCGGACACAACCGGAGTGGTATACGATGACTTGGTCCTCAGCCACAGCCATCTTGCCGCTCAACACGTGAGCATCGGCAATTTCACGCAAGCACGAACGACTCTCGATCAGACCAGGGTGCTCATTGAGCAAAACGAAAAGATCTCCGCGGGCGTTGTTGCAGACTTCTGTCTCTCTCAGGCCGAATGCCTGATTGGTTTGGGAAGCCTTGACGAAGCGTAGGTTTAAAGCTTGCTGTCTTAGAGCCTCGACTCTCACTGACCGTTATAGCTTGCAATGTATCTCCAAGGCAAACGACATCTGCGGCGACAGTCGTTCGTCCTGGGCGCAGTCCAAGTCTCAGGCAACAGTCATGCTTGCGATGGCATCTTACCTGCAATCCACCATCTCGCTACAAAAGGGTGACATTCCAGCCTCCCTAAAAGCGATCAAATCGAGCGTTCGAATGCTTTCGCACGACTGGGCCAAACTCGAGTCGGCAGTAACCAGCTCCAGCTCCGGCCTGGAAGCCAGCATATCGGAGACGAGCGTCGCGAGCATCGACATCACCAGTTCCCAAGAGCGAAGAGCCGGCCCACGTTTCTGGGTCCTTGCGTCTCCGTTATTGCGGAGTCTCCTGCACATTTCTTCCGTCTATGCGCACATCGGCATGCTCCAAGAAACAATCTATTACGCAGAATCCGCTCTGAAGATTGCAGAGGGAACTCAATCATCGCTTTACAGGGCTCAAGTATCTTACTGGACGGGCTCTGTGTACGTCAAGGCCGGGAAGTTAGACCAGGCCCTTGCCATATTCAAGAACACCGAGGACCTGATTCCTGGAGATATTTGCTCCTCTCGCGTGCGGTTTGCGCGGCAATTGGCGGAGTTTCACCGCAGAACTGGCAACGACGAGAAGGCTGATCACTATCTCAAGATCGCCGAGGAAACAGTCCACTTGATGGGTGGCTCTAGCGAGATGGCCAAGGCTGCATCAGCTGAACCAAAGGCAGAAGGTACCATGGCTAAGGCCAAGGGAGCTACAAGCACAGCTGGGCGAGTGGTAAGAACAACAAGAGCCAAGACCAGTGCTGCTCCTCGAACAGCAAAGAAGGCACCTCCAGCTAGGACTCGGGTTGCGACAGCTTCCGAAGCCATCGATCTACCAAAAGACGTCTACCAATCCTCTTTACTCACAGCGGTTATTCTCTCCCGCGCAATTGGGCTCATACATCAAAGAGACTGGGCATCGGCAACTTCACTGTTGGAGCAAGTCAAGAAGTTACCAAAACTTCTCTCCACTCTTTCGCAGGAACAAGTGATCACGGCAACCTCACTCATCGGACAGAGCATGGAGCAGATGATCTCGGATCCAGTCTTTTCGGTTGTTCAAGACTCGACCATTTCATTCCCCGCAGTGTGCAGTGGGCTGGAGAAGGGGGCCCTCGACAAATCGCCGACGGGCGCATCGCCACCACGGAGAGGTAGACCAGCTGCAAGTGAGCGCAGGGGCCTCAAAGAACAAAGCGGCCCAGCATTTGCAGATGCCTTGCGTCAGGCGCAGGAGCTTCTCATGGAGGCACATGGCTCCGCGCTCGCCAAGTCTGACAGTGGTATGGTTCATCGCATATCCGCACTGTTACAAAACACCATCATTCTACTGTCGGCTACCTCAATGTCCAAGGGCAGATCGGCGGCCTCGTCTGGGCTGGCGACAGTGGCTGTCGACCTGGCACGCAACATTACCTGGACTCGGGAGCAAGCAACCCTCAACGTCTCAGCGAGTTCTCCTCTTCCATATCTCGCGTGCAAGAAGAGCCGCAGGTCAAGCGTTTCCTTGACGATGGACGCTGCAGCTTTTCAGCACAAATACGTCGAGATGATCCCCAAAGCCTGGAGTGTCATTTCTCTCTCACTCAGCGAGAACCGCCACGACTTATGCATCACGAAGTTCCAGGCGGGCCAAAGTCCGTTCATTCTTAGACTACCACTGGAACGAGCCAACTGTCGCGACGCCGACTCCGAAGTCTTCAACTTTGAGCACGGCCGGGAGGAACTCCTTGACATCATCAAGCTGGCAAATGAGACGAGCCATTCTGCGCGCGACTTTTCCGCCAAGGGCGAGCGCAGCGCCTGGTGGTCGGAGCGAGAGGCTCTGGACACTCGTCTAAAGGACCTGCTCTTGACCATCGAGACGACGTGGCTCGGTGGATTCAAAGGCATTTTCTCGCAGCATCAGCGGCGGCCGGAACTCCTGGCGCGTTTCCAAAAGAGCTTCCACAAGATTCTCGACGGTAGCCTGCCGTCGCGTAACAGAGGCCGAGGGAAGAAGACGACCAAGGTTCAGACCGTTACCCTCGATCCGCGAATCCTCGAGCTGTTTATTGGTCTTGGAGATCCGACTGAACCCGACCTGGACTACGACGAGGCGCTCAATGATCTGCTGTACTTTGTTGTAGACATTCTGCAGTTCCACGGCGAGCGCAATGCGTACGATGAGATCGACTTTGACTCCATGGTTGTTGAGACGTACGACGCCCTCCGCGGGTACTACGACGCGGCCAAGTCGGCAGATCGGGCGGACGGAACCCATACCGTGCTTGTTCTGGACAAGGCTCTCCACGCCTTTCCGTGGGAGTCGCTGCCCTGCATGCAGGGATCTGCGACATCAAGGGTCCCGTCGCTGGCGTGTCTTGGGCAGCTCGTCGCGCAGGCGAACATGACTGCCGTGGGCGACGCCGGGGAGACGCTGGGACATTCCGTGTCGTCTTCGGCCGGGACCTATATCCTTAACCCGTCCTCCGACCTCAAGAACACACAGTCTTTCTTCCAGCCTGCGTTCAAGACGCTCGGGTCATGGACCAGTATCGTCAACCGCGCACCCCAAGAAGCCGACTTTGAGCAGGCACTGTCGTCGTCCGACGTGCTTGTATACTTTGGCCACGGTAGCGGCGCGCAGTACATCCGCGGCAAGACAATCCGCCGGCTAGAGCGATGCAAGCCGGTGACGTTCCTCATGGGCTGCAGCTCTGCGGCGCTGACGGACGCGGGCGAGTTTGAGTGCTACGGGCCGGTGTGGAATTACATGATGGCGGGCTGTCCGGCCGTGGTCGGCACGCTGTGGGACGTAACAGACCGCGACATCGACCGGTTCGCCGGACGCGCCTTTGAGGAATGGGGTCTGTTTGACCGCGGGACCTTTAGAGAGGAGGACATGAAGAAGGCAGCTCGGTCCAAGGGCAAGGGCAAGGGCAAGGCGAGCGACGGCGATGGCGACAGCACGGCCCACGCATCGCTGTCGTCGCTCGCCGAGGCCGTGACGAAGGCGCGGGAGGCGTGCAAGTTTAGGTATCTCAACGCGGCAGCGGTGGTGATGTACGGGATCCCCGCGTACATCAAGCAGGAACACCGACACTGATTACAACGACGACGACGACTACGACGACGAGATATGCAGGGGCCGCAGGATTCTGTCATCCCGAAGGCGTGAGGGTTCAGGGTACATAGCAGCGCAGGGGCGGGTACATAGCAGCGCAGGGGCGGGTACATAGCAGCGCAGGGGCGGGTACATAGCAGCGCAGGGGCGAATATGAAATGTTTGCTTTGAACACGAGAGAGGCATTGCTTCGTAGAGCCTTGGCGATGGCGATCATCGGTTCACCACGGAGCCATCTGGGCGATTCTGATGTGTTCTAGAGCGGGCTTTTTGTTTGAAACCTGTCGATGTTGATCTGTCGCTCTGACTCGAGCTTTCCAGCCAGACCCTGGGCAGCCAGAGCAGGGGGCATGATGGATGTCTTGGACGAAGCGGCGTGGCCGGGCCTGTCGCCGTCGTCGTAGCCGTCGCCACCAGCCATTGTACTTGGTACGCATGCCCTCGCCCCCCGAGTCGAGAGTCCCCAAAAAAAAAAAAAAAGACTGTTGGTCGCTGCCGTTGCCGCTGTGCTTCGCAGGGCAGAACTGGACAGGCAAGCGTGCAGGGGAGACAGAAGCGGGCGGGCGGGCGGACGCGCTGGTCAGGGCGCGGTTCCAGGGGCGGACGCAAGGCGAGGCAGGGCGAGCCACGGGCGAGCCATCAACAATGAGAGAAGCAGCAGCAGTGCGGTCTGCGCCTAAGTAAGGTATGTACTGTAGTCAGTTCACCTAACATGCCTAGTCACCTCCTCATGTACGGAGGAATCCGTATGTATTGCCTCAACCTCAGCCTGCTTGCTGGATCTCGAGGACCTTTTGGCAATGTGGAGGCGACCCGACGCGTCGGGACCTATGCGGGACCGTCTACAGCGCCAACGGCCAAGTGCCGTTCGTTCTAGGCCCCCCTCTCTTCTCGGGCCGTTGTTTCTGGAGTCCTTGACGCCGCTGGCTCGCTCGCGCGCTCGCTCGGGGGAGCGAGAAAGGAAGGGGTGGCGGCTGGCATGTCGACATCGTCTTTGTCGTCGGTCGCGCGGGGGACGATACTGTACGGTACTAACTAACGTGGAGGCATAGCGAGCAAGGCAGGGGAGAGGATAGCGAGTCCTCCTTCCTCATTCTCAGAGGAGCATACAGTGCATGTCCTGTGTCTGTGTGTCGTACATGCATCTATCACCGTCTCGTGCGTGCATGTACGGGCTACTCGTAGACTGTAGTAACGGGCTAGTACTCGTACGTACGAGTAACTGCGCACCCAAGCCAGCCAGCACGCGGTGACGGACTGGCGGAAATGCAAGAAGGTGTCTCAGGTCGCGGAGCCATTCAGCGGGCCTAGGGAAGTGAGTGAGTGAGTGAGTGGGATGGATCGACAAGAAGGGGGGCGTGTGCGCCGCGCGCTCTGGGGTGTGAACGAGCACGTTTTTTTTTTCTTGTTACCCGGCGCCCGCTCCATGGCGTGGCCATCTCTCTCTCTCTTTTTCTCTCTCTTGTTTCCGCTTGGCGCTGATCCTGCGAGCAACATGAGTTGGACGAATGGGTTCGTGCCCAAGCGGCCGCGGGTGGGCGCACGCCATTGTCGGCCAACGCCCGAGTGCCGGTGCCACGGCGAGGAGACGTGGTGGAGGTGGTTGGGTGGCGTCCCGCCCGTCTAGCATGGTGCCTCCTCGGGGTGGTGATGGTGGATGTGGGCCGAGGCGACCACGACGAAATGGGACGCAGTAGGACGGACGGATGGACGGACGGAAGAACGGACAGCAGAGGCCCAAGCGGCTGTCATTGGCAGACGTCCGCCGGAATCGTGGCCGAGCTTGTTGCGGGCAAGTTGGAGACGACTAGGCAGTCGGTCGACATATGCGCAGATGGCTTCCGACCCCGCGGGCTTCATGAGGATGGCCGACCCTCGGTCACCAGAGCGGCTGCCATGCCCGAGGTTTGTTGGTGGCTGCGAGCTGCGACGGACTGGCAACTCGGCGAGCGAGGGTCAATCCATGGTTGCTGATTCGATGCGTCGCAGACACCCAACAGAGCACAGTGGTCTGTACCCCGTACGTGCTTGCTTGGTCGTCTCGAGTCTCGACATGACACCCAACGTGACCCGAGCCGGCACTGTAGGGCTGGGAGCAAGGTAAGTATGGAAAGCCAGTCGCGGGGCCCCAGACTCAGGGTCGGGTGCCAGGCGGCACCAGCATGGCTACACATATTCGTGCCTATGCGCGTACATACAGTCGGCCACCCATTACCTGTACTGTATCTCGATCAAAGATCCTGGCACCGTCTGTTGGCCGGCTATGCCAACCCTTGTGCGAAAGAATCGCTCGGGGTGGAAGGCGTCTGTCTGGATCCGAGGCGAGGAGATGCAGCAGCGAGGAATCCCTGCGGTTGCCATTCCATTTCCATGACGGAAAGGGGCCTGGCATGGCCTTCTCCAGATGGCCCAAGCGTCAAATGGCTGTTCAGCAGCTTTGTTCCGTTCACCCCCGGCTTCGTGGACTCGCGCAAGCCAAGGCGGACTTTGGAAAACGGGACGCTCGTCGCGCCAGAGCGCGGCTCCCGGGTCAGGCTGACTTGGGGCTGCTGCAGGAAGGTATCCGTGGACAATGTACGGACTA
Organism: Purpureocillium lavendulum; assembly: GCA_029168975.1. Classification (NCBI taxonomy): domain Eukaryota; kingdom Fungi; phylum Ascomycota; class Sordariomycetes; order Hypocreales; family Ophiocordycipitaceae; genus Purpureocillium; species Purpureocillium lavendulum. Next base: position 4,057,657 of record JAQHRD010000002.1, on the reverse strand, counting down.
CAATCAACGGTGGTCGGCCAGGCCCCTCGCGGCCGCCGCCGAGAGTCCGAACTCCGCGTATCAGAGGACGCCTACGAGCGTCTGACAACAGCAGTAGTCTATAACAAGGGACGGACAAGATCGCCCCTGTCACTACTCGCCCGTGTTGGTCCGCCCATCTGGCGTCAGGGCCCCACGATTTGTGACTCGCACAAAGAGACGCCGTGGTTAGCCAGGAGAGAAATGGAATCGCGAATCGGGGTGCTTCGTACAGCAAAGATCACACAGCCAGCGAACGAAGAACTGGCAACGCAAGTGTACGGGCCACTACGCGGCGAATGTCTGCCTCCCTGTCAGTTCCTCGCGGCTTTGTCATTTCGCTTCCTGCCGCTTGGGCTTCGTCCCGGTACAAGGTATGCCGTACAGCACGAGTGCAGCAGGCCGAGGAGTTTCAGTTCGTGTCCGAGGTCTCTGAATAGAAAACTTTCGTTCGGCCATCTGCCGCGGTTTGTCGCGGCAGCAAGGACTGGTGAAAGCTAGTCCTGGGTCAAAGAAAGTAAACAAGGCCATTGCCCGTCACCTGTTGAGCTATGACTGGATGTTCTCGTTAAATCAACAGTATTCCGTAGTGTGATGATGGGCTGGTCATGATGAGGTGTCTATGTCGTGTCTCGACAGCGGCTCCATGGCTGGCCCCATTTGTTGGTGTGGTTGGAATACTTGACAATGCGTCTTGTCACCAAGACACTGTATGTCAGTCAGTCGCATCTCGCCGCCGACGTGAGACTGGCTCGAGTGTTGCGCGGCCATATATGTGAGACGGACCATTCAGTTCCAGCGACCACCTCGCACGACCCGATGTACGGCTAAATCAAGGCAATCGGGAAATGCTATTGCAAAGATGGGCGGCGTCATATGCGGAGCTTCGAAGGTACAATGTCCCTGACAGGCCGCCGTGAAGATCCGGCCTGGAAATGTGCTGGGGCTCGCAGCGATCTTCGGGTAACCCGGTCGGACACGTGAGATGCGACTTGTTTCAACGAACTCCAGAACCGTCCTTTTTTTTTGTTCTGGCCCGATGCAAAAACCGTCAGCCGAGGTATCCAGTTCCTGTCGACCTCGCTGTTTTTTCGAGCGTGTTATACGGACAAGCTATGTCACAAATTAGTGATGGTCAGTAGCACACTAGGTATCGAAAGACATGGCGTGTCCGTTAGCTAAGCAGGATATAGCCCGACAACTCGGCACGGTTCTGTTTTCACTGCTTCATCCAATGCTGTGCCATCCAGTAGTAATGAACGTGATGCGGTCATGCGTGAAAGCGACGTGTTGGGAGCCGAAGCTGTCAGAGAGTACGCAGTAAGCTGCGATCGGCCGACGAGCGTATCAGGCTAGGCTGGGTTTCGTCTCGCAGCCGAAAAACAGCATTTCGGGGCACACTCATACCTGTTTGGAACAGGCTGATCCTTGACAAACGACGCCATGTTGTATATGGGAATTACCCTAAGGCCTTCGGGTCACTGGCTTGGCGAGTGCCCGTTGCGCTTGTTGCGCCCGTTCAGCCAATTATGCACCCAGTAGCGACGGGGGTTCGCGCTGCTCGTGGTGAAAGGAGCCCACGCTCGCCTCGAAGCCGTGACGTTGGGCGCAAAGCAGTCTCGAAAGTTCCCGAGCTGCAAATGAGTGGCTTTCCATCAGGGGCATGTTTGAAAGAAGTGGTCCGAATTCCAGTCTTGCGTTACATCGTGCCTTGCGCGAATCCGATGCTACCCTGTGAGAAACCATTTTCGAGATACTTTGTCACTCGCAGCCCCATATTGCCTTCGGCTGTGATGTCTCCAAATTTAGACGCGAACGCAAGTTAATTACTGAATGGTGGTGAAGGTGGCTTTGCCTCACCGGGGCTCACGCACAAAACACCACATGTCCATAGTAACCACACGGGCAAGGTCGGGCTGGAAGGCCGAGTCGTCAATATGCGGTAACGACAGCAAGATAATTGCTAGCGCGAGCTAACCGGGGACCTGACAGGGCCAGTGTCGATGGCGGTGCTTTATTTAGCTCCCGAGATGCGGTCATGCAGGCACGGATGAAGTCGAGAGGTGCGAGGTTGACGCGATCCAGATCGCTTCCCCATTGTCATTGTCACTGCCGTCGTCGTGCAAGGTCTGCAGGCTATTCTCGGTTGAGCGAGTTGAGTGCCGGCGGCCCCGGCGTCATCAGGAGGCATCACTGAGCACCGGCGTGCACCTTTGCCGTTCCATTCAGTACACGCCCATCGTCAACGCAACCCAGCTGCACTTACACGGTTGTCCGGCGCACTTTTTGGGCCAATTGCACTTAAATTCGTTACAGCAGCGCGCCGACCAACTTGGCTGCAATCCTGACAGACGTGGTCTGCAACCGGCCTGGCCTGTGCTTGCGATGTCCTGTGCCTCCTGTTGCACACAGCAGACCATTTACTCTGTCGGTCTGAGGGATGTTTCCCACTCGACAGTGTCCCATTCGCCCATGGTGAGTCAGGTCATTGCGACTGGACATGCTGGGAGGTAAACCGGCACTCAGGCAGTGCTGGCTCAAAATCCGTTTCCTCGCTCAAAGACACGGGCGCAATACCGTATTTTGGCGCACGTGTTGCGATGCCTCCTGGGCAAAGTGTCGCGATGTTCAGTAGTTGGACCGGCGATAAATGCCGACCGCTCCGCAGATCCCAGCCACGTTTTGAGGCTCACAGCTCTGGCATGAATGACACATGGTGACAAATTGGCGACGGCGGCAAATGGCGGCCAAGGGCCAAGGCGCTGTAGCCTTGGCAAAAGGGGTCGTGGACTCGTCGGTGGTGTGCCAGCGGGGCAGGGATTCGCGCATCCCCAGCCGGGGGGGAAGCCACTTGCCCAGTGTATCAAACCCTCCTCTGGCCGACGGTGCAATGTCCTCGCCGGTGTGGTCAAGAAAGAACTTCCATCGATCCAACGCAAGATTGAGCGTGTCCAAGGCTCGTGATAGGTCCATCCAAAGACGTTAGCCGCGTCCTTCCTGCCATACCATAGGCTCGTTCCTTCGGCCAGCCTGGACCAATCGAATGCTTGTGTGCCGAACAAGTGCTGCCCGGCTGGCGGCAATACCGACCTTGATGACGCCCTTTTCCTTTGATTGCGAGGGCACGAGACGCAGGTGCACTGCGAACCTACAGCACGGCTTCGTTCCAGTAGACCCTGGTGAAAGAGCACGGATGCCTCGGCTGGTAGCCCTCGTGGAGCTAGCTGAAGGGTGGTCTCCGTTCGGTACCTGTAGGTTCAATACAGGCCACCGCCTCCATAAGAAGGCTGTGTGAAGCCCTGGACCTCATCGATGGGCAGACCACGTACTCCGTACCTGCGAATCGGCATCACCTGGGTACTTGAGGCGACAAGGTACGACCTACGAGAACGTTAGAACTGGAGTCATGCCCCAACCCCCGGCAGGCTCAGGTATCGGCCGAGGATGGATCTTGGAGGCTGCCATTCCGCTTGTGTTCGATGCCGCAACTTTGATCTGAGGTTACGTTACCTCGCGGGCACGTAGAGGGAGTTTCGAAACACACCCTGACCAAGGGATCCAGTATTGACAGCTCAACGGAACGATTGCAAGATGACTCGCGGGGCATCCATCTTAAACACGCCGAGCGCATCATGACGGGGGCCACTTTGGATAACTGTGGTACTCCGTACTGAGTGACCTGTCGGCGCTTGTAAACGCGCCGGGTCGGGGACGAGCATGGTGCGATGGAAACCGGCAATAAGACGAAGTCTACTTGGTGAGCTAGCAGTGTCAAAGCCGCAGTAACGTCAAGCGGGAATCACAACAGCCGTGCGAAGTAGGAACTTAGATATCGGCAAAGGCCCCAACTATCGCAGCGCAGGGACCCGTTCCCCTGATCAAAGCGGGGGCCTACCCTTGTTCCATGGAACTTGACCCTGCCCATGCCGCCAAGAGGACGGAAGCAGACAGGCGTATGGCTGGGGCTAGGAAATGAGACGTGCAAAATCCATTGAGCCCGCGCAAGAGAGAGCTAATCTCAGTCAGGCGGCTGCGTCTGCGTCAAGGACAAACTTAATTCAGGTCTCGCTCTGACCGACCAGCCATGTGCAGTATCACCAAAACGATGCCGACAAGGGGAATGCTCCGGACGCCGGTGGCTGTGCAAGACGATTCGAAACGACGGGCTGTTGGCTGCGGCTTCGCGCCTGCATCCACAGGGGGCGAGCAAGAGATGCACGGTGCCCATGAGCATGAGGGGCGCCGTCCGAGGTGGCGACATTGGATGCATCGCGAGTCGCCGAGCGACAGAGGCCAGAGGAGGGAGAGGGGGGCGAGAGGTCCAGCGACGCCAGTCCGGTGACTCCAGGCGCCGCCGCCGTGGCTGGCAAGCAGGGCACGGGCACGGGCACGAGTTGCTCCTGCCTGGCAGACGCACGTCCGGGAGCCGGAGCCGGAAAGTGTAAGCCAAGCGGCAGCGACGTCTCACGCATGGAAGGTTCCTGCCATCTTCGGTCGCCAGCGCAATCCGCAGGGCGCCAGACGAGACAGGCCGCACAGGAGGCAAGACGCAGATCCCACAGTCCCGACCTGCTCAAACACACGGGAGTAGCGAGCTGCGAGGCTGTCTACGGACGTGCTAACAGCTAACTTCCTAGTTTCCTTGGTCAGGCCGTCTTCCGCCGCGAACTTCCCGTCGCTCTCGAACCGGATGATGTACCTGCCGTATGCGCGTTTGGCCATCACGAGTCCTTGCGCAAACTACTCCGTACGGATACTTCGTACGAGTGATCGTGCTCGTACGAAGTACAGCCGGCCGTCTGTTTCTGCGGGTGTGCCCGTTCCTCGGTGCCTCGCATGGGGCGGCGACCAGCTGCGGCAGACCAAAGGCACCCTGACCTTGCATCCTCTTCACGATTCACGACTGCAAGGACAAGGCTGACGCACCCGCCAGGCAAGGCTAGAGACGGCATGGTTCGGGTCTCCAGCATTGGCTTGCGAGAAACTAGGTACTCTTCAACCTAGGCTCCGCTGCTACAATACGGGAAAAGGCTTATCCCGAGCTCGCAAGGCCCATCCGCCCAGACAGGAGCAACACACGGTCGTCCAGGATGAATTTGGCCGACTGCACCCCGTTCACCAGGCTCCGGGGGTTTGGACAAAGACAAAAAGACAAGCAGAGAACAGAGGGGCCAGGGCACTACCCAGCAGAGCGGCCTGACCACGATGTAGGCCCCCACTGCTTTTACCTCCAGGCTCGCACCGGGCCGAGCATTGTCGGGCCCGGCGGTTGCTCACCTGCCACTCTGCTTCGCTGCCATAGTCAATGATACTTCTGCTCGGGACCGCCTCACCCCAGAACAAGGCCCTCGCGGCCGCGCCAGCGTGTCGGGTCAGTTCCTGTTGGCCCATGCGGCCATGAATTTGCGTAACCCCAGCACGGAGCCAGCAAAAAGAAAGAATAATGCTTGTTCGCTATATCCCGTTTCGAGGTACGGACGGCCGTCCCCCTCTTTGAAGCTCGCGCTGGAGGCCACTTTGAGGGCCGTATTTCGTCCGTGGCAGACACTCGTTCGAGTTGACCAAGCGCGATGCTCGCGGGACATCAAAGCCTTCCACCAGAAGGGCAATGCACCACCAGCACAGGCTGTGGAACCTGTGGCTCCCAGCTCTGGTATTTCGGAAAGCCACCCCGGACGCCCGGCCCCAGCAACGACGCAGGGTGCGAACGGTCCAGTTGCGCCACACGTACTTTTCACGCTCGCTCTCTCATATCTTGTCATTGCGCCGTTGCGATTCCGTCCGTGCAGCGGTCTAACGGGTCACTTAAACTCGACGGCTCGATGGCTCGACACCCACAAGCTCCAAAGGGCCAGCGGCCGCAGCCGCGCCACAGCACTGGCGGCTTGGAGCCACGAGCCGAAATCCACCGTGGCACCCATCCACCCGAGTCGACGCCACCCATCATGGGCCAGGTCTTCCTGCGAGTATCTAGGTACCAGGTACTTGTTCTGCGTGCCTTTGGCACGTTCGTGGGCCTGTTCCTGCGAGATGTTTGATGCTCTACCGCCGTCGATCTCAAACCCTGTCTAGCGCTGGGTGTTGCTGGGCGTCTGGCTTTTCGCCTCACTTTGCTGCTGCACTCGACTCGGTCGTTGCCCGTCACGATGGATCGATTTGTCGCTTTTCGCCTCCGCATTGTTTCCACGGAGGCTTTGCTCTACCCCAGACACCGGGCCCGACACGAGCCATGCGCAAGGCCATCTGGCTGCCCGCCAACCCGCCCCGAAGGTGAGGTGCATACGGGGATGCATCATGAGCGTGTGTACCTGAGCGTCAAGCCGACGCACCGCTGCCAAACACCAGTCTGCGTCCCGTGCAGAGAACACTCGGGCTGCTTGGCGTCCTCTCCGCGGTATTGTACCCCTTACCTTTCGTACAGGGAAAGGTGAGCTACCCGTCCTGGCGGCCGTCGTTGGGAGTTGCCCGCCCACAAAGTGTTCTGTCTCATTGTGACACAAACCATCCGGTACCGACCGGCTACCCCTGGTGCGGGGAGCAGCAGCAGCCTCGACCAAGTACATACCTCCAAGACTAAGGTTTCCCACGTACACGCACCAAGGGACGTACATGGCACAGCGCGTTCGGTCGCTCGCGGCCCCGAGGCGGACGAGTACGTCGGCGTGCTGCACCAGAATGCTTGACTGCCAAACCAAGACATGGCGCCTGGGGCACCCCCAAAGGCAGGAGTTCATGTTCGACATACACCCTCCAGGCCCAGCCGCGACTCCCCCTCCCTCTCTGAGCGCAAACGCCATTCAGGTCCAGCACCAGCAGAGCTGGCCCAACACTGCAAAATGCGCAATGCAGTTTGGGTTGGTGGCCCAGCCCAGCCCAGCACGCATCGTGTGCTGCTACGAGAGCTGCAAGCTGCAGGTTTCAGAAGCCCGGAAGGCGCGCATCCTTTATCATGCCCGCGGTTTGGCCACCACCCGATCTCGACGTCGGCCTGGGGGACGTCCCAGTTCAGTGGCGGACGCGAGCCGTAGACGCAACGGCGCCTATCCGTCCGAGCCGTCGTTGGGAGAGCAAGCCATTTTGACTTCGACTCCGCCAGGTCATCAGGATGCCTTCGTCGGCCCCACAGTGGGAGCCGCCAGAAGTGCGTCCGCCGCCCGCTAGCATCGGGACTTGCGAATCAGGGTGCCCGTGTTGCTGTGAAGCCAGCAGGACAGTCACAGTCAAGCCGGAAGTCCGGGGTGCGAGTGGGAGTGGCGTGTGCCACAATTCCTGCAGACACACTGCACCGCACTCACCTGTCGCGGCGGCTGGGCAGCTCAGGCGTTCGCCCAAGGGCATGCCGTACCGTCGTCGTCGAAGCGTCTGTCTTCAACATTGACAACGGCCCTCCTCGGGACGTGCTATGGTAGAATGAGAGGGGGTGGCCGGCCTCGGGACTGGATGGAGCCAGACTGCAAGACCATGCGCGGGCCGGGGTGCTGGCACTGGTTGTGTCCGTGGCATCGAGCCCTCAACTCGAAATGGCCCCGGGTCCTGGGCCTCCTGGCATCCATGTCCTCCCCATCCCGTGGCCAGGTCCATCGCGACCCTTCTCCACTCGCGGCCTGCCTTCTCCACCGACGCTCACCTCTTTCTGGACCCAGACCAGACCCCCGGCTCGGCTCCATGGGGGATGGGGAGTTTGTTCCCACCCCCCACCACACGCACAATGCGCCAGTCCCGGCCTCCCCTCGAATTCGGCGAGAGATTCTCCAGCGGTGCCATGGTGCCCATGCCATGCCAGGCAATACCGTACCATGATCACAGTGCAGGAGCAGGAGCCTGCTTGAGCAGTGGGCACCAATGAGCCTTGCTTCGCCTTAGCCTTACTGAGCCTTATCGCCATGCCTTGAAGGGGCGAGCCGGTCCCGCTGGGCCTGCTTTGCCTGGCAACTGGCTCCTTTTCGATCCCTCCCCCTCCCGGCGCCGGAGGGTGTGGCTCCCTGGTCGGTTGCTTGGCTTGCTTCCAAGAGCCCATCCCCATCCAGTCTCTCCACCTTTAACAAGCACCTCCACCCGCCGCGTGCTGAGGGCTGTCCGGCTCGTGGTGGTGATTTCCTCTTTCCATCTCCCCTCTGCTCTCACTCTTGATACCGGAGCGGCCCTGGACGTACGCACGCGCTTAGGAGAACTGACGGCAAGGCGTTCTCGACAGGACAAGAAGCTAGGTCGGGGCTGCGCCGTTGACTCCGAGATAACCGGTCGGCCAACTGTCGTACCATGACGGTCGTCCGAGACTGCAGCTACCCAGACAGGACGGATTGACACCACCTTTTTTCGGCGTCATCCGCGTGTCCATGCCCGAAACGACAGCCCGCAACTGGCCCTCACTTTGACTGCGACTCGAGACGCAACGCGACGGCACTCTACGCGGCGTCGACCGGTGCTGCGCCGTCCCCGGTGCGCATCCGGCAGACTGGGCAGCATGTCAGGCGTTCAGCGCCATCCTCATCAGGCCCAGCATGGCCCTACTGCAAATTCACAGCCCTTCTTCCAGCAGCCTCGCGATGGGGCCGAGCTACACGGCGGCTCGGGTCCCATCATGGACGCCTCTCATTTTGCCGACTTCGCCTTCCCCTTCTCCGGCCTTTCAGAGCAAGCTCGCAGCCATATGATGGCCATGCCTGATCCGTCCCATGCCACCTACGACGGCGCCACCGTCGCGCAGTTCTCGCAACACCAAGTTCTGCCAGCCTCGCTGCCGCCCGACCCCCGTGCAATGGCTCCCATGACTGGCATGCCTGCGTCGTCCCTGCTGGTGAGCTCGGACAACTGCAGGTCAAGCCCCGTGGAGTCGGATGACGACTGTGGAGCCGACAGAAACTCCCCAACAGCCAACACATTCGAGGACCCTATTGCCGATGAGTTTGGTCTCCATAGTCACGGTCGCGGAGACGGCACCGACCTCGGCGTCAAGAAGGACGGCAAGTCGGATGCGCCCCCGGCGTGGAGCGAGTTGAAGACGAAAGCCGGCAAGGACCGCAAGCGCCTGCCCCTCGCCTGCATCGCCTGCCGCCGCAAGAAGATTCGCTGCTCCGGCGAGAAACCAGCTTGCAAGCATTGCTTGAGGTCTCGAATACCGTGTGTATACAAGGTCACCACGCGCAAGGCTGCCCCTCGCACCGACTACATGGCCATGCTGGACAAGCGGTTGAAGCGTATGGAGGAGCGCATCATTAAGATCATCCCGAAAACCGAGCAAGAAGGAACTCCAGTCATCACTCGTGCCGTCGTTAAGCCAGCCATTCCAGGAGCCGAGCCGTCAAGCAAGCCCTTCTCGAAGAAGCGCGGCGCCGACGAGGCCTTCGGCCCGGATTTGGAAGCGTGGGCGAAGGCTCCGTCCAAATCGAAGGGTGTGGAGGCAGGGAATCAGCTGTCATCGACTGAGGCGCAAGAAGAAGAGGAAGACAAATTGTCTCGTGAGGGCGTTGACGCACTGCCGTCGAAGGAGGTCCAGGAGCACCTGGCAGAAGTCTTCTTCGACAATGTGTACGGCCAGGCATACCACCTACTCCATAAGCCCAGCTACATGCGGAAGTTAAGGTACGTCTCGTTTGTGCGCCAGGACAAGGGCGGGTCAGAGCTAACAATGCTAAGGAACGGCGCCCTGCCTCCGGTGCTCGTGCTATCCGTCTGTGCTGTTGCCGCACGATTCACACCAAACCCCAAGATAAGCCCGTCGACACGGCCGTTCCTTCGCGGTGAGGAGTGGGCATCGCAAGCCCGGGACATCTGCACCAAGAGATACGAGTGGCCCAACATCACGATATTGACCTGCCTTCTGATTCTAGGGCTCCATGAGTTCGGCACGTGCCACGGTGGCCGAAGTTGGGCCTTGGGTGGCCAAGCCATTCGCATGGCGTTTGCGCTGCAGTTGCACAAGGACCTTGAGTATGACCCGCTCTGCCGTAACAAGAGTCCACTCAGTTTCATCGATCGCGAAATCCGACGGAGAACGATGTGGGCATGCTTTCTTATGGACCGGTTCAATTCCTCAGGATCGGATCGACCAATGTTTATCGCGGAAGAATCTATCAAGATTCAACTGCCAGTGAAGGAAAGGTTCTTCCAGTTGGATATGCCAGTCCAAACCGAGTCACTGAGTGGTGCGGCGCTACAAGGCGAGGCAGTGGATGATCGACAAATCGCCAAAGCAGATGACAGCATGGGCGTCGCTGCCTACACCATTCGCTCTATCGCAGTATGGGGGCGGATCATAATCTACTTGAACCAAGGAGGAAGGGAGGCGGACTCGCATCCGATGTGGAGCGAAGACTCCGACTACGCCGCCCTCGTCCACGCCATGGACGAGTTTGTGGAGAAACTACCCTCGGCTTTGCAATATTCGCCACAGGCACTCGAATTACAGATGACGGAAAGCACTGCGAGCCAGTTTCTTCTTCTTCACCTATCCATTCAGCAGAATATCCTCTTCCTCAGCCAGGCCGCCGTCACATTTGCAAACAGTCGGTCTGACCCGGAAGCCCCCAAGGATTTCCTGTCACGCGTGAGCGCGAAAACCTTCGCAGCCGCGAACCGAATATCAGAGATCCTGAGAGATGCAGAGCAGACCCAGTGCCATGTCTCGGCGCCATTCGCAGGCTACTGTGCCTTTTCTTCAACCACGATTCACATCATGGGTATTTTCTCGGGGAATGCGACAGTCAAGGCTGCGGCAGAGACGAATTCGGGGGTCAACATACGATTCCTACGAAAAATGATGAGGTTCTGGGGCATGTTCCACTGGATGGTTGAGAACATCCGTACGCAGTACCGCAGCGCCCTCGAAGCGTCTCGATCAGGACAAGGCGACGGAGCATCAACATCCCGCATCATCCAATACGGCGACTGGTTCAACCAGTATCCACACGGTGTGCCCGATGTCGACCTTGCAGACTCGACGTTCCAGCGAAAACGAGCTGGCGAAGACGGTGTCCTAGAACAGAAGCCGGAACTCCAGTCTGTGGAGGAATTCTTCACCACCTTGTCCCCGGCGCAGACTTCGGACCACCAGAACTTTCACAGGCGTCCGATGGCGAAGACAAAGCAGGTGGCGAGGCGCCAGGGCGACGCCCCCGCGATAAATGGAGAGGCAGCCAAAGCCGAGGCAGCGTCGAGGAACACCGGGCAACGGCGCAGCCCAAGTCACGCTTCTGCGCCGCAGCCAGCGCGACAGTTCTCATCGGCTCTCGTGGGACAGACGAGCGGACCAACTGGTTTCAGTCCAGCCGTGCCGCAAACGCAGACACCAACGTACACCTCGATGTCGCCGATGAGTCCACTTCAAGTCGACCAGTTCCCGCAACAGGCGGGCCAGAACCCGTTTTTCTCCGCAGACATGTTGTCAATGAACGTACCGCCGCAGTCTGGGAGCTTAGGACCGCAACTGGATCGCCAGATCTCATTTAGCGGGTTCTCGATGGAAGGAGTGGGAGCCGTGCATGGAGGCGCCGGCGCAGTAGGTGGGACTTTGAATGGCTGGGCCGGCATACCCGGCAAAGAGGGCGGCCAACGCAGCATGAAAGCTGAAGATACCATGACGAATGGCCGGCACGTCCAAGGCCAGCGGATCTCTACGCCTGACGAGATGAGTGGCTTCCATGGCCAGGACCCATCCGGGGGATGGTTCATACCTTTTGGTATCGAAACCACTGGCGTGGATCACAACATGGCCCTCGGCGGAGGGGCCCAACCCGACCCCTTTTCTAACGTATTTGGAGGAAGCAACTCCCTCATGACGCAGAACCAGCTGGACGCTTTGAGCCACTCGCTCTAGCCCGCATATTTCATGCCACATGAGTCTGACGGTCATGGCGGGACTGCGCTAGTTGGTGGCGGCCCGGGAGGGGGACCATTTTCTCCTGTTACACGTAATTACTAGTCACATTGGGAGGAAGGCAGCATTACGGGGGGACACGGCAACGGCGGAAGTGCCGGTGTGGTGGCGCACAAGAATACGGTGACACATATACCATTTGGGGCATTGATACCATGGAGCGCGCGAGTTGATGCTTGGAAACACGGGACAGACGATGTGCATAGACAGGCAGCTGCACGGAGTAATGTATCCCATTTCACGGGCCGGCGGGAGCAGCACACGCAGGCGTCTTGCTGGCATTTGTGAACATCTCGTCACTGGTCCATGATCAGGTATCGATAGATATTTGTTCTCCTCTAGATGAAAACTATGCCATGATGATACAGTGTCTTGAAGCGTTTGAAGCCTTCTCAAAAAGGAAACCCCCCTAGGCCTCGATGTCAGCGGCCTTGCTCTTCCCTTTGGATCTCTTCCGCTTCTTCCGCGAGCCGCCCGTCTCGCCGACAATGTTGCTCTGTTCCTCGTCCCCGGCCGGAGGCCCGTCAGTCTTGCTCTGCTTGCTGCGGTGCTTGTGCGACTTGGCAGCGCTGCTACCCTCAGCGGCAGCGGCGCCGTCCTCGTCGGCGGCGGCCACACGCTCGAATCCGTACGTCGGGCCCTCGCGCTCAAAGTCCCTGCCAAAGACGCCGCGCCGCCACTCCCTGAGGCGGGCCTTCTTGCCGAGGCGCTTGCGGTCCTTGCGCTTCTTCTCCTCGTCGCGGAACGACGCCAGCTTCTTGAGGCCTGCGTAGTCGTTGAGGTCCTTGTCCGACGGCGCGAGGAGGATGTCGCGCGCCGTCATGCCAAAAGACTGCGGGGACGTCTCGCGGTAGCGGAAGGCCATGGCGCCGCCGCCAGACGATGACGGGTTGAGAACGTCGTGATGGTCGAGCTCGAGCTTGGCGTCGACGAGGGCCTCGAGCTTCTGGCGCTCCTTGCGGGCTGCTTTTTGGGACTCGAGGCGGACCCGCTTGTGGTCGGCCGTCTTCCGCTTCTTCGACGGCCGGGACTCCTCCTCGTCGTCGTCGTCATCCGCCTCCTCGCCCTGGTTATCTTCGTCGCTAAGGGACACGGCGGGCTTGCCCGCCTCGTCCTCGAAATCGGGAATGATGTCCTTGATGTCAATGTCATCGTCCCATTTCGGCTTCTTGGGCGCCTTCTTCTTGGAGCTTTTCCCGGATGCATCGCCCTCCTCTTCCTGCTCGTCTTCTTCGTCGAACTTGGCGACATCGTCTTCCATGGCGTAGTAGTCGTCGCCAAACCGCTTCTGCATCTCCTCTTCCCACTTGTCGTTCTCCCACGCGCCGTCGAGGAACTGCATCCACTCCTCTTCCGTGAGTTCCTTCCCGACAGCGCCGGCTGCTTGCCTGACCTTGCGCAGCTTCTCTTCCGTCTCCTCGAGCTTCAGCTTACGCAACCGCGCTTTTTCCTCACGCTTCTGGCGCTTTTCCTCGTCCTTCTTCTCGCGCTCGAGCTCTCGTTGGCGCTTCCTGCCAGTCTTCTCCTCGCGGCGCACGGACCTGGCGGCCGCAAAGTCACGGGCATAGGATTTCAGGACCTCGTTGCTCTTGGTGGGGTCTTCGAATCGCATGTTGTAGGCCTGCTCCCACTCGTCCGCCACGTCGTCGTCCTCGCCCTCGTCAGACTCGAAAGCCTTCCATTTGCCGCCTTCTTCAGGAATCCAGGCTCGAGATGACATGAAGTTTGACAGGAAGGTCTCCGGATCCTTGTCGGCGTTGGCGACATCTAGTTCAGGCGCCTTGATCGCCCCCTTCCTCGAAGGATGCAACCCACTCGCGTCGGCCTTTGGCGCTTCTTTGACCTTCATGAAGTTGTCGTCATCTGAGTCGTCCGAACCGTCGTCACCCTTGGTGGCCTTAATCTCTGACAAGATCGACTTCTTCAAATCATCCTGCTCCTGGTTGTAGGTCTTGGGCTTGTCGTCATCGTCATCGGACGCGCCTGCATCACCGCGCATAAGCTTCTCTCGTTGGTAGTCGCGCAGGAAGACAGGCTTCTCCTTGGGGGCTTTGCTAGCAGCCAACGTCTCGTCGTCTGGTAGTTGGACAAAGGTGACATCCTTGTCGTACACACGGGGATCTTTGTTTCGGATGGCGCTCAATGTGGCTGAAATCTGCGCGTCAAGGTCTTCGGTGGCGAGGAAACCGTCCTCGTCCTCGGTCTCGTTGGAAGAAGAGGATTCGTCGTCGGAACCGTCGTTGTCCTGGCCGCCGCCACGGCCGTCTTTCTTGTACTTTTCCTCCACTGAATGAACGTCAGCGCTAGATTTCTTCCGGGAGGCGAATGATTCGACTTACACCTGTGTCTCTCTTCGCGCTTTTTGTTGTGCTCGAAGCGCTTGGCGTACTCCTCGTTGACTTTGAAGCCGGATGTCTCAAGGTTGGCCCCGCCGTCGTCGGAATCAGAGTCGCTATCTTCGAGAAGGGTGCGCTTCGAGCGCTTGGCGTCGGCAGCGCCTGACTTTTTGGCCATTGCCGCGGCAGTGGCCCCGGGTGCCATCTGAGCAGTTCGTGACGAAGTTGACGGAAGATGCAAGGTCACTCGACGCAGGCGATGATACCGGAGGCCGTAGACCCCTGTGCTTTTAGAATTTTTGGCGGTGTACTTTTCTGCCGCCTCCACCTGGGAAAGCTCCCTGCGCTTTCGTCGGCGGGGCAGAAGCCGGCGCTGGCCTAACGTTTTGCCGAGGCGACACCCCGCCCAACACGCAGCCTCCGCTGTGCAGGGTGATGAGTGCCAAGGCGCTCGCCTCGTCTGTGCGACAAGCGGGTGGCTGGAGGTGTGGCAGTGGAGCACCCATCCGGGCTCTCCCTCCACTGTCGCGGCCCGTTTGCAGGTGCGGCGCAGCGCCGGAGGATGTGCTGAGCCAGCGCCTACAGCACCCTAGCCCAACGAGCACAGCGCCTCCATGCACACTGGGGCTCCAATGGTCCACGGGTTCCATTCTGTCTGAGGTTGGGAGGTCCTCGTCATCGTTGCGCCTCTTCGACCGCTACCCACTTCCCGATCTTCGACAACTCAGCGCATCCGTCACTGGCAAGGCAGCGACATTGCCTCCGAAGCCACCTCGACAGCCGCTCGCCGTGATTCTGTCCTCCTGCGTTCATCGACACCGGCTGCCACCGTTGCCGTCCCTAGATACCGCAGCTGCCGCAGGCCCCGAGTGCGTGAGATACCATGGCGGACTCCAACGCCCCCAAGCCGAGCAGCAGCGTCAAGCTCGTGCTCCTTGGCGAAGCTGCAGTGGGAAAGGTATCGCATGCCCATGCGCCGTGTGGCCTCTTCTAGACACGATGCTGACATTTGCGCCAGTCATCTCTGGTCCTCCGGTTCGTCAACAACGACTTTCAAGAGAACAAGGAGCCGACTATTGGTGGTACGTCCGTCCGTCCCCGGGCCCCCAGCACCCGGCCACATCCCGTCGCGAGCAGACTGCGCTGACCCGCGACTCGCAGCGGCCTTCCTGACCCAGAAATGCAACCTTCCGACACGGACGATCAAGTTTGAGATCTGGGATACGGCTGGCCAGGAGCGCTTTGCCTCCCTTGCCCCGATGTACTACCGAAACGCCCAGGCAGCCCTCGTCGTCTACGATCTCACCAAGCCCACGTCGCTCATCAAAGCTAAGCATTGGGTCGCCGAGCTGCAACGACAGGCCTCCCCTGGCATCGTCATCGCCCTTGTCGGCAACAAGCTGGATCTGGCAGGCGAGTCCGCCGCCGCCGCTGCCGACGGGGAGGATGCCGACGACGGCGAAGCGTCGGGTGACGCCCGTAAAGTATCGACCGAGGAAGCTCAGGCGTACGCCGAGGAGGAAAGCCTGTTGTTCTTCGAGACGAGCGCCAAGACGGGCCACAACGTATCCGAGGTGTTCACCGCCATCGCAAACGCGATCCCGGAGACGTCGCTGAAATCCGCGAGGGGGGCAGCTGCGGCTGGTGCAGGCGGCACCCGTGCGGGAGAGGAGCAGAGGGTGAATCTCGGCAACCCTAGGGAGGCGGGTGCCAAGGATGGCTGCGCATGCTAAGAAGAACGAGGACTGTGTCAGTCCCCTGCGCCCCGGGACGTTCCCGAGGCGTGCTGCTTGTTCCTGGTCTTGTTGACTGGTCGAGTGTGTCTGGTTCTGAGGCGTGCAATTCGGGAGTCCATACTGCGTTTCTGGGAGTCATTGCGCCTTTTCTCCTCGTTCTACCTCATTATACGCTTATCCTTAGATATGAAAGCAGTTTCAGGCTGACGTTTATGGA
The DNA here is from genome assembly GCA_029168975.1 of Purpureocillium lavendulum. Classification (NCBI taxonomy): domain Eukaryota; kingdom Fungi; phylum Ascomycota; class Sordariomycetes; order Hypocreales; family Ophiocordycipitaceae; genus Purpureocillium; species Purpureocillium lavendulum. Next base: position 4,041,475 of record JAQHRD010000002.1, on the reverse strand, counting down.
CCATAATGATCGCGATGCTGGCGCCAGTGCTGAACAAGGGCCTGGGCACAAGCTCTGGGACGTGACGCGACGGAGCGTCCTTGCTACTGGGGGGTCGTCTCAAGTATTAATTGTAGGTTTAACCCACCATCACGCTCTGGAAGGCTGGGTAGTCCAGTGAGTCCAGCCATCGTCGCGTGTTGCGCATCCATGGCCCGAGTACTTCTTCGTACGTGGACCAAGCTCGCCCAAGTATGATCACGTGACAGTCGCAAGCAGCCGATGCGGGCCCGCTTTTTTGCTGGCACGCGTCAAACTCCTCATCACCCAGTAAAGTTTCCTGGCCTTCGTTTGCAACAAAGCACCATCACCACTTGGCCCGGTCGTTTGTGGGCTTTGACGTGCTGCAAGCCATTAAGCCCACCCGCGCGGCCTCGTCGACCTGCGACACGCGACTTTCCCCTCCATACATCTTCTCGACTTCCACGACCGACCGACCTGCCTGCCCATGCACACGCGATAGGGAACCGGATCCCCGGCCGCCGACGACATGGCTGTGTCCATCTCCGACGCTCAGGCTGAGCTCATCAGGTATGTTCTCGCCGCCGGACTGCGACGAATACAACTTTGTTCACTTGCTGACTGCTCATCAGCTCTCTCACCCCCGATGACATCCCCATCAAACTGCGGTGCGCCATCTGCAGCAAGCTGGCAGTGAATGCCTTTCGACTGCCGTGCTGCGAGCAGGCCATTTGCGAGACATGTACGTGTTGACTCACAAAGGTCCCGAGGCGTTGTCAGGGCTAACTATTGTTCAGGTCAGGGTAGCCTTCCCCAGTCTTGTCCCGTCTGCGAGCATTCTCCCCTCGCTGCCGATGACTGCAACCCACACAAATCTCTCCGAACCACGATTCGGGTATTCCTCCGCACCGCCGAGAAGAAGAGGGAAGCCAGTCGTCCGAAAGAGAGCAAAGACACGGCATCCCCGGCTCCTGCCGATGGCCCTAAACTGCCACAGCCGGAACAGGTCTCCGAAGCTGCCCCTTCCGAGCGAGAGGCGAACGGGACATCGCACACGGAACAGAACGTCGCGCCTTCGGGCGAAGCGGCAGGACAGCTTGCTGCCAGCGAGCCCGAGCAGGTACGCGCGTCGCGATATGACGAGAAGATTGTGCCAAAACTAACAGGGGAAAAGCCTCTTGCTCCTGGTCACACAACCGACTCCGCCCCAAAGGGCCAGCACGATACCTCGGCGGAGATTGTGGGTCCGGAAGCCGCGCAAGATGAGGACGCGTCCGGCGGTGTCAAGGATTCTGAGTTGACCCTGGCCACGGGAGGAGGCGACGAAGATGGTGGTGCCGAAAACGACGACAACGACGAGACGAACAATTACGATACCAATGGCGCCAACGCCAACGGAGGATTCTCCAACAACATGATGTTCGCTGGAGGTGGCGACTTCAACCAGATGCAGATGATGATGGCCATGCAAAATGGAATGGGTGGCAACTCCTTCGGAGGCTTCCCCATGATGGGTACGACCCCAAACCCTTACCCCAGTCCCTCCCGGCCTGCGACCCATTACAATGCCAGAGCTAATGCCATGTCAGGAATGGGCATGGACCCCATGACGATGCAGAACATGTACATGAACGGTGGCTTTCAAGGCATGGGCATGAACGGCATGGGCGGCTTCGGAGGGGGTTTCGGACAAGGCTCCAATGATAACTGGAACGGTTCACAGTCGTGGAGTTTCGACCAGAATAATTACAATCAAAGTGGTCCCGGCATGGGCACCGGTGATTTTGGCAACTTTAACGCAGGATTCCAAACAGGATACAATTCGGGCAATTATGGCCACTACAATGACCAACGCCGCAACAACTTTGGACGAGGCCGAGGACGAGGACGCGGATTCTACGGCGGCGCCGGCGGCTACGGTCGAGGAGGCTACAACCAGTTTGGCGGCGGTATGGCCAACCACCAGGACCAGCAGGCATACTATTCCCAGCAAGAGCACGGCAACAACCCTCAAGGACAGATCGAGCCCGGCGCAGGAGACGGCAAGAGTGCGGACGAGCACGGGCCCAGCAGCCATGGACAGACGAGTGCCGGAAGCCTTCAGGGCAGCGGGCAGGACTCTGGGAGCGGTGGTAGTGCAGGCGCCAGCGGAGTAGCCACCCGTGAGACCCCGGGCAGTGAAGCCGCTGGAGATGTTTCCCGTGCCAGTCAGTCTGGAACCATCCGCTCCGTTTTGACTGCGCCCGATGTGCCCATCAACGCTCCCACAGGGCCCAGAGCGATGAGGCAGGGGCTGCCGAACACGAGCCTCCACCATCTCCGAGCGCGAGGCTACCAAGTGGACAGCGCCGCGCAGCCACCGACGGGACCGGCAAGTGCTCAACGGAGGGACAATGCTACGGACGGCGGCCGTCCACGGACTAGATCCCGATCTGCCGATCGTGCACGCGATGCAGCTGGCGAGGCCGTCCGTGAAGGGAGTGAGATGCGCACCGCGGACCGCGACGCGGGCAATGAGGGCAAGTCTGCGGTCAAAGACGCCGGCGAGTCACACTCCGACTCCCGCAGAGGCAACCGCAGTCCAGGCCGCAGCCGCAGTCGCAGCCGCAGCCATAGCCGTAGCCACAGAGGCTCGCAGAGACAGCGGCGTCATCGCTCTCAATCGGCTAACGGCGAGACCCATGATGACGGGCACCGGCGCAGGAAGCACCGTGGGGACCGAAGACACCGTGATGAAGACGACGAGCATTATCAACCCCGGGAGGACCGGCGTGGTGAGCAGTCGCGGTCCGCATCCCCGGACGAGTCCAGAAAGTCGAGTCGACGAAGCCATCGGGACAAGGAAGATGACCACGAGAGCCGCAGAGATCGGGACAGACGTCGCGAACGGGATGACGACCGGCACAGGTCGAGCCACCGCTCTCACCGGGACCGCGACCGTGACCGAGAGTATGACGACTCACGACGCCGTGACAGGGACCGGGACCCCGACAAGGACCGCAAGGACCGCAAGGAGCGTCGCCGGGAACGAGACCGCGAGAGGGAGAGCCGCCACGGCAGCAGCAGCAGACGGCAGTCGCCAGCTGCGGACAAGCCTTTTGAACCGCCCAGCGGGCCACGAGCCCTGGACGGGCGTGGTTCGAGCTCGCGCAACTCGCACGAGCGCGCAGACCGCGAGCGGCACGGCTCCCACGGCAGCAACAGCAAGGGCGGCACGCCCAAGGACGTGCACACACTCGAACGGGAGGCGCGCAACCGCGAACGCCTGGTGAAGGAAGCGCAGCGCATGGCCATAGCTAGGACGGGGGGCTCCAAGAGAAACCGCGATGATGACGACGGTGGCGACGATGACAGCAGTGGCCGAAAGAGCCGACGGACGAGTCGGCGCAGCGACACGAGAGACGGCGGTGGTGACGAGGATCGCATGCGCAGGCTCGAGGCGGAGCGCGAGGCCGGACGCTGGGGATAGAAGTCGCACGACGGCTTTTGCGGAAGCCGCCCTACCCGTCAGTGAGTGAGCTGGCCGGTGAGCTTGCCACCACGCCTGGAGGTATCCGCGCGAGCCCCCTGCGCGTCGTTGTACCTGTACGATACAAACAAGAGCGTCGCACGCGCGTTCTTGTGGCGAGAGGCGTTATTTGTATTTCTGGGGGTTGGGTGGTCTTTTACCCTTTTTTTTTCCCCAACACGCAAGCCCATGTGGGGGGCGCTCCGGCGGCCATCCTGAGCACCGGTTCATCAAAGGAGGCGTACAAGGCGGGCTCGCGGTCTGAGGGGACGCCATTTGCTGGCGTCGGGGACGGCGATGCTAGCGGTTGTGGTGTCCGACACACAATTTCCGTGTGGAGATGTGGTTGTATATAGCGAGGATAGGGGAGACGCGAGCACATCCTCGTCGTCGTCATCGCCTCTCGATACCGGTCCCCCGCGAATCGGGGTCCGTGAATGAATGAATACCAGTGGTTGAGTAGGAAGCAAGTTCTCCCTTTCTTTCTTTTTGCTCCTGTGACATTATACGAGAGAGGGGAGAGAGAGAGAGAGAGAGAGAGAGAGAGAGAGAGAGAGAGAGAGATGTGGTAGATGGCATCCTGCCCCGGCGCGCGCGCACGCTGTCGTGCCTGTCCGCCCAGTGGGGAGACTTCCCGCGGGCGCCATGCACATGCAACCTTGATGCCTCGCTGCCCTCGCGGCGCAACGTCACACCCCCAGGCACAAGGCATGAAGAAGAGTCATGACGCCGTCTCCCACCCGCTACTTCATGCACTATGCGTGCGCAAGTACAGGAGCACCCTACAGCACACGGACTTTGAGCAGCATCCTCCCTTGTCTCTGCCGTCCCAGACGGTCGGTCGGCACAGAGCAGGACTCACGCAGGTGTTCTGTTTGGTGTCGCGATGAATAGCCGTGGACAAGCAAGGACGCCGACCTCACGATGGTAACCTGGAAGAGAGCAAGAATAGACACGCGACCCTCGATCCCGCCCTGTACGCGCAGGTTTCGGTCGTATGTACCTTCGTATTCCCATCGCGCGAGGGCGACATTGTCCGTCGTGCATCTGCGCAGTCTACATGCCCACGGGCAGACCGTCATCTCTCACCCTCCCCCTCACTCTCTCTATCGTCATGATCCGCTCTACCCCAATTAGACGCCGCCCATATGCCCAAACGTGTGGATTCCCCTCCCCATGGAGGCACCGAGTGGCCCGGCCCCCGCGAGAGCCACCGTGTCCCTCGTCTCTCCATCCAATGCTGATCCCCTGCTCGCTGCGGTCACCACAGAATACGTGGATGGTGACGCAGATTTTTTAATATATGCCCTGAGTGCGATATTGGAAGGTATCATAACTGCAAGGCGTCAGTGGCTATCCACAATCGTCGCCGAAGGAGGGGGGATTGGGGCGACGTACAGTCGTGTATAGTAACTGCCAAACGACTTTGCTATTAGATCCGTCTCCACAAACTGCTCAGCTTCGTCGGCGCTGAGATGCAACTGAAAGCGCTGTCGCAGTGTGTTGGTGGCATGGGAGACGCCGACCGCAAAGCACGGCATCTTGGAGTCGCGGCCCATCATGGCGACGAGGTCAATGATGTTGTCTGCCGATCGTCGGAGAGCTGGGTTATGAATTTAGCGCACGCGCTCCCATCGTCGAGCAGAAGACCTAGCCGCTACTCACCCTGGAAAGCTTGCTTGCACAGCTTCTTGTAATCATCATAATCCGGTGATCCCAATCCACCCAAGACGTCCACGTACTCATGCGTCAGCTTGAAGGGGGCCGCCTCGAATCCAACCGAGCCCGGAGAATTGGACAGCATGAATCCAAAATCGATGTGAATGATGTGGCCCTCGCTGTCAATGAGGACGTTGCCGTTGTGGCGGTCCTTGAGCTGCAGAATGTACGAGATGATGCTGTACGCGGCCAGCGATCGCTTGAAGGCGTCGACGCCGGCGCGGTACGGCTTGCTGTCAGGCTGGCCAAACGCCTTGAGGAAGTGGTCCCTCAGGGTCGCGATGCGCTGCCGGGGGTTCTGGCCAGACTCCACGGACGCTAATGTCAGACTGCGCTTGAGCGAGTGAAGCGAGACGCCGTTGGTGATGGTCTCGATGAGGCCCGACGACTCGCCCGTCACCAGGATGCGCATCCGCTTGACCCACACGTCAACGCCTGCGTCGACCCAGATCTTGTGGCAGACGTCGATGAGCTGGCAGGCAAAGGCCTCTTGCCGCAGGTCCGCACCAGTCTTCACAATGACACTGACAAGGTCCCAGTTCTTCATCCAGCCGTACGGCGACGACTTGCGGATGCGCTCCTTCTTGGCCTCCCATGCCTCTCCAAAGACGGCCGCGCTGGGATCATCGCGATCGCCGCGTCGTTGCACGCCGCCCGTCTTGATGTCGTTCTCCATCCTCTCCCTGCCTGCGCTAGCATTGAGCGTCGCATCGATCGGCGCATCCGTCTCGAGGTCCGGGTTGTCTGTCGGCGTGATGGCCCCAGTGTTCGTCCGTGCAATGATGGTGTCAAAGGTCGGCCCGTGCTCGTCCGTCTCGAAGCTCTGCTCTTCCAGGCTCTGCATGCTGGCGATGATCTTGGCCCGAATGGCAGCCACCTCTTGTTTCGGTCGCTTGCCGCTGGTGGCATCGAGCTGTGCGAGCATCTGGGACGCGGTCCTCATGTGCGTGGCTAATGCCGAAAAATCAGGCTGGTCAGCAGACGCAGTACGTGGCAGCGTCAGAGTCATCTTGCGACGGCCTCCTGGGCTGCTCGACCTGGACCTGGAGGCCCCTGAGGTCCGTGGGGTGGCCGCATCCAGCGTCGTTGACGACGTGGTCGCTCCACTGGAGAGTCTCTGAGTAGGTTGTGGCTGATGCTGTCTTGCAGAATACTTGGTCGGGGAATCCTCTTCGCCTGTGAGGAGTGGCGAGCTACCCAAGTCGCCGGACGTGGGCTCAAACACGCTGTCGATGACGGGCTCAGGCGGTGGCGTACGGACCGCGTGCGTTAGCCGTGGCGTTTCTGACGACAGGTCGAAGAGGCGGCGAGAAGTGCCGTTGGCGCCTGCCAATGTCGTGAGCAGTCTCTGGTTGTCTGGCGTGGTGGGATCGAAGGTGAAGTCATCTCGCAGCACCTCCACCATCATGAGATACGGGACCTTCTCGGCGCTGTTCAGAACCGTCGCCTCTGCCGGGTTCAGTCGCACTATCCGGTGATGGCGGCTCTTTCCTGGGGATCCATTCACCAGGGTTGGAGGACAGATCACCGGTATGTCGATTTCTGCGGGCAGGTCCCGGGCGATCAGCGCCAGCTCGGCCCGCAGAGCGCTCATCCTGGCAGCCTTTGGGACGATGACAAGCCGGTTTGAAATACCCTCCAGGGCCGTCAGGAACTGAGTCTGTGACCTGAAGTAGTGCGACCGGAGCATCCTCGTCTTCTGGATCGGCGGAATATCATCCACATTGAGGAGCGCTTTGTGGTGATGCGAATGGCGCCGGTTCAGGCTGCCTTCCCGTTGCCGTTGCGAGACGCCGGCCGACACGGGCGTCGACGGCCTCGTCGTCGGCCTCGGAGACGGCAGAGGAAGGGACGCGGAGCTCAGCCTGGCCTCGAGCGACTTCAACTCCAGCGCGGACGGCCTCTTCGATTCTGTCGGCGTTTTGGACCTCGGGGTGGGCGACACGGAGTGGCGCGCCGAGCTCCGGGGCGCCGAGAGGTGCGTGTCAGGCCCCTTGGCGTCCGGTGCGCTAGACTTGCGCACTTCCTTGGCTCGCCTGGATCTCGACGTGGCGGCAGTCATGGTCTGGGCCCTCGTGGGTTTCGGCGTATCGTTGGCCTCGGTGGCCACCTCGGTGCCGATGGGCCGTGGCTTCCGTGCTTGCGCGACAGCTAAAGGACCGGCCCATTGAGGGATCATTGGCAGCGCAACGCTGGCGAGGACGAAGCTGGACAGGACCGTCACGGGAAGAACGTTCTCGGTGATTTTTCCATGGCGCGCGGTATCCGCCAACCCGAACACAATGTGCTGAACCTTGTTGTAGACTCGACGGCAGGTCTGGAATGCGCCGGACTGGGGGTTCGACGAAAGATCGTGGAGATACGTCTGGAACAGCCAGAATGTCTGCGCAAAGCGTCAGTCAGGCTCCTTTTACTGCCAATGGGGCGCCGCGCGGCACCGGCTCGTCCTACCAAGAGCGCCGCCGTGACCGACTCCTCGCAGAGGTCCAGCAGAAACTCCTCGAGGGCCATGGACTCATTGTCGACGCTGATGATGAGGTGGCATAGCTGCGGCAGGAAGAACTCGATGTCCTCGTAGGGGAACTGCCTCAGCTTGTTGCACAGGACGTAGTGAATTCCCACATGGTCGGCGTAGCGACTGCACGAGGTCGGGGCGACATGGCCACGTATTAGCGACGGGACGGGGTCGAGGCGGGGGATGCGCCGGAGGCCGCGGAGAAGCAGCAACTCACGAGAGGTACGAGACGGAAAGGAAGGGATTCGAATTGAAGACGTCGGAGTCGAGGAAGCGCTGCAGCAGGTCCCACGACATTGGTGCTCGTCGCGCCCGGACGCGCGGAGGGCGGGCGCGGAGGCACAGGCGTTAGGGGAAGAAACGGCGGCGGCGGCGGCGGTAGAGGTGCCTCATGAGCTAGGACGGGGCGACGGAGGCGACGAGAAGCGCGTTGGCATGACGCTCGGCGGCACGGACGAGGACGGGGGTGTGGAGGTTCACGGCGCGATGGCGGCGGGCGACATCCAGGGGAGGCCGACAGCTGAGGGAGTCGAGCCGGTTTCGAATGCGGTTGCGGAGGGGGAGAAAGGCGGACGTGTGGAAGGTGAGGTAGGTAGGTATGGGAATGGGAAGCGGGTTCACGGACCTTGGGGTTGAAGACGGGACGGGTGGACGGCCCAGGCATCCCAGGGCATGCGCGCGGATGGTGTCGACCTGTCCTTTGCTCCACGGGCGCTACGAACAGCGCGGTGGCCAGCCGTTCAGCGGGCGGGTATGGGCGCCGAAGGGGTGGCTGCTGCCCCACTGGGAGGACTCCAGTGCTCCAGCTCCAACCGCAACTCCCCGAGGGCCCCTGGGCTCCTCCCTGTACCCGACCGACCATCCACCCACCATCCATCGTCGCGAGGCCTTCCAAGGTTCCGTCCCTGCTGCCATTTCAAAGTAGCGGCCCGTCGCCCCCCTCCCGTCCTCTCTTCCATAAGACCACCCTGGACCCGTCCGTCAAATTACTGGCCGTGATGCCGTGCTCCGCAAAGCTGGCAGGTGGGCGTCCATCCCCCCAAACAAGACCGACCCCGCTTGCTGGCCGAAGGGAGCATAGGTTGTGGGAGATATGTGCGACGACGACGGACGGCCTACCTCTTCAGCTAACGGCGGTGTCTCTGCCCAGACCGCTCGTCGTGTCTGATGGAGCGCAGATCGCCAGTGCGAGTAGTAATGTGTAGCCCCAAAGGTACCTAAGCAGCCAAGAGAGATTGCTAGGGCGGTCTCGGTGTTGTGAGTACTTATGGTTTCCCGCGGATCGGGACTACAGATGACAGATGCGGTATCGCGAGGTAAAAAGCAACGACGAACAGGGCAGAGGGTCATGGCCTCCTCCTGACGGAACCTCAACTCCTGCAGTCTTGAAATCAAGCCGGGCCGTCCTCTACGCCTTCTCGGCTTGGGGCCATGGCGGAACCGCTTGCGCTCACACGTCTGCCTGACACGGTGGTCAGGGCCCGGCAGAGCACTGTAACGTCATGAGCACCACAATGTCAAGGTGCGTTGCTTGTTGAAATGTAAATTCATGCTTGGCTTGTGGGCAGTACGGATCCCACGACCAAAACATCGCTAGGCGCTTGTCCCTCGGGCGCCCAAGATGCCCCTTTGATTGCTCCCCAACGCCGTGATATGTGTGTAGGTAGGTAGTAGTAGCCCTTTTCCTGCAACGCCCGTCATTCCTGTCATAAGGTATCCTTCGTAAAACGCGACCGAGTCGCCCCCCTGTCCCCCTTTACGCCTTCTTCTTGCGGGCGCCTCCTGCGCGACTCCGCTTCTTCGGCTCGGAAAACTCTTCGTCGCTCTCGCTCTCGGCCTTGGCCTTGGACTTGGAGCCCTCCTTCTCGTTCTCGACGCGGCTAACGATCTCGCGCAAAAAGTCCCACTGGTCGTCTGTCTCGACGACTTGCTTCAGCATCGGAGCCGTGACCCGCTTCGACCCTTTCTCCTTGGCGACGTCGGCGCTCTTGGTCACGAGCTGGATCATAAAGAGCTCGAGGGCCTTGCCGACGGCAATGGGCGTTTGCTGAGCGACCTTGCCCACCTCTTCATCGGCTTGCATGATCCTCTTGATCCTGGCCGTGGGAAACTTTGTCCGCACGGGTGAGGGCTCAATGGCCGGCGGGGGCGGCGCCGCGGCGGCTCGGCGCGGAGGCATGTCTGGCTCGAGCTTCAGGGGCGATGCCTGGTGCGGTAGCGGCCCGGGTTCGGGATGGTAGAGCGCTTGCTGCTGCGGAGGTTGCTGGAGCCCGGCGCTGGACTGATCTAGAGGGTGGCCGGCGAAGTGGTGGCTGCTGCTCGGCTCGCCGTATGGCCCTAAGTGGTGTTGCTGAAAGCCCGGCGCCTGGAGCGTGTAAGGCGGCGAGGCGGCGCTGTGCTGCGCTCCCGGAGGCAGGTAGGGTGGCTGCCCGTACAGCGGCAGCGGCGGCGGTGGTGATGAATACGACGATGCGAACTCGGACTTGATTGCCTGTTGCTGGTGCTCGAGCCCGTACTGGGGCGGATGCTGATGTTGATGTTGATGATGGTGGTGATGGGAATGGTGGCCGGCGGCAGCTATCGGCGGCGCGTAAGAAGCAGGGGAGGAAGAGGAGTCCGGAGCGTAGTCGTAGGCGACGGCAGCGGCGGCGGGCGGGTGCAATTTATGGTCGTCGCGAGGCGGATGGAGTTGTTGCGATGCGGGCTGGGTGGGGCCGCCCGAATAAAAAGACGACAGGTCCGGCGACTTTGGCGCGTACTCGAAGGAATTATCATCTCCCGACATTTTTGCAGGCAGGCGCCCACCTGGGCAGTAGGGCGGCGGGGCGGCGGGTAGGCGCCACCACCTCCCGTCGTCGTTGGCGGGGGCTGGCAGTGCGCTGTGGCGGCGTGTTCCCTGCCGTGCAGGTGCTTTGGGGCTCTCGGGCCAGTTGGGTTTTTTTTTGGCTGCCCGCTGTGCGTGGGTGTGTGTGTGTGGAGGGCTTTGGCCAACGTCCGAAGGTACCTCACTTCCAAGGTTATGTTATGGAGCTCTGGCACGGCGCGAACCAGGCTGGGTTCAAGGGGGTCGCACAGAGAAGCTCCGCGTGTTAGTGAAGGTCCCGTCGTCCTGTCGCTGTGCTTTTTCGCTTCCAGTTTGTAGGCACCCTGCTCAGTTAGGTCCCCGTTGTTGGTCAGCTGGGCAAACCAGGCGGCAACTGAAGTGCTGGCTTCTCAACCGGGCACTGAGGTGTGTGGCTTGGCCTGGCCTGGCCTGGTCGGGCCTGTGTCCCGACAGTGGGCTGGTTGGCCACGGCCGTGACGCGACGACGGCGCACCAGGCGGCCAGGTGGGGGGGCCAGCAGACAACCGCGACACGACAGCGAACCGATGATCCGCTGCCCACCCTATGACGCTCCACCAGGGTTGGCACGCCGGGCTGCGTGTAAGTGGCTCCCGTCAGTCCCGTCCCTCCGTGGTCACAACTCGTGCGGGAGGCAGAGACAGCTGCCCTTGCCTGTGTCACCTAGAACCAGGCTTTTGGAGCTTGACGGCAACAACCTTGCTCCGAGCGGTGTTTTGAGGGCAGGTGAGGCTGCCGTCGGTGGACTGAATTGCCCGAACGGCAAGCGGTGGGACGAGTCGTCGATTCGATTCCAGAACGGCCAGCCCGTAGCGGTTCTGCAGCGCCCCAAGCTGTTGGCCACGCGTCGCCGCGCTCGACTCTGGCACCGCCAGATGCTGCTCGCTTCGACGAGCTAGAATGCGATGAATGCGACGCTGCGCGAAGCTGACGCGACGCAAAGTGGTACGCACCTCCCAGTGTCGAGGAAGCCCGACTGCTGGGGTCGCAGGGGAGGGAGGCGCGGAGAGGGGCCCGCCCAGGGGCGTGCGTGCAAGACCCAGACGGCGACAGATGGAGTCCCGCCTTGCAGGTAGCAATCCCGGAGGCCTGGAGTTTCGAGGGGGCGCTGGATGGGGCCGTCGTCCGTTTAAATCAACGACCAGCAGGTCCCGTCAAAACACGAAGCGAGGCCGGACGGAACCGAGGCCAGATGAGGGTCTGCCCAGGACAAGGTACCTTGGGCAGGCAAGGTAGCTGGGCTGGAGGGGGAGATGGGGACGGGAGGGAAGGCGGCCGGCTGGAGCTTGGGAGCTTGGAGCTTGGAGCTTGGAGCTGGAGCTGAAGGAAGCTAGGTAGGTTGCTTGGTTGGTACACCACGGGAGCTGGAAGGTGCGCGCCAGCTGCTGGCCATGCTCGGGCAGGAGCGGCGGCCTGGCCAGAGGGAATGCCGGCCGTTTATATGCGCATCGCGGGGGGGGGCTTGCAGCGGGCGGCGCTCCGGAACGGGGGCTCGACGACAGGCTGGGAGGGCTCCTCCGTTCAGCAAACACCCCCCGTCGGCCTTCGCTGGGCGGGCTGGGGGGGGGGGCGCCTCGTTTTCGGGGGGGGTTCCAGAGGGAGGGTGGAGGGGGGAACGGGGGGCTTGGGGGAGGGGGGTGCTCGACTTCCGAATCTGGTAAGCGCCTCGTGCATCTTCACTTCTCTGCGCCTGCGTCCTGGTAGTCCGTCTCAATCTTGACTTCCATCGCGTCTCCACCGCCGTCCAGCCAGCACGATTCCTCGAACGAGCCGGCCGCCTCTTTTCCTCCCCTCCATGCCCTCTGTCTGCCCTCCTGCTCCCGCGCCGTCCGTCGCCGAACCCTGAGGTGCCGGTGCGCCGTCGCTGCCCATGCACGCCTTCACGCGCGTGTACCACGGCCCGGCGCGCTCTGGCCTAGCAGTAGCCAACCGGCGTTCACTGCATGCTGCGGCTGCTGCTACTGCTGTTTGCCGCCGCTGCTGGACCTGCGACTCCTGCCTGTTCGCTGCAGGACAGGCGCCGCATGTTTCACTCAGCCGCAGCCACCGGGGCGAACATGATCAAGCTTCGGAGAACTTCGTACCTTGGCTTGCGCTGTTGCCTGTCTGACGTCGACGCGCCCTGTCTCCCGGAGCTGGGTGCCTGCATGGCGATTGCATTGCATACCGTACCTACCATAGTGCTCGAACATGACCAAGCATGCCACCACGGCTGGCTGAGGTGGCTTTGGCTGGCTCCGTGGCCGGCCTGGTCCAACCAAGCAGGCCAAGCGTGACCTGCCACAGCCTATTCCACGACTCACCTGCGACACCCCGCCGGCATCGACCTGCTTCAAACTTCGCTCCTCGCATCCGAGTCTCACGGGCCTCGTTCGTCCCACCATGGCGCTGGGATGCCGCGCGTCGCGAACAAACGCGTCGCCCGCGAGTGTATGTACTCGTATGCCCTTGGCTGTCGAGAACCTGCCCGTCGGTCCCCCCAGGTACGTCGGCCACCACAGCGTCTCACGGCGCTGTGACCATCCACACCTCACCCGTTTCCCGCCTCACGACCATTGATGACACAAACACGAGCTTAAAATCACTGAGCTGGCCAGGCGGCGACGGAACCGAGTCTTGCTTGGCTCTGGGTCCAGACCCGTGTCTACCCTATCTGGCCATATCTATGACTGTTTACTTGATCTAATCTGAGAGTCGTCACAATACCATTTTCCTTGTCGAACCGTCGCGGTTGCCGGACCCGCTTGCTGATTTGGGACACGATAGACCGCAGCCCTTCCAGCCGCTTGTCCGCCGTGCTGGACAGGAAGAGCGATACAACCGGCCAGGCGTGGATGCCGCCGTCAAATCGCACCGCGTCGACCTCGATACCCAATTGAGCTTGCAACTTGAGGAAGTCTTCGGCATCGGGCGCAAAGACTTCCTCGCTCCCGTACACGACAAAGTATCCGCGTTGCGGGCTCGCGCTGAGCCATAACGCCTTGTCCGTGCATGACCCAGGAGATGCGGGTGCCTGGTTTAGCATCGCGCCGCCCGCGTACTCGTGCGCGTATTTCCAGAGCGTGCGCCTGTCCAGAAAGTCCACCTGCGATGGGAAGTGCCGATATGACATGAGCGTAACCCAGGGCGATATCAGCACGGCAGCCAGCGGAGTATCGAGCTCTGGGGCCGAAAACTCGGACAGGCCGCCGTTGATGACGGTTTTCGTCCCCCTGGTTTTCTGGTTGGCCCTGCGCCGTCCCAGCTCTTGCAGCAGGCTGAGTACGAGCGTTCCCCCGGCCGAGTCCCCGGCAACGCAAATCTTTGAGGCATCTGTGACCGCGTCCAGTGCATGCTCATATCCATCCATCGTCTGGAGCATCTGCGTCGGATAAATGTCGTCCGGCACTAGAGTGTAGTCAAGCGCGAAGATGGCGGGGTTTTTGTGCCCTGCATCTACGAGCAAGTGATGCCAGGCCATGAGAAACTCAAGATAGAAGTAGCAGGAACCGAGCGCAAAGCCGCCTCCTTGTGGCAGGTCAGCAAAGCATCGGCTACGCCCGAACGGCTACGCCAGGGTCTCACCGTGAACATAGTAGACAACGAAGTCAGGGGCCGCTTCAGGGTCGTGCATAATCCATACGCCTTTCGTAGCCCTGGCGCCCTGCGAGCGCTCAGCATACAGGCTCAATGATGCATCGCAACATGGGTGACTATACCTTGCCGATGGTTTGTTCCCGCCAGTAGACGGGCCACTTGAGGAATCCATGTCTCAATGCGCGCCAACGGAGAAACGGTAGGGCGACTTTCTTGGAGAAGAAGACCCTGCCGATGTTGGCTGGCAGGTTCTTGAACGCGTACCGCACGCATCGGATGACGACGTCCTCAAAAATCGAAGAGCGCTTGACGAACGAGGGGGGAGCATCTGGGGCAGCCCAGTACCGATCTCTGAAGAAACGATACGGAAGTTCGAGCACTGTTCGCGGTGAGATCTTTGTGAGAATCATTGTCATCGCGCGCCTAGGGCCGCCGGCGGGGGTGGGGGTGTTCTCACGGAGGAATGGAAGCATGGGGAGGACCACAAAGGTGGTCCGGAAGAAGCCGACGTGCCATATCAGCTGGGGCGCGAGGAGGATGCAGAAGACGAGGCAGTCTATCAGCGAGACTGGGCCAAGGATCATGGCGATGGTAGGAACCCGGCGTCACTCTGCTTGTAAGAGCCAGGACGTCACGCGCAGCGCGCAGCTAGTCTCGGTCTCGGCTCAGGCACTCATGGGGCCAACGAATGTGATGGACGGCGGCGAATATTTCAATGGCGCAGCGAGGTTCGTTTGCGTGTGTGAGATGAACAATGCTCAGAGGAGGTCGGAGAAGATGGTTGAGCTGGTGTTGATGGGAGTACCCGGACGTTGTGGCACAGGTGGGCTTACTCGATTCGGCGGCCGCGGCGATGTTGGTGACGTCGTTCAAGCAAACACCGCCACAGGGTCACCTGTATTCTTCTTTGTCCGTCATCGCCAAGACACCGCAGCCAAAGCCATGAAACCGACCGCGTGTGCATGAAAGCCCTCGCCTCGTCGTAACCCAGACTACAGTCGTCGCAATCCCGTCCACGAACCTTCGCAGGGACGCGATGAGGCTATGCGTGTCAGAGCTCGCTGGCGCCTCAGGGTAGGCGCATCGACCGCGTCCGTTAGGGCCGGCCGCTGTCCGGCTCGTGTCCGGGGGTCTTACATAATACCGCCGCCGCCGACGCCCGAGCCGTATTGTTATGCGCCAGCTACGAGCACGAGTAACGTGGTTCCATGCGCCGCCCGAGTTGCGGTGTCCCGGCGTGAGACTCATCACCACCTCTCGACACCACTTTCGCTTTGCTCCAGCAGGCCCCGCGGTGACGCCTTGGGGTATTTGAGTGAGACTTCGGGCACGCGCCGCTCCGTCCGGACTGCAGGCGGAACGCATTGTCCGTCCAACGCCGGTTTCTCCCTCGCTTCAGACACAATGGGTGACGACATGAACCGGGAGACAGAGGGTCCGGAGGAGACCCCGTTCCCTCTCACGGCCGTGGACAAATGGATCCTGTCACAGACGGACGAGGAATTTAAGCTGCACGATTGGGAGGACTTGAGGCAAATTATAGGTGAGATTCCCCGTTGGGCACTGCGGTGAGTCTTGCGGGGCGTTAACGCCTGGGTGCGCAGAGTCCAACAACTTGTCTATTCTCAAGCGCAAGCCCTCAGACCTCCGCCGGTACATGAAGTGGACGGCCGAGACCAAGGCCGCGTATGGCTCTATGACCAACTACATTCTCACCCACCGGCTGCCCAAGAGCTGGGGCCAGCCCCCTTTCACGCCCTCGTCACACATCCCCTTCGAGGACCCCTCCGACTTCAAGGTCCTCCTCAACGACTGGCCCTATGGACTGGAGCCAAACATCACGCACATTGTCGTGTGGTCGCGGACTCTCATCCCGACCGACGGCGAGACGGGCGACATGACACCCACGAGCAGGAGGCAGGTCGGCGACTTTGTCAAGAGGTACTTTGTCGACACGCTTGGCCCGGGAGGCGACAAGCAGGTGCTGTGGTTTAAGAACTGGGTCGCGCTCCAGAGCGTTCGGTCGCTGGAGCACATCCACGTGCTGGTGCGCGATGTCGACGACGACACCCTGGAGCGGTGGTCGGGAGAGCGGCCGAAGCGTAGCGCATAGACGTCCCCGCGCGTCAGACAGCATAGAATAGAATCTAGAGGCTCTGGGCACACACGGCGCGCCTATGCGGCCCTTCTCGAACGACGGTTCCCTTGAGGCGCCGCCGCGCCCTGACCGGCGCCCGGCGCGCCTTGCATCTCGGCCATCTTCTGTCGGCCCATGCCGAGCAGCCCAGCGCCGAGGTAGATGCCGTACGCGGGGATGATGGACCAGAGCACCCAGCCCCAGTTGCCGGCGAACATGACGACGACGGCGCACGCCCACGTCACCCAGATGACGTCGAACATGTATTCGGTCAGGCCGCGGGCGCCCATGTCCTCGCCGGAGCTGCGCAGCGCCTTGGTGGCCGGGTCATACTTGGGGCGGCCCGAGGCCTCGAGCACGTACTCGCAGATGAAGGCCGGGGTCGAGAAGAGGCCGTAGGCGACGAGCGAGCGCGGGGCGACGAGGAGGTGCCACACGAGGAAGATGGTGTTGACGACGAGGCCCGTGAGGTGCAGGCCGTTGAGGGAGGCCGCGTTGCTCTTGGCGAGGTCCTTCTTCGCCTTTTGCGCCATGGCGGGCTGCTGCTGCGGGCCGCGCTGCGGGAATGGATCAATGTCTGAGCGGATGAGCGGGCGTGGCTGGGAGGGGAGCGTCGACGGAGATGTTGCGGTCGTGCACGTGGAGGATGGGTTGTCGCAGGTTGAGAGCGCGGCAACGATGATGACACCTTGGTGGTGGGCAGTTGATAGCTTGGTGGTCAGTGGTGGGCTGACAGGGCTCAATGGAAGCGGGCAACCTCCACTACTAGCTCCTTGCAGCGTGCCCGGACGACACGCGGGAGGCTGGGTCGGGTCCATGGCAGGGCACCCGACCCCGGGCTCACCACCGTGATGGAACCCCCAGCGGGTGGTTGGAGCCCCCATGCCCCCGGGCATGCTCGCATGCTGCAACTACTCTCGCTGGCCGGGCTGCCGGTCCCCACTGTTTTCTCAGGTTGCTGGGCAGAGACAGGCGGCGAACGGTCACGCCTCGGCCAATCAGAGGCGCGCTGCGAACAACAACTGCGCGCCGGCGCCTGCCCCGGCTGCGGCTGGGCTGCTGAGGTGGGCTGGGTGAACGCTGGGCGCTGGTGCAGGCGCTGCCTGTGCGGGAGGTGTTCCCGCCTTCTTCCCAAACACTGGATCACGACAACGTCCTCCCCCGTCGTCAACCGACAAGCCCTCGCCCTCTTTTGCTCAGCCCGAGGCGTCCCTCTCTGCTTCGCGCGAAGCTGACGCCACGACAGCCGGGCGCTCTGCGGTGAGACGTCTCTGCTTTTCAGTCTCCCGCGAGCAGCAGTAGCAGCAGCACGGGTAGCTCTCCCTTGCCTGGGCATCCCGCCGCAACCGTCCAGGCTGCCTTGCGCGGACCCACCCAAGGCAAGCATTCACGATCACCGCCGGCGGGCTCGAGAGACGTCCGTCTCCTCTCCCTTCAGCCTCTGGAAAGAGCGTTGCAGGAACCGTGGGATCTCCCTTTGACGGCTTCTGGCTTCTCGCGAATATCCCACTGGCCGCCATTTGATCAAGTGCTCCGGAACCATTGGCACCGTCTCTGGCACAACAAACCCTCGACCGACGCCGACCCCGACGACGAATATCTCACGATACGCCGACACAGCTTGCTGCCAGCTGCTCTCCCACAAACGACACGACGAAAAACATACGCATTCTGGAATAGCGATCCGCTGCAGCTACCATCCACAGTCTGCTCCGCATCGACGGAACCCATGGCAGAATCACGCAGCTAAGCGCTCCATCCTTCAGCTCGGAACACCCCTCGCCCGGCTGGCCTCGTCTTGCTCAGCATGGCGCCCAACCCAGCCGCCGTTGGGGGACTTCTCCGCCAGGTAATACACTACCATCTGGACAATGCTGCCTACGAGAACGCCTTGTTCTTCGCAGAGCGGCTCGCCGCCCAGGACCCCAAGTCGACCGAGGCAACATACCTTTACGCCCTATGCCATCTCCGGGTCGGCGACTATAGGTCGGCTTATGACGTTGGCAAGCCCTTGGGCTACAGGGGCCTCAACCTCAACTGTGCTTGGGTTTTCGCGCAGGCTTGCCTGGCCCTCGAGCGTTATAAAGACGGCATCGTTGCGCTGGAGAAGTCACGCGGACTGTGGTCGCAAAAATGCAGCGTCGGGAAGCATTCTGCTACGGGGCGCACCGGCGCACCCGATATTCCCGCGGTGCTGAACTTGTTGGGCAAGTTGCATCGCGGATACGGAGACAAGAAGAAGGCTGTCAGCTGCTTCGAGGAGGCGCTGAAGAAGAACCCCTTCATGTGGGATGCATTTACGGCACTATGCGACATGGGCATCAATGTGCGGGTGCCGAATATCTTCAAGGCCAACGAAACCCTGCTACACAGCTTCGAACTGGACGGGAACGCCGGTTCCGTGGAGAGCAGGGAACATCTCGGCCCGAGTCAACCGGATCCGCTATCAAAGAGATCTATGATGCGAAACGCCCCTTCAGACATGGTTGATCCTTTCCATGTCAACTTCGCGGGCGCGGACTTGCCCAATCCCACCGTGGACATGCTCACCGAACCGGGAGAGGACTTCATGTCCAAGATCCAGAACGCCAGGCTGAGGCTTGGCGTATCGACCAATAATCAGTCCAGTATGGATGGGCTGGAGACGCCTACGGGCCCATCGGTGACGGACGTCTCTGCAACTCGCTCCGGGTATTCCCAAGAACCGCCACAGGCACCAGCTCGACGAACCCGCAACGCCCAAGGAATTGACACTGGCATGGAGGCTCCGCCGCGGATGAACTATCGGCTCGGCACGGCAAAGCGAGGTGTTCGTGGGCAAGACAGGAGCCAGGACCAAACCGTGGAGCTTATGTCGGACGCACCAAATGTACCGACGGCGGCTATGCGCTCGGGCGCCGTAAACACAGCCGATAGGAAACGAACGCTGTCGGGGCACCCTGTCGCCCGGTCCGCCGGTACCGAAGAACCAGCGGCGCGGCGGAGCGCGCGATTGAACATGTTTAAGTCGTCGACGAAAGCGAACACGGGAGGGGCGACGACACTGGCGACGGCCGCAGGGCGCGAGCTGAAGAAGGCTAGACCCCCGGTTTCACGCATCATGCGGCCGGGCTCCAGCGGTTCCAGTGTGGGCCGAGTTGTTAGCGGTAACCGAAAGCCTCTGGAGGACTATGGAGATGTCGACCACGGAGAGACATCAAGAGTCAAGGAGCCTTCATCGCAGCCGGCCATGACCAGGCCGCCAGAGCCGGATGCCGCCAAGGTGGAGGAGGCCCTCAAGTGGACGTTGGACCTCGTCAAGAAGCTCGCGAATGGCTACTACTCACTGTCACGCTTTCAGTGCCAGGAGTCGTTGCAGGCATTGAGCGCACTCCCCCCGGCTCATCAAGCGACGCCCTGGGTTTTGGCTCAGATGGGCCGAGCCCACTACGAACAAGCCTCGTACGCGGAAGCCGAGAAGTTCTTCAGGCGCATGCGCGTCCAGGCGCCGTCTCGACTGCAGGACATGGAGGTGTATTCGACTGTCTTATGGCATCTGAAGCGAGAGACTGACCTTTCTTTCCTGGCCCACGAACTAGTGGACGCGGCCTGGCACTCACCCCAGGCCTGGTGTGCCCTAGGAAATGCATGGTCCCTAGCTAGGGATCCCGAGCAGGCGCTCAAGTGCTTCAAACGGGCGACGCAGCTGGACCCGAACTTTGCATATGCATTCACGCTGCAGGGACACGAGCACGTAAGCAACGAAGAGTACGAGAAGGCCCTCACAGCTTATCGACAGGCCATTGCCGCGGACAGGCGGCACTACAACGCGTATTACGGCATCGGCCGCGTACAGGAGCGACTCGGGGCCTACGACAAGGCGTACGACCACTTCTACGCGGCGCAAGTCATCAACCCGAACAATGCGGTGCTGATTTGCTGCATGGGAACCGTCTTGGAGAAGCAGAAGCAGATGGTGCAGGCGCTGAACGCGTACACGAAGGCGGCGGAGCTTGCGCCGCGCGCGGCCCAGACTCGGTACAAGAAGGCCAGAGCTCTCCTCACGGTGGGCCAGATCGAGGCGGCACAGCGGGAACTCATGATACTGAAGGACTTGGCTCCGGAGGAGGCAACAGTGCATTTCTTGCTCGGCACGCTGTACAAGAACACGGGCGAGAAGCAACTCTCAGTGCGCCACTTCACGATAGCACTATCGCTTGACCCAAAGGTATGTCAAGATGGCACTCATGGGCTCGTGGATATGCCTGCTAACCATGAACAGGCGGCACCCAAGATTAAGGAGGCAATCGAGAGCTTCGAGGACGACATACCGATGGACGACTCATTGATGGGATGAGATGATGACGGATGGGCGCTGGGACTAAGGCGTCTAGGTTGATGGCCGCACTTGCGGCACATACATCGTACAGCATTTGTGCATTAATGGGGGACATGGCGAGGACAGAGGTCGGGTAGCAAGGACCGACAGGCATGCTGCATGGCATCGGCGTTGGCTTCTAGGCGGCGGGCTTGTGTGCGACGGACGGACGGGTGCGGCGATCGAGCGCGCGGGGCTTGTGTATAAGTAGTTGGGTAGAATACGTCGCAACAAGAGTCTTACCGCCAGAGGTTTGTGTTGGACGAGACGGTGTGCAAGTGCGATTGCAGTTTCTTCAAGGTGGCTCGACTAACATGAGTGGCGTGGCCGGCGTGGCGCGTGGCACGCTGGGCTCTGAGCCGACTGGAACACATTCGACGACGACGGATAAAAGAAATCAGAGCGTGCGACGGGTGGTGGCACAGCGTTGAACTGCACGTCGCACAGCGTCAATGTCGATGCTAGTCCATGGCTTTGGCCTCCTTCGCGATGATGATGGAGGCAAGTCGGCCCTGCCACATCGGAGGTGGTGCAGGCGACGCGTTGATTGGCCGCGATGGCGCGCCGTCAGCCTGCTGGAGCGCCTCCACACCAGCTGGCCTGCTGCAGGCAGGAAGCACGCGCCGCTCCCGCCTGCGCAGGTCCCGTTGGAGTCAGGCCCAGCAGGAAAGCTTCGGGGTAGGCGCGGACCACTCAGGGTGCCCCCGCCGCGTCCAGCGGGCACCCGGGCATTGGGCTCCCGTGAGATGGGTGTCCGCCCAGCTCCCGCTAGCTCGCCTTCCACCCATCTGCCCCTCCCCCCCTGCTCCCCACCTGAATGCCAGGCCCCCCTCCCCCTTCCTCCCCCCCCAAAACCGCGCCCAAAAGCTGCGCGCACAATAACAAAGGTACAAGGCGGCAATGCAGCGTCGCAAATCAGCAGGTACACACCATTTTTCTCGCCTTACCTACGGCGACCATTTTCCCTCGACCGACGACGCCCACCCCACTCCCCCCCAAAACAGGCATAGACCGACACCCGGTCGCGTTACTGATTGCGTGCGCGTATTTAATCAAGGACCCCCGGAGCCCCCGCTTCTTGTGCCCTTCTGGCTTGCCTCTCTCTCTTCCTCCTCCCCCCTTCTCTTTCTTCCTGCACACCACTCTCGCACGCCTCTTCCCAAGCAACGTCATCATCTCAACGCGCCTCTTTCGACGCGACACGCATCTCGAGTTACTTCTTCCCACACTTTTAGACACTCATCAACATGACTGGACGTAAGTACTATTCTTTTGAGCTTGGCTTGTCGCGTTGATGGCGTCGCGTCGCGTGTGTCCTTGATGGGAGTCGTGGACGCCGGCCGACGTCGGAGGGACGCGTCGTGGTGAAGTCGAAGAAACATCGTGATGCTAACGAGGGTCCAACAGGTGGCAAGGGCGGCAAGGGCCTCGGCAAGGGTGGTGCCAAGCGTCACCGCAAGATTCTTCGTGACAACATCCAGGGTATCACCAAGCCCGCTATCCGACGTCTCGCTCGTCGTGGCGGTGTCAAGCGTATCTCTGCCAGTAAGTCATGACCCCAAACGTCAACATCGTACCCAACGTCAGCGGCACTTAGCTAACATGATCGCTCAGTGATCTACGAGGAGACCCGCGGTGTTCTGAAGACCTTCCTCGAGGGTGTCATCCGTGACGCCGTCACCTACACCGAGCACGCCAAGCGCAAGACGGTCACGTCCCTCGACGTCGTCTACGCCCTCAAGCGCCAGGGCCGCACCCTGTACGGTTTCGGTGGTTAAGCTACTGCGCCCCGGATTGTTTGTGCATATACAGTGTCGTCGCTCGCGCGAGGCACGCGGAGTGGAGATGGCTTGGTCTTTGTTATATTGATTCGTTACGGCGTTAAGGGAACTGGGACTTGAGGACAAGGCGTCAGGGAGACGTCTTTTTACAAGGCAATGAATACCATCACATAAATCTGAACCACGCTGTCGTCTTGCCTGTGCTTGCTCTTACTGCGCACTGACATACGCGTGCAACCCCTACGTGATCCCTACTTGGTACACACAAAGAGTGGTAGGAATGCTTTCTCGCCTTGCATGCACACGCTCAAACCAGGGCGCACACGCACGGACACTTGCAGGAGTGCTCAATAGATAGCGATAGAACAAAGGGTATCGTAGCATTATCGTCTAGTAGAATACAGGCTGTTCGCAGTCGTCAAGGACTGGCACCCCATGGTGGCCCGAGTCCACCGCCTCACAGGTACTTGCGCCCAGCGGCCGCGACCCGCGCCCTGAACACGGGACTCCTGACCTCCGAGTTGGCCCTGTAGAAGGGGCTCATGATGGCCTTGACCCAGTTCTCGTACACCTCGGTGAAGAACATCTTGATGGCCTCTTCCGTCGCCGGGCTCGTAGGGTTTGCGCCGATGGCCGTGGACGAGCGCGAGGAGCTGCCTGGTGACGGGACGGTCGGCTGGTGGAGGAGGAGGAACTTGGCGTTGGCGCCGGTGACGAAGCAGGAGATGTAGTTGTTGAAGAACTTGTCGATGCATTTCAGATACCTGATGAGCGTGTCAGCAGCGGCGTCCGCCCGCCCGCCATGCACACGCTGGAGCTGCCGCGCGGCGCACAAGCGACAGCGCGCCCAGGAAGACTCACATCTGACCCTGGCCCCATTGCACCTCCTCGGCGATGTCAAGGCTCGAGTGCAGGATGAACTGGTTCAGGTGGCGCAGCTGCTCGGTGAAGCGCGACTGGCCGTCGCCGCCCTGCTTGAACGTGCCGAACTCGTACTCGAAGAGCGGGTTGTCTTGGGTGCCGACGATGGCGAAGTAGTAGCTCATCGTGCCGGTGGTGACGAGCACGCGAGCATTCGCGCGAGCCCGATGTTCTTCTCTGTCCTGACCTTTGCTGGCCCCCTCTGTTCTGTTTGTCGGACGGCCGGGGGAGGTCGAGGAATTGGCACCAGTCGTGGCTGGCAGTTGGGGTTCCGGTGACGGGTGGGCACCTTCACAGAAGGCTGAGGTGCTGCTGGCGGGTGGTGGAGGGACGGGCTGGGCTGGGCTGGGTGCTCCCAATGGCTAGGGGCGGTTGGACCCCGCTAATGCGAGACGGCCGCCGGGAGTCGCAATATTCCGCTCCACCCGCCCCCGGCGGCGGCGCTCCGGGCCCAGTCAAGCCAGTCAATCCGCGACTCCAAAAAAGTCGACATCGCATTCCCGGCGGTCAGTGGCAGCGAAACACACCACCCGGTCGTCGACACACGCAAGCACGCCGCATCGCCGCACGACCGACACCATGTTCGGCCCATTTCGAATCACGAACCCGCTCTCGGGCGGCCTGCTGTGGAAGATCCCCTGGAGGCTGTCGCGGTTCCAGAAGCGGCGGCACCGCCTGCGTCTGCGGGCCGTCGACG
Source organism: Purpureocillium lavendulum (assembly GCA_029168975.1). Lineage (NCBI taxonomy): Eukaryota > Fungi > Ascomycota > Sordariomycetes > Hypocreales > Ophiocordycipitaceae > Purpureocillium > Purpureocillium lavendulum. Next base: position 4,017,422 of record JAQHRD010000002.1, on the reverse strand, counting down.
ACGTGGTCGCGACGCTTGACGCCGCGCTCGCCAAGAAAGGACAGACGCTCGAGGCGCTGGAGCGGTGGAAGGCCGAGATGCCGACCGAGGCGGAGATGCTGCCGCGGGACAAGTACACCATGTTCGACCGCAAGGCCAAGAAGTATCGCAAGGGCATTCACAGTGCGTCCCCACACCCCGGTTGCTCTGTCGAAGACGACGTCTATCTGTGCGTAGGACCTGGGCTGACATGTGGTTGCAGAGTTGCCAAAATGGACGAGGGTCTCACAGAGAGTCAACCCGCCGGGTTATTAGCGGACGACTGGACGGCGAGGAGGTCTGCGACCTGGACGAGTACGACAATAATCTAAAACATCGAGCGATGGCGAGGCGAGGGATCAGAAAAGGCCTCAACTGTACAACAAAGGGCGGCGGCTGGCTCGGAGGAGTCATAAGATTAACGAGTCTGGGGAGCTCCGACGCCGGCAAGAGGTCGAGACGGCGACTGTAACACTAGACTCTGGCGCAATGGCCGGCACATTTAGCATCAAGACAATCAACCCAATATCACGAGAAGAACTATTTCATTTCCATCGAGGGTATCTAATCAACCTCTTGAGCTCAGCCCAAAGACAGCACCGGCTCTATCGCACATATCGGCCCTCCTCATCGTAGTCCCTCAGCCGCTCCGCCTGGATGGCTCTGCCCACACCGCCGCGACCCTCGTCGTAGTCCTCGCGGTACTCGTCGCGCACCTGACCGCCAGACTTGCCGCGGCCATACTGGCGACCCTCCTCGAAGCCCGGGTCCAGATCTGTGCGGATGATGCGCTCGTCGAGCTTGGTGCCGCCAATGTACTTCATGCAGTCGAGAGCATCCTGGTGCGTGTAGTACTCGACGAAGCAGAACCCGCACGGCGTCTTCTGGAAGCGGTCGAGGCCCATGACGAGGCGCTTGATCTCACCGCACTTGGAGAAGAGTTCGTAGATCTGCTCTTCCGAGGTGAAGAAGGACCTGTAAATGCGTAAGCAGGAGCGAACTCGGAACAGCTCTGGAGGGTGTGCGGTACAGGTTGCCGACGTAGAGGGTGGTGGCATCGGCGAGGGGATCGACGGCGGGCTCGGGGGGCGGCTCGTTGTTGTCCTCGTCGCGGTCGCGTCTGCGCTTGTTCTAGGCGACCGTCAGCTAGGCATGATCATGACGGCAAGAGGCGGCGACCAACCCTGCTCTGGTAGTAGGCGCTCGGCCTGTCGAGGCGGTCGACGGTGCTTCTGGGAGCTCCAGGGCGCATCTTGAGAGGGAGCCGCAACGATTGCGACAGGTGCTTTTGTACACGTAAGAAGCCTCGAACGAGAAGAGCTCGCCTCCCCTGGAGTCGTCAAAGAACTGGTGAGCGACTGTGTCGTGCCCGCGGGATTGCTGGTATCGATGGGAACGACAAATGAAAAAGAAGCTGCACTGCACAAGGCTGAGTGATGCAATTGGCGATCTGGAGTTCCGACTTCAAAGGGCTGCCGTTGGCTGGTCGCTCCCGGTCGTGTGGAGCGGCTGCAGCGTTTCGCACGCGCGGCGCTAACAACTGACCAGCCGCGCTTTTGCCAGCCTGGTGGATGCTTCCCGCTGTGCAGAGGTAGGTCGCTGCACCTTCGCCCTACATTTTTTGTCGGTCCAGCTTTGCAACCTCACAACACCACCACGAGCGCCGCTCTCGCCTTTCCGTCGCCGCGAGAAGCTGGCCGTGGGCTTCTGCTATTGCCACCACCCTTTACTTTGCTGAGCGCCCGCCTGCAGGATGCCCAAGGTCAAGCACTACTCGGCCGCTTGGCTGTCGGGCAGCGCAACGGGCCATCAGCTGTTTGAACCGTCCGCCGAGTCGATTCGATCCCGCGCGCTCTCGCCGGCGTATGCGTCAAAGAAGAAGCCGGTCCCGGGACCCAGGCGGACCATTGCACGACGGGGCACCGAGGTCTTTGTCGCTGTGGGCAGGGAGATTCGCTGGGGTGATCTGGCCTACCTCAAGGATGACTGGACGAGCAAGCTTCAGTCGAGGGCACGCTCCGGCTCGACCGTCCGTATCAAGCGGGAGGATTCATATCACTCCATCGATGGCGACGGCGACATTGCTTCTGCGCCAGGGCTTCGGGTGAGCTCTCCCCCACGACCCATTGCTCATGGCCCCGTTGCTAACGTGCTGGGCAGGTTCTGAAAACACCAGTCGCAGACGACATCCGCCAGCTCATCATCTCGCCCAACTCAAACTACCTCGCCATCCTCACGACACACACCGTCCACATATGCATCGTGCCGGATTCCTCCCATCTCACAAGTGAGGACACGGGCCCGATGCGCCCCAAGATCTTCACCCTCGGGCCTACCACGCACGTCACTTCTCGCTCGCCAATTGCGTCTGCTGTGTGGCATCCGCTGGGGGTTAACGGCTCCTGCATAGTCACGGTAACGGCGGATGCTATTGTCCGCCTTTGGGAGCTATCTCCCGAGAACCGATGGTCGTTCGACGCGCCTGCTACTTCGGTGGACCTCAAAAAGCTGGCTGACGGCACCACGCTGGACCAGGACTTTGCTGCGTCGACGACGACCACCAACAAGGGCTTTTCCCCCGACAGCTTCGAGATGGAGGTGGCTGCCGCCGCGTTCGCGACTAAGGGTTCGGGCGGCTGGAATTCCATGACTCTGTGGGTCGCCATGCGTGAGGGAGATGTGTATGCGCTTTGCCCCCTGCTGCCTCAGCGCTGGGCGCCGCCGCCTACTCTGATTCCGTCTCTATCTGTGTCGATCGTCACCACAGTAGCCAGCATCGAGGATGACCCGGCTGTGGATGACAACGAGAGGCTCCTGGCTCAGCAGCAGATGCAGTGGATGGGCGAATTGGACTCACAGGAAGCGCAGATTATCGAAGGACCTCCCGGCGAACCCCCCGTTGAGGTCTTCACCAGGCCGTCCCACCCCGGGGCGATTCCAAGGCTCCAAGGGCCCTTCTATCTCGACAGCGATCCGGACACTGGTGACGACCTTGACACGACGGTCACGGACATCCTCGTCATCGGCAAGAAGACTGAAACGGATGACCTGATGATGGGCGAGGACGAGGAGCTATACGTGGATGGGGACCAGGAGGGCCTGTCACTGGCTGTCATCTGTCTGTTGTCCACGAGCGGCCAGGTCAGAGTCTACTTGGACCTCGAAGGGGTTCAGGCTCAGTGGCTGCCGCCAAAGACCAAGTCAAAGTCCATCAGGATGCCGGCGGCGCTGGAGCAGCCATCGCTTCTTGCCTTTCAGGCCATCGACACGATGAGCCCGGTCGAAGTCAACGAAGAGAGCTGGCCGCTGTTTAGCACAGATGTCATGTCCCGCTACAACTTCTTCGTCACGCACCACGCCGCCATCACGTTTGTCTCGCTTACGTCGTGGGTCTTCCGGCTCGAAGGTGAGCTGCTTGGCGATCATGAGGCGGGCACCGATTTCAGGATCGGGTTGTTGGTAAACTCGCAATCCGCTAGAGACAGATTATTTGCGCAACCAACCGCCGACATCGCCGTTCCCCTGGCTGCCGTCGTGGCCATTCGCGATCCGGACTTGGGCTATTTTCTGCTCTCTGCGACGCCGCACGATCCGATCGCCCTCACGTTTGAGACGCCGGATGTCGACCTCGCGCCCCTTCGCGCTGAGAGTCCGATACGGGAGCGCGAGGCGAGCATGGCGCCCCTAGACTTTTACGAACCTCGTCCCGTGTTCAACCCGCCTTACGCTTTCGACAAGGGCTCGGCTTTGCCCCAACTGCTTGACCTCTTACGGAAGTCGAAACACAAGACGGTGGTCAACCAGGAGGTGAAGCTGAGCCCAGTCACACTTCAGATCTTCACGGACGCGCATAAAGTGCTGAGCGACGAGACGTACCAGCTCGGGGTGGCAGCCGCCGAGGTGTTTCGGCGTTGCGAACTGCTCCAGTCGGAACTGCGCCAACAGGTCAACAAGGCGAACGAGGTCAAGGGCAAGATCGATGCCATCAGCGGGGCCAGCCGCGATAACAACGAGGCGGACGCCGTTATGTACGAGCGTCGCATTTCTGAGGCCAAGGAGCGCCAGGAGAGGCTCACGACGCGGGTGGAGAACCTGCGGAAGGTCGTGGGCAAAGCGACGACGAGGGACCTCAGCACGAAGGAGAAGGCTTTCGTGGAGGAAGTGAGGACCGTAGAGGCGAGCGTGTCCCGCCCCACGGGCGAGGAATCCGAGGCGAGGCAACGGTCAAAGCAGCTATGGAAGCGACTGGACGACGTGAAGCGTCTGCAGGCGGAGCTAGTAGGCGAGGTGGAGTCTCTACAGAGGTCTGGCGACGTGGAAGCGGTCACGTCGCCGAGCGAGCTGCGGATCCCACAGGACATACGGCGGAGCAAGCTTCAGCAGGTGCAAGGCTTACTGTCTCGCGAGACGGCCATGGTGGAGGCCGTGACGTCGCGACTGGAGCGACTGCAAGCCAACATGTACTCGTGAGAGGTCAGGGGATGACGGAGAAGGAGGACCGGGGGGGTGTCTAGGGCGGGCGTCTGGTGTATGTACGATGTACGATGCGACTGGGGGACAGATCTCTGGTCGGGAGGGCAACGGCTTGGAATAGGGTTTAGCTCACAGGGCCACATGGCTAGCACTTGGCGGAATTACAATTGGGAGTTGGACCGGACAAGAAGAAGGGATTCCATGATCACGTTGTGAGGCGCGAGGGTCGAAAGTTGGCCCAAGTCTGTCAACAAAGGGCAGCCACTGCTTTTCCGAGGGCGGCGATGGGCCGTATCGGCAGACGCTGAGCTAGCGACAAGGCGGCGAATCAAGAAAGTTTGGCCACACGGCGGCGCGCGGGGGCTGGAAGGGGAAGAAGGAGCGGAGAGGACGGCTCGCAAGGACCAAAAAAAAAAGTGAGGCTGTCGACACTCGCCAGGAACAGACGCAGGCCACCCAACCAATCAGCCCCGTCATGCTGCACCGGCACTTGGTACGAAAGTAATTGCGGTCAAGAGAGAAACGCAAAGAGCGCCTCATTGGGGGAAAGTTACGGAAAATTGTTTGGTACAGTACTTACTGTACTTCTTTTTTGTTTGGCTTTTTCCTCGCTCCCCCCCACCGCGCTCGCGACGGGGCATGAGGCGGTGATGGATGGCTGGTGGTGAAGGGGGGAAGGACATGGCAATCAGCTGTGTTTGCTCGGACGGCAGGGGGGTGGTGTGTGTGTGTGCGAGTGCGTACTTGGTACGGTAGGTGTGTCTCTGCGCGTGGCGACGGAGGGCGTTGCGCGCGCAGGCGGCGGGCTGGCTGGCTGGCATGGGGAGCAGACGGCGGCATGAGGGGAGAGTGAGTGAGTGAGAGAGAGAGAGAGAGAGAGAGAGAGAGAGCGGGAGGCAAACGTTCCAGGGCTGAAAACGCGGAGGGGCAGGCATGGGGCAGGGGGGGGAGGCCAGCTGCTTGACCAGCTCTGGTTGGAAATGAAATCCATGGGATGGCTGGCTTCACGATGACTTCACGATATTGAGAGACACGGGTGAGGATCGTGACTCGTGGTGTGGAGGCGAAGAAGGCGTTGGAGACGAGTGGAAGACCGGGAACCAACAAAAAAAAAAAGGAAGTAGAAGCAGTACTGTACTTACTCCAGGTCTCACCCACCATCTACAGACTGCGCCTATATGTCTATGCTGCCTGGCCGGTCTGGAGATGCGTGCCAACAAGATGGCCATGCCCATGCCCATGCCCATGCCCATGCCATGACATGACATGACATGCCACCGAGACCGCACGCTGCCGTCTCGCGGGTCCCGACACACCCAGCTGCAAAAATCCAGCTTTTTCCATGGTCCCAGCCTGCCACTCACTGCCATGCTGCTGCGTGCATGGGCTTTCACGCGCGTTTGCATCGACAGGGAGGGCGGGCATCCTGGCCGGGCTGGCACATTGTCTTCACACCTTTTTACTCGCTCACTCACCCGCTCTCTCGCATCTTCCCCATGCCCCGCATGCACTGTACGAGTAACGGTAATTAACGTGTCAAGTACGAAAGTACGGAGTAGGTTGGGCACTCGTCTGCTTTGCCCATGCTCTGCTGCTGCTGCTGCTGCTGCTGCCGGCGCCGCCGCCCCCGGTATCGCTTATTAGCCCGCAGGTGAGCCGTCGTTCCCTTGGCTCCGTGGCGTTTTGCGCCCCGGACCAGACGGGCCAGGCGGTAGCGAACATATAATTAATAAACCAATGCGTGCGCGTCTGCTGATGATACGAGCCGTCACCTGCTGAGGAGGAGGAAAAAAAGGGGGGGGGGGGGGGGTTGGTGTCACAAGCGCCTGCTCTGCGCGTCTACCTTTCATGTAAAGATGGGTAGAGAGAGACCGCGCGGGAGAGCGAGTGTGTGCGTGTAAGAGCAAGAGGCAGAGAGGAAGCAAGGGCCTAAGATCACGTATCACCGGCCCGCCCGACACGAGCAGCCAAGTTACCCAGCCAAGGCAATGCGCCATATGTAGGTACGAAGGAGTCTGCACGAAGTAGTCCGCAGTCGGCCATGACTTACATGTACCGATTCGCCTCCCTCCCCATGAGTTGAGATGCCGTCCGCCGCCGCCGCCCCCAATTCCTCGGCCGCATGCTACTTAGGACCTGCGTGTGGCACCCCGACCCGCATGCTTGGTTCTGATGCTCCGAATCCGTGCCAGGGCTCGCCGCCTTGGGGGTGATGGCAGCGTGCGTCGCCATCCGTCCCATCGCTGCCACCACCACCGTCGTCCTTGTCCTCCAGGTCGTCGTCTGTGTAGCTTGTTAGGTGCGGATGGCGCCGCCAAGGCTGTGTACGTATGTGCGTGTGTGCTGTAACTTGTGTGTGTGTGATATGATGGGCCCGTTTACATACGTACTTGGGGGTAGCAAACGGCAGGGACAAGGGGACCAGACATGATGCCGCCGCTGTTAGTTTACCGACCGTGGGCTACCTTGGCTCGCCAGCCCAGCCCAGCCCTGCCGCCACACACACACACGCCCCCCTTTCTTTCCCCTTCCCACCTCACGACGTCCGCGGGCCCGGCGTGGCGGGACGCGCGAGGGCCAAAGGAGCCGGGTGAGGCTTCTCGGAAAAACGCTTGGGCTGTTGGGAGATCCCGCCGCGACTGCGTCGGGGGGGAGAAGGGCGATTGGCTGTCAGGCGCGCGCCCGTGGTTCACCACACTCATCGACCGTGATGTCTCTGGTCGCCATCGTGAAGTCAGTGTGAAGTGGGACGACGGGAGAGGTGCTTCCTTCGGTGGGACAGACAGAGCCCGTGTCGACGATCAGACACACACCTCACCCGGGGGGGCGGCGGCGGCCCAGGCGGGCGAGCACAAAGCCCGCCGGCAGGGCAAACGAAACGGGCTGCTGCGCTGCCGGACTGCCGCCGTCGTCGTGGTCGATGATGATGACATGTCGTGGGTATAAGTATTCCCATGCAGGCCCCCCCCCCTCCCTCCACCGTCCCCGGCAGCTCCAGACCGCTCACACCGAGACTGAGACTGCTCGACCAGAGCACACCCACCCGTCGTCTTCCTTCCTTCTATACTTGTCGCGCTCGCACTGGCACTCGCATCCGATTTCTACCTCGTCGTCCTGCCTGCCCAATTGCTCAATTGCTCATGACGCTTTCGTACCGTCCCTCCGCGGCCCAACAAGACTCTACCACAGCGCCCGCCGACTTACACGCAATGGCGCCCCCGTCGAGCCACAGCGATAGCAGCAGCAGCAGCAGCAGCATCAGCTCCCAACCGGGCACCATATACCGTGACCTCATACAGAGTACGCCCGCCCGTCCACACAATACCGACAACGGCTCTACAGTGCCAAAGGCCATTGCACAATCTCTCTCTCTCTCTCTCGAGGTTCGCCTTTGCTAATCATTGGGGCCTGCCGCCCGCTCAGGCAACTGCCAGACGTACCTGGGCCCGCGCGCCGAGCTCGATGTCGTCTCCCAGCTCGACGCCACGGGCACGCTCTGGACGGTTCACGTCCTGCAGGTCAGCGACCGCGGGAAGCGGCGCGAACCCGTGCTGAGCGGATCGGCCGCGACGCTCCAGGCCGCCCTCGAGGAGCTGCACAAGAAGTCCGCCCAGGCCGTGGACCAGCACGTCGCGCGCAACGGCTTCGCCGCCGGCAGTAGTGCCAGCAAGAAGAAGTCGTCGCCGTCGTCGTCAGCCTCGCGGCGCAGCAGCAGTAACAACAACAACAACAACAACAACAACAAGCCGTCGTACAAGCGCTCCCGCGCACGACGCGGCCTGCGCCGCAGCAGCAGCAGCAGCGATGTCGTGGACCTGGGCGACAGCGACGGCTCCTCGTCCGACAGCGACGCGAGCACCGCGAGCTTCTGCTCCAGCCGCTCTGGCTCTGGTTCCGACACCTCTGGCTCCTCGGGGAGCCTGGGGTCCATCGTGGACTGGAACCCGCCCAAGCCCAAGACGAGAACACAGCACGGCCCTGGCGCGGGCGTCCCCTTCCCGCACGGTGGCTTGTATCGGCCTCACCACCTGTCGCTGCAGTCGCGGCATCCCGCCCCAGCTCCGTGGCCGTCCAGCAGCCTCGGCCCCGGCAATATCGGCCCCGGCAATATCGCCCCCGGACGCATGCCCGCCCCTGGCCCCCATGCGGGCGCCCGCCTCCCGCCGGGCATCGTGACGCAGCCTCCATCTGCAGAGGTCGTGTATCCGCCGCCAGCGTCGCAGCACACAAGGCCAACGCCCGGCATCAATGCTCCTCCTCCTCCTCCGCCGCCACCAGCCCGGATGCCCATGGCACCTCCGCCAATCCCGGGGAAGCCGCCTCTACAGCTGCACTTCTCGCGGCAGAAGAGGCTGCTGCATCCCGTCGTCGCTGTGCAACCGCCATCCGGGGTCCCGGGTGTTGGGCCACCCTCGTTGCCCAAGCCCAAGAGGTGCGCTGCCCCTGAGCCCCCCCCCCGCGAGCCGCTCGACGACCACCACACCGCTAACGGCGACGTGCGATAGGACCCTGGTATTGACCGTCGAATGGGAGTCTCACGGCGTGGCAACGTTTGTCGAGTCGTGCCGGCCCACCGCCGACGCCGTCCGGGACAAGGTCAGGGCGATTCTCCTCACAAAGTCCGACCAATTTGCATCGGCTCGGCTGCGCGGGCCGCTACGTCCGGACGAGGTGGACAGACTCGACGTCACCATCAAGCAAATCCAAGTGGACGGGCGAATCGTCAACCTTTGGCAGACCATCGGTGTTCTCGATGACGTATCCTATTATCTGGATCCAGAGCGTACCTCCAAGAATGGCTCGTCGGACATTGCACATGTCGTTGTGGAGGTGGCCGATCCATTAGTTTGGGATACTTGAGGCGAGAACATGGAAGGCTGTTGCAGCATCTCCCATTCCTGTTTCACGACTGAGGCTTCCCACGGACTTTCGCGCGGTGACTGGCTGGTGTCGTTGGATAGATGCTGGTGTTGTGGAAGTGCCCGGCCTTCTACATGGGGACTGACATCGACGCGTCAAGGGTTGGTTGCCGACAAGTCTGGTTGTGCGGGAGAACCCATGAGCTCGTTCAACGTGTAGAGGACCAAAGATCGATTGCCTTTATTTCTATGATGTCACTCCATCCACTTTTCAGAGCGCCTATGCGGTGCAATGGCCGTAAGAAGCGAAGTGACGGTATGTCTTGCAGACAAAGGGATGACAACAGAAGAACACACACACAAACACACACACACACGTACGGACTACTTCGTAATTACCGGAAATCCCAGCCATCTCGCCCTCGCATCCCAATTTGAGCCACCAGCTGAGACCCCCAGTTGTGCGAGAACCTTCCACCAACACCGCCATCGGCTCAGCTAACCCCGGATCTGCGAAAGGGGCAACCTGAGTCAACGCTCCGCGGCCGCGTGGCTTGTCAGATTTGATGCCCGTGCCGCAATGACCGCACGGGGTGGCGTTTGGCACATGGCAGCTGACTTATGTATGAGGGACCGCGCCATGCCTGTCCACGGCCGACAAGGATGTGCTGGCTGCATTGTGTGCACTCATGCCCTGGGAAAGTCAAGACTTTGACTACGGCCATGCCTGCATCGGGTATGCATATGCGGCCGAGCGCCGCCCCACGTCGCTGAATGTTACGGAATATAGGTTGAGCCATGCATCTCTGTACCCCCCATGTATGCAGTCAAGGCTCAAAACTCTCTCGGGGCGGGGCCACACGAGTAACCGACGTGCCACACGAGGGCGGGCGTCTTACATGAGTCGGGCATGTAAGTCGTCGTCTTGCAGAGCGCTCAACTCTCTCTAGGGGGTCGCACGGGAAGAACAAGGGTAAAGAAGCTTTGTGTCCGAACTGGGTTCGCCACCGAAAACCTCTCGCTCGAGGCCCAAATCGAAAATCTTGATCATCTGCTGGCCGGTCGTCTCAACACTCCAGTGCGGTGCAACGGCACCCATGCCGAGTCCCGGGGGCGGGGGGCGATGCCAGCGGCGCACGACATACAGCCGCAACAGCCAGTGCAACCCAAATGTGTATGCAGGATACTCGGGGTGCCCCCCGATCTCTCTATTGCTTATTTAAACGAGGGAAGAGAACACTTCCCATGTTCTTTGGCTACCGTTTTGGGGCAAAGTGGGCTTGTTTCCTCGTGCGGGACGCCCCGAACCTCTCGAGGCAGCGAACGGCAGACGGCGAAACTGGTCCATCGAGACAACAGAGGGGCTCTTGTCCGCCGCGGGCACCTACATAACTGCGATGCCAAGAGTTGCGACGAGGGAGCACATACGCGGAGACGATGCGGCTTTGGACGAATTGCTGCCGTTGGAGGGCCCGAATCTGGTGTGAGTCGGGCATAGGAACGTCGCATGGAGCAGGGCAACGATACATCCAACGGGGATGGCATGGCCCATTGCGAGAAGCGACAGAATACGCCAGATCCAAGTGACCTGTCGCAAGGCGGTGCTCGAATGAGCAGTTTCTCCTGTGTTGGTCGTTTCGAAGGCGGCAGTGGCGTTGATGCGGTATGGGTTCCGGCATGCCTCACCAACTGCCCCGATGCAAGATCTGTCGGGTGCGTAAAAGTGACGGCCGAATATCACTGGCGAGAGACCAGACCGCGCAGGGCAATGTGCATTACCATGCAATTGTCGGATCTATGAGTTCTTACGCCGACTCTCCCTCTCCTGCAAGGCCCCGAAGGCCCTGCCGACCTGGACGTAGCTATCGTACAGAAGAACTGTCCTCCGTCAGCCAATACTCAAAGATACGTCTGGCTACAGGGCAACGCTCACGGACGGGGACCACCGCCCACGGCATGTTGAAGCCGACGTAATAGATCCAGTAATAGAGGAACTCGGGGCGACTGTAGGACACGCCAGTGAAGCGCTGTTCGGTCCAGTTGGTTGCGTAGTAGAGCGCGACGCCGTACAGGTGGGCGGTGCAGACGATGACTTGGTTCACGTGGCGCAACGGCGATCCGCTAATGATGGTGATGGTGGTGAGCAGACACAGGGGTCCCCAAACAAACTGATCAGATGCGTACGGCGTGAGAACTTTCGGCTCACTCGGTAACATGTGCTTGGAAGCGGCAAGCGTTGCGACAAAACAACGACTCGTGGCGGCACAAGCGACAGGTGTGGATGGCTCGGACTCACCACGGTAATGGTCTCGACGCAGACGGTAAAAACGTCCGAGGTGAGGTAGCGCGAGTCGGACAGGGTGTACTCCTTCCATAGGTGGGCGAGTGGCGTCTGCAAGCCCGCTATGCTGGTGCGGTTGTAGATGTAGTATCCTGTATGTAGGCCGGAGGGTCCGTCCGGTCAGACAAAAAGGGGGCCAGGCGATGTCGGAGACAGACTCGCATGCGCACATACCTTCGAAGCAGATGTGCAAGAAGCAGCCTATCACGGAAAGTTCGGAAAATGACGACGTCAGCATTCGTGATCAACGATGGGCCGGGGCGCTGCCGAACGTCGGAGCGTAACTAGACCGTGAGAGCAAATTCGACGCGAGTCGCCTCATCACACGCAGGCGCGAAATACGTACAGATGGAGAACCACGCCGCGGCAAAGCGGTCGAGGAGGCGCGGCGCGCTCCGACTCATGCACGCCTGGCGATACGCGAGTGCGGCGATGGCGGCGATGACGGCGACGAACGTGGGCGCATGGCGCAACCGTGGCGCGTCGTCCGGTCTCCAGCCAGGGATTATGACGCCCGGGGGGTAATACAGGTGCTGCTGCTGCAGAAGTTGGGCAGCAGTGCCTGCCTCTGCCTCCATGACGACTACTGAGTGGGATTGACTTGATGACCCGATGGGGCGCGACTAGGAAGAAGATGGGAGAGTGGCCCGTCGCAAAGGGGGTGAGGAGACAGGACAGGCGAAGTCCGGGGACGCGTAACGCCAGCCAAGGCCGATGGGGAGGTCGGGATAGGGTAGGGCGAATCGGCCAAGGAACGCTCGGGCGACGTCGAAGGTGTAATAGGTAGTGCGTACGAAGTGTACTGAAGAACAAGACGGATGATGAATGCTCTGCGAGGCAGGCGCGTCCGAGAATCCGCTCAACCTGGAAAGCGGCACGGCGCGGCGCGGCGCGGCACGGGACGCAAATGACGGCGCCCCACTGTGGAGATTGCACCGGAAGCGCTTCCGCCATGTACTCCGGGAGTCCGGTCACCGGTGTAGAGTCAACAGAGAACGGACGGCCATGAGATTCGTCCCCAATTTGTGCTTGATACCGTGCGATTCTTTCAATCCATGACTCCTTCAAGTTTCATGACTGCTTGTGTTTCACAGAACGCCATTCAATCATCAGACTCCCCACCATCGTCGTACACGCCAACGCGACCGGAAGGTACCACGTCCTGGTCAAGCTCCTGTCGATACCCAGCAATACATCATCCCAATGTTCCACGGGAACAGCCTGCTTGATATCTCCGAGCCCGTGTTCTTCGATGTAGGCTGGCGACAGCCCTGGCACGACATCTTCCAAGCTCGACGACAGGTGATTCGTGAAGATGACCTGCGCGATGGCGATGAAGATGGCAGGGCCCATGCTCTGCCCGAACAAAATGACGCCGATGCCGAGGTTGACGTCTTCGGGCCTCAGTGTCGTCTGCACGGCGGCTTGCGAGCCCTGGAAGCCGATGCCGCCGCTGAACCCCGCGAAGCCGGAGTAGAGAATGATCTGGGCGAGCGATGTGTCGGGGCTGTACGTTGTCATTAAGCCCGCTGCGATTGGCATGCAAATGGAGGCGAACAGCATGAATGGGGCATAGTAGCCGAGCATGGTTGTGCCGAAGCCCTGGATGAAGAGCCCTAGCATCATGCCGACAAGGATTGGCATCATCAGGTAGCCGCTCTCGCTCGGTGACTAAGATTGTGGACTGCTGTCAGTGCATCTCTCGCTTGTAGCAGATGACGAAAATTTACCTTTGAGCGGACGACTTGATAGTATGTTGGCAGGTACCATTCCAAAACATTGGTCATCGAATTGGTACAAGTCGTGAAGATGAAGCCCGCGATGACGCTCCGACCTCTGATAACTCGGAAAGGCAGCGCGGCAGAGTCTCCCCGTCGGTACTGATTGAAGAGAAAGGCTCCCAGAAGCACGGCAAATACGACAAACAGTCCAATCACCTTGCCGTCCGACCATGGATATTTCGTTCCGGCCCAAGATAGCGCGATGAACAGAGCCGTGAGCGAGGGGATGAATAGACAGTTGCTGACGAGGTCGAGCGCCTTGATCTTCTGAGCCAAAGTGAGGTCGTCTGCGGAGCGGCTCCTTGGGTCCGAGAACAGGAAAGACATGGTTAGTAGTGATACGGCGCCGATGGGAAGATTTATCCTGCGAGCTGTTTAGTTGTCTTTCATCCCATAGTCTTCGTAAGTGTGTCTGCTCTGTGACGGAGAAGCATACCAGAAACACCATCGCCAGCCCAAAGACTGCGTCAATGCACCACCCACGATGGGCGCCGCAATAATAGCCATCGACTCCACGCACGCCAACAAGCCCGCAAAGACCGGCCGCTTCTCCAGGGGCAAGATATGTATCAAGACGGCAAAGCACCCGGCCAACTCGCCAGCGAAACCCAGGCCCGACACTGCTCGCCCCACCACGAACATGGGCGACGACGCCGCCGTGGCACAGAGCACCGAGCCGACGAGGAATATCACGTTGCTCACCAGGAAGACAACCTTGATGGAGAAGAGGGTATACAGCTTCGCGAAGCCGAATTGGAAGGCGCACGTGCAGAGCCGGAACGCGGACGAGTACCACCCGACATGAGCGACGGTGTGGAAGTGGTTGGTGATGCTGGGCACGGCCGTGGCGACGATGTTGGCGTCCAGACCCCCGAGGATCAGAATCACACATAATGATAGGACGGTGAACCAGAACTTGCTGCCTGTTGGGTATACCTGGTCTGGTTGTGGGGGAGTAGGGGATTCAATGGTAAGAGGCTCCAGCCTGACGGCCTCTTCTGGTGCAGGCGTCGGCCGATCTTCTTGCTGCGCCTGCTGCTGTTGTTGCTGCGGGGCGCTGGATAACATGATGGAGCGGTCGTGATCTGGGCAATGGCCTCAGGGGCGGACGCACTGTCAACTGTGATTGAAAGTGACAACTGTGAGAATATCAATGACGCTATGAAATGAGGAGAGGTCAGACGCTTACACGCGGCCTGCAGTCATCTGTGATGAGCGAATCGTCAACGGTGGGTCCTCGGCCTCGCGGAACTAGTCCCAGGCTCCAAGCCGAGGTTGAGCCCATCACCGAGAACTAAGCTATGTGTTCTGCTATGGGCATCCACCACATGCTCCAGTCATTTCTCCTCTGGCAAGATGACTTCCAGTGAGTGGTGCTGAAATGAAATAGACTGAACTGAAATGGAGAAATTGGATCTCGTGCTTCTCGGTCCAATGATATAAGTGTTATTCAACGACCGGACGCCCCGGCTATTGACCTCAGTCTCAAATGTCGTCACGGCTTGGGCCCAGGGACAGCGCAAAAGGCAAGGGTATGAATATAAATCTGACAGACATTAAGAATAACCTGTACGATCCGATACGCCAGTCTCCGATAACTACATGTAGAAGTCATCAAATGCAGTCCCAGCAACGACCCAGCTAGTACCGGTGTGCTGCTCATGCCGCGGTGCCCTCCATGGTATCTCGATACACTATCACCATGCGCGCGATGAAGCCCAGCCCTAAACCATGAACTTACAAGCACCAAAACCCTTCACAGCCAATGAGTACCACGGCGCTGCGTTAGACCACCCAACAGCTAGGAGATGCGATATGCAGCGCCCCCATGGCCAGCGTAGAACGTCAAGCCCTCGCTGGTGTCATTCACATACATGCCGATTCGTCCAATTGTCCAGCGTATGTGTGCCACAGCCTCAAGAGTCATGGAAGCTGTGCAAGCCCTTGGCAATGTTGTCGAGCATGAGCCAGAAATCGATGCCGTTGACGTTGAGTATCCCGTGGACCGGCGGCGGCGCGGCGTCGGCTGGGTTCTCGGGCGGAGGCGGCTCGTTGGGCGCGGAAGCTGTGGTGGGAGGCGGCTTCTTTTGCGTCGTCGAGGCCGCCGCGGGAGGAGGCTTCTGTTGCGTCGCGTTCTGGCCCTGAGGTTGAGGCGCGCTCGATTTGGGGACCGAGCCGGCGCCTTGGAGCGGAACAACGGGGGGCACACCACCCTGAGGCGTGCGGGCGGCGAGATCGTTGCCGCCGTGCTCGCTGGCTTGCCGCTGCATCTTCATGTTGTCAGCCAAGTTACGACGCCAAAAGGTCACGCACGTCAGGGATCTGGGACATACTTGAATTGGCGATGCCGACGCGGCGGCTGCAATCAGAGAAAGGTAGCTGAACCGCATGGTGGGTTTCTTTGATGCTGGCGACAACACAGCACAGGTGAGGCTTCCCTCGAGATTGTGTACATGTAAGTGAGACGAGACGCAAGAGCCTCGCGACAGCAACCCGCGCGAGTGGCTGGCCATGCTGTTTTATGTGCTCGAAGCTCCCGCCAGAGCGCGTCGACTGGAACGCGAAAATGGACGTTCGCGAGAAACAGAGGGTGCTGGTGTCTCACCCTCGAGCTTGACGGGTTGGGGGAGGCTTCATTCCAGGGACCTGGCCGACGGCCCAAGCGATTCATACCTCTTCCGGATAGACGCGTCACACGAGTCTGCTGAGAGCGCGACCAAAAAAAAAAAAAAAAAAAAAAAAAAAACGTTCAATGGCACTACAAGCTTGCGGTCAATTAGGCCAATTGCTCTTCTTCGCCGTGGACTGAAGAGCCCACATGCACCCAGGCAGGATCAGGCCAGCACTGCACCTCGAGGCGAATACATGTCACGTCGAGAGCGGGCTGGGGAGACGAACCACTGTCAAAGCCCCCAACTGGCATGTAGCCACCAACATGAGCAAGACTGCGTGCGGCGCGTCTCTCAGTCTCTCAGTGAGCACTCGTCTGGTGTGCGCCGCACAGCAGCCACATTGAAACCACTCCGTCGTCGCCCATCTACATGTACCAGATGAATCCGAGCTGCCGGAGCCGATCTTCGCTTACGATTTATGAACCAAGTCTTTACATACTGGAAGGAGGCTCGGCCCCTTGATTGCGCGGAAGCTGTCTGGTAGCTCGCGGAGCATTGTGTCGGCACCGGATGGGAGCCGAACAACGGCGACGTCCGAAGACAAGCCCCGGCCTTGCGTCAGACGTTGCCATGTCCAGCGCCGTTTGATCGATCTGTCGCAGCCGCCTACAAGATTCAGGCTCACCTTGTCCACATGCTTGTTCCAGCAATTCCAACCACAACCGTGGCTCCGGCCATCCACCAACTCGCGACTCCGAATGCGCCCTGGATGTCCTGCTTCAATATTCCCCACAGCGTCCCGAATAACAAGCTAGGAGGAAAGAAACCAACTCCGAGAAGCCACCAAATCTTTGCCCAGTCCCAGCCCTCCTGGTAATAGATCCCCCACGCTTCTACTACTTCTGGTAGCTGTGCTGGAAGGTCTCCGCATGTCCTCTTTGGAAGCTGCCGCAGTACGAGCGCTGAGTCTGGCTCGATATCGTCAGGATTAGTGAAGAAGTCCATCATGAGCCGTGGCCCAATGGGTGGCGAGAATTTAGATGGAACCGGAGTGCAGTCATACTCAGATCCATTGGGTCGGACTAGATGAGCCGGGGGGATACAATTGCACGGCTTCCCGTTTTCACAGATGTCATGATGACACCGCACGTCGATGTATCGAGGACCTCCGTAAAGGAACTAAGTTCTCATGTCAACATATTTGATCGGAGACTGGAGACACATGTACTGTCCCTGGGGTAAAGTTTTTTCGCACCTTCATGAAATGAATGCTATTGACCGTCCTCAGCGACCAATACGGCCTCAGTCTCCCTCTGTGTCTGTGATAGCTTTTGCGGAGTGTATAGAAAAGGTGGCCGTCGTCCTTGATGTTCGTGACCAGTTCGGGGTGGAGATCGGCCCCATATCTCCCCCGTTGGATGCAAGACAGAAGATGAAGAGTGCTCGTAGACAGTTCACCCATTTCAATGTCTTCTCGAAAACGGCTGGCTCGCGTGTTTCCAAGATGAGGTTTCCGAGCTAAGTCGGCTATGTCAGCGGATCCGGAGGTGCTTGCCTGCATGGAACTGGTGGAAGAACAGGCGGTAAGGGAAGAAAGTGACGACTCGTGGCCTTGACCGCTAGTAGGGATGCTCCTCGATCGATATGCCGAGGAATTCAAGTAGTCTTGCAGAGCTTGCAGAGCGCCTGGCTCATGCTCCACATAGTCATCATAAAGCGTTTGGCCGCGCCACTGGGGGAGATTAGTGGCACAACACAAATCAAGATTGCATGATGCGGAGCGCTCACGTTCTTCCATCTCACACGTTGATGACCAGGAGCAACGTCTTGCTCTCTTAATCCGATGTGAGACATGAATGTCAGAATCTTCGCAAAACCCTTCGTCATGCCTGCATCTAGAGCGCCTACGGCGCCAGAGGCAACTGTAGGTCGACTTCCGCCCTGTGAGCTTGGAGTAACTGAATTTCTGAGATTGCGTTGCGACGCCTTCTCTGTTTCCGGGCTCAACGGCCTTCTTTCCGCTGAATCGATCCGTCGATGACATGCCGTATCAGTGCCAAACTTCTCAACTCCGGGTTCCGTGGATTCAGGTATATCTTTCGTCTGTTGTGTCACCTCTGCAGAAGGCCCAGTCTGCAGCTGCTCCCTCGGCTCTCTGTCGTCTGTGTCTGGAGACATCTGGATAGCGGACTCCACCTGTTGCTTGTTCGCGTCTCTAGATACAGTCACGAACTCGGAAGAACCAGTTTGGGCCAAGTTAAGTTGCAGGTTTCGCCTCCGGCTCATGGATTCCTAGCTGCAGGAATCCGCGGAGGTTTTGCTTGTAGACGCTGAATGGCCGCCCCATGGTGAGAAACTCTGCAGTTGCGTCCAGTTTGGGCAGCCTGCCATCCATACCGGTCTCGGATTCGCCGGCGTCGCTGTCTTCGCTCGCTTCGCTGGTGACGTCCACATCTTTTGTAGCTCTGCTTTCGATGACCCCCTTAGCACCAGCTGCTGAGACTTGCTGACCCAAAAACCGATCAAGAAGGAACAGTTTGTCCTTTGCCTGGTCAAGCATGATGTTGACTTGCTCGCGGACGGTGCTGTCCGAAGATTTGGCTACCCGACAGATCTCAGACGAGATACGGGTTCTGTCGCTCCGCAATTGCAGGAACTTGACTGCGAGCTTCTCGGAAGGTGTGTGTCCCTCAGACCGCAGGTCCAGGAAGTACCTTTTCAACAATCGCCTGTGGTTCCGCACGAACCTGGCTTCGTTCATGCGTTCAGCTGCATCCTGGTACAGAGCCAACAGCTCCGGGTCGTCGGTGAACTTCTTCACGAAGTAGTTTATCGCAGCTTCTCGATGGCGCACCAGAGTTGACGTAGATTCGGCCAAGGAACCAATGTCATCAGTAATCGAGGTAATAGACTGGACATCATCACCTTCTTGCAGATCTTTGTCAAACTCTAGCGTAGCGTAATTGTAGAAGTTCATCAATGGTTTAGCGTCTGCAGTATACTCGCTGTCCATGTCGGCTCCATATGATAATGAAGACGGCTCTGTGGTACCTGCTTTATCTGACCAAGGCGCACTCGAAGGTTCCGTCAACGGGGCTTCGGAGCTGAAATCACTGGCCTCTGTGATCATCTCAAGATGATCATTAGAATTTACAGTAGATTCTTCAGAAAGGACCTTGTCAGATTGATCCAGCGGCTGTGAACATGTCAGAGGCTTGCTCGGGGAGTCATCGTTTCCAGATGCGAGATCATTGGACACGCCGAGATGCTCGCGAATGGCCTGGTCAAGGCTGAGATCAGAATCAAAACGCTCGTCAACCCCGTTGAAATCGTCGGGCTTTTCCTTGGCTTCATGTCGGGGGATGTTGGCATTTCCATTGCGTCTGGTGCTCCGGGGTAGGACATTGGCTGGCTGAGAGGTAGTCCTCTGGAAGTGATTCTTTCCCTTTATGGGCAGACGCCTCCTGCGGAAGTCGACTTGGAAGTGGCTGGCGTTGTTATTGTCCCAGTAGTCCTGTCCGTTGGCGGTATAGCCGACATCGAGGAAGAGAGTCTTAAACTCGAGTTCAGCAATGTCACCCAGGTTGATGGCGAAGCCAAACCGGTCACGGTCGAATAGCGTTTCGCCAAGGGTAGTTTGGCCGTAATACATGGATCTACCGGCAGCCTCCGACGTAGTCTTCCAGTAATCGAACGTGAACCGACAGACAACGGCCTCCGGGAATACGCTTTTGGCGACAGATATACTGCCAACTAGGTGCTTCTGGGTGTTCAATAGTAACAGCTGTTCTAGCCGCACGGGTAACGACTCGCGACCGGCCGAGTTGTCGGGAAAGTTGGGCATAAGAATCTTCCACTCGTCGGGAGGCTTCTGCACGTTCTGTCGGCTATTCTCAGCTAAGGGAAACTCGACGTCGTCATCGCAGCTGTCACTTGGCGAGGCCCCAGGGCTCATAAAGTGTCGAACATGCTCGAGATTCGAGTCAAAGTGAACAGCCTTGGACAAGATCGGAGAGCCGGGGATGATGCTGGAAGGGCGTCCTCGCAAAGGACTTCGCAGCGCAGGTGGCACAAGCTCGCCCTGCTTCTTTCGCACCATTTGGGGTCTCTCGGTACGATGCTCATCGGTCTCTTCCTCCAACACAGACATGGAGCTGTCGGCAGACCTAGTCACAGTGATGTTGGGGAGAACGGGGGTGTTTGGCAAGCTTGTCGGATTGTGCTCATGTTCTTCGGCATGGGAGTCGAATGAGGCTCCCTCCGCGATAGGCCCGCGGTGGAGAGCAATATTACGGTCAGCATTCTGAATATGTGCGCTAGATGGTATGGGCATCAGCTTAAGCATCATCCCACAGACCGTACATGTATCACTCACGCCTGATCTCGTGCAACGTTCAATGCCCACAGAATGTTCTCTCGACAAAATGCGAGTTGTTGTATAGTTTTCTCGACGTGTTTGCTTCGCAAAGGCCGTTTCAACGCCCGCGTAACGGGGCGGCTCATCCCCTTCCGATGCTTGGAAGGTTCCTGTTCGAGCGCCTCCACAAGCGGTTCCAGTGTCGCCCGGCCATCTAAGATGGCGGAATTCAAATATTGAAACGCTTCTGACTCCTGCCCAAGAAGCCCTTGGACGAGAACTCGGGCTTGCTCCGCGGTAGTCTGAAAGTCTGCAAGTTCCTTGCTAAGCCGGTTGATATCGTGGTCCTGGTGGATCTTCTCCCCCTGATAGTACAGACGGCAAAGGGAGAAGGCGGTGGCAGATAAATTAACCAGAGCGATGACACTGGATGCGACGCCGGCTGGTTCCGCCATCAGGCCCGACTGCCACAGTCACTCAGTCGCTGCCGCGGTCGCTTCGAGGTGTTTTGACGACAAAGTGGCCTCAACTGCCGCCCAAGTTAACCCTCGTGCGGGGTTGACGAGGCTCAGCCTTACGAATTACATGTATCAGCACGCGCTTTTTACGTGACGCAAGGCATGATTCGTGGGCTGAGCTGCAGAAGCCGCAGCCAGGCAGTCACATGATGGTCAGATGGGCTCAGATGAGGGCCAGAAAATTTCAATTCAAAGCATACATGTACTGGGTGCCAAAGGCTGGGGGGTCAATGGAAGGAGTCACGGTGGGAAATGTTGTGCATGATTTTGCAAGATTTCAGACAAGAGTCGCGACTCACGAGACTGAATGATGGTGGTGTGGGAATGAACATGGGCAGCTTCAGGGACAAGAACTTTGGGGGCAACGGAATGGAGGGTAACTACCGACTCGTCCGTAGTCTGGTCCGTACTTTGCAGCATCGTCCCACCAGCTGACATGTAGTGGATGGCCTGGATGGATAAGTGTCTTGGTCCAAACGGATCTCAATCTCATCAATGTTGCCCGGTGACACGTGCTGCACGCCCTCGCCGCCTGAATTAAAGATAGGCTTACATCAATCAAGCAAAAGGTAATAGCTTATTACCATTGCCTCATAGTCAGGCACAGCCGCCTGTTTTATGATTTTATCCATGAACCAACCCACACAGCCTTCTAGCGAAGAGCCGTGTCAGTGAGGGATATCGCTCAGTGCACCCACGTGGCCAACAGCCGTTCCCATGCATCATCGCCTTGCGTTCAAAACCGTCTGGTGTGCGGCTCCATCTCACGTCGTCGACACCGAGGCGCGGATCCGGCTTGCTCGACGACGACACGACATGGAGTCATGCACGTACGCCCAGACTCGAGAGTCGAGACTGCAGCACTCCACAAAGCGGAGCTGAACAGCTAGCGCTCGGCAGCGTGCCGAACCTTGGCGAGGGGCGAGCACATGGCCTTGGCCACGGCGCTGACAGGTCCGTCGGCGGACGCCCGCGCGGATGAATCGGCACTGGCCTCGCAAGGGGAGGGGAGAGGGGAGGTTCTTTCTGGCCATCGCCGGCACCCGGCGCGACTGGTCCTGGTTTGGGGAGCGAAGTGCCATGTGAACCACTGCAGACACTGCAGATACAGTACCGGTACGCGACAGAGTCGACACAGGCCCAGCCAGGCTTGGCTTCAGCAGTTCAGAGAGGCGTCGGCCGTCGCCAACAGGCAGAGTGTCCCCCCGTATCGGGCAGGTCATCCGCACGGGCCGGCACACACATGCAGCGTGGTGCCTACGTTTCCCCTTGTGGGATGGGAACACTGGGGACTGGGAAGCAATAATACCCTCCCTCGCCCTCACTCGCTGGCTGGCGGGTAATAAGCACAAACTCGTCAGTCCAGCCCCTCCCGCCGCTGGGAACTTTTTCAGGCTTAACGCCACCGATCTGCAGGAACCAGGGCCAAAAGAGCCGTCCCCGTGGGTGTGGGGAGGCGTGCGGAGATGGCCGTGTCGCTCGCTTACGGGCGTGGTGCAATAATACCTGACACTACTACTCTGAATCTCCAGAGATAAGACTGACCGAGGAGCACACACACATGGGCTACTTATTAGCTGCTATGCACAGACAAAATTGAGACACGTAGCCCGTCGCCAGGCCCGTCGTCTTTGCAACCGTCTGGTGCCATCTTGATTACACGGGCCCTGACCCCCAACTCTGCTGTGCTCTCAAGCTGTGACATTGATCTCGAGCTCCAATCCCGAATTGGCAACATGTTGAAGGCTCTCGGTGTCGTTGTTGCAGGGCTCGCTGCTGTCGCGCCGCCCGGGGCGTTGGCTTGCGGCGACTCGTGCTATGGCCCCGTCGACAAAGTCGAGCATGTCCGCCACGTCAAGCGCATGCAGCCCGGTGCCCCCAATGCCACATACGGGCCAAAGGGCCCCTTGGAATGGGGCCAGGTCAACTTCCTCCATACCGTATGTTCAGTGTTGGCCACGACAGCCATTGGCATGGCCGCGGTTATACTATGTTAGACTCGCCCGCGTCCCTCTGCTAACTCGCCCCCCCCCCCAGACAGACACCCACGGCTGGCTCGAAGGCCACCTCAAGGAGCAGAACTATGGCGCGGACTGGGGCGATTTTGTCACCTTCAGCCGTCGCATGAAGCAGACTGCCGGGAACATGGGTGTCGATCTCCTTGTCATTGACACGGGCGATCTCCACGACGGCAATGGCGTCTCCGATGCCACAACCCCCGATGGCGTCAAATCCATGCCCATCTTCACCGAGATTGACTACGATCTGCTCACCATCGGTTGGCCTCTCACAGATACCTGCCATTTGCATCATATCATATGCTAACATATCATCCAAGGAAACCACGAGCTCTACGTGAGCGAGGTGGCGTACCAGATGTTCGACGAGTACGCCCGCAAGTGGGGAGACAAGTACGTGACGTCCAACGTCAAGGTCCTGAACAAGGCCACCGGCAAGTTCGAATAC
This sequence comes from Purpureocillium lavendulum, assembly GCA_029168975.1. Classification (NCBI taxonomy): domain Eukaryota; kingdom Fungi; phylum Ascomycota; class Sordariomycetes; order Hypocreales; family Ophiocordycipitaceae; genus Purpureocillium; species Purpureocillium lavendulum. The sequence goes on along the minus strand of JAQHRD010000002.1, from coordinate 3,993,997 downwards.
GTGGGAGCCACCCACCGCTACTTCACCACGCCCAAGGGGCTTCGCGTCATGGCCTTTGGTGTGCTGTTTGACTTTACGGGTAATCTGCTTCCTCTTCAACCCTTTACGATATGCAGTCTGCCGAGTAACTAACGCAATCATTGACGCCCAGGCAACTCGAATGCGTCCCAGGTCCTCAAGGCAAAGGACATGGTCAAGGAGAGCTGGTTCACCGAGGCTCTCGCCAGCAAGAAGCCCGTCGACATGTTCGTCCTCTTCGGCCACAACCCCGTCCGCCAGACCGACTTCGCCAGCACCTTCCAGATCGTCTTCGATGCCATCCGCGCGACGCACGCAAAGACGCCCGTCCAGATCTTTGGCGGCCACAGCCACATCCGTGACTTCTCTGTTTACGACGACTCCTCTGTGGCGATTGAGTCTGGTCGCTACTGCGAGACGCTCGGCTGGGTCTCCATGTCTGGCTTTGACTCGTCCAACAGCGCCTTCAAGGGCGTCAAGAACCCCCATGGTGTCAAGAACCCCTCGCGGCCAGCCAAGGCCGACTCCAAGTCCCCATTTGTGTATTCCCGCCGCTACCTCGACTGGAACCGCAAGACGTTCATCTACCACTCGCGAGTCGACGAGGAGAAATTTGACTACCATTCCGGCGAGCGCGTAACAAGCGATATCAGCAAGGTTCGGGATGAGCTGAAGCTTGGCGACGTCTACGGATGCGCCCCGCAGGACTGGTGCATGAGCTGCGCGCCGTTCACGGACAAGAAGAACATCTTCCCAGGAGTCATATACCCCGCGGTGTCGGCCGTTGTCCTCAACAAGACCCGCGCTGACAAGTCGCGCATCATCCTGGGAAATACGGGCGCCATCCGCTTCGACCTGCACAAGGGCCCCTTTACCTACGACGACAACTTCATCGTGGCGCCGTTCCGCGACGTCTTCCTGTACATCCCGGACGTACCATTTGACAAGGCCTCCAAGGTCATCGACCAGTGAGTTCTCTACATCTGGCCCAGGTGCTGAGTACAGACCAGAGCGCGGGAGATTTGCATCTGACACATGTTACATCATTGCAGGCTCAACAAGGGTCCGGTCAGCAAGCGCGAGCTCGTCTCCATGCCCGTCCCGCAAGACGAATGCACAAACCCCACCCTCGGCTATATGAGCCGTCGCGATCTGCGGGAGGCTCGCGGCGTTGTTCGACGCCAAGAGACCGTTGTTCCTGGCTATACGACACAGGACGACTGGGGCACAGACGGTACGCTGACCTCAACTGACATAGCCCATCATGAGATGTGTGTTGTAGAGACGAGCAACTGACGCCAGCCCCAGGTGATGATACCGAGCATTCCGCGATCCCGCACTACTCTATTCCGCCGTATTGGGAGGCACGCGCGTCGTTCCCCCAGGATGGAACCAACCCCGACAAGGTTGATCTCATCTTCTTTGACTTGTACGTTGAACCGGATCAAACCAACATTGAAGCATGGGACATTGATGGAGTGCTAAAATTTCTCAGCATCGAGACGAACGTCCTCAATGACCTAGGTGCGGGTTATACCAAGGACATGGTCCAGTGCTATATCGACTGCAACTTCACGTCTCAAGGTAGGGCCTGTCCCAGTGTCAACCTCCATGTCATCGTTGGAGCCGGCGACTGACGCACCACAGATTTCATGCTGCCCTATGCGAAGCTGGCATGGCAGGAGAACAAAGACAACTGCCCGGTTGTATAGAGGATGCGAATATTAGTGCGATAACGCTGACAACGTGAATGGTGTCTGGGGTGATGTTGCGAAAGGAGCGAGGCGTCGGAGGTTGAGTATTGGTGTAGAATGAGTGGCTCGTGGTACAAATTGGGGATACATAACGCAGCACAGGAGTTGACCAGAAATATTAATCTTCAATCGTAACCAATACTTCTTGTCATTTCAGTCCTGCTATTTGGCGTGCTACCTTCAACCTCATGTGCATTCTACCCCGGCAGCGCAAAGGTCTGTCTCTCTACGTGCCTCTACAAGGTAATACCCGAACTTGCTGACACCGACGGGGGTTCCTTTGAAGACTTTTCGTTCTGAAAGAATCGTTTCTTCACGCCACACAAGTCCCCTAGGGAATGAAACGCAACACTGGCGTGGAAACCGAGTTCTATTGCCAACTCGCCTGCAAGCTCACTGGACAACGGGAGGTTGCCAGTTGCAATGCCAGCGGGGCATTCTAAGCTAGATCTCCTTGACGAAGCCAACTTCGACAACCTTGTCCGCGTCAATGTCCAGGTCCGCCAACTTGGCGCGCGAATTCTCTCGAATCCACAGGAACGCGTGCAGGAGCAGCGCGCGGAGGAAGCCCCAAACGCGACCTGCCCCGGAGTTGGCGCGGCGAACGCGCATCACCTCCTTGCCCAGAATGTATACCATCTGGGAGTCATAAGCAGCCCGCAGACCGTCGACTTCAGCAGTGACGTCAGCTCGCCCCGTGCGGGTCACGGCGAGCTCAATCTGAGTGATGAGATCGCGCGCCAGTCCCGGGTGCAGGACGTCGTCGGTATAGCCATGGCGAAGCGTGACATTGTAGCAGCTCTGAAGGTGCGATGTACGCGTTACGACATAGCGCTCCTCGAGGGGGACGGACGGGACGGGCAGGGGCCTCATGTGGAAGAAGACGATGATGGCTGGGCGGGCGGCAAACTTGGTGACAAACTGAGCGAAGCAAGCTGGGACATACGTCTGGCTGCCGGTCTTGTCGAAGAATATGCCCAAGCCCGGCACTGTCGACACTGGCATGCCTCCGAAACCCGACTTCACGGTCAGGGCTGACTTGGGATTGGCACCCGCCGCAGCGTCAAAAAGAGCCAAAGGAGAGAGCTGGTCGAACGACTCTGCTCTCCACTGTGCCTCCTTGCCGAATCTCCAGAGCATAAAGACAGATGCCAAGATAAACGCCAGGACTATCGTGAACCAGGCACCGTCGGGGACCTTCAAGAGGACTGAAGAGAGGAACGCTCCGTCGAGGGCGGCGAAGACGAGCCAGACAGGGACAACGACGTAGAGAGGCAGACGCCAGACCAGGATGGCAACGAGGGCCACCATGCAAGTGGTGACTAGACGGCAAAATCAGGGCGCGTGATACTAGCCAACGACACAGTGGCGGGGGACTCACTAAAAGTTACGGTGATGACGCAGACGCCGTACGCGTTTCCCAGCGATGTGGTCTGCGGCGCGTTAGTGAATTCCCAGCTCTTCTTGGACTTGTGACGTGAAGGAACCACATACGTTGTTGTACACGGCGGTGACAATGATGGTGCCAATCAGCAGTAGCCAGTTGGCCATGGGCATGTACACCTGCTCGTGGAATTTGCTGCTGGTATGAATGGCCTTGATGTGCGGAAAGTAAGAGAGTCGCATAATCTGCGTCAGCAGCTGGAACGTCGACGTGATCATAGCCTGCGACGCCACAATTGCCGCCAGCACCGCGATGACGAGGCCAAAGTACAGTGTACCGGGGGCAGGGTGTTGAAAAATGGGTTAGTGTACGCCGTCTGCGTCTCGTCGACAGCAATGTACGCAGCCTGGCCGATGTAAGCAAGGAGGAGACACGGGTAGGCCAAGCACAGCCACGAGAGCTGCACCGCTCGCTGGCTAAAGGCACCCAAGTCGGCAAAGAGCGCCTCGACGCCGGTAAAGGCCAACAGGAGACCGCCGAGGGACTTCCACCCGTCGGTGCCGTTGCGGATGAGGTACGTGAAGGCGTAGTGAGGGCTGAAGGCCTTCAGGACCGAGGCATCGCAGACGGCGAGGTTGTAGATGCCGACGCAAAGGTTGAAGAGCAGCCAGATGGTGACGATGGGCGCAAAGGAGGTGCCGATCTTGGAGGTTCCAAAGGGCTGGATGAGAAAGAGAACGACGATGATTGCGCACGAAATGCTCACGATGGCTGACGTTCCCAGGCTGGGGTTCGCCACCTTGATCCCCTGGATGGCGCCGAGGACGGACTGCGCAGGAGTGAGGACGCCGTCTGCCATGACCATGGAAACGCCAAGCACGCCGACCAGCTGCAGCGTGAATTGCGAAACTTTGGAATGCTCGAGGAAGCTCCGGATGCCCCTGCTCGCCGCCTTCAGGTCACCAGTGCGGTATCGCTGGAGGCTGACGCCGAGTTCCTCCTTGGGATCACGGTACGAGATGTGCGTGTACCTCGTGAGAAGGCTGTAGAGCGCAAACGTCCCGCCCTGCCCATCGTCGTCGGCGCGGAGAACGATGAAGCAGTATTTGACGGTGACGATAAGGGTCAGGGACCAGATGATGATGGACAGGGAACCAATCAAGTCTTCCAACGACGGCTGGGAGGTAAAGGTCGACGAGTAGACGTAGAGGGGCGAAGTGCCGATGTCGCCATATATGACTCCGGTCGCCTGGAAACTCAGCCAGACGAGGAGGAGGCCGCTGTACGTCTTTTTAACAAAGTTAGCTTTGATGTGGGTATATATCAACAGAGTGAAGGAAACGCATCAAGTGTAGCGCGCGGCACGTGCAGCTTCGCAGTTGACAGCAGCCAGGCACATGCACGATCAAGGATGTTGATGATGACATGTACGTGGGGATATTCTCCGTACAGACGTACCTGCTTGCGAGAATACTGCAAGTCCTTCTCTGCGATTCTCTTGGCTTTTTCTTCGTCGTCCACATCCACCACGGCATCGTCCACGGGGGACTTGGACGGCAGAGTCTTGACAGAGCGCTGAGGCGAAGGGATACAGTCAGGCTCTTTGCCACTAGGCGTGGCCTCGCCGCTCTCGCCGTCGACCATGTTGTAGGATGAAACTCAAGGTGAGTATAGAAAATGATTGGATAGAAAGAGGATACTGCTCGCAAGTTCGCCAGCCAGGTCGGGATGCTTGCAGAGGGAACGTGAACACGGAGCTGCAACAAACATGAAGGGCGGTCAGGCCAGGTATTTGATTTAATTGTGAGCAAAGACTGCCCTCCTCAGCTCAAGCTCGTGCGCGCGACTCTCACGCCACCAATATCTCCCCAATCTTGCTCGAGGACAGGGGGAGGGGCCCAACATGTGGTGATACAATATTTATTCCTATGACTACATGGCCGCCCGTCTGATGCCGTATCGACAAAGTCTAATTGGACCAGACGGGCATCAGGCAACACATCCTTTATTTTTGGGGAAATGGGGTTGGTTCGGGTCTGGATGCCTGCTGGTCTTTTCGTTCAGCTGGCGCTGATGGGCAAGTTTTGCTACAATCACAGGTTGATTGATGGATGATTGGATAAATCCCTCATACATGGTACGGAACGCATTGATGAACAGGTTCTGATGGCCGCATGACGATGTCTCTGCCGAGTACAGCTTACCACCGGTTAGGCGGCGTGCCACGAGGGATATATCGTTAGCCTGGTACAATCGTATACCTCGTGCAAGTCCATGTTGTACTGTACGCCACGACAGCGGGACAACGGGGCTTACGGCGGGATGGGGGACTAACGCCACGGCCTGAAAGGGGGGAGATGCCGGCTTCCGCGACCCCATACATAGCTAATTCGAGAAAGGTGATGGGCGAATGGCTGCCCACGCGGCTGGATTCCAGAACAGGTCAAAGGGTTGGCCTGCTAGATAGAGCCTGCCAACGGGAAAAATCCCGCACGGTCGGGGTCCCGTCTGGTGGGAGATTGAAGAATGGAAACATGTGCTACTATACTTCGTACTGCCTACAAAGTACGACTCGACACCTCTCGATGGGGGCCGGCCCCATTGAAGCCTTAAAGAGGCCCCACCGCCAAGCTTGGCATCGTCGGCCGCACCCGCCGTTTGCTTTGCATCTCGGAGCATTTACGCCTCATAAGCAAGCTTAACGTTTCGGGCGCCGGGCGGCACAGGGCCATTGATGGCAGCGCTCTCGGCCCCACATGCTCCGCCGGCGGCCCGCACCGCCGGCGCCACGGCCACGGTCTCGGGCGCCGCCTCCGAGAGCTCGGCGCTTGGCAGCGGCACGGCCGGAGGGAGCCACGGCAAAATCGGCGTGTCAACGGCCGCCGCCGCGGTGTGCGTCGGCCTCGTACTCTCACTGATCCTCGGCGTGTACATGTTCAAGAGCTGGGCCACCTGCGTCCGGCGCTTCGCCAACCTCGGGCGGTCCAGCGCGCCGCGTGCGCCTCACCACCACAACGGCACTCGTACAGGTAGCAGCGGCAGGCTCTCCCGCGCCACGCTCAACGCCATTCCGCTCGTCGCGTATCCGCAAGGACCTCCGCCGCCGTTGCAGAAACTTGACACGTCGTCTCGTTGCGCCGCCGGAGCCAACGACGAAGGTGACGACGATGCGCGGGACGGCGCGGCGAGGGGGCACAGGCACGGGCGCTGCGCTATCTGCACGGAAAGCTTTGCGGCTGGGGACCGGCTCCGGCTGCTTCCTTGCGGGCATGGATTCCATCACGAGTGCGTGGATCCGTGGCTTCTGGAACGCTCTCGCTTTTGCCCTCTGTGGTGAGCCGCCCCTGTAGGCACGAAGTGAGCTTTCAACGGACGCTCATTCCCGTACTTGAACAGCCGCAGCGACGCGAGCGTGGCCGTCTCCATCCAGGCCGCAAATGGACCGATCTTGCTCTCGAGTCGATGGCAGCGGTCAGCGCGGCGGCCCAGCGGGCTACTAGTTAAGTTGGCATAATTCAGCGTCGTCGTTCAGCCTAACACTGCCGGTAGGATGTGCGGCATAATCAGCTGCTGCCAATTTTGGCCCGCGTTCCAAGCACGAACTTGCTTCGACCGGATCGAGCGCAAGCAAGGCCCGCAGCGAGGCAAGCTGGTTACCATAGTACTTCACTGCCAGCGACCACAGAGCGAGTCGAGGCAGCGCCAGTGACGAGCGAGGCGGCTGCAGCCAGAGACACGCGACCGGACGAACCGGGCAATTGACGTCAGACGGAGCCGAGACGCTTCAGAAATCGGTGGGAACACTGAAGACGGAGCCATGCCGGGCAGTCGCCATGTGACTTGACGCGTGGGCATCCGTAGCATGATGGGCGCTGCAGGGCATCCCAGCGGGGAGATGCAATGGAACCACGCATGGTGCACGCCTGCAAGGCCCCGAACCCCAGAATTAGCGGCGGAGGCAGCCGCAACGCAATCGTCAACTTAACCTTAATCATAGCAATAACAATACGGTAATAAAAACCCCGGCTGGGGAGTGTCAGCCAACCGAGGGAGAGCGAGCCCGCGTCCAGCTGACGTCGCTTGCTGGCCGTGCCAATCCCACGATGGGTCATCATCGATGGCACTGCGCGCTGTTCTGTTCCTCGATATCGCCCGTAGGCTCAACGGCATATGCGGGATTTGTTATGCGAGTTCAATGGGCGGGCGGGCTATGGGCAGTGCCCGGGCACCACCAGCCGCCCGCGCCCGGCGAGGCGCCGCCCACTGGAGCGGGCTAGGTTCGCCGAATCTGGCTACGCCCCGCGCGATGGGACCACCAAACGAGCGTGAGGCCTCACCTCTATGCCCGTGGGATCAGCGCTCGCCGTGACGCTTGCTGGCTGACCAGCAGGACCGACCAGACGCGAGGAGAGGCGCTCATATGAAAATTTTCATCCTATCCTGCGAGCACAGAAAACAAAGACAAATTCCATCGCGACACAAACGCTGTTGGACCGACCGAATCGACCGACACTGGCTCGTTCCGTGCCCTGAGAGATGGCTGTCGCGGCCCTGAAGAAGCTCGTCAGGCGGCGGCCGGCCGTCAACTTTGTGACGCTCCACTGTAAGACAGCCGCAGCCCCCAAGTTCCCCAACCCAACGGCAGCAGCCAGGACTCAAGGAGTCTCGGTGTCGGGAGTCTGAGCACGGCACGCAGAGGGGGAGTCTCGAGACAGACAGACACCCGGTGCGGTGCGGTGCGGTGCGGTGCGACTGTCGCATCGAGATGGTGTTTCTGGTTCAGGCGTGCATGGAGAGTCGAGACTGATACATAGCGGCGCGCAGACGGCTACATCATACTCATGAGCGTCCTGTCCCTCGCGGTGCTTTTCCCGGGCGGCAACCTCAAGGCCGTCGATGCCTACTTCTTCGGCGCCAGCGCGTCCACCGAATCTGGCCTGAACACGTTGGTTACATGCCCCCAATTTCCCTCCTCTGAGCTGCAGGTCGACGTTTGAATTGCCAACGCCGTGCATCCGTGATAGCATTGATGTCAAGGAGCTCTACACGTACCAGCAGCTGTACATTTACTTCATCCCCATCATCACCAACCTCGGCTTCGTCAACGCCTTTATCGTGCTGGTGCGCTTCCTCTGGTTCCGAAGGCACCTGAGCAAGGTTGGTAAGTTTTGTTCAACCCGCTTCTCTACGTACTTTCCACGTACTTTCGGTTGTTTCGCAAGGATGGCTGATCCATGCGCCCGCCCTAGCACCGAGGCTCTTGAATGCGCACCGGCATGTTGTGTCCGACGCGCACAAGGACGTCGACGTCGAGAACAACGCCCCGGAGCACCCTGAGCCCGGGCCTGAGCCTGAGCCTGAGGCTGGATCCCACCGTGATGGAGCGCCCCGCGAGGCCACAGAGGAACATGTTTCAGAAGCATCCCCAGCGGCAACCCGGGCCATCACCTTTACGGCGTCGACGAACCACCACCCCAAGAATGATGTGACGCTGTATATCCCCAATCCTCGTGACCGGGATCAAGGTAGAGAGACTCTCACGTCGCAGAGACCCTGGAACATTGAGATGGAGACTGACTGTGCATGCCACAGGATATCCCATTCTAGAGCTCACAAAGAGCGCAGACAACAACCGCGATGGTGGGTGACCTGATGCAGACCGTGCGTGCAGCCTCGCTCGCAACTGACATGAACCCCCCTTCAAGATCTTTCCATCTCCGAAGCCCCGGCCGCCGCTTCTGCCGGCGCGCAGCGTGTCCTCCTCCGCCGCCGCAACGTCGACGGACACCCGCTCCGCGAGACGCGCACGCTCGAGCGCGTGGCCAGCCTCACGTCGTCCATGTTCGTCCTGGGCGCCGACCCCCAGGCCGCCCAGCACCGCCGCCGCAGCCGCCGCGAGTCCACCACCTCGTCCAAGTACTCGCAGATGCTGCAGCAGCAGCAGCAGCAGAAGCTCGAGAGCGACACGCGCGACATGCTCGCCCTGTCGCACCACGCCACGCTCGGCCGCAACTCCAGCTTTCGGAACCTCACCCGGGAGGACCGCGAGAAGCTCGGCGGCATCGAGTATCGCAGCTTGAAGCTGCTGCTCAAGATTGTCTTTTGTATGTGTAGCCGCCGCCACTCTGACCCCTGGCACCCTTTTTTTTTTTTTCGTGATGCCCCGGGAACTGGACTGATTTCGAATTCGAATTCATCGTCGCAGCGTACTTTTTCGGCTTGCACTTGTTCGGCGCCGTCTGCCTCGTCGGCTGGATCCAGTACGCGGACCCCAAGTACAAGGACGTCATCAGCCAGGCGGGCCAGAACATGAACTGGTGGTGCGTGTTGCAAACGGGCCCCTCCTCAACAACAACAACAACAACACCTGCGAAAGTGAGATGATATGCTGATAGCCAGCCCCCTTTCCCAACTCCAGGGCCTTTTACTCTGCGCAGACCATGGTCGACAACCTCGGCTTCACCCTGACGCCCGACTCCATGATCTCGTTTCGCGACGCCGAGTGGCCCATGCTCATCATGAGCTTCCTCGCCTTTGCCGGCAACACCCTCTACCCCGTGTTCCTCCGCCTCGTCATCTGGACCATGTCGAAGCTGGTGCCGCGCCGGTCGTCGATCCAGGAGCCGCTCTCCTTTCTGCTCAACCACCCGCGGCGGTGCTACACGCTGCTCTTCCCCAGCCGCCCCACGTGGATCCTCTTCGCCATCATCTTCGCCCTCAACCTCATCGACACGGTCCTCATCATCGTGCTCGACCTCGACAACCCCGAGGTCGCGTCGCTCGCGCTGGGCCCGCGCGTCCTCGCCGCCATCTTCCAGGCCGCGTCGGCGCGGCACACGGGCACCGCGTCGTTCAACCTCGCGAGCGTCAACCCCGCCGTGCAGTTCAGCCTGCTCGTCATGATGTACATTGCCATCTTCCCCATCGCCATCAGCATCCGCGCCTCCAACACGTACGAGGAGCGCTCGCTGGGCATCTACGAGCGCGAGAAGAACCTCGATGAGAAGAACGGCCGGAGCTACTTTATGGCGCACATGCGGAACCAGCTGAGCTTCGATCTGTGGTTCATCTTCTTGGGCGTATTTTGCATCTGCATCGCCGAGTCTGAGCGCATCGTCGACAACAGCATCCCAGTAAGTCAACCCTGCACTGCTCACCGGTGCGCCAGGCTATCCATGTTCGTGGCATGAGCGGCTAAACGCTAACCTTGCGTGCCTTTAGTCTTTCACCGTGTGGACCGTCCTCTTTGAAGTCACATCCGCATAGTACGTCAATTGCAGGTATCTTTGCCGCGAGCCTCTACTAACGAAACGCGCAGTGGAAACGTGGGCCTCAGCCTGGGGTACCCAAACGTCGCGACCTCGCTGAGCGGCTTGTTCGGCACCTTCAGCAAGCTCGTCATCTGCGCGACCATGATCCGCGGGCGCCACCGCGGGCTGCCCTACATGGTCGACCGGGCCATCATGCTCCCGGACGAACACGCCGTGTCGGCCTCCGAGGAGCAAGACGGCCGAGAATGACAATTGCTCAGGGCAGCACGCTGCCCTGACGGGAACGGCGCTACGCCCTCTGGCAATGCCACTGAGGGGCGTTGCTGTCTGCAGACCGGAGGTGTGTGGTGGGGATATGCCATGGGGAGAGGCGTTGGGCGCTTGGCCAATGCTGGGGCGACTGGGAGCGTGCCACAAAAGGCCATTCTTCGATGGCTGGTGAGATGGAGGCTGGGTCTCTTGGACCTGGCGAGAACAAGTCATTCAGGGGTATTTTCTTTCTTTGTCTTCTTTTTATCTACACATTATTCCAACACGCAGTATACAAGGCGTATAGAACAGAAAAATAAACTCAAGCCAAATTCTGGCAGAATGAACTGTGAGACCGGACAAGATGATGACATGAGGTCTTGGGGAGGGACTGCTTGGGATATTGCCTTTTGCTTCAAGCCGGGCGACACCATCTCATTGCACCAGTGGGGCGAGACTTTCTAGTAATATACATCCCCCTTCATGAGGACCCTCGCCGTTCGCAGCAGCTTGGCGGACTCGATCTTGCCGTCCCGAATAATCGTCCCGATGTCCAGCTTGCCGCTCGGGTGCCCCAGCGTCAGCGTCACATCCCCGTGCTCGGCTGTGGCCGTGGCCTCGCCATCGCCTGCGCCGGCGAGCAGCCCGTGCGCGAGGGTGCCGGGCATGCGGGCCGACGCGCCCAGGCACAGGGCCAGCGTCAGGGGCATAGCCTTGTGCGCCTGGCCCATGGACATGGCGAGGCAGCGCAGGTCCATGCCCGGCGGGGTCTCGGCGCGCGGGAACAGCAGCACGATCTTGGGCACGCTCTCCGTGTCCGGTTCGAGGCCCATGCGCGCGGCGCCCGCGCGCCGGACGTGCTCGAGCCGGGCCTTGAGCTGCGGGTCGGCCTCGACGGCGGCGGGCGTCAGGGAGGAGGCCTGCGCGGCGTCGAGGCCGAGGCCCGGGTCGCGCGTGGAGACGAAGACGCCGGGGTTGCCGACGTCGACGAGGGACGCCGTGACGCGGGTCCCGTCCGGCAGCGCCAGCTCGTCGGTGGGCGCGCCCGTCGGCAGGGCCTTGCCCGTCTTGGCGCCCGCCGGGTCCTGGAAGCTCATGGTGATGAGCGAGTGGGTGCCGGGGACGCCGTCCATGGTGTAGTCCCCGTCCGGGCAGTAGGCGAGCGGCTCGCCGGCCACCTTGAAGCGCGAGGCGATGACCTTGGCGGTGTTGGTGTTGAATATGCGCACCGTCGCCCACGCGTCGCCGCGCTCGTCGCGCTCGACAGCGGCAGCGCCGTCGGGGACGAAGCCCTGGTCCCACGCGGCGGGCCCGACGACGGACGACATGTTGCCGCAGTTGCCGGCGAGGTCCAGGGCGCCGTCGCGGATGCCGACCTGGACGAACGTGTAGTCGACGTGGACGTCGGGCCGCGAGGGCGGCGACAGGACGACGACCTTGGAGGTCGACGACAGGCCGGAGCCCATGCCGTCGAGCTGCCGCGCGAAGACGGGGTCCGGGGCTCCCATGGCGGGGCCGAGGATGGCGGCCCAGCGCTGCTGCGGCTCGGGCAGCGCGTCGCGGCGGATGACGAGCCCGTTGGAGGTGCCGCCGCGGACGAACCAGGCCGGGAAGTGGCGGTGCGCATGAGAGGGAGCGGGCGCGGGCGCGGGCGCGGGCGCGGGCGCGGGCGCGTAGCAGCGCCGCGACGGGAGGGCAAGGCTGGCCGGGACGACGAGGCGCCGTGGCCACGCGCGCAGAGGCTGCGCCGCGGCCATGATGGCGTTGCGGTGCGGGCGCAAACTTTGAACGTGGGACAGCGAGCGGGGGTGCTTGTCTCGGGGCAGCGGTGTTTTGTTTGAATGCAAGTCGGGCCGCGGGCGTCGAGTGAGGGGCGAAGGTCGGCCGTCTCGGCTCCGGGTCGGCTATCTCGATTCTCCTGGTAAGGCAGGTGGTGGTGGAGTAGACTCCGGCAGCGGCGCGGGGCGGCGCGGGGCGGGGCTTTCCCGCGTGGCGGGCACCTCAGGTACCAAGGCCGGTCGGCGATCGGTACCGAGTCTATGGAGTCCGTCGGTGCTGGACTGCCTTTCCTACTAGCGTCCTGGATGGGGAACGGGCCAAGTCACCGAACCAGGATGCCAGCTAAAATACAGACTGCTCGTGCTGCCCGCCGGCGCCGGTACCGGTGCGCGCTCCCGAACGAGCGTGCCGCCGACGCTTTGTTGCACCAGGCATCGTGGCAGGTCGTCGTCGTCGTCGTCGTCGCCGCCGATAAAGCAAGCCCGCAGATGACACGGGGCATCCGTCCAGGCAAGATAGATGAAGCGCCGCTGAAGAAACTTTTCTCATGTGAGCAGGGAACCCATGAGGGCATTGAGACCTGTGCAACAGACAGCCCAGCTGTGCCGGTGGCAGCTGTGGCAACTGCTAAGTTTTGCAGCATGACGCTTTGCGGCTCGCCGGCGCGGCGCATCCTGTGCCGCATCATTCTCATCTCGTTCCATCCCATCCATCCATGGCCGTTGGACGTTTCGTCCAAAAGTCAAAAAAATGAAAGGGCCAGGAAGGGCTGGTGAGGGAGAGCCCCCCCCCCTTTCCCTGGTCCAGCTCAGCCCGCCCCAGCGCTACGTTTCACTCAGAGACTCGGGGGGTTGGGGTCAGCACAGGCGGCTGGGTGTCGTCGCTAGGCTGCCTGTCCAGGCCCGTCGACTGGTAGTGGGTGGCCTGGAAGGTACCTAGCCTGTGGCCTGTGGCCCTGCATTTCGCGCCCCTCCGTCGAGCGCCCTTGCTCATTTGGGGGGGCAATCAACGACGTCGTGTCAGCCAACCAACCATCCATCCATCCAAGCATCCAAGCATCCCGTCCCGTCCGAAAGCCGACTCGTGGATAGACAGAGAGACAGACCGACAAATGGGGCCCGCAAGGGGGCGGGCGCTGGATGGACTGGAGTCCTGGACTAAGTTACGGGACCACACCCGCCCCCGCTCAAGGTAACTAACATACCTTAGTCTTCCCTGCCGCCTCACACCTCACCAAAGTCCCGTCACCGTCGCTCGCTGTGCCGACAGTACAGTACAGTACCTAACGTGCCGGACAAGGCCGCGGGGCTCCCGCATCCCGCAGGACGCTGGTGATCAACAAGAAACACGACGTGACCCACCGCGTTGATGCGCACCTCGACGACGCTTCGATGCGACGACAGGTAAACGGCACCTTGCCAGTTCATGCAGACGGACGAGAGGGAGCTATAATAACTGCCGCACGCGCCCGGCGAGATTTTCGGTTTCAATTCCCCCGACTTCACTCGCTGCCCATCCCATCCCATCCAGTTCCGTCCCGTCGCCGTCTGCCGACGTTTCATCGCAAAGAAAGAGGTCGCTTCCCGCTGCCGCGCCCGCGAGACACTTCGTCCGCCTACAACCCCCCTTCCCTCATTCACCGACCGTTGGAGCTGCCGCCTCCTGGGGAACTTTGTTTGCTCTTTTCCTTGCGTGAAACGGCTCCCGGCTCGCTTGCCACGCCTCCCCGGGCTTTGGTATATTCACCACCGTCCGCCTCTCGAGTCGTCTGCGACAGGAGACGCTCCCGCACCGCCACCCCCCCAACGCCATACCAGGGGAAAAGTAAAGACGTTTCTCGGAGCCTTGATAGAACTCTGTTCTGCTGCCTTTCTCCTTGAGAGCCGCGTAAGTTCTGTCTTTCTCTCGTTACCGCCCTGGGTCACATACGCCTGGTCGCGAACCGAACCCACACATACACGCACACGACGCCGACTTACACGCTCGCGCGCCAGGAGTCGCCGCCGCCGCCGCCGCCGCCGCCGCTACCAGCCAGCCAGCCGTCACCATGCGCTTCACCTCGGCCCTCTGCGCCCTCGCGGCGCTCGGCCTCTCCTCCCTCGCCGCCGCTGCGAAGCGCGACCAGGCCAAGATCATCGAGGCCGTCCACGGCAAGTCGACGACGTGCCCCACGTCCGAGCCCGAGTGCCGCACCGCCGCGCAGGCCGCGCCCTTCATCTTCAAGGCCTTCCGCACCTACAAGATCACCTGCCCGTCCGAGCGGGCCGCCGTCACGGCCATCGCCGACTTCGAGTCCGGCGGGTACCGCTGGAAGAGAAACCTGAACCAGACCAACAGCCCCGGCCAGGGCACCTCCAACATGCAGGGCGCCTACTTCAACTTCCTCTACGCCCGCAGCGTCCCAGAGCTGGCGTCAAAGCTCCCCGACTGGGCGACCAAGCTCCCCGCCAACATCACCTACGGTGAGTACATGGGCGCCAAAGGCGCACCGGGGGCTGCGAATGCCGAGCAGCGCATTGCCCTGCTGGACATCCTGGTCGAAGACGAGTACAACTTCGCCAGCCCCTCCTGGTTCATGGCCGAGCAGTGCACAAAGGCGACCCGGAACCTCCTGCGCCGCGACCCTGACGCCGGCTGGGCCGAGTACAACAAGAAGTGCGTGGGGGTCGACGGCACTCTGCCGGACAGGAAGGCCTTTTGGGATCGGGCCAAGGTTGCGTTTGGCGTCAAAGGCGCCTCGTCTTCTCCAAACGACGTGTGAGGTGCAAGGGACGTCTGGAATCTGACTTTCATACCAAGAATTCCCCGAACCGAATACACTGCGATTGTCCCCTGTTCGCTCCGCGTGCTTTGCCATCGTTGTTCTAGATTGACTGTTGGCGCCGAACCAGGTTGAGATGCGGGCCAGACTCCAGACTCCAGATTCCAGATACCAGGCTCCAGCATCCGAAATCCAGAATCCAGACTCCGGAGCGGTCTTCCGAAACATGCTTCACAATGGAGTCGAGTAGGTTGAATCGCTGCAACAACGTTGTATCCCGTATGTATGCCGCCGCCCACCGTCGCAAACCCCCCACACAACGCAACCCCAGTCCGCCCACCCTGGACCGTTCCATGAAACGCCCCAAAAGCCACTCTTGCGAGGCGCCGGACCAAACTTGCGAACCTTCAGATGCTCCCCCGCGGGCTGCTCCTCCGCCTGCTCCTCCAGAACCTCCTCATCACCAGGTCGGCGTACGCCTCGTCCAGGCCCCAGTTGTACACGGCGTCGCGGATGCCCTCCTCCATCCTGCCGACGTACTCGTCGCGCGGCGTCCCCGCCGTCGTCCGCTGCCTGTCCACGTACACGAGCGCCCTCACCGGCTCGTCGTTTCCATACCCGGCAGAGGAGGCGTCCGGCCCCGACGATGACGACGGCGGCGCCGGCGTCGCCCACCGCAGGTAATCGCAGTGCATCCGCTCGTACGCCCACGGCACGCCCTCGTACCCGTCCAGGCGCGCCTCGTCCTGCGGCGGCAGCAGGTACAGCAGCCCGTACACGCCCGCCTTTCTGTTGCTGCCGCCACTGCCGCCATCAGAGGGGGACGGCGACGATTCCATCGGCACGACGTTGGCGTACCCTCGCTCGTTGATGATCCACCGCCAGCCCTCGAGGAAGCCCAGGCCCACGGGCGTCGAGAACGGACACCGCTGCCGCATCTGTGCCGTCGAGAGGTTGCTCCCGTACGCAAAGTAGAGAATCTCGTGCCGCGTCTCCTGCGTGACCGTCATGACGCTGTCCTGCGACTGCGGCTGACTGCCGTCGTCCTGCCTCGGCGACGCCATCGTCTTCTTCCCCGTGCCCTTTTGGCTTCGTTTTTGGCGGGCTTGTGCCTGGTCCCGACAGGAGGGAGGCGGGCAGTGGAGATGGTTCCGGGGCGGGTCGCGGACTTGGGAAATGCCTCAGGGTTCTCGTTCTTTCAGCTGGTGCGGTTGAACAGGGTCACTGCCGACGAGTCTTGAGGGGCATGGGAAGTGATGGTCAGGTCGTGGGCGGAGCTCTGGGCAGAAGCAATGGCATTGGCCAGGCAGCAGCCGCGACCTTCTCGGCTCACCTTCCTTCTTCCCTCGTCATCGGCCATCCAACGTCCAGGCGCATAAACGCTCACGTAAGTCAGAGCCTCACAAGGACACCCAAAATCATTTGTGCATGAAATTCGGTTTTCGATGCGGCGCCCAAGGCGGTTGGCTCATCTGTCAAGACCCTCTCGCGATGGAGAGGCAGTCAGTCACCCACCCATACTTCGTACGACATACATCCATCCACTTCCGATGGCCCCAGCAATGCAGCGGCACGGACAAAAGCAGGCAATTTGCTCACAACTCGCTTGTCTTCATTTTATTGTACACTATCGGCGGTCGTCAAAGTGTCGTTGATTGATTACCTCCCCGAATGTCACCCCGTCGACCGTGTCGTTGCCGCGTCCCAGCCCTGCGCCGTCATGCCCATGCCCAGCTCCCGTGCCATGCCAAATCGCGCCAAAGCAATGCCGCGCTGTTCTCCCCCGCGGCGTCCATGTCGTCCATGCCGTTCCTCCCTCCGTTTCTATAGAAAACGATGGCTGGTTCCTGCCCAGGCACCCCTTGGTACAAGTAAGGAAATGTTGAAAAAGCATTGAAATGAGCTCCACGAGCCCTCTGCCTTTAAGTGATCGGCGTCAGAAACGGGTGCAGCATCAGCTCATCCGCACTCGGCCGCAGGTTGTGGTCAATCTCAAACGTCCGCCGGAGGAACTCCTGCGCCTCGCTGCTGGCGTGCTCAGGAATGGTGGGCGCGGCCTTGCCACCGCCAATCTTGAAGATGGCCTGCAGTTGGCTGCAGTCAGGGAAGGGGTGGTTGCCCGTCATCATTTCTACCACAAGGCATCCGAGCGACCATATGTCGGCCTTGCGCGTGTACGACGTTTGCTTCACCACCTCAGGGGCCATCCAGAAGACAGATCCTTGCAGGGACGGGCGGTGGCGGTTATTGTTTGCGCCGCTGAGGATGTTGGATGCCTCCAGCTTCTTGGAGATTCCAAAGTCGGAGATCTTGATCGTGCCCTTGTTGTCCACGAGGATGTTGGCGCCCTTGATGTCGCGATGGATGATGTCACGGTTGTGGAGATACGACAGGCCCGTGAGGATCTGGCGCACAAAGCTTCGCACCAGGGGCTCGGGCAGGGCACCGTACGAGTTGAGCATGGTCTGGACAGAGCCGCCCGGAACATACTCGAGGAAAATGTTGAGCGTGTCGGCTGATGAGCTGCAGCCCAGGTACTGCACGATGTTGGGGTGTCGCAGCTCTCGGAGAAGGCTGATTTCCCGCTTCAGGGCGTCGATCATGCTCTTCTTGCGGTTGTCGTTCTGGCTGTTGGCGCCAGGAGCCGGTGACTCAACCTGTTTAACGGCCAGCAGCTCGCCCGTGACGGCGTGCAGCGCCAGGTAAACGGAGCCGAACGAGCCTTGGCCGATGAGAGCACCCTTCATCCACTTGTTGTCGTCCCACGACTCTCCGGCGAGGAAGCTTTCCAGCTCCTCGTCCGCCTCCTCGCCGTCATCCGTCAACGCCTGCTGGAGCTCCTGGAAAGAGCCCGATCCGGTGGAGTGATCTCCATCGTAGTAGCTGGTGCGCATCGTGTTGCCATCGGGATCCGTGATACTGACGGCGGCGCTATCCGACCCGCTCTCCGTGAAAGAAACGTACGACTTGCGGTTTGGCTCGATGGGAGACTCCTCCTGCAATGTATCGAGCATCGACGACGCAATCGAATCTCTGTTATAGATTTGGGGCAATCGACCCTGGGAGTCGCGCGCCCGCACCTTTGCAACGTGAGCGCTGCCGTTCAGCCACGAATCGGCAATGGTCGGAATAGGCGGCGCATCTTGGACGCTCGAGGCAAAGCTGAGGCTGCTGGCGACGCTCAGACGGCTGTTAACCTTGCTCAAACGAGACGAGCGTCTCATAGACAATCGCGCTGTCCTATCGATGTCTTCACGGGGGTGGTCCGGGAAGTACGACGTCAGGTCAGACGCGATGAGCTCGCTCGGGGGGCGAAGTCCGCCAAATTGACGTAGCCCAACTCTCAAGCGTTGCGGCACCCGCGCGTCGCTGGTCAGGGGACGCTCCAGTTCCATCGCCGCTTGAGACAGGTTCCGCTCACGGTCTTGGAAGGATATAGGCGATAGCGGCTGTTGCAGTTGGTCGTTCCACTTCTCACCCAGAACCTTCTGCACCTTGAGCTGACTTCTCTTGTCAGCGGTCTCAAGGGCGCGGTTATGCTTCTGTTGCTCCTCTTCCATAGCAATAGCTGCAGCACGCTGCAACTCTGCCTCGCCAGGTTCTCCAGCGGGGACCCGCCGCAGAATGAGGCGGTTTCGCTCCGGCCGCCGCTGGTCCTTAATTATGCGCCACAGCTCCGTGTCTCCAAGACGGCGGCACTGGCTTGGGTCCGGATCGATACCGGCCAAAACCCAGAAGCAGTAGTTGCGCTCGTGGTCCTCGCGAAGGGCGAACTTGCGGAGGGTAACGCGCATGACATCCTCACAGGTGTTGCAACCAGCTATTTTCACAACCTTGGTCACGCCACCGGTGGAAATGACCCTGATAACTTCTTGGTTCTGCGGCAGGGCAGCCATCAACGAGCCATCCATGCTAGAGTTGTTGCGCGTATGTGTTGGCACCAACCGGCCGCCCTCGGGGGCGGCGCCGGGTACTCGAGACGAGGCCGTGGCATTGGCACTGCCGCCGGTCAGGTAGCCAGTACCCGCAGGGAATCGCTGTTGTTGCCGTACTGCGTCGGGGGTCAGCGAATGCAACAAAGGACCACGAGAGCATGGGCCACCATACCAGCATCAATAGGGACGGCAAGGTCGATTTGCCGCGAGAAGCGTCGGTTTGCAGGCGCGGTAGGGGTTGTTCGAGGGTCCGTTCTTGTCGAGTCGGCAGACGTCGAGGGGAATAGGACATCGAGCCCGGCGAAAGAATCCTGCGTACGGTCAGCGGCGCTGCTTTGTCGCCAAAGGCGCGGTGGGGTGAGGCTCACTCTATTGCGCTTCTTTTGGTTGGCGTACGCCTTTGTTCTCAACTTCTTAATGCCGAGAAACAGGCGGACACGGTCGCCAACTTTCTCGATGCCCATCTCCTGTAGCGTCTGTTTGTCGAGCTCCAGCAAGTTTTCGCCATTGATATGGTTTTTCCGGAAGAGCTTCTCATAGTCGGCGCAGTTGATACTCCGAAGGTAGTCGCAGACCTTGTCCTCGTCCCAGTTCTTGACGGAGTCGGGACCATCGGCGTCGGAGAATTCCGATTCTGTCGGGCTCGCAAATGACTGTGATCCGGATGCCATCGGGGGCACTCGCCGTGAGGTCGGCAGAGCAGACTGAGGAGCGCTGGTAGGGTTACCTGCCGCGGAGCCCAACACCGTTGGAAACGGTGTCTTGGACGCGAGCATAGCCATGACGACGTCTTCTGAAGGCCTGAGGAGGGTACGGGTCCTCACGCGGCTGTATGTAGCCTCTGTTCTTTCGAGAATTGGGGTGGGTGATATTATTAATGTCGGGGTGGTGCTGCGGTTTTCGGCTTCGCTGGGTCGCTATTCAGAGTGACGGGTGAATGGGTGAGGGAGAAACGGTCGCACGGCCGATGTTGCAGTCTCCTGGATTCCGCCCCTACAGAGACTGTGCCCAACAGCCGTGAGCCCGGCAACGATGCAGCCGCGATGCCAGCGAGGACGTGGACGGGTTGGGTGAAGTCGAGCGGGAGAAAGGAGGAGGAGGGAGCGGGAGGAATAAGAGTGGTGAGACGTGGAGGCTCTTTGGGGGTTTGGGGGGGGGGTGTGCGAGGCGTGGGCCGGCAGGTCACCCAAGAATCGCAGTTGGAGCCGCTGGTTGGCCCAAGGGCCCCAAGGCCGGGCGACACCTCTGACAGACCGCCCGCAGGCGGCGCCCCTCAGGAGGGGGACCACCGGCCTCACCTCAGAAACGGTGCACAGCGACCTACGAAGTACCTACGGGCTGTCCTGGGGTTCCCCGTCTGGCGCAGGCTCGGCCATTCAATTGAGGCACAGCACTGTGGAGCGAGGGGCTCGATGGGGCTGCCGCCAAGGAGGTGGGGCCCGGTGCCCCTGAGGCCACCGGAGGTAGGTAGGTCCCAGGTACTCGAACCTAGCGGCACATGGGCCGTACACGCGCTAGGCCAGCACGAATGCCATCTCGCGAGGTACCGACAACTTCAAACACGACACCGGTACGTCGTTCCGCCAGCTTGATTCACACGAACAGCGCGCTTGGAGGCTCGGTCTCCACCTCCGCCTGTTGCGGTGGTCTGCGGTGCAGCGCGGTGCGACACGAGCGGCGCCATTGCATTGCTCAGCGCAGCGCCTGCTTCGCACGGCTGGGGGCCTTGTCCTGCAGTCCGCTGCTGACGGCGAGCGTCGAACATCCCGTCGACCCCTGCGGCCTCCCCTGCAATATCAACAAGGCGGCCACCTCTGTCGCGCTCACAAGCAAGCACCATCGGCTGGCCCATCTGCGCTGTTGGGCGAGTGCCGTCGGCTGGCGGGAGATGTTGTTAGACCATCGTCTCGTTGTGCCGAGCTTGCCCTGTTCATAACACCCGCCCTGGAGGCTTCGATCGCATCAGCCGAGGAGATTGCCCATCATCCCGTGCAAATGTTTCCGACGGCGGATGATTGCGACTGAGTCGGGGCAATCGGACCGGGTGGATGCGGCAAGCTGGAAATAGATGCTCAGGATGACAGCATTAACCACACCGGACGGTGGGTGCGTATTGCGTAATGCCCGCCGTGACACCCTCATCGAAACATGTTCTCCCACGGCATCTCGGACAGCATGGTCATTCTGCATGCTCCTTGCTAATCTGTGCAACAAGAGCGAGCGAGCGAGGCCCTCCCTGTCGCCTCACTGTAAGCCGGAGCGAGAAACTTGGACAGAGAGGCAGTCGGTATCACGAAGCAGGTGGTAGTCGTCGTGCCGCAACCTTGCCGCATGAACATGGTCCAGTGCGTTCTCCTGCCATCTCAGCGGCACGGCTCCTCGGCGTCAGCCGCGCTCCCGCTGAGGCTTTGGCCCTCTCAGCTCGGGCGGCACATGCTCTCGCGTCCTCGGAAAGACGGACGTCGCGGCTTCGTATAACCATGCCGCCGTGCTATAACCATCGCCCGTGCCATTTTAGGCACACGGCTGGCCGGTCCAGACGACCGGGATGTTGATTGTCGGGATCAATATCTTGCGTTTTGGCTGCCACGTTGTGCCGTCGTTGTCACCGTCGCGCCGTGTGAGGTTTCCAAGGGGCCACCCCTGTCACGAAACGGCTTGGCTGGGATCTCCTTGGAGGTCCCGCCCGGCCAAGCTGCCCTTCAGATGAAGATATGCATGACGCCAGTGTCTTCTTGTCTACCTACGAGTACAGCACGGCAGCAGCCCCAGCAGCCCCCCCAAGGCCCCCGCCGAGCCGATCTGCACGACGGTGGATGGACGGCCGGCGCGTGACTCAAGTTAAAAAGCGAGCACGCAGTCTGCTTTGGGCCATGGCGTCGTTTCAATTCGTCTCTCGCCGCGGCCTCTTTGTTTTGGGATGGTTCGCACACGAGCAGAGCATTGCCGGCAGAGGCAGAATGGGAAAATCAACACGCTCGGGTACCTTGGCAAGCTCAGGTAAGGCAAGCCTCGGTAGGTTCAACAGCACCCGGTCCAGCAGGCCGGCCAATCGTGTCCGCCGACCACAGGCGCCTGGGTGCCCCGGCCTGGAGCGAGCGCCCCAGAGTCGGATCAGCCACTCAACAACACATGTTGAACCCCCTCGCCGCCCCTGTGGGTGGTGGGCTCGTCCACTGCGAGGATGATTCGGTGGCGCACCAAGCTGGCGAACGAACCCCTGACCTGCGACCCTAGCGTGTGGCGACCGACGCAGGGTCTTCGTCGACAGGTGGCGCGCCACCCAGAGATGAAACCAACGGTGTTTCGACGACGCTGACCGACTTGTTGTCCTCGCCGCCCTCGCCTTCTCAATCTTGCGCATTCGCCGCGACAGGAAACAAACCACCATGACTTGTTTCTGGGTGAGCGCACCGGCGGGCCTGCCCAGGTGAACAGCGCAATCGCCACACCCTATCGCAAGGCTCGTGGCTGGCCTGGCCGCGACGGAACAGCTAGCGGGCTTGCTGATCAGGGAGTGGGATTTTCCGATCGTGCTGGTCCTGGTTGTCGCCCAGGCCGCTCGCCGTTTTACCTGTACAGTACTGTACAGAAGCCATGGGAGCCCTGGCCCTGTAAACCATCAAGACCTCCCATCCGGGAATGTCCAGGGCACAAGGCAGGCTTCGTGACAACGTGCGCGCGACCGTCCCGGTTCCCCGCTTGCCGCTCGCGCGCGCCAGCAGCGGGCAAAAGAGCCGGCAGTACCGTGGCATCTGATGGCTCCAGCTGTTCCTCTGCAAGCACGCACTGGCGGCAGATCTCGGGGGCGCTGTCCACGAGGTGTCCATCCCGTCCCTCTCCATCTCTCGCGATCCCTTGCCTGCGCGCCGCAGGGACTTCGCTCCGCCTGCGCGAGGTCCCTAAAAGAAAGACAAGAACTGCCCTGCCATTGTCTCTGCGGGGATGTTCTAAATCGAGAGCGTCCAGTCATCATGGCCCTACGAGCGCGCACTTGGCAGATGCTCGCCACTGTTGCTCGCGCAAGGGCGCAACGGTGCAGCTGCTGGCCCGAGGCGCCTCTTGGCCTCGCTGGCCACGCAAACGGAAGCCGAGCCGCGTTTCAGAAAGAGGCGTCAGCAAGCCACCCCCAGGCCCA
Source organism: Purpureocillium lavendulum (assembly GCA_029168975.1). Classification (NCBI taxonomy): domain Eukaryota; kingdom Fungi; phylum Ascomycota; class Sordariomycetes; order Hypocreales; family Ophiocordycipitaceae; genus Purpureocillium; species Purpureocillium lavendulum. Next base: position 3,970,708 of record JAQHRD010000002.1, on the reverse strand, counting down.
AGCATTCCGCGCCTTGCGGGCCTTGCTCGCTCCTCAGCGTGCCCCCGCCCGAGATGTCGTGTTACCATGAAACGCGACTTTCCGGTTCCGCGCGTGGCCTGTGCGGCGGGCGGGCTCGACGGACGTCATCACCATCGGCATGCTCGCTCTGTTGCGACGCAATGTGTCCGTACTCGTACGGAGTGCTCTGGCGCGCCTGCCTTCGCACGGCAATTGAGCAAGCTGCGCGGCCGCAGCCGCTTTGTCCCATGTGCGAGCGATCCCATGCGCAGCCATTTCAGGTTCGAACCTTGTGCCGCACGGCTGTCAGCGCGTGAAACGTCTGTGGGTGTCCTCGGCTCATGCCGAGTGGGCAGCGAGCTCTTGGGAGCGATCCAAAGGGCCAAGCAACCGCATGGTTTGCGGTGCATCATGCGGTCTCGTGACGTCGTACAAGTGTGACCGCATGAGCTTGATATCGTTTCGAATCTTGGCCGGGGGGGGGGGGGGGGGGGGGGGGGGGCCAACACTCCCAACGCCGCCTTGGACTTGCAAACTTTGACGCTCTTTGAGGACGACAAATACTTACGATGTTGTGCCTAGCGTTCCGTATGCTGCCACCGTGCTTTGAGCAAGCTGGCCCCCGTGCTGGGCGTGCACTGTCTCTCCGTTGCAAACATAGGCTTGTACAGTACATAGCTCCCAAAGCAAGGATAGGCACGGACCGCCAATACCCGAGGACGGCAACCGAGCAGCCCGATGAACCGACCTGGGAGCATCGCATGACCCTTTCTGAATTGTCAGCCAGTCAAAGGAGTCCCCGCTTTGTCGGCCAGATTTCAGGTTCTTTGTCGTTGAGTTGCATCTCTCGTACCTCTCAAGCTCTGTTGCTCTGCGCCAGAGTGTTTTCCCTAACATGTCGCGTTCAAGGTACACTAGATAGAGGAAAGCCTTGTCGATACGCTGACTTTTCGGCATACTCCACATGTCGGCATTGCTTGTAATACGCTCTCTTGCCCGACTGCTCTGTGCCTCTGAATATCGTCCGTTCCTCCATGGTCGTGGCGCTCGTCCATGGACGAGTTGGCGGCCTCTCAACCCAGGCATACGGGTGAAGCTACCCTGGAGGAGAGACACGAGCGTTGGAGAAATTTTGCAGTGATTTTCAAGAAGAAGATGACGTCCGCTGAAGCAAGTTATCAAAATGTGTGGGAGAGCACATGCATATGTTGCGCAACGGCCGTGGCAGGACCAGTTACCAAGTGGCATTGAACCCCCACGGATAACCTGCCAGGTAAACACCATAACGTTTCGACCGGATTCACCTGGTGTCCAGCTCGCAACTCCAGCTAGAGTATAGCAATCTTGCAGGAAAGGGTCATGCCGAAGATGTGTGAAGGGAGGTTGTCTGTGATGTGTGGTCATTGCCGAGTAGTCACTGGTAGAACTCAAGGAGTGATGCCGTCACACTTGTGGCACGAAGGTCTCCAGTTGTCCTTGGAAGACAATGGAGGACGCACTGCGCAACCTGAGCTCCTATACACATAGAAGCCAGAGCAAGGTCTTGACAATGCCCATGACGACACTTTTGGCCAAATTGAATGCCTGCGCCGTGTGCTAAAATTGACAGCTACAGGGTAGGCTACGATACGAAAGGGCTCCCACAACGGCCACGGAGTAGAGGTCAGCTCTGGGCGAGCGCTGTGTATCACGGCCGAACTTCCAGAATTTTACTGCAGCATTTTAGTCCAGGAATGGAGCGGGAGTTCCACTTCCAGTCATCGTGGAAAGCAGTTCGCGTTCGAGGCTGAAGACTCTAGAGTCAAGACAAAGCCCGCAACCGCTCGCCTCCCACAATGATGGCCCGACGTGGGCAAATACGGTGCAGTGTGACGCATTGTCCGAGAGCTGGCGCCTGCAGACGGCATGGAAAGCTTCACGCAGCTACCAGTCTTCTTCAGCTGGATATAGATGATACTATTCTAAGGCTGGCCACTGTTTGACAAGTCTGGCCATTGAGCGGCGGAGATCGCTGGTTTTCAAAGAAGACCAAAGAGGGGCTGTATCTTGCTGGGCTACATCTCCAGGCGCGGGCCTGGATGTCTGCTGTTCATAGTCTTTCTCATCTTCCGTCACCGGCCGCAAGTACCATTCGGGTGAACGATATCGGCGCGGGCGGCGCGGGGCAGGCCGGGCATGTGGAGACAACAGGCGCCTCTGATCCCGCGCCAGCGCCGGCCCCGCGGAGGTGACGAGGTGCTGGGGCTGGGCGCTGCTGCAGCGCCTTGTGCGAATGGGGCAGTCGGACATTATCATGGGCGTGACACGGCATGTTGGCGTCTGGGCAGCTGAGTGCCGACCAGCCGGGCCTCGGATTGTGACTAGCTGCAACGGTCGGGAGGGTAGCAAGCTGCTGATAGTGAGAGCGGGCAAGACACCCTCGACATCACTCATGCGTGCGTCGTCGGCGCATGAGGTGCATGCCTGCCTGCCAATTGCCTGCAGAGCACTGAGACGAGGACGTAGGGACGGACAGCCGGGGGGCCATCGGGCGATCGCCACGTTGGCTGGCGCGAGCGCCGGGTAATGGCAAGTGGGTATCACGAGGCGACAAATCTGCAGCGGGTGCGACCACGACTCGCTAGGGCCATGCACGTTCTATTCTTGTTTGGAGCTGTGTCTTTTTTGTCTCGTCGCGTTCGGTCCGGCCATGGCCTTTGCTGCTTGGTGTACGCAGCTGTTACGTGAAGTGTGTACGAAGTACCTTACCTCCCACTCATCCCTCGCCCGCCAGACCTCACGCGCGGTTGCACTTGCAGGTGATTCCAAGCGCACGAGCAGACGCAACTCTCGGGCAGGCGGAAGGCGCCCTGGACAGGAGCCACAGCACGGCAATTCAGGGCGCCGTTCCACTGCCAGGCGATGACGTCGATTGGCCTTTGGGGCGCTCTGGAAGCTGGAGGGCTGGACAGGAAACTCCGATGGGCCCCGCCGCCTCCTCTTGCCCTGGCTTGTTGGGTCCAATGCCGCTCACTCCTCCGCCTCCTCCACGCACCACCTCACGCCGCTCACCTTACTAGGTTCCTCGCCGAGCCAACCTTGCCATCTCGCCCACCAACCCCGCGGCAGATGCATCTGACGACGCTCCAGGCTCCAAAAAAGGTACACGGGCGGCGGATGCGCGGCTCGTCGCAAGCCCACGGCCGGCCCATCGGCGGCGCCATCCCACGCTCGCCAGGGCCAACCACAGGCACAATGGCGCATCGATAGTGGACCGCGGCCCCATCATCCCATCCGTCGATGCCAGCTTCGTCCAGCCTCGCAGCCCCAAGGTGGTGTCCCGGTCAAGCCAGTCGAGCCAGTCTCCAAACGACGCGACCCGGTGGCCACCTGGAAAAAATGGCTCGCCCGCACGTCTCAGCCATTGAGCGCGGCACGCGGCCACACTGCCTCGCCATTTTGCGGGCTCGAGCTCCAATTATATTCGTCAAGCTTTTGCTCGCTTCGAGGGGGCGCCGGAGACATGTGCGCGACGACCCGATGGCGATGTTCAGGGCACATGGAAACGCTGCTGCTGGTGATGCGACTTAAATACTGGCCTCTTCCCACGCTTCTCGGTGACGCCGTAGCTACCTTCTCTCCCGTCTCCCTCCCCTACCCGACTGTCGCAGGCCGCCGCCCAAAGAAACCATCGCCAGCTTCACTCTTTGCCCGCCTATACGTCGCAGTCGTTCAACACCACCGTCATCATGGGCCCCAGACCAGTCTTTGCCGCCACCCACCCGCGGGCCTGTTCCACGGCCTTTGAACGTGTACGGCTGCCATTGCACATTTCCTCTCCCTCCTCCTCCTCGCGCGCGGCGCCTGCAGGCTCGCGCCTTGGTCCCGCCCGCCAAGGCATGAACTCGGAAACTGACTGGTGATGTGTGTGCGTCGGGGGAAAACAGGTCTTCATGACGCGCCGTGACGTGCTTGATAGCCAACACGAGCCCTTTGGCGACGCCTTTTACTACGGCCCCGAGTTCCTGAGCGACCGCTACAGGGACGACCAGGCCACCCGCGCTGCCCACCCCAATGCGCACGAGACGTATAAATCGATTTTGGACCATTTCGACGAGGTTGAAAAACAGGTTCGCTTCCTCTTGGACACGTGTTGATTCCGCCTCTTGTACTTGCTTGCTCGTCACGACCGCTCCCCCAGTGGGGAGTCGGCGACCTGTTTTACCCGAGATGCGCGTCATGCGCACTTCCACCCTCTCTCGTTCCCAGCCCTGGGCTTGGTATTCCAAAAAATTCGAGACTCTTCATCGAGCGCCGTTGCGCGGTCGGAACCGATAGCATGGGATTGGGACTTTCACCCTCCCCCCCAAACACCTCCCCGAGGCGGCCTCTTGCTGTCCGGGATTGATGCTTACTCTCCCCAGGGCAAGCGCGTCTTCATCAAGGACATGGCCTACTACCTCTTCCCGCCCGAGGGACAGCCGACAAAGATTGCCGATTCCCTCGGCGGCGGCGAAGAGCCCGGCAACCCGACCGTCATCCCTCTTGACGTTCTGCGGCGCTTCCACTTCACCTTTCTCATCCGCCACCCTCGCCGCTCCATCCCCTCATACTACCGCTGCGTCATCCCGCCTCTCAACGAGATCACCGGCTGGAACGATTTCATGCCCAGCGAGACGGGGTACGAGGAGCTCGTCCGCCTCTTCGACTACCTCATCGAGCAGGGCATCGTCGACAAGGAACACCTCACGGTCCTTGACGCCGACGACCTGCTCGACAACCCCGAGGCCATGATCAAGCTCTACTGCGAGCGCACCGGCATCGAGTTCGATCCCAAGATGCTGGTGTGGGACCAGGACGACAAGGACCACGCCGCCAAGCTGTTTGCCAAGTGGAACGGCTTCCACGATGACGTCCTCGGCACCGACCGGCTCATGGCCAGGACGCACGCCCAGGTTCGTACCTATCGCCCGCGTCGCGTGGCGCGATATTCCTAGTCGATCCGTTTTACCTGACCCTTCGGCGTGCAGAAGACCTCGACGGTGGAGTCTGAGAACAAGGAGTGGACCGACAAGTACGGGCCCGAGGCGCAGAAGCTCATCCGCGAGCTCGTCGACGCCAACATCCCGCATTATGATTACCTGAAGCAATTTTGCCTGAAAGTCTGATTTTGAGATGATGAAACTGGAACGACAAGACACGGCGCAACGTACGCACGCACACAAATGCGGCATGAGAAAGGGAACTATCGGATACATGGGCCTGATGACCTGCCCAAAGGGGCTCGCTTTTGCTCCTGTGCTTTAGATAATTGGCTTTATGATACAACAACGGGCGAGCGGACAGCCCGTGGATATGTGGTACAAGTGACTCCTGCCGGCTGCGGTGGCCAGACTCCCAGTAAAACAACAGCTTGTAGCGTAGCGCGTCCATCACGGGCGCTCTCCCCAAGTCAACAACCGTAGTAAGGTCTTCCACCACGTAGATGTAGTCCAGTCTACGCTGCTTTCGCCTCTGCCACTGGGGCTGTCTCCAAGCCTGACGAGTAGGACGGCTGCTCAAACAGATCGTGCGTGACGTTTGCCGACCACGACTCCGCAAAGCCCCTATCCTGGTCGTTGGCCCAGCTCACCGACACATCAACCAGGCGCCTCCCACCGTCCTCGGACTCGCTCTCGACGACCTTGTTGCCGGCGCCCTGGCCCGCCAAGACGACAGCCATGTCGGCGATGGCGTTGGCCTTTTGCTCGTTGAGCGCAATGGCGCGCTCCTCCTTGCTCCGCACGGGGCGGTAGTCGACGCCCTTGTCCTTTTCCTGCGCAATCTTCTTCCGATCGGCGGCCGTGTACTCGTCGGGCCGCTTGTACCGGAACTCGTCGGTCCACGCCACCTCGTGCAGGTGCTTGAGCTCGCGCAGCTTCTGGAAGACGGAGCGGCCGACGGCGCCCTGGCCGGCGGGGAACCGGATCATGGCCAGCGGCGACCAGTAGTCCTTGCGGAGCTTGGCCGGCTTCGTCTTCTTGCCGTTGAAGGGCAGTTGCTTGAGGTCGTGGAAGCCCTGCGTCGAGTAGCCGCATTCACGTCAGCATTAAACACACTGCAAGCGGCAACAGCCGACCAAAGCGCTACCGGGCATACGTACATCTAACCTCTCCTTGAAGCTGTAGATGACCTGGTCCGACCGCCGGTGGCTAAACACCCAAATCTTCTCGCCGTGGCCCTCGGGCCCCTGGAACTCCTTGGTCGGCCGCTGCCGCCGGGCGGAATGAACTTGGCGGACGCATGTCCGCAGGAAGCCTGGCAATTGGCCGAGCCGTGTCCTTGGAGGCGCGTTCATGGTCGTTTGGCTTGCTGAGCACTCTCGAGGCCGGCCGGAGTGAGTGGGATGCGACGAGCGCTTCGAAAATCCATGCGACCGACGGAACTTGGCGCAGACCAATTGGCCGACCCACACACAGAGAGAGCCTGGCGCGCGGTCATGTGACTTGGCCTTGAATGCTTCCCCCCGTTGTTCTCTCACAATGCCTCCTCCCCTGCTACCCCGCATTTCACAAGCGTCTGATTGGCTTGCCTTACAATAGATGGCTGGTCGGGCCGCAATGTCAATTGAAGCAACGGAAAAGGACTCGCGATGGTTCACAGCATGTGGCTTTCCTCGACATGACGTGCGCTGTTGTCAAACGTTGTTGTGCTGGATCAGGATATAAATTGAGACGAGTACAGTTTTCGGTGTACTTTCATAGCTTTTGTTAAATAAAATCGCAATCTTCTTGAGTTTGTGCTAGCTTTCTGAACCTTCTACATAGCCAACCGAAAGGCCGCACTACAACGCTCGTATGCTCCCTTGGAAAGTCCGCCTTCGGAAGTCTCAGCTTCCGACTGAACGCTGCAACGTGAGACGGGACTGAAGCCACGCCGATCAGGTTAAACGAAGCAAGTAGTGATATCATGTGTCAACGACTTGGACAGAATTTGGTCGGTCCAAATACAGCGCTCCCAGTCTCTCGGCAGAGGAAACCACGCCACCACTATAGCGGTCCGGCATTGGTGTGGTCTCCCGAAGCTCCACGGTGGGAAGAAGATCCAATAACCGAGCGAGTAGGTGGTGCCGTCAAGTTCTCTTTAGTGTTCTCGACTGCATGTGATTGTCTTGCTGGAGTATATGGTCTTGTCGCTTTGTCCATCGCGCAAAGACTTGACGTGGCATGACAAGCGGTCAGCCGGTGCGCTTGCATAGGAAATCTGCCTCCGCGAAGACCGAAGCTCCAGCCTCAGTCTGAGGCTGTCATGCCTGCGACGAGACGCGAGACCTTGCACTGGAGCCGCTCTTCAGCCGCCGTGTTGATCCCGCGGCGGCTCGTGGCTCCAGCCAAGCGAGACAGTTTGTAAGGCGAACATTGTCGTAGGTCGAACGGGAGCCGTTTTAGCCACAATCGGAAGATGAGACCTCCAGAGAAGCCCCCCCTAAGGAAGGAAGCGGACCATTGTCAAAAGAGGGTCGCTCAGCCGGCTGTGGACGATGGTCCAGGAAAGCTGTCAGAGACTCAAGAGGACTGCGATTATTTCGGGGCAAGAGAGCATCAGGCCATCCCCCAAGCGGCGGTTTTTATTAGCGGCCCGGGCGGCTGCCTGGAGGGGCACCTGGAGGGGCACTTGGGGCCGGTCCGGGGGCCCAATCGTGTGCCGGCGTGACAGGGCGTTTAGGCCCAATCAGCGGGCCGCCTCCCCACCTCGCAACGGTTGACTTTCCAGTGACATCACGAAGCTTCTGGTGGGTTCCGGGCAAGCTTTCCAGCGCTTCCGGGCAGCTGCTGGGCAGCCCTGGTCCATGCCGGCCGCTTCCACGATGCCCAAGAGATCACTCGATTCCGCCCACCGCCTCCGCTTGCCCAGCAGGATAAATTCCCCCAACCGGGATCGACTCAAACTCAATTTCTTTCCGCGATCTGCCGTTCAAATACTTGAACCGAGAGGACGCTGCCCACGAGCACGGCTCCCCGAGTCCCGACAGCCACAGCAACAGCAACAGCAGCAGTAGCAGCACATGCATCGCGACACCACCACGGGCTGAAGCTGCCTTGTCTGACCGACCCCTCCTCCACATCTCCTGCTCGCTCGCCTACCAACTTAATACCGTCGACAAGCTTCCCACGCTGCGCGACGCTACAGCAAGCACGCTGTTTCACGCGAGCTGCCCACGAGGCACCACAAACGATCCACAATGACCGCAAGAATGGATTTCACCGACCGGGCGCAAAAGGCCGTGGAGGACGCCATGACGCTGGCCGAGCAGTACGCTCACTCCCAGCTCCTGCCCGTCCACCTGGCCGTGTCGCTGCTGGACCCCCCGCCCGACCAGTCCAAGGACCAGCAGAACCGCCCGGCCCAGCCGACCGTCACCCTCTTCCGCCAGGTCATCGAGCGCGCCCACGGTGACCCTCAGCTCTTTGACAGAGCCCTCAAGAAGTCGCTGGTCCGCCTTCCCAGCCAAGACCCCCCGCCCGAGCAGGTCTCGCTCTCACCGTCCTTCCATGGCGTCTTGCGAAAGGCCATGGAGCTGCAAAAGGTCCAGAAGGATACGTACATTGGCGTCGACCATCTCATCACCGCGCTGTCCGAGGACGGCAACATCCAGACCGCCCTGCGGGAAGCCAACATCCCCAAGGCCAAGCTCGTCCAGGACGCCGTGTCGGCCATCCGAGGAACGAAGCGCGTCGACAGCAAGACTGCCGATACCGAGGAGGAAAACGAGAACTTGGCCAAGTTCACAATCGACATGACCGCCATGGCCAGGGACAAGAAGGTTGACCCCGTCATTGGCCGAGAGGAGGAGATTCGCCGAGTTGTGCGGATTCTGTCTCGGCGAACCAAGAACAACCCCGTTCTCATTGGCGAGCCCGGTGTCGGCAAGACTACCGTCGTCGAAGGTCTCGCGCAACGGATAGTCAACCGGGACGTCCCTGACAACCTGAAGCAATGCAAGTTGCTCTCGCTCGATGTTGGAGCTCTTGTTGCTGGCAGCAAGTACCGCGGAGAGTTTGAGGAGCGCATGAAGGGTGTCTTGAAAGAGATTGAGGACTCCAAGGAGATGATCGTCCTCTTCGTCGACGAGATTCACCTGCTGATGGGCGCTGGTTCCTCTGGCGAGGGTGGTATGGACGCCGCCAACCTGCTCAAGCCGATGCTGGCTCGCGGCCAGCTGCACTGCATTGGCGCGACCACCCTGGCCGAATACCGCAAATATGTCGAAAAGGACGCCGCATTTGAGCGTCGCTTCCAGCAAGTCCTCGTCAAGGAGCCGACAATCCCAGAGACCATCTCCATCCTCCGAGGCCTCAAGGAGCGTTACGACCGACACCACCGCGTCACGATCCTCGACAGCGCTCTCGTGGCGGCGGCTAACTTGGCCGCCCGCTACCTCACGTCCAGGCGCATGCCCGACTCTGCTATTGACTTGGTCGATGAGGCTGCGGCGGCCGTGCGAGTCGCTCGAGAGTCGCAGCCAGAGATCATCGACTCTCTCGACCGCAAGCACCGGCAGTTGATGATTGAGATCGCCGCTTTGGAGAAGGAACACGATGAGGCTTCCAAGACTCGTCTGCAGCAGGCCAAAAAGGACGCGAAGAACGTCGAGGAAGACCTTCAACCGCTCCGCGAGAAATACCAGAACGAAATCAAGCGAAGCGAGGAGATTCACCAAGCCAAGGTCAAGCTCGACGACCTCGAGAAGCGACTCGAGGACGCCATGAACATGGGACAGCATGCCAAGGCCGCTGATCTCCAGTATGGCGCTATCCCCGAGCAAAAGGCCGTGATCAAGGACCTCGAGGCCCGCAAGGTCGCAGCCGACGCTGCTCTCAACGCTAGCGGCGGCGACGACGGCTCCATGGTCACGGATATCGTCACCGCCGACCACATCAACGAGATTGTGGCTCGCTGGACTGGCATCCCAGTCACTCGTCTCCGCACCTCGGAGAAGGAGAAGCTGATCAACATGGAAAAGGTGCTCGGAAAAGTGGTCGTTGGCCAGAAGGAAGCGGTTCAGTCTGTCGCCAACGCCATTCGGCTGCAGCGCTCTGGACTCAGCAACCCGAACCAGCCCCCGAGCTTCCTCTTCTGCGGCCCGTCTGGTACGGGCAAGACGCTCCTGACCAAGGCCTTGGCCGAGTTCCTCTTCGACGACTCCAAGGCCATGATCCGCTTCGACATGTCCGAGTACCAGGAGCGACACGCCCTCAGCCGCATGATCGGTGCGCCTCCAGGGTACGTTGGCCACGACGCTGGTGGCCAGCTCACTGAAGCGCTGCGGCGCAAGCCCTTCTCCATCCTCTTGTTCGACGAGGTCGAGAAGGCCGCCAAGGAGATCCTGACGGTGCTCCTGCAGCTCATGGATGACGGCAGAATCACCGACGGCCAAGGCAGAGTTGTCGACGCGAAGAACTGCATCGTCGTCATGACGTCGAACCTGGGCGCCGAGTATCTCACCCGCCCTGGTGCCAAGGAGGGCCGTGTCGACCCCCAGACAAAGGAGCTCGTCCTGGGCGCCCTCCGCAACTACTTCCTCCCCGAGTTCCTCAACAGAATCAACTCGGTCGTCATCTTCAACCGTCTGACGCGCAAGGAGATTCGCAAGATTGTCGACATACGCATACACGAGATCCAGAAGCGGCTCGAGGACAACGGCAGAAAGGTCAAGATCGACGTGTCCGACGAAGCCAAGGACTACCTCGGCAACTCGGGCTACTCGCCGGCCTACGGTGCCCGCCCCCTCTCGCGCCTCATCGAGAAGGAGGTGCTCAACAGACTCGCCATCCTCATCCTCCGAAACAGCATCCGCGACGGGGAGATTGCCCGCGTCGAGCTCATCGACGGCAAAATTGCCGTGCTGGCGAACCACCCGGACAGCGAGGGCGACGATGACATGATCGACGACGATGACGAGGACGCTGTCGACGAGCTGGTGGCGGACACCATGGACGAGGACATATACGATTAAGGTGTTTTGTGCATCATCGTGTTGGGTTATGTTATGAGACACGGCAGGCATGGTTGAGTTCTGGATTACATGTTCTGGCAATGCAGAACACGGCGTTGTTCGGTAGATTAGGTACATTAGGTACATAAACTATTAATTAGACATCGATTGAGGGTCTACTCCGTATACCTAGCGCACGCATTCCCATGATGCTCTCTCGTGACTCGCCCCCTTTTTTTGGCAGCAGTAGATAAGGTACCTAGGTAGGCAGCAACGCCGCAGCCGCTCGTGGTATATGTACAACAAACATCGGTATTATATTCAACATCAAGGCAAGCCGAGCAGCACGCCGTCGTCTCCCACCCAGCCAAAGTCGTCCATGAACATGGACCAGTCGACCTCCTGGAAGGGATCGCCGGTGCCCTGATTAGGCACCTGGAGCGCACCGTTCGCGACACCCGACGTCGCGGGGGCATTCGCCTGGGCCGCCGTCATCGGCCCTGCGGCGCCGGCGGCGGTGTTGGTCGAGAATCGGGGCTCTACAAGTCGAGTATATGCGTCAGTTTTCATGTGAGATACGCATGCATTCATTGGTGTGTTCTGGTCTGTCCCGCCGCCAGAACGAAAAAGGAGAGAGTAATGGGAATGGAAAGGGGACTGGGCAAACGTACGCATCACGTCAAGGGCCTTGTTGACCCTGTCGGTGCTGCTCTGCGCGGCGCGGAGGCCAAACTTGAAGCGCTCGAGGCACCAGTACGTGACACCGGCGCCGAGGCGCTCGGGCCAGGCGCCGGGGGCGGGGCCGATCGGGGGCACGATGTCCCTGACGGACCAGAAGGTCTCCATGATGATGCAGGCGCGGTGGGGCAGGTCGGTGTCGCGGACGGAGCAGCGGAGGAGGGCGCCGCACGCGCGCTGGGCGAGGGCGTCGGCGTCGGCGGGGTCCATCTGCGGCGCGGCGGCCGAGGCGAGCGTCGCGACGATGATGGCGGCGGCGTCGACGTTGCTGCGGAGGGCCCACTGCGGCGCGTGCGTGAGGAAGTGGGTGCGGGACTCGAGGTCGAGAGAGAGGGCGATGAGGGCGCGCGACGTGTTGAATGCCCGTACGGTGTTGGCCTTGAGGGTTGACGGAGGTGCCGGTTGCTGCTGCTGTTGTTGCTGCGACGGCGGTGAAATGAAGTAGTGGCTTTGGATCTCGAGCTGGGCGGCGAGGAGGCAGAAGCGGGATATGTCTGCGTCGACACAACGCGTTAGCAAGCGTATGACGCCCCAAGACAGGGCAGACCACGTCGACATGCCACTGACCGGTATCGAAGCGCACAAGCAGCGGCTTGAGAGACTCAAACTCCGTCTCCCACATGGCGACCATGGTGTCCGGGACGCCCCCGTTGGCGCCGATCTGGGCGGCCATGGCGGAGTGGAAGCGGTTGAGGAACAGCTGCACCTCGTACATGGCGAGCAAATCCGTCCAGACGTGCGAGTCGAGCACACGCCTGCATTGCGTGTCATTGTGTTGTATGGTTGGGGGGAAGATGCCGATGCTCGAGGTTGTCCTGTGGAATTGTGAGCACTTGCATCCGACCGCTGACAGCAACCGTTTTAGCATGCTCACCTCTGGGACAACAGACAACAGGCAAACCACGTCGACGCGGCCTCCTCGTCGGTCGACGAAAAGTGCTGCCTCATGCCGACGGAGAAATGCGGATGCGAGCCACGGCCGGTGTGACAGCCCAGGAGCTTGGCCGAGGTGGTGGCGATGCCCGCGAACATGGCCGAGGGGTCGGTGACGAAGCGGATGTTGGGCAGCGGCCAGGTGCAGATGAAGAGGAGGGCGTGGATGGAGTCGAGGTTCATGGCGGGCACCGAGATCATCTGCCAGATGTCTCGGCTTACATGGTCGATGAGGGCGGAAAAGACGGCGCGATCGCGAGGGTAGCGCCGGCATGCAACGTACAGAATGACCCAAAAGAGAGTGGGACTCGCCTCGAAGCACTCGTCTGGGTCCCTTTTGCGAAGAATCGGGATGAAAGGGTGATAACACTGGAGGAATCTGAGAATGACTTAAGGTTAGCAAGCTGCAGTATACCAGCTAGCACCTCATGGCCGACCCTCGCAGTGCCAACGGTGCTCGGGACATCGATGAGCTCACTTAGAAAAGTACCAGTCTACGTCCTCGCCCGAGACGACATGGCTCCCGAGCATGCGCGACTCAGTCGGCCCCGTCTTGACCCGTCTCTCGGAGCCGTGCTGGGAGGGGCCGTGGCTGCTCGCCGTGGGCGGCGGCTCCGAGTGCGGCGTGGGGACCTGCGGTGGGTGCCTCAGTCCGGGGACGACGCCGCCGCCGTTGGAAATGCCGGCCGAGGGCGTCTGCTCGGGGAGGGTCGAGTATGTCGCGCGGGGGCTGGGCGGCGTCCATGCGGCCTGGCCGTTGGCGGCCGGGTTGACAACCTGCTTGATGCTGCGCAGCTCCTGCTCGAGGAGCTCAAGCTTGCTGGAACGCCGGCTTGTCAGTGACTTTCAATTGAGGTCTTCTGCTGAGTGCTACGCTACCTTCGCTTCGTGACTCTCTTGTGAGACTTGTCCACGACGCATGAGATGCCGAGCTTGGTGCACCGCTGGCAGGGCTGTCCCGGGATGGTGCTCGTCCTACATCGCACCTTTATCGTGGCCAGGGTCAGCCAACCTTGTCTTAGATCAAAGCTACCGCGGAGCCGTGGACAAGACGGGCACGTAGGTGACAAAGAATGCAAACACACCTTGGAGTTGCGGCAGTTGACGCAGGCGACGTTGCGCCGCGTGCGGTCATCGCTGTTGCCGGGCGTCGAGCCTGCCGTCGGCGTCGTTGCTCCGGCTCCAGCTCCAGCTCCAGCTCCAGCTCCCGCTCCAGCGGCCGTTGCACCGTCCGCCGAGGGTGGCGTCGGTGCCATCCTGTCTCATGTCATGTCACTGCCGCGGCCAATCGAACGTTGCTTCTCGCGGGCGATGTTTGAGATGGGTTATGCGTCTCGGCGCGCTGGCTCGACGGCCCTCAGTCGGCAGGCGACTTTTTTTCTGGGCCCTCTTGTTCGTGAGAGCAAAGTTGGGGGAGGGCGTAGGTGCAGGTGTGTAGGTGGTGAGTGTGACTACATCGACAGCCTAAGCCCTGCGTGCGGGCGCCGTTTATCGCCGCTAATCCCGCGGGATTTGGACGGCGGTCACGTGGCTCGACCGACCACCCGCAGCCCGGAGCCGGCGTTGGTCAACTTGGCCACGGACCGGATTCGGGGCGCCGCTGACGCGGTCCTTCTAAGTAACTAAACCACATCCCGCTCTGCTCCTGTACTGCACGTACTCGCACACTCCAACTCAGTCGCACTGCGAATACATAGCGGTGGACCCAGCCAGCCTCGAAAGTCACCCTCCCCAAGGCACGGTCCGCATCCCGTCTTGGGCTCACCTCTTCTTCTTGTTCTTGCGCGCCGTTGCATCCGTGCTCCCGTAACCTGATACCATGTATACGCCCAGCAGCTTCCACATCACCCACGCAAACCCCAGGCCCACCGCCAGTGTCGTCCCCAGCCGGATCCACGCCGCCCCCTCGTCCTTGAGCACCGGGACATAAATAGCGCTCGTGATGCGGTTCCCGACAACGGGATTCGGCTTCCAGTGCCAGAAGCCGGTCTGAGTACTGAACAAGCTGTCGTATCCGAGATGGCGTCGGTCGAACGGGTTGGTCGCAAAGTCCACCTCGCCTGCCACCTCGCACGCCCAGAACAAGGCCGGGTATGGGATCTCAATGGGTACGGTCCCGCTTGCAGAGGGCTTGAGGTAGCGGAGGTGGAGCGGGACCTCGGCCGTCCATTCGCCATCCTGCCCGGAGACGGGCGGTGCAAGTTCGAGAAGAACGCTGGAGCCCCAGGTCTTGGTGGTGTATGCGGGTGCCTCCAGATCCACGGGTAGGCTCGTGTGGCGAGAGGCCGTCAGATTCTTCGAAGCCAGGAAGAGCTCGTCTTCGTACTGATAGCGGTCGGCGAATATTGTTTTGGGCAGGGTGAAGAAGGCATGCAGCGCACAGTTGTCGTCTTCAAGAGGAGGCTTCGCGGAGCTCATCCTCAGCTGCAACGTCGGATGCAGCCCTGCCGGTTCCAGAAAATCACTGCTAAAGTGAGATTCGCTGATTCTGTGGCGAGAGGGAAAGGAGAAGACGGTGGCTGACGGCTCCTTTTGCTGCCCGAGAACGCTCAGCAGACCAGCCACGCCAATTTCGTGCGCTGCGGCCTTGGGCGGCGTGTCTTGGGCGAAAATTCCAACCTCAGTCCTTCTACCAGGGGAGCTTGGCACTGCAAGTGCACGCTGTTTGAGTGGCCAGAATGGCGTGGCTTTGAGAGTTTTCGAGCCAGAGTCGTATGAGATGTCAAGACTGGCCGCCGTACGCAGGTTGCGAAGCCGAGATTCGCATACAGAGCTTGAAGAGGAACATATCGTCCCGACGCTAGCACCGACGAATGCAGATAGATCGTTGAGCTCCTGGAAAAAATAAAATCCTTCCTTGCCCGTCGCCGGCTCAATCGTCATGTTGGTAAAGGCCTATGTAAGAGGTCAGCTGGTGGCGAGTGAGGACTTGGGGGCGATCGGCCCATACCTCTGGCTTCATGCAGTCTAGGGGTCCGAATGCCTGGAGTGCTGCACATAATTTGACACTGGCGCCTGCGGTCAACACGGCGATGTTAATGCGAGTGTCTAGAGTGGCACTCACCTTTCACCCGTGGCATGCTTGGCCGGCGCGTAGCGTACATGGAGGCCGGGCGATATCCTGGATCCAAAGGGCTCCAGGGTCTCGTATGTGACAGGGCTGGCCCATTGCAGATGCAGCTCATCGAACTCCCGGAGCAAAGTAGCGAGGTCCTGCGGCACCTCATCCAGCGGCAGAGATAATCGGTCTTGGCGAACGGACTCGGTCGACGGGCCCAAGAGCCCGGCTTCCTCGATCTGCAGCGCCGCAGGATCGATATCCGAACTCGGCCCCTGGACAAAGGTTATCCGTTCTCGCATCGCGGCCGACACGTGTCCAGCCGACCAAAGGATAGCAAGCAAATGAGCCGCCGCCTGCCCGGTCCGCTCAGCAAAAGGGCCGAACAAAAGTACGCGTCGGCGTCCCCCAGAGCGAAAATGGCAGCGAAACTGAAAGGCAACGAGGGCGCCGCGCCTGGCTGTCTCGTGCTTCGGTATCGCTTTTGAGCGTCGCGGTGGACGGGTCGAGCTCGGTGTTTGCAAGCGGTTGGTTGGCCGGGCTGGCGGCCGCCTTGCTGACGGGATGGAGGGATGGAGGTGGGCAGCTCAGCGGTTCCACCAGACCCCAGCTCCGTGATCCAGCACTTGAGCCAGATCCATCCGTGCTGAAGTGCCTGCCATCCAGTTCCATTGGCAGCCATGCCAGCTTGCCAGGCCCAGGGTGGTCCCGCAGCCAGCTGTAGTGGAGCCCCCACTCCATTCCCGCTGGACTGGAGGCCCTGGCAGGCCTGGCAGCAAAGAGGCCTGGCTGCCAAGGTGGGCTGGGGACGTCGGCAAGTCGGACGTCCATTTGGGGGACGGCCGCAGTGCCACCCCGCTAACCCTTTTGGGGACCGAAGCCAGCCCCGAGTTGAGGCAGGTCCATTCAACGACGCCTGCCGCGATGACCGCTTCCCGTGCTCCGGCCAGGTCTTCCATCTTCCGCCTGTCCGCCTTGTCGCCTTCCATCATTCCCACTTTACATCTTCAAACCTCTCCATGGTCTCTAGTTATTTCCTCGCTCAGCCATGACTTTGCGTCGCCGCCAGGCGCCTTGACTAGCCTCAGCTCGACAGTCTGTGAGCAAGTTGGCGATAACAGCCCGCCCCTGCCGAACCCCACCACGAATGCCCTCTCGTCCTGCCAGTCATCGAGCATGCGCCCTGTGAAGCCTGAGCGATGAGCGACCAGCAGCCATATGTTACGATCCGGTCGCGGAGGCCGGCTGATGCCAATGGCGGCACTCATGGCGACTTTTCCGTATGTTCCGATCTTCGACAGCCGCCGCCTCTTGGTGCCTACCCTAGTCCTCAACCCTCACTAACAACCATGACCAGGCCGGCGTCAACGGCTCAGCGGAGGCGCATACAAGATCAGCTACGCATGATATCAGCCGAACCAGCTTCCATGTGAAGCATATCAGCCAGTTCGCACAGCGCCTGGAAGACGTACGCCAAGCTTGCCCCGCATCCCTGGGAGACTGCTGACGTCTTTGCGTAGTCGGCCACGCGAGCCTTTCCCAATCGCGGGCGGGCATCCCAGCGTTATACCAAAGTCCAAGCGCTGCTTCTGCACTGGGGATCGGACGACCTATTCGTGCTGCCCGAACTCGAGGATCTGGAGAAATGTTTGCGCGACGAATACGCCTTCGGCACCGACATCTTTGCCATCCCCTCTGAGAACTCTCATCTGGAGCTCATGATGCGGCTCGGCCAGCTGATCAAGGAACATGAGTCCCAAGACACGCTGTTCATTATTTATTACGGAGGCCACGCGCGAATCGACGACTCGAGGCAGAGCACCTGGTGCGCGTGAGTTGAGCCACGTTGTCCCGGCCAAAAACTCGGGTACTAATCTGCAGACAGAACCCGCGACGCAGACTCGCCTTGGCTGCAGTATGTCCTTGGCTATATCTTCACGTGTTGATGTGGCTGCTTACAAGGTCTGACAGATGGTCCGCCATACAAACACTCCTGGAACGCTCAAAATCGGATGTCCTCATCCTGCTCGACTGCTGCGCAGGCGCAGCGAGCGCCACCTTTCCGAACGGCAATAGTATCACGGAGACAATATCAGCATCCAGCTGGGATGCCATCGCGCCTGATCCCGGTCGCTACTCTTTCACCAACGCTCTGATCGAAGTCTTGCAAGAATGGCGCCTGCGAGCGTTTTCGGCAGCAATGCTTCACGCCGAGGTGCTGGCTCGCCTGAAGCACCCGCGCCCCATTCAAATCAATGGAAAGCACTTCGAGGCACGCTCAACACCAGTTCATTTCATGATGACAGCCAACCACAAAGCTCCGAGCATCGAGTTCTGCAGACTTCGCCCAGCCGACAAAGTTCCCGCTCCGTTGCCTCAGAACCACGTCACAGTACCCATTACTGGTCGTGCGCCTGAAGAGTTTGACCCGAATTCTAATGGCCTTGTAGCTGAGGAACCAAACGAAGACACTCCCCATGTCATGATATCCCTAGCTCTAGAGGATGACCAAAGGCTTGATATCAACGCCTGGGAGCAGTGGCTCAATGCCTTCCCAGCTCTCGCCAAATTCGTCAAGGTTCAGGGAGTTTTCAAGAGCCATTCTACGCTCCTCCTCGTTTCCATGCCCGTCATGGTATGGGATTTGCTCCCGGAGGACAACGCGGTATCCTTTGTTGCCTTCATTCGCTCCAATAACTTGGCTATACGGAAAGCCCAGGTGTCCGCCGGGCCAATCGCGACGAGGGTGTCGCAACCCCATCGAGAGCAAGTTGGCCCCGACGATGCCTCAATTTTCTCTGGTGTTTCTGGAACTACCTTTGCGGCTACGGAGGCGGCGTCTACGCGCAACCCTTTCTCGGCAACTTCCATGTCTGCTTATCGACCATTTGCAACGCCTATGAGCACTATGTCTGGCTCCATGCCTCATTCTCAGCCCCCAACGCCTGGACAGCCGAATTCGCCTCAATCATACTCACCAAGAAGTGGCCCAAATCGTCAAATTAGGCCTGTTGCTTCCTCAACCTCTCTGAATGCACATACCTCACCAGCACCCGCAACATTTGGCCCCGCTCCTACAATTAGCAGGCAAATGATTCTCAATCAGCAGCAGTCCATGAGGCGAACGACGTTCGGCACCGATGTGCCTGACCCAAAGCGGTTTTCACCTCATGTCGAAAGACGCTTGGAAGAATACTATCAAAGAGAGCCCCTGCCAAGCGACGGCCAAAGTGCCTTCTTCGCGTCCAACCTCGGCATCGAGCCTTGGCATCTCGAAGTGTGGTTCCATCACCGTCGTGAGCGGGACATGGTATCGCACAAGCTTGCTGCCATGAGGCTCAGAGACGTCGCCCCTGAGATGAGACCAGGGCCACAAATGATTTTACCGGCAGATCTCAGCCAACTGCTCGAAATGTCAATCCCCGGACAGGTAGCCTTGTTTGACCTCAGATCTCCATCCGAGTACCAAAGATCTCACATTTATGGCGCAATAAACCTGAGAGCACCGCAGTCGTTCCTCGAGAGCGCCCCCCTCGAGTTGATTGAGCGGGCCTTCCCGCAGGAGCACGGGCAAAGTGCGGTGCCTAAATGGCGAGACGCGAGATGTCTCGTCTTCTACGCTCGGGGACTGGAGTCCCCTTGGGAATGCCCTGCGGCCAGAATCATCCTTGGAAAGCTTAATTCGAGCAACTGGTCTGGGAAGTGTTTTATCCTGAAGGGACACTACCGCGAATTCAGTCAGTCCTTCGACAGGTACATTGTGGGAACAAGCATGACCGATGATGCGAAGTCGTGGATCGATGGGCAGGAAACCAAGGCGAGCAGTGAGACTGACACATTGGCAAGCCATGAGCAATACGCGGGGTGGTTGTCACACGTTGAAAGCGAGGATAGGGGCCGGGCCGTGTCGACGTCGCCTACATCAACTGCACAGCGTCTCGAGATTTTGGAGGCACAAGACAGGGAACTTGAAAGGGAATTCAAATCCCAACACGGTGCTCTCTTTAGGAAAGCTGAGGACCTAAAGCTGCGCCAGGGAGAAGCAGATGACGCATTCGACACCAAGGCTAGGTTTGTCGAACCTCTCGATCGTGGGCTCGACAAGATTCGTGGCTTGGGAGCAGCGATACCACCCGTCCACTACGCGCCGGGACACACAAAAGTCGAGTCAGAAGGCTTTGACAGGGCTCATGCAGAAGATGACGATGCCGACGACTATGTAGAAGTCAGCAGAGCTGACGACTCAACTCCCGGCGGTCGAAGGGCGGGAAATGTGGCCTCGAGGGAGGCAAGGACACCCGGCTCGGAGTTGCCCGGCAGAGGTCGCGGAGGTGGAAGTCTGTTAAACAAGATGTTCCGCCGCTGATACGCGGCCGTGATTAAGAGCTCAGGCGTTTGGCGAGGCGTGCCGCGCAGGCATGGCTGCGGCGCCCTGGGATGGTTGGGCGTTTGATTTTCATCTACTGCTACCTGCTGCGTGATGAGTAGAAACCCCGTCAAGATACCTGCGTCTCTTTCTGCCCCGACTCATGCTTGAGACATGGTCTGAACGGTAATTGTGGACGGCACTGTGATAAGCAGGACTTATCGTGGGGTCGATTTGCGGAGTAATTTCGGGAAATCGTATGCGATTACAGAAGCACCATCTGATAAGTGCACGGCGACACGCACGCAAATATCTCCACGGCTAGTAGCCCAATCGACGCCGTTCCGGGGCCTGGAGGACTGCTGCACTCCGGCGAAGAGTTCGATTGAGGAGTAGCGCCGTATAGGCTGCTGTCCGTCGAGATATTTGCGTTGCAGCGCCTCGAACAGGTAATGGGGGGCTAGGCTCGGCTGCAGGGACTGCGAGATAGTAATGCACCGATCCTACGGCCCTTTAATCCTCAAAAATGCGTCTAAATAGATATATATATGTATTCAGACTCTACTAGACGGCTGGCTTACGGTCGACGACGGGCGGTCCGCTTCCCCCGCCGGGCTCTCCGCCCCCGACGGCCCTGGCCCAGAGTCGGACCTGGTCCCGGGCCTGGACCTGGGTCGTCGGGCACGGGGGTCCCTACCTGTACCCGTATCTGGCCCTGGCCCTGGCCCCGATCTTGGCCCCGCCGCCGGCGCTGTTTGAGCTCGTCGACGAGCCGGTTCAAGCTCCGGCCGGCGCGTAAGTGCTCTAGCTCTGCAACTGCCTCCTCCTTGCATTTGCCAGACGCCATGCGTCCCAAGAGCTCGTCCCAGATCACCTTCCGCCGACAGAACTGGACTCTGACCCCGTTCCCCGGGCGCCAGCGGCTTCCCCACGTCTCTTCCAGCTCCCGTACGGCCTTCTGACCTGCAAACCCTTCCTCCCACTCCTTCCAGACGTCCCGCACCGTAAAAACCCTAGCCAGGGCTGTGACGATAGGCATACCTGGTACCAGAGGCTCTTGGGTCGGGGCCGGGGCCGGGGCCGGAGCTGTATGGAGATTCAAGGTAGGTGCTGTCGACAGAGCCGGCGTCGGCGCCAGCGCCGCTGCTGAACCGGCTCCGAAGTAGCCGGTAAAGGTGATAGGGACCTGGCCCTGGAGGAGGGCATCGAGGCCGCCCTGAATCCCGTCCAGCCGGGCCTCAAGCCGGATGGCGAGCCGCTGGCTATTCTGTAACAGGGCCTCCCGCGTGCTCTCTAAGACGCAGCTTAGTTCCGGCAGCGCGCGTCGTACGAGCAGGCTTACTGGCTCCGTAGCCCCTACCGCGGTGGACCGCACGGCGACGGCGAACACGTCCCACTCGGGCCCGTTAAAAGGGGCGTAGGCGAAGAACGGTAGCGACGGGTAGCGGGGCTGTAGGACAGCAAGGTCCTGCAGAAGTACTATACGCAGGCGCCGCATAAGCTTAAGGAAGCCGTCGGCGGCTAGGTCGTCGTCGTCGAGACCGCCTTCTGCCCAGCATTGCCGGCGCGCGCGCGCCTCAAAGCGGGGTTCCCACTCCTCGATCCACGGCCACAGGTGCTTTTGTAAGACGTATGGGGGCTCGTGAGCCGCACGCGCGAGGAAGTAGTCCCCCGGGGAGGCCGAGAAGCCGGCGACGATACGCATGAACTGCCGCGGTAGGTGCGTAAGATATGCCTGGCAGAGCACGCTCTGGTTCCAGCGGCCGGCCTGCGAGATCTGGGCGAGCGACGTGCCGTGAGTCTCGGCGTCCTGGGCGCCCACCCTGCGCGGGAGATGCGTCTTCTTGGACGCGATAAGGCCGGCAGCGCCGAAGATACGCCAGGTCTCTTGTAGCTGCGTCGGGTACGAGAGCTCCTGCTCGCGGTCCCGCCCGACGAGGACCTTGATCCGATACCAGTCCTTCCGGCGCCGGAAGGACGGGGCTGGTTCGCCGGCGACGTGCCAGCGCCAAAAGAAGAGCTGTGCTAGGGCCCCTTGCGTACAGAATAAGGGGTCCTTATGCCGGAGCGCGCCCATAAACTCCTTCCTCGCCGTCTTATTTAGCTTGCCGTCCCGTAAAAGGCTTACCAGGCAACCACAGGGGGTCGGGCCCTCCGAAGGCGGATAGTCGAGCAGGGATAGGTCTGCAAGCTCCATCTTACGGCGGTTCTCCCCCCGTAAGAGGTAGTAGTGGCCGAGGAGGAGGTCGACTCGTGTGCGGAGGTTTTGCGGCGTATACGCGGCGCCACTGAGAAGGAGATGCTGGATCCGGAGCCATTCCTCGGGGGAATAGCCGGCCTGGATCCCGTCGGTTCCACGGTCTTTAAAGGAGGCGCGGTCGTGCTTCCCCCGCTGCCGGCCCCGTTGCTCAAGGAAACCTCGTACGGCGGCGCCCCGGGGATTCTCCGTATTCGCGTTGCCGTGAGCCACCTGGAGCCTCCATAGCTCGATAACGGCCGCGATATAGGCGTCGATAGTGCCCCTCGTAAGCAAAGACCCTACGGTAAGGTCTACGGCAGTCGTCGCGAGGCCCGTGGGTGGCACGTAGCCCTCGCGGTCGTCCGCGAGCAGCTCGGCAGCCTCGGCCAGGGGGACGTCCAAAGCTTCGGCCAAGCTTTCGGCCTCTGCCATGGCCGCGGCCTCGAGCTGCTCCTGTTCGCGCTGCTGCCGTACCTGTACGGCCTCGCCGTTGCCGTTGCCCGTAAGCTTACCCCGCGCGCGCGGCTTCCTCTTCTTCTGCGGCGGCACAACGCGTCGTAACAGGATATCCTCTTTGAGCCACGCCGCCAGCTTGTCCGGCGTCACGAGCTCGCCGTCGGGCCAGCTGTAGAGCGAGCCGTCTGCCGCAGCCCGAGGCGTATGGCACCAGGCCTATGGGTATTCGTCCGTTAGCCGCCCAGGAGGCCCTACGAGACAGGGATGGAAGTGGAGGGCCAGCCTGGAGGACGCGCCTTCCACTCCCGCTGCTTCGCCGCGTAACTCCGCGCCGTGTTCGCCGGCTGTTCGTCCTTCTTCGCCTGGATGCCCGCCCTCCGGGCGGCACGGGCGCGCTCGTCCGCCGCCGTGTACGGGTCGTCCGCGGCCATGTCGGTCGATCGAGGCCTTCCAGTGTGACAGGTTTGCTGGCCTTCGGCGCGAGGCTGGTGGAAAAGGCCGATAAGTCGGGCGGGAACTTATCAAATGCACTTATCAGGCGTCGCGCACACGATTTCACACGATTTCTGGGACGCGGTTTTGCGGGCGATAAGTGGTCACGTGGTCTAAGCGAATTACGACGCAATTGCGGGCGCCACCGATAAGCACACCCATCCAACGACATCTGTCAACATTCCAGGGTCCCCGACTCCCCGCGATGATTTATGCCGTCGGAGCCATCGTTCTTGAAGAAGGGGATAGACGAGCCAGGGGTTCTTCGCGGCCGTTCTTCGGCATAGACTTGGCCCGCATTGCGATTACGATACGACGTCGCACGTGCATCACCGTCGATACAGTGTCATATTGCCACTACTACCGCTGGTGCTGCTGCGGCGGCGGCTGCGGCTGCGGCTGCCCGGGTCACCTGTTCTCGCGGTACGTCAAGTAATGTGATGCAGGTACTTTTGAGACCATTTCCACGTCAAAGACAAAACAAAGGCACCATCCCAGATGAGCCGACACTACGCGCCTCCCTCTGCGATAGCGATATTGTTTCGGAGAGACACCCGAGGTCCCACTCGTACTTGTTGAGGCCAAATCCACCTGCGCATCGGCAGCGCCTCGGCAAACTCTAAAGCTTACAGATATGAGACTAGACGAGACCCCGCGCGCGCCTGTATAACGACCGGGTTTTGTTGTGATATCTTTCCGCCCTGGCCCCCCGCGGTACCCCTTATTCGCACCAATAACATGGTAATTGCAGCGAAACCGCACGCAAGACAGTGATCATCAATGTCAGGACTCAGTCGACGAATTGAGCGGTCTCTGGACGCGTCCGGAAGGCGCTTGTTTACGGGCAGAGAGAGGGAAGGAGGGAGGCCAGACGTCACCACCAACCGTCGCTGACGCCTGCCCTTGAGTCGGCAGATGACGCCGCATCTGGCTGCCCGCATGGGACGTCCCGCGCGCGTGTGCCGGAGCCGGTATCACTAGCAAGACACACACACACGCAGAGAGAGAGAGCGGCATGTTGCAATGTGCCGTGGCACATGAATTCTCGTTCCGGGGCATGGGGAAAAAGGGGGGCAGGAGGCGAAGGGGAGGGGGGGACCCTCCCGGTGGGGAGGAAGAAGAGGAAAAGGAGGGGGGCGTGGGTTCGGACTTCGTGATATTTCACGGTCACGAGTGCGAGGCCGACCGAATCAATGCTTCTCTGGCGTCGCCCACACCTAGCCTCCGCCCTCCCTCCCTCGCTCCATCCACGCAAACCCTGCATCGGATCCGACGAGACACGGGCATCTGTGACCCTGTGTTGCTGAGCCGGCGGTCACGGCGGTGGCCCCCACCGTCAACGGACGTTGACTGCCTTGTTTCGACGTCCTGTGGCGTGGATGCCAAGAAAGTTTGATTTACCATGGCACCCTGGAATGGACCGAGGACGGGCAAGGCCCCCCCAACGGGGGGCGTGCGTTGACTGTTGGTGAAAGTGCATCTCGACTCTCGAGCAGGGAAGCTGCCTCGAGGAGCTTGTCCGTGCATGCGGGACCAGTCGTCCACGGACATGTACGCCCACGTATGTACCCAGGTTCGTGTATCATGCCACTGATGCGGGCGCCCACGTCGTCGGCACGCTGCCACTGGGCCGCCTGACGCTCGGCGGGAGATTATTCAGGGCACTGGCAGTTGACACCTCTGGCACGAGACAAGACAGGATGCCAACGACCACTTGGCACTTATCCCAAGGCCTCTCGCCAAGCCAAGGGGTCAGTGCTGCGTTGGGGATGCCGTTTAAACTGAGTTCGTTGTTTGCTGGTCGCAACGTTGCCACGTTACCCCTGCACCGCAGCGTACTCATACGTGCGTTGAGAACGAGAAAGACGCCCCTTTTCTGCTTCCGTTACAGTATCCTGGGTTGTTCATGCCCGCAGCCTTTTCTCTCAGCTTTGAGTTGCCGTCATCTTTGCCGATCTCGAAGCGGCGCGCTCGGGGTGTCTGCCTCCCATTCCGCAAGGCCCGAGGCTGGCATTCGCAGGGAAAAACGCAGATCCCGGCATATGCATTAACAGAACTTGGCTTTCTGCTTCCGGTCTCAGATAGACTAGCGGTGCCGCCACGTCTTGCACGGAGCGGTGGCAACACGTGAGTGTACGGTGTCGGGCCGCCTCCAGGATGCCCCTCGTTCATTAGACACATGGCAGCTCAGCCCGTACCGTCCTGGCGGCTCGCTGTCTTAGGAGGTGGTCGGCTGGCTATTCTCACTCGTATCCAGTAAGCTGTGAAAGATTGCACATGTGTGACGGGTCTCGCATCTTGAGCCTGCACGTTCGCGGAGCACACAGCATTCGGCTCGTGTCGTTGGGCGACCGACCTGGGATTGGAACAGTAATTTAGCTTCTGGCGCCGATTGTACCCGTAAGCAAGTTTCGCTCGTTGGTTTAGTGGCTGGTATCTCCTCGACTGGCCTTTGACGCTTGTACTGCGGGCTACAGCAGACCGGAATGATGCATCTGCAGTGCGATGGGCCCCCCTGCAACAGCTAAGTAGTCACTTCCCGGACAAGAGCGCCGTGAGTAATCATACGCACGCTGTGATTGTCCTGCATTGCTTAGTTTCGTGCCTTGGAAGTGGGAGTTGGTCGTATCAGCCCATTATGCGCTCATATGAGCCCGAAGCCCAAAGACCCGTACGAGTAGACAGAACGATTCCAGACCCAGGAATGCGTACGAGTAAGGGACAAGAGAGACCCATTCTCGTATCGTCTCCTAGTTGTGTTAGTTCTGAATGCAAATTTTGAAAATTTCAACCCTTATCGTGGACATTCAGGCAGCGTCAATCCGGGTGGGCCTTTGCAACCCCCCCTCTTTCAGTAACAGTGACAAAAGTCAACACCCCCCGAGTCTTGCCTTTAATGAACAGAGGGCTCATACTCGCTGTTGTCTAGGTGCATGAACCAGTTGCCAACGGCGCTGAGGCTTAGCAATGATGGAGTCAATGCCATTGCTGATGACAACACATCGAACAGGACTTACACATCCCTTATATCCATACCTTGCGAGTCAGGGTAAGCGGCACGGTCTGCTTGGTCACCGAAGAGGCGAAGAGCATAATTCATGCTTGGCAACTCTCAATACTAGCCTCTCCGTCGAGCTGCACGGACAAGCAAGCGCCTATTGTAGAGTGCTCTGCGACCGAAGGGGGGTGCAAAACTTACTCTAGATAGCAGGAGCTTGCTTGTTGCCCAAGAGACACTCCGCAAGGAATAAGGTTTGCTTAGATGGCCGTCTTCAGGGCACGCTTAGGGCCCGGCACCAAGCGCCACGCGGCGTACGTGTACGGAGTTCAATTGGCAACTCGCCTGGGCTGTGGAGATCATTTTGATGTCACTCAGCCACTGAACAAGCCAGCCGCGGATTGATGATGGGCATGCCGGAGGGCGGTAGATCAACATTGCCGCAAATGGTGACGCCCCGTCCGCCCCCGTCCGCCCCGACCGAGCGAACCGGACAAGGCGGTGGGCCCTCTTGTGTTGTTGCCGTCGGTTTCAGGCCGACGGGTGGCCCGTGTGCCTGTCGAGGAGCCGGGATGCTGGTGGCTTGCCAGAAAACGTGAGCCCCGGGTGGCTGCAAGACATGTGTGAACCCTCGGTATAGAACCGGGGTAGGCAGCTGCCAGGCCCAGTTGGTCGCACAGAACCAGACCAACGGGTTTTCTTGCCAAGTCCAGTCGACCTTGCGAATGTGCGACCGCGTGTTGCTGTCTTGCGATGCGTGTATCGCTCCTCGGCGCTGAACGACAGCCACTATGACCCAGCGGACGGCAACTTGCAGGGCGAAGACAAGCAGAGTGTCTTCACCCGGGCCAGTCGAGTTTGAATACGCCGAAACTCCGATGCCAGCCAAGGGTGTGCCTTTTGCTCCTGTTTGTCCGCCTTGTTGCGAAGCGCCACCGCATTCGGAGTTCGTGGGGGAAAAAGGCAGGCAACCAGCCATTGAACCACTGAAGTTTTACTTGGACAAGTCCTTGGGGCAGTTCGTACAATTTGGGTGCCCATGGCTCCTTAACGTGGTCGGCCCCCAGCCTAGTCGTCCACGTCCCAGGAGGTGAGAGCCAAAGTGGGTGGGGCCTCTGAACCTATTACCCCGAGTTGGAGAGACACGGAGGCATCCCTGGCCATCGAGTTCAGCGCCTGGTCGACTCCTATCCCTTTCTGGAAGGCATGGCCAGAAAGATAGAGCTCGCGTCGCTGTTACCGCAAAGGCGCACTAGAATAGCTTGGTATTTCGCTTGCTTAGCTGTGAGGAACGGAATCTGAAAGACTTCTCAGCGACCGACGAACAGAGGGTGTCCTGGGAAACGGCACCGGCACCAGTCTGCCCGAGATCCCGCCCACCTCGGGGCAACACCAAGGCAAAGACAAGGAGACGCCGTGGTGGGACCACGTTCAGGCTCGGCCGATACACGTCTCCTTCCTTCACATCTCCACAGGCGCCGATCTGGCAGCTAGCAGATGTCAGGACGCTAGCTCCATGCACCCTGACTGCTGCTTCGGGCCCAAACCCCCCACGGCACATTGGATCAGCATGGATGAGCCCTGCAAGGCGGTGCTGGCCAGGCCAGCTTCCCGTGAACGGCAGTTCGATTGGGTGGTCGTTCCTGTTCGTGGAAATGGCTTGTGGAGCTACGCCGGGGTGAGGCCAGCGGGTTGCCAGTTTCGTTGTGCCAGTTGGCTTTGCTTGGGTGCATGCCCACTGCCAGGTGCCAGGCGAGGCCAAGCCAGGCAAGCCAGGTCCCGCCTTGCCGCCGCATGGCGAACCAGTGGGCCAAGGGATTAGTGATTCTCAAGTCAGCGGGAATTTCCGTCGACGCGCACGCCATGGCAATCAACCACGGCGCCAGGATTGGTGGCGGCCAACAAGAGGCGGGCTCGGGCCCTCGAATCCCGGACCCGCCAGGCCAGACTTCCGTCGCATCACACAGCAGCCCATGGCAAAAAGGAACATTGTCCATGGCGGGTGGACAGGCGGGCAGGCGGGCAGGCAGCGGGCGCAACGCGACGCAACGCAACCACGGGCTCCCCGTCCCGCCGTTCACGGTCGTTCGCGTGCCCACCTCGGAAACTGGCCAATGCTCGTCGCTGCTCCGGGTGGACTGCCGCCACCCGTCTGTCGATGGGGTGTGCCCCTCGTGGCTGGCAGGTCGCCCGCGGCACCACCAGCTGAGCCCTGTTCCTGCCGCCTCTTCAGCTCGCCAGTGCACGCATCGCTGCCGTCCGTGTCATGACGTGACCCGTCCGATGGTTCTCGCCGGCGCCTGTGCTCCGTCGGCTGTCATGGGGCGGTCGACGCCTCAGTGCAAGACACCCGGTTGTTGGTCCTCGGCGGACGGCGGCGTTGTAGCGGAATACATGTAACTTACCCCGACTTAGATACCGTGACGCGCCTGCTTCAGCAGGGGGACGATGACGAGTTTGTTCACAGCAGCGCACGATTGTGTCTGTGGCAGATTGCCGTGGAACGGCCGTGGGATTCGCAGGGCAGTGGCAGATATCGCTGCGTCGGCAGTTGGGATGGGCCAAGTGGTGCGGCCTGGCCTCACCAGCGGCGCTGCCTCAGGCCTGTTCAGGGGGGCCCCAGGGCGAGCAGGGCGGGAGAGGGCGACCTGGACCGGAAGCGAGAGGAAAGAAGGGCGCGGCCCCGTATCATACCAGGTATGACACACGCAGTCCTTCGTGCCTGCTCCCAAGTGCGTCCATCCAGCAGCATCTCCTGGCTTTCGAGCTGTTCCCCTACCTTACCATTCATTATTGATCCATCGCTCTTCGCTCAACGTACAGTACTGTACTCGTGTACTTCGTACGACGAACGAAGCGCTCGTGCCTGGACCCCCCAACTCCCCCGTGGGTTGGTTGGTAGCGGTCCCAACGCTCAGGGCCATGCGACAGCCACGGCGAGCTGTGCTGACATGTGTCACTCCACCCACACTGCCACCGATCTGGACCCAGCAGATCGCCGGCCGGGTCTTGCACCACTTGGTGGACCAGTCGCATCTTCGTGTTTGGCTGACGCATCGCAGCTGGTGTCGACCGTCCGGATCTTGGAACGCCTGTCAACGCATGCATGGTTGACAGGGGCTTCGTCTGCTACGGTGCTGCTGCCCGTCCGTCTGCACACTGAACCGCCATGCCGCCGTCCCCTTTCTGGGCACCCAACCGGAAATCATGCAGGCCATTGGGTCGATGGCAATGCGTAGTTTCATCACGCCGGCCCGATCTCGACTTTGAAGCATGTTCAACGTTGTCTGGTTGCCACTGACGTGCCCAGGGGGTCTCGTCTCGCTCGAACAATGGGACAATGCCTACGCATCGGACAACGCCAGGATGCCAATGCCGCATCGTCATGCATGCGATTTGCGACCCGTGCTCCTGCGTCACGCGAGCGCAGGTGTTTCGTCTGGGAGTTGTTGCTCGCCTGCCTGTTAGTCTACGGCTCTGAGCACTCTAGCCGAGGTCCCCAATGGAACTACCTTGATCAACTCTCGTTGCACGGGGTACGGGCCATGGGTCGTCGCCGTCTCTTGTGCTTCAGCAGCAGAATTCTTGCCCGTCCCAGCTCGAATGCCTGAGAGCGTGTGCGACGGAAACAGGGGTCGCACTGGATGGGGGCCAGCCAAGCAGCCCGAGACAACGGCACCGGCGAACTTAAACAGCCAAAGAACAGCGTTGATGCCAGCAAACCTGGGGAATGCCCACCCGCCCGGCCTATCCTTTGTGGCTTCGATATGGCGTGCCCCAGCGGCCAGAGGGGGCCAGCGGCCAGAAGGGGGCGTGCAATTCCCCCCTCTTCCGGGCTCGCAAAAGCCAATCCTCTGTGGGAGAGGGATCCGGATCTTAGCGGAACAGACCTTGGTGACGAATCTCTGGCGGGCAACGTATCGCCGTCATCGTCACAATCACTCATGCTCGTAAGTGATGAGAAAGCAAGGGACGAAACGAGTGCACAAGCCGCCTGCCGTCTGGCGCCCAACATGTCTGCCGCCCTGTATACTTCAGCAACCTGCATCTGGCGGTGTTATTTACGAGGCAGGTCATGTCTTACAGCGGCATGCCGCATTCCCTACGGCTTTTCAACGAGTTCTTCGCATCGACCTGCATCTGACACACGCTGGCTGGCTCGCGATAGATGTCCCGCGTGTCCGTTGCCGCGGGTGCAGGCGCCTGGGCGCCCACGCGCCAACGGCGCTGCCGGGCGCTCATCCCAAAGCAGGGAGGACCCGGTCTCCGGGTGTGGGCTTGTCTTGATGACACGCCGCTCACTCATCATCATGTGGCGAATGCATTTGCTTGCGCAGCGAAGCTTCGCACCTCCGTGTTGCCAATGCGGCAGCCATAGGCGCCCTTTCGGAGCCGTCCGTGGTCACTTGAGACGGCGCGCCCATCTGCTGCGGCATGGCTCTCTCTTTGTGCTTGTACGCATCGGAACTCCCGACCAGGCAGGGCATTGGCCCCACGGCAACCATCGTCAACGGATGGGGGTGTCATGGCGCCCTAGTGTACACCCTAGCGCGCGTTCCGGCTTGCCATCAACGTCAAAGACCTGGCTCGCAACGACAGCTGCCTTGCCGTGTGGGGTCTGGGTTGGTTTACTTGGGCACCGCCAGAACCAAGTGTCAGCTCAGAGTCGCGGTCCCTTTGTTCTTGGCCCCATGTCGACGTCGCCGTTACGGCCGCCCGACGCCGTGGCTGGGTCAGCATGCCTAACTTCAGTCGACACACGTTGCGAACGACTTGCTTCCATTCATCACACCCCAGACGTCCCAACGACCCCTGCCCACACCCATCTTTTGTGAAGGTTTCGCCGCCGTCGTCGTTGCCAGCAGCCCGACAGGTCATGCCGACGCCCGACTGCTCTCACCAGAGGAGCGTTTGCCTGCCCGCGATGGGCGCCGCACAGCCGACGAGGCACGGCCGAGCTCCGTGACCATGCACTCGTCTCAGCTGCTTCAAGCCTGCCCGGGCCAGGCCAGCCCGGAGAGGCAACCGGCGTCATTCTGTCAGGCCAGACTCTAGGCCACTCCGGGGGATGAACGGCGCCCCTCTTCCCGCGCGACTCACCCGTCACCCTGGGCCTGGGGTGGAAGCCAGGTGCCACGGGCGTGGCCCCCTCCCCCCCAGCATCAGCCACCCACATGCGACGTTTTTATCCCACACGCCCCCCATGATCCATGCGCTCCAGCAACGACGGCCACCCTTGCTGTGAGCCAGCTCACTAGCGGCTCATTCGCGCTTCCGTTGGCTTTCTATCTGGCTTCCTGAATCGCAAAATCTGGCAGCTCCGAACCGCGGGTCCTGGTGCGTCTTGTCATCGGCAAGGGAACCCGCAGTTTTGCTCGGCGACCACCATCACATCCCCAAGCTGTCGTCAGGCGCTGCCTGGCCAGGGCCACCCGGTCGTGAGAGGCACACCTTGTCGACCTGTGTCAACATGTCGCTTGCCTGCACAGGGGGCACTGCCAGATCGGCCGCTGCGACGGCCTGGCGCTCATGGCATAGACAACCGAATCCCGTTCGTTCTTCGTCGACACGACCATCCGCACGGGCTGCGGAAGGCATGCTGGCTCTGTCCGAGAATGTTGAAGCACCTCGTACCCGTCCTCGGACTGTACCGGTCGGGCTCGAGACCTATACCCACGGCCCTTCTCTTTCCACAGCACGCAAAGGATTCAAATGCGGTTTGAACACTTAATAATCGTGCTCGGCCATCAGTCCGCCGTGGGGATCCTCCCGTGCGCCTCGCGCAACCTTAGCTCCTGCGTGCCCGGCTCTTGAAAATCGGCTTCCCACCAAACCGCTCAGCCATCCACTGCGGGCCTTGAGGCGTCTTCATTCCGGGAGTCAAGGCCTTTAGTATTACCCTTTCGGGCTGTTTGATCCGTGCCCCTGTTCAGTGATCTGATTCCCCATCTCTGCACCCTCCTAGGGCTGCCGCCGTCTGTCTCTAGCGGGCCGGCACTTTCAATATACAAAAGGTGTGGGACATCCCACCCCCGTTGATTCGGTTCGTCGGTTTGCTACTTGGACTTGTTCATTTCCGGGCTTCACCAGTGCCGCCCGCACCTTACACTGTTCGACAGTCCTTTTTGACAACACCCCGCTGTCCCAAGGACCCCGGGTATTTGAAAGGGCGTCAAGACTGTACCTGGGTTGTCTCGTTGGGCATCTACCTCTCGCAGCATCTTCCCAACACCGGCCGCTCTCGACCGCGCACTTGCATCGTAGCAGTCCTGAGGAGGAGGACACCAGCCATACGTCGGGCTTCCACGCAGCGCAACGGGCGATACTCAAAGCACGGCGAGCGAGATCCGCCAGTGGGTGATCCAGTCCTTGCCCGCGTTGGCTCTGTTATGGAAGAGAGCCTTCGGCGGTCTCCAAAATCGATCTCTACCACTCAACAAAGCCCCCAACCGCAGCCCAACATGTGTACACTCACAGTGACCACACCATCGCCGCATTCAATGTTCAGGAGCGAGTATTCTTGGGACAGCGCTCGGCCCTCGTTGGAGCTGTCCCGACCTCGCGCAGAGAACAAGACAGTCTCTCTTCCGTCTATTCGCCAGGTACGGGCCGTTGACGATCACCAGTCCTGGGCAACTTGCTAAACTACTGATAAGACATTCCCCGAGCTTCATCTCGATGGGTCTCTTCCTGAGGCTTCCATGCCCAGGGCGGCGGCCACGAGACCGACAAGTGCCGCCGCATCTGGCTCTCAGGACGCATTGGAATACGTCCACTCGCCAAGCTTCAAGCGACGACGAATTTCTATCGATGACGAGCAGTCAACCCTTCGCGCCAAGCAGGTCCCTCGGCTCTACCGGAGCCCTGAACGTCCGCTTGCCCGGCAACTCGCGTCACCGCGTCAGGAGCCGTTAGGGTCTGCGGCGCCGGGACCTTGGGCAAGATCTCCGCGAACAGATTCGTACGGCAAGAGCAGCCTTCCACCGAGAGTTGACGTCAATAGCGTGCCCGAATCGCGCTCTTCCTTGCCGTCACTGCCGCCGCCCGTTAAGATGGAGCGAGACCACACTGCACCGATGCATCGACTTCGGGATCCGCTGCCCGGAGTTATGGATCGAGCACCCATGTACCAAACGCAAGAATACCCATACTCGTACCAGCACCCCTCTCGATACCACTCCGTGTCTTCTAGTCCTGTTCGCGCGTATGATAGGGCGCCTTTCTCGGCAAGAGCGGCGTATGGCCCACAATACCAAGACGTGGCTCGGTACGGGAACTTGGGAGGCATGGGGATGGGTGCCGATGCTAAACAGCGAAAACGCCGGGGGAACCTCCCAAAAGAAACGACAGACAAGCTGCGTGCCTGGTTTGTAGCACATCTGCAGCACCCGTATCCGACCGAGGACGAGAAGCAGGATTTGATGCGGCAGACGGGTCTCCAGATGAGTAAGTCTACCCAAAAATTGCGTGAAGCCAGGTAGAACAAGCTCCCTCCGAACTAGCAGAGACTGATTTTAGCTCTGTGACAGACCAAATCTCCAACTGGTTTATCAACGCCAGACGGCGTCAGCTTCCGGCCATGATCAACAGCGCAAGGGTTGAATCAGACGCCATGAACGGCCGAGTTGGCGGCGGCGGCGGACCCAGCACAGAAGGCAAGGTCCTCGTTTCCACGGAGCACAACAGCGACTACGGCGGGCATAGCAGAAGGGGCGCGGCCGCCCTGCCCCTGAGCGACGGGGAGAGCCCCGCGTATGACGACGACATGAGCGACGGCCTGCGCAAGCGCAGAGCGGGTGACCCCGGCCGTGAAAGCGTATAAATTGTTTAACGGTTCACTTGGCATGCCTTGCTTGGAACATCCCAGTTTTATTCCGGCTTCCTGCATTTTGGACATAATAGTACTCGGGCGTGTCAACGCTCCACGCAACGAAACGAGGCACAGCTGCGGGTAGCCCACGAGAGGGGCGGACGTCAACTCCTTATGAATTTTGCTTGCTCATTCTTGGAGGGATCATAGCGACGGCTTGGCTTTATGGGAGTTCCAGGGTTTGTCTGATTTACCTTTGGGAACTAGCGGGTGAACAATGGGACATGATGCAACAGAGAACTTGTTCCGGATGTTCTGTATCTCTACTCTGTAAATATTCTGAGGACAGAACGGGTTGCACCTTGCATCTGCTATTGCATCTCGGAAAGAGAAATTCAACTCCAGCCCAGACTGGTTCTTTCTTGCGCATTCAGGGGCCCTTGTGTGAAATCGCCGACCAGCACGATATTGAGCTGGTGTTTTCCGAGCTACCAAGTAGTTTGCGACTATCAGCCAGGGCTCGGTACCAGATCCAGCATCTCCGGCCACCGTCCGCTCCACCATGGCCGTAACCTTCGTCAATGGATCGGCAGAGAACCCTCACGTCGGGTTCCGGCCGTCAACTTTGGTCGGCACTTGTGGGTCAAGAGGGACGATCGCTCGCTCCAACGCCTTTCATGACGCATGGAAGGCCCGTCATTCATCGGGGGCAAAGCCGAGCTTCAACTCGAACGCTTGATATAGTTTACCCGTTCCCCCTTTCCGTGACTGTTGCGCATTCCTGATGCCTGCCTCGTTCAGGACGCCCCCGAATCTGCTTCTACTCGTGGTAATCTTCAACTCCGCCTATCATGGCTACGGGATGTGGGATGGGGGCCCTGGGATGGTGACCGAACGACGTCGGCCGACCTGGGAGGCAGCCCCCTCGCGCGTTGTGGTCGCCGGACATTGGAGGCTGGCTGGAGTTGGGTGTGGGGATTGGGCGAACTCGGTGCAACCCATCGACCCTTGTCCTGGGCATGCCATGTTGTCTGGCACCGGTCTGGGCGTGGTGGGTCGGGAGAGGCAGGTCCGCCGCTGCGGAGCACCGAACTTCTATGGAGCCCTCGCTTGATCACGTCTTCCAGTTCACGGTGTGCCTCGGGCTGCCAAGGAGCTTGGGAGGCATGTCTGTCATGCAACTGGGGTGAGACGCCAGCGATTCTTGAACGAAAGCTCCGTGGTGCATTTGTGGTCTGCTGAGCGAGAAGAGATATCCCGGCCGACGTTGTCCTCTGGAGACCCAGGCGACTCGTTCACCTCGAAACCGGGCTCCTGACGTTGGTGGCCCCTGGCGTGTGTCGTCCATATTGAGGTGAGTAGTAATTCCAAGGGGCGCCAGACGAGAACATCGCACATTCATATCTCGTACTGCCACATCCCGATCTGTTTCCGCCCATCAACTCATCGTCTGCAGCTGCGGTGGCAAACACAGGCAGGCATCAAACCCGGCCACGGAAAAATCCGTTATCGGCTAACCGTGGTGTGTGACGGGCGACCAGTAGGCGCACCCGTCAGCGGTGACAGCACGGGGTGCTTATGCATGCCGAAGATCTTCGCGGATACTAGCGCAGCCGCAGGGGACCAGTTGTTGCGGGAGAGAGCGATTCCCGCGGAAAGTCGTTCAGGCTCAATAGAGAGCCAGGCTTGCCAGGCATCCAGGTTCTCTTCCTGTCAAAATTGTCAGGGCTCTGGGGTCAGCTGGGAAGCTCCATATCGCCTAGCTAGGGATTTCGGGGCTACTTCATCAAACCGCACCCCCGGCGTGAGATGTACGCCAACCATTACAGCATGAAGCTGGTCCCAGATCCCAGAAAGGCACCAGTCCAGTC
This sequence comes from Purpureocillium lavendulum, assembly GCA_029168975.1. Taxonomy (NCBI): domain Eukaryota; kingdom Fungi; phylum Ascomycota; class Sordariomycetes; order Hypocreales; family Ophiocordycipitaceae; genus Purpureocillium; species Purpureocillium lavendulum. The sequence continues at coordinate 3,934,793 of JAQHRD010000002.1, read as the reverse complement.
GCAGAGTACCATCGTGGAGAAGATCGGAAGAAGAAGGGAAGCCCGACTCTTCCAGCCCTTGGAAAGATCGTTTCACAATCGGCCAAGCAGTGGGTTTGGCAGCGGGTCTGCCTTCAGGCGGTCCACACTCCGCAGTTTGTGGCCCCCTGTGGCCCTCCCCACGGTGGCAGTGCGGCGAGTGCCAAAGTCGACATGTCGTCGTCCTCGGCTGGCCCGAAGGCGGCAGACGCCCGCTGACGAGCCGTGACATGGGACACGACCCGGAGATGCCTTCCCAGCGAGGTTTAGGTTTCTAGAGGACCGCGCCGAAGGTTCGTGTGCGGCATTCAGGGGTCCTCCAGTACAGGGCTCAGCCTGAGCGCAAGGACGAGTCCGCTTGAGGTTGCGTTGGCAAGCCGGAGACGGCACGCGCAATTACCGCCAGCTCTGGCGGGAACAAGGGGCCATGCCCAGGTGATGCGACCGGAGCGTGGTCGCGGGATACTCGCGGGCGGCAGGCTGGTGCCATCGCATCCCGGCGGCGCATTGCGTCTTAGCATGGCAAACATCGGAAGCTCCAGCCGGCAAGAGGAGGGGTGCATACCAGGCGCATCCGCACCCGCAAGACATGGTACAGAAGTCACAGGACAGGGCAGGACAGCACAGAACAGGGTCCAAGTGTTGCTGTCGTCGAAGCGGCCTGTGGAGGGCAGGTGTCAACGGAAAATGGCCAGCTGCCAGTGGTTGACAGACCCGCACTGGCGGCCATGCATCCATGCCATGACTCCAGACCCGTCAGCCTGACAGGGGTGTGACTGATGGGCCCGCGGCTTTTGGGGCGTCTTTTCAGGAACGGGACTGGCCATGCAGGCCGGTGGCCGTGGACCGACGGCGCTGACGCCGGCGACGGCGCCTGTTTGGCGCCTGTTTGACTTTGGAGGCTTGACAGGGTCCGGGACTTCGAGGGCCTGGCGTGCGAAAGGCGCGCAGGGCGACGCAGCCCCAACTCAAGGCAACGACAACGACCGTGGCGGTTGGCTCGGGCTCCGTTCCGGCGTCAAGGGTGTGAGTTCTACGGGAACAAAAAGCATGACGTGCAGACCTACCTTGGTAGGTTGGGCGGGAATCGAGGAGCAGGCGATGCGAAGCTGGTTTCTCGACGCGCTTGGCCTGCGAGCAGCAGCCGATGGAAAATGCCGAATAGCCCCTGCTGTGAGAAAGGAGGGAATTACAGAGGTGGCCACGTTCACATCAAGAGCAAGAGAGAGGTAATTAAGGCACTTCGCCCACATGTTAGGGCAGATATGGTAGCTCAGGCAAGAAGGAACCGAAACGTACCCAAGGCACCTTCCAGGTCAAGTTGGGCGAGCCCATCCCAGCCTACACGTGCTAAGGTGCACCTTCTTCGCATTGTAGAACTGTCATGACGCCTTCCTGTAAGGACGGCAATACAGAAGGTGTTGTGGGCAGGTACCTACCTATAGTGCTGAGGCGCCGTGGCAGTAAGCTTTACACTGCTGGCGCGGACTTGCGCAACCCATTCCCCGGCAAAGTGACGAGCTCCAGCCCTGATCCCGGAGCCATCTAGTCCGTACGAGCTACGAGATACTCACCTCCAATGCATGTCTCGCAGCCGCTCGAGTGTGTCACTACAAGCATCTGCCAGGCATGCTCCCCTCATAACTACCACTGCTATGTCTTTGCTTGCGGCCGAGATGGCGATGCTCAGCCAAGCACCATGAGCACCAGCGCCAGCGCCGCCACAACGACACGGCATATGAACATGTCCCGCCGTCGATCCTTCAATTGCCGGCGTCTCGGGCCATCGTGCCAATCGCCACCGCACCGGAAGCCGTGGTGGCTGTTCTCGTGTCTATCGTACGAATACTCGCAAGGTGATGAGAGAGGACTGGGCTCTGGCGCCGTCCATGACTGCCACAAGCAAACCGGCCGGCTGCTAGCAGACGCAGGCACCTAGCATGCCCTTGGTGAAGGGCCCAGCTGGCTCCTTGTAAAACGCCACCGACTCGCAGGTACGGGGAACATGCCGCAAGCCACTCTCAGCCCTCGGTCGGTCGGTCAAATTGTCTTCTCGTGTTCCTGGCAGGGAAGGCAAGGAACCCCGCTGCCTTCGATGTTTCAACGGCCTTCTGGAGTACCGGGAGGGGCGTGTGTCGTCCCAGCCAACAACAGACAGGGTTGTGTTGGTCGACCTCAAGGGGAGCAGGTACTGGTTATAGTCTGTACAAGGTACGTGCTTCTCGCTTATCGGCCTGAGCACGGGCGGTTGTTGCACCTACTTCCTTGCCGATATTGTTTCCCATAATGCGCCCGCTGTCTGTCCTATGCCGCGACGAGCAACGATGGAGCGAAGCAACTCTTAATTCGTCTGTGGTCAAGCGGATAAACACTCGCGCAGCAAAATTCCTTTTTCTCAATGCTGCCTGGCCTGGGCAGCATGGACAAGACATGTTTTTCAGTGTTCGGGAGCACCCCGGCAGCGGCGGGGCGCCTAAACGCCAAAACTCGCCTGTGTCGACGTGCTGTGCACCCAAACTCAACCTTCAAGCTGGGGGTGCGTTCCTGTCTGGGTTAGTTGCACAGAGAAGAGGATGCATATGCCGGCTGGGCTGGGCTGGGCTGTGCTGGGTTGGGCCAAGCTGGCTGGGCAGCGATCTCGACAACCAGCGCATGGTTGAGTGGTTGAGCATTTCTTCGCGAGATCTTCCGGATCTTGTTCTAGACGCCGCTGATCGCCTGTCGTCCAGCAGCTATCACGGACCTTGGCCGAGGCGATGCGGCACTAACTAGGCCCACGCCTGTGAACAACTCCACCACAATGTGCTCAAACACCATGGGGCCTCTTCTGCATCATCAAACCCCTGCAATCCAGAGACGGGCGACCGACGGATGAATGGCCCTTTACAGCAATGCCTGACCTGGCCTGTCTGTGCCGCTGCCTCGAATTGCCCAACCCAGACCAGGTGTTGCGGCCGCGATGACAATGTTTCGAGCGCAAGCATGCAGGTCAGATTGACAATGGATCCGACGGATGCCCGATCGTGCGAATGAGTGTCTCACAATTTCACAGCCAGCCGAGCCCGCATGCCCCTGTCGAGCGCCAAGTTTGGCAAGTTTGGTTCTCAGCGATCAATACGCACCAGCAAAACCAGGGCACAACGAAAGCTTTCTTGAACGGCTTCCCCCGCGCTGTCAGTGTCAGACGGTGGCCCCGCTCAAACCCGTCGACAATGAGGACTCCTGGGCCCCCGGGAACCTAATCAAGCGCCTTCGGAAGTCTTTGGCCGATGGGTAAAAGGTACAGTGTCGTTTTTGGGCGGCATGGTCTCGGGTAATTAGGACGATGCCCAACAAGCGGCCCGTGGCATGTTCGTTCGCTCATTCATTGATTCACTCACGCACTCGTCGTCAGTTCTTATTAGTATCCTGTCCCCTTCACACGCAGCTGACGTGCATTCTCGGACTCTCACCCAACACGCACACACCATTTGGTGGAAACGCCACCGTCGACACATGAAGGCAGAGGGGCTTTTTGCCTGCAGCTTTCATGTCGGCGGCGGCGCCCACGAGGCCGGACAGGTGGCGGGCGGGCGCCGGCGGGCGCTGCTGGCGAGAGCCGGAGCTCGGATTTAACGCCTGGAAGTCGGACATCGGGGCAAAGAGTCGCCGGAGGCAGGCGCCGTCGCCGAATGACTTCAGCTGGAGAACAGGCGAAGGAAGGAGCGGGAACCGCAGAAAAACGTGACCTGCCACTACCACCAGGCCGTGTCAGCGCGTCATGCCACCTCATCACTGGGTGCTGCCTGCCTGCCCGTCTGCCCAGGTCGCCCTTTCTCGTGGAGGTGGCTGCCAGACCTGGCCAGCATTCGTAAGCAACGCGCCGCCCCACGGCCGAATTCGTCCGCTGCGTCACCGTCACGGCCCCAATCACGGTCCCGGTCGCAGGGCTGAGATGCCCATCTGATATCTCGACGCCAAACCCGCCGCGCCGCACATGTGAGCCAGATTGCAAAACTCGGCGAGCCCCGCGACCCGACCTCCAACGGCGACGATCACGGCAACGGCACGTCACCCCGGGCCTGGGCACCGCCGAACCGCCGCACAGTAGAGAGGACGCGCAGAGACCGGTAGCGAGCCGTGTCTGGCCAGCTAGAGCCTCAGGCACCGTGCATCATTTTCACGGTCATAGCTTCGCCGGCAGACGTCGTACCGAGACTTCACGGCGCCGCCCCGGCCGGCTGCAGCTCCGAGACCATCCCCACCCCTCCCCCCCGAGCTCTCTCCATCTCTTCTTGCAAGGTCCGCCTGTGCGCCGTCACCCGCATTGTCGCCGAGTCCCGTCATGGAGCCTGGCAGTTCCAGTGCCGAGCACGACTCCGCCGCCGCGGCCACGGAGCCGCTGGCCTGCGTGTCGTGTCGCTCGCGCAAGCTCAAGTGTGACCGCACAAAGCCGGCCTGTGCCCGGTGCCTCAAGGTTGGCGCCGACTGTGCCTATCCTGAGTCGCGTAGGAAGCCAACCTTCAAGAGACGCAACGTCAAGGAGCTCGAGGCCCGTCTAGGTATGCCGCCTCCCTCCTCTCCCGCAGCCTTCACAAGTCCATGCGCTCATGCCCACCTTCCCGACCAGCCCAGGTGGAAGAGTACCTGAACCAGGTCAACAAGGGCGGCGACGATGCCGAGGATTCGTCCAGCAAGCGCTCCGATGACCCTCCACTTCAAATGGGCGACTTCACGTTCGAAAGTGGGCCGCCCGACGCGGATCGCGACGCCCAAGGTATCACCAGCCAACCCCAGGATCCCTTCGAGACGCCATCCTTCCAAGACGGTGACTTCGTCGGCAACGGGCAGTTGATGGGCTTGGGCTACTCGGAAACCGCGCCGCCTTTCGAAGTCCAGGAGGAGCTGTAAGAGCTTGGCCAACCACCGCAGAGCGTGATGCTAGCGTCTGGACTGACTCCCTGCAGAAACAACAGCTTCTTCCTCGTCCAATACCACTTCATCCCTGTTGTCCACTCTGGGCGATACTACCAAGCTTTCTACGGTGGGCCGTTACGGAAGCCACCCATGTGTCTGCAGTACGCCATATGGGCACTGGCTGCCAACGGCCACGCCAAGTACGACCAGTACTGCCAAATCTTTTACCAGAGAGCCCGTCAGTACGCTGATGCCGACGAGATGAAGGCGAGCTGCCCCGGGCAACGCATGTCTGGCCCTTTTAGCTAACACAGTTGCAGGGTCACGGAGAGCACTACATCACCATCGCTCATGCCCAGACTTGGGCCATCATCGCAGCTTTCGAGGCCAAGTGCATGTTCTTTACCCGAGCCTCCAGCAGTTGCGCGAGATGCGTTCGTCTCACGCAGATGATGGGTCTTGATCGCCTGGATGCGAACGCCGATGACCACCCCCCAGCTCTTGGTCCGCCCAGGTCTTGGGCCGAATTAGAGGAACGCCGCAGAGTCATGTGGGGCTCTTTTGCCATTGATTCCCATGCGAGTATATCAACAGGCTGGGCCCCCCTGATAGATCCCCGTAACGTAAGTGTATCTACTGTCCCTTCAGTGCCAAGCACAGCCACCTACTCATACTGAATTAATCCAGATATCAACACGGCTACCCGCTTCCGAGGAAGCGTTCGCCTCAGATCAAGAGGAGACTGCGCCTTTCCTCGACGAGGTCTTCAATGGCGCCACGTACAGTGGGTTTGCCGGCGCTATAGTCATCTGTCAGATCTTTAGAAGCATATTGCAACATGTCCACAGGGGCAAGCCGACGGATTGTCCCGAAGACATGATGGAAGGGGCTTGGTGGAAACGGCATCGTGAACTAGACAACAAGCTGTCAAACGCCTTTATGTTTCTGCCGGAGCAGCTTCGCCTACCACAATGCATCCGCGACCCATCGGCGGTCCACACCAATCTCAACCTTCACGCCGCAATCATCGCCCTTCACCACGCCGCCATCGAACAACAGGAATTACATAACCTGCCCGACTCCGTCCGACAGTCGAGTTTGTGTCGTCTCAGAACGTCTGCCGAAGAGATTGTCAATATTGTCAAGATGACTTCACACTCGACCGCCATGTTTGTACGATACTACCCTTCTCCCAAGCTATGATGTAGCGTTGCTAACGCGCTCCTCTCCCGCCAGAGGAGCCCCATGTGCGCACTCTCATTGTACGTTGCCACGACAGTATACGTCTACATCGCGAAACAAAACCACCAGTCCGGCCTCACGACGCTGGATGTCTCGAATCTCGAGCTTATCATCAGTGCTATGGAGGCTGTGGGTCGGCAACATCAGATTACGACTGCATTCCTCCAGCAGGCTTGCTTAGACGTGGAAAAGAACGGTCTGGACGGGACCATCCGGCTTCCCAACCTCCGCAAATATCGCGACATCTTTGGCGGCGCAAACTCCAATATTCCCATGCTGGCCCGAAGCCCTGTCTCCAAGCACACCTCCCGGTCGCCAATCTTGCCTGGCCGGTTACCGCTGAACAATCCAAAGGGACACATTCCTCCGAGCAACATGAGAATGGAAAAAGGGTATCCTCCGGTCACGGGGGCCTCGCGGGGGACCGAGCCCCTCGTGCGCGAGCTAATCAACGCAGATTGCTTCCAGCCTCTGCTACGTGCGGCGAGACGCAACGTAGCCGCGAGGCCAGTAGATCACCCTGGCAAGCGGAAGCGAATGTCTCCCAGTCCCGGCCCCGGATCTGATCGGCACATCAGCAACCTTACCTCGGTCATGACGGAGTCTGTCAGCAGTGCATCGCAAAGCGCGTCGACCCGCAGCCAAGGATTAGGGGTGTCGAACTCATGGCGATTTGACGGTGTGGACCTGCGCCCACACGCAGGAAGCCAGTTCTTCGTGCTGCCTGACCGCACCAGCTCGTCGGCCTCGTCCCCGGTGAACCGAGAACAGAACACGGACGGCGTCTCGGGCAGCAGCCACACGTCCCCGGGCACCGCGGGACTCGGCAACACCCCAGAGGAGAACCGGTTCGATCTGCGGCCGTTCCAGGACCGCATAGCAACCCCACTATGGCAGACCACCGAGGAGGCGTTCTTCGCGACGCAGATTCCCGAGTCGCTCCTGAACCTGGCCCCCGGGGACGACGACGGGGCGTGGGCGTTGCTCAACGAAACCATGAAGTGGCAGGACAGCGCCGCGGGCTTATGAGGGACTCGCAGGCGCTATGGCGATAAGCCGCTCCCCTAGAAGTGGTCCGTGGCCTCTCCGCGGCACACGACGGAGGGGCAGCGGCAGCAAGAACCTGATTTGAGGCGGTTGGTTGTATTTGTACGATACCCGGGCTGTTCGCAACTCTTATGTCGGAATTTTTGGAACGCGCACATAGGCGGCGCGAGATGGCCTCTCGCTCGCAAAGAGAAAAACATGGAATCTACACACGGGACTTACGGGCGTCAATTCCGCCAAGTTATACATGATGATTTCACATCCACACTATGCTGCCTGGTGTGCTACCTGGGAGAGCAACGCAAGTGCTATCATGTTCGTGTTTGATGCTTCACTATTCTGCAATGTACGCCAAACTCCAAGCGTCGTCCAAGCAAACGGGACGCGAGTATTGGTATCATGAGTATCTAGGAAGTTGTGTAAATGAGCCACGTCTCTCGCAACGCCACGACCCCAGGCTGCCTCCGAAATACCACGGCAAATCTGCCTTGGTTCCCACGTTCTATCCCAACCCACGTTATCCAAACCTGAAACGCCATCGCCATGCTCTTGATGCGAAATAACAAGACAAATCTGAACTGGAACTCAAAAGACGAGGCTCCCAGAGCTCGCAAGGAGGCTACCAGCAACACCAAGCATAACGAGATGCGTGGACACCGCCAGCACTTCGGCCGCACTTCGGCCGCCATTCCGATCTGATTTCCCGCCCACACCATTGGTCTGGCCTGGGATGCCAGATGATGCAGCCACTGGCGATGTAGCTGTCTTGGCCGCGGGCACAGCACCAGCCCCTTTGCCGATTTCTTTAATACTGGACGTGGTGACATTGAACTTGGCCTGCGCGAGTGAGATCTCATTGTTTTCGAGGTCGTAGACGACATACGCGCTGCGCAGGAAGGTGTCGCCAAGAACGCTGGAGGAGCTACCTGCCGGCGAGATGCCGAAGACACATGCCGGGACTCCGTTGTCGTAAGTAATTGGATTGCCGGCATCGTCCTCCACGGGTAATACCAGCTCCTTCATGGGAACAGAAACTGCAGCCGGGCTGCTAAACTTGAAGGTCATCGCGGCGCTTCGGTCGCGATAGGCGCAAGGCACAAATGCGATCCCTTGTTCTTCGTCATAAGATGCGTTGACAGTCTTGTATATGTTCTTTGCTAGGTCGTCGGGTAGGTAGGTGAAGGAAGATCCAGAGTCAAGAAGTACAGCGAGCGCCATGTCCTTCTGTATAGCAGTGGACCCGATGTCGATGCCCGTCAAGGTGATGAACAATTCAACAAACGAATTGTTGACCTTCTGGATCGGAACAGAGACCAGGTCACCATCGTAGCGAGCCGTGTCTACTCCGCCAAAGAGAATGCTACCGGTGTTGGCATCCATGTCATTCAACCAGAGGCTGTATGCAGTCGAAGCGATGGTACCGGCGGCGGCGAGCTTGGCAGGCAAATTCTGGTACGGTTTCTTGTTCAAACGGAAGACTTGAACTTCATTGGCGGTGTATCCAATGCCGAGCACACCTTCCTGCGAGGTGCTATTGTAACCGACGCCGAATTGGAAGTCTTGGAGCTCGACGCCTCCAACGCGAACCACATCGGTGACATAGTCACCGATAGCCGCGGTACCATCGACGTAGGAAATGTTAAAGTCGCTGCTAAGGTACTGATACGTAGACGACCGGTTGGCCGAATAGGTCCCTGAGGAGTTGCAAGGGGTGTCGTTCTGTGAACAGAACAGGGATATATCCGTGTTGACCCAGAGATCACTACTTCCTGTGTCGAGGTGCATGCGAAGCTGTTGCGGCGGGGTGCCAAGGGATATGTTGAGAAAATAGAGTGTCTCCTGGAAAGCGCGGCATGTATTAGCATCGCGTGGGAGTAGAGGCGACCGCCTCGGGCAGACTTACCATATTATCCAAAGTGCCATTCACGGTTCGAGCCCTCTTGCGTAGCTTGTCGTGGGTTGCGGGGTCCCGGATGTGAGCCCGTTGCAGGTCGAGGTGCATGACCCGAGGCGCGACGTCGGCCGGTTCATACAACGCAAGAGCCTCTGCGTAGGAGAGCAATGCCGCCGCGGCGGATATAGCTACTGCTGATTTCATGATTATATGTGTGTTTTATGAATAGACAGAATCCAAACTTGGTCAAGGGCGGAGCTGGGCCGCTGGAAAGCTGGGTTTGCTGGTGCTTATATGAGTGTCACCAAGGCGCCCTCTTTGTCGTCGAGGATTTTCGGGACAAGGAGCTGACGCAAACCACCCGGCCGAGTTGCCGCGAGGTCGGGGTTCGACTCTCCCACTTATGGGAGGCGACAAGTCGGTGTCGTCTCGACTAGGACCGCGGGTGGCAGTGACGGCTTATGAGACTGTGAGTAAGAGAAGCTGAGGGAGAGGCCCCCGAGGTCGGCAATAGGCCGCCGAAAGTGGGTGTGGCCGGAAGAGGGCCGTCGGGCCCGGCGTGTGGTCAAAATTATGACAGACACTGAGCTGATAGTGGGCGTTGGGCGGGTATCTCGGGAAGCGGATGCCGGGAAGGTCACGATGGTGGTAAGTTCAAGCAAGTGGCGTCGTGTGTACGCGTACGTTCGTAGCGGCTGTTGGCTAAAAGGCGAGGTCGCAGGGGTCGGAAGCAGGTGAAGTTTGAGGAGAGCAAAGGACGAGGGTGCCGGCCGGGATGGAGTGGACGATGCGATAGTAATATTGGCCTACTATCGGGAGTAGAAGGAGAGTGAGGAGCAAGGGTTGATGGAAGCTCCATCGGTTCTGGAAACGGCACGATATTTACCAGCTGCCTTAGGTACCTGAGGTAGGTACCTATCTACCTTAGGTACCTCACCTCGGGATGGAACCGTTGGATGCAGGTACAAAGCACGGAGAAGGAGCAACTGCGGGCACAAAGTGCAACTGCGACCACCAAACCTGCCAAGCGCCGGCGCGTCACAGCAAATGCAGACGGGAGGCAGGAGCCGTGGAGCTCTCCAGGGCTCCGCCGAGTCTCGTGGATCAGGGACGGCAGGAGCAGCAACGGGTCACTGCCGCAAGCACCGGCACGGAATTGGAAGTCCAGACTCCAGAATCCAGGGACCTCGAGCCGCTGGAGCCGCAATGATACGCGTCCTCCAGCTCGTCCTTCCGGTACGAAGTACCAGGTAATACTCCTCGCCCAGTTCCCATCTCCCTCTCCACCGTCCACCCACCCAGGCGAGACGATGCTGTGACCAGCCTGGGAGAGGCCGACCCGCGCGCATGCCCTCGGAGCCTCGCGCGCCGTCGGCGCCGTGCTTTGCCCTGGGAGGCATTGATCGCACCAGCGCGCGCGCGCCACTGGAAGGCCCAAAGCCTCCCTCCTCCCGGGACGCGGAGTGCCGCAGCCATCCTCCCCAAGCTCCCCTGGCTCCCGGGCTGCTTGGGTCGCGTTGGGTCGCAGCGCCGAGCGGCAGACCGGGAGTCTCGAAATGGGGAGCGCCAAGGTGAGGGTGGAGGTGGTGACGCGCGGCCCACGAAAGCATCGGAGCCGCCCAAACCAGTCACTTGGCCACCGGGCAGGCCACGCATTCATGCGACCAGTCGCTGCGCCGTTTGCTCGGCCCTTCTGCTCTGCTCTGCTCTACTACAGTGCTCACTTCGCCATGCACTTCCAGACCGGCGAAATGAAACGGCCAACCGGTGCGTCGTGCGCCTTGTACCCGCTGAGACCGTAACAAGCTATGGTCTGCATCTGTCTCCAGCGACACGCGGATCGCCATCGTCAGGGCCGCCCGCCCAGTCTAAGAATAGACACGGCACTGACAGCAGTGGCGCCAGGTTACACCACCAAGGCTGCGCTGACACAAACTGCACCCGCCATGCCGCCACGGTGGTCATTCGTGGTGGTCCAGCAGCAACATCTGTGGATGGATGAAACACGGCGGGCAAGAGCCAGAAGAACACGCGTTTCAGCAGAGCCTCATCTGCCCTGCTGGGCATCGCCACACTGCGAGTCTGTCGACACTTGGAACCAACCAGCGCGGGAGATCGATTTAGATGGACCGCCATCGCCAGCAGCACATCTCCCGCCTTGCATGTCTGGCGTGTTTGCTTGCCGCAAACTGTCTTCTCCTGGCTGTACGGACTACATCTGCCAGCTTCCGTCTGCCCGGGCGATGCATCTGCCCAGCCTTGCACCTGAAACGCCTGTTTCGTCCGAACCCCATGCCTGGCTTTGTGTTTCCTCGAAGCGTTGCATCGTCCAACTTCTCTGCCCTGATCCCCACGGGCACAAGCACGCGACGAGAGAAGGGGCCTTGCTGCGCTGCCACGCCGCTTGTTTGCAGCAACTTCCCGGCCCCGACGGCGAGGCCTCCAGAGTTCGTCCTGCCTTCGGCCGATAAAGTGGATCGGCCGTGTCGGCAGCCCGACGAGTCGACGATCTCGGCCTCGGCCGTCCGGGGTCCAGCACGCCGCATGCCCCAATGCCGATAGCGCGGGGCCTGAACCAATCCACTCTCCGCGAATGCGACTGCCTGGTGCCCCGGCAGTCGCCGTCTTGGCTACTCGCGCCTGTCGGCGGGCTTTCGGGTCAGCGCCCTCCGCCTGACGTCTGCATCGAGCGCTGACAGCCAGGAACGACGGCTGAAGGGAGTGTCACCAGGCAGCCGCGATGGCTCCCCCCCGGCGAGACTTCCGGTTGGCGCCTCGTCTTCTGGGGCTGAACGGTGCGCAGTGCGCACGGCATTGGGCTGCGCCTTTGCGCGGCGTGACCACTCGGTGGTACTAATATCTTGGATCGCTTCGCCTGGTGCGGTTTCTTTATTCTTGTAGATACGCGCGCGCTCGTTGAAGTGAGGACATACATGCTTCCCCCGAACTTTGTGCATGTAAAAGACCCGCGACCTCTGAGACCGGCTCACTGACACCCCACGACGCACCGTCTGACCGCCATCGTCATGGATGCCGCCCTCATCGCCAACATGGACCGCTGGTACGATGCCCTCCCCACGCAGTGAAGAGTGCGCCTTCATCGCCGCATCGCAGAGTCTGGGCTGACAACGCTTCTTCTCCCGCCGACAGTCCCATGTACGCCGTACGTTGACTCCATGTCACTTGCCCTTCTCGCTCCCCGCCCGAGACGATGCCCATCCGCAAACTTCCCCCGCCGGCGCAGGCAACGCACGCTGACACACAAGTCGCCCGCCCGCAGTCCTTCTTCGGCGCCATGGGCTGCGCCTCGGCCATTGTCCTGAGCACCATCGGCGCCTCGTACGGCACCGCGAAGTCGGCCGTCGCCATCTTCGCGGCCGGCATCCTCCGTCCCGACCGGCTGATGCAGAACATGTGCGTGTGTCTCCTTCTCCGTGCCCACGGACGGTTCCATACCCCCTGCAAAAGCAGACATAGTGTGTGAAAACGGAGAGAGGGAGATAGAGAGGGGAAAAGGATAGAGCAGGCCTGCTGACAGAAGAGCGTTCGCGCCCCTGCCGGAAAAAAGGCTATGCGCCATCATGGCCCAGATCCTCTCTATATACGGCCTCGTCATCAGCGTCGTCGTCGCCAACCAGATCAAGGAGAAGATGCCCATCTACACGGGCTTCCTGCAGCTCGGCGCGGGCCTATCCGTCGGTCTGTGCGGGTTGGCCGCCGGCTTCGCCATCGGCATCGTCGGTGACTCGGGCGGTGAGCAACATGCAGCCTCTTCCCTCCTCTCACCCTTTCGCTACGACCATGGGTTTGCTAACAATGCTGTGCTTACTCCACGCAGTGCGCGCGAGCACGCAACAGCCCCGTCTGTACGTCGGCATGGTGCTCATCCTCATCTTCTCCGAGGTCCTGGGTCTGTACGGCGCCGTCGTGGCTGTCATGATGTACTCGCGAGCCATGCAGGGGGCCACCGTGTGCACATACTGAGGCGAGTCACGAGGCGCGCGCGCACAGCTCTAACGCCCCGGCACCGGCGCGGCATGTGGGGTGGGGGGGGAGGCCATTCGTCAATTCACTTCTTTCGTATCATATGGATTGTATTCGGACAATAAACAGGGTATCATCGCTTCTTTTGGGCGGGAATGCATCAATTACAGCGCCCACTCGCCGGGCTTGTCGTTGCTCGTGATGAACGGCTCGTCGATCCGCTTGATGGCAAAATCGCTGCAGAGAATGCTGTCGGCTAGATTAGCGGTCTCGTCTTGCTAAAAAAAAAATTAAAAAAATTGTGGTGGTTTGAACATACCACGCTGAGGCGACCAGCGAGTCGAGCTCTGCCACCACGGCCTCCTTCTTGGCGCCGCTGACGAGCCCCTTGTGGATCTGCATCTGCAGCTCCTTTATCCTGCCCGATTTACTCATGCCCGACTGCTCGAGCACCTTGCGGCCCATGCAGTCAGAGTGGAACGAGTGTTGGCAGGGGAAGACGAAGAACTGCCTGCTCAAGAGCGGGAGTCCGCAGACGTAGCACTTCTCCCCGGGCTCCACAATCGCGTAGCGGTGATCCAGCGCGGCAATGTCCATCTTGATGTTGGTCGCCGTCTGCGACGACTCGTCCATCTCTTTCTTGAGGCTGTCGATGTTGCGGCTGTAGTCCTCGAGCGCCCCGCAAATCTCCTCCTTGAAGTCGTCGATGACGACGAAGTCCGGGAAGAAGGGTATCAGGTCCTCAATCTTCAACAGGTCGCAGCGCTTGAGGAACTCAATGGCCGTCTTGATGCCGTCGGACCTCGAGATGACCCTTCTCGCCACTGCCAGCCAGAGCCTCTTGCGCAGTTGGGGGTTGGACATTGGCCGGTCTGCAATCACCGACGCGAGCTCAACCTCGTTGTGCGAGAGCGCCAGGTCTACTGCCTGTAGGTACTGGCCCATGCTTGTGTAAATGTGCACGCACGAGAGCGTCCGATGGTGTTGGATACAGAGCCGCAGAGCAAAGTCGGGGTCGTAGCGCGGCTCGTCGCCTTGCGCCTGGAGGTAAGACAGGAGGTCGGATTCGTCCTTGGACGGCCGGGAGGCGTAGATGGACACGAGTGTGTTGTGAACGGCTGTCTCCTTGGAGTTGAGTTGGAAGACGACATAGTTGAGATACCGTACCGCCTGGTTCTGCACATTGGCTTCACCACCAAAGTTGCGGTTGTACTCGAGTAGCGCCGGTATCAAGCTCCTTGGCTTCAGGTCCGACTGCCGCATCAAAATGTCCACCATTTCCTGCGCGGCGTGCGTCATCAGCACGCTGCTGTAACGGTAGAACACTTCAGGATCCGTCTGTTTCTTGAGAACATTCAGGGCTTCTTCCCACCGCTCCCGCTGGACCCAATATGAGAGCACATAGTTGTAGTCCTTGACGGTGTTGGCGAAGAAAAGGAGCTCTGTCTCCCGGCCGTGGCTGCTGATGACGTCGTAGACCATCTTGCGATCCAGGTCATTCTTGTACTTGGTGACAAAGTCCTGGAACTCCTTCCTAACCGATTCCAGCAGCTTTCTCGACTCTGCGGTGTTGAGATTCTCCGCCAGTTCCGCTTGCGTGATGATGGTGTCGTCCAATGAGTTCAGCTTCGACATGAAAACCTCCACGAGCCAGCCTGCCACCATCATCCTCTGCATGATTGAGGACTTCTTTGTCGTGGCCAGCTTGGTCAGCAGGAACTGGCGCAGGGCATCCGGCTGGTTGTTGTCAATGAGGCTTAGTGCAATATCCTCAAACGGCTTGTTGCTTCGCCCGTATACAGTCGCTGCCTCATTCCAGTGCCCCTTCTTGGCCAGGTGGTCTCCGTACGCAGCCGCCACCGTCTCCTTTTGCTTCTGTGTATGGGCCTGCCGCAGGGCCGGCTCAAATTGCTTGCCCTTCATCATGATTTCCCAAATGTTTCTATCCTCATCGCGCACAACGATTTCATATATTTCCTCGGAGGTGAACAGCCAGAAGGTGTTCTTTTGTATGTCCACTGAGAAGCCTATCGGGCGCTGGCCGGCTCCCAAGACGTCATGCTCCGACACCATGTCGCCTGTGAGCCGGTTCGTCGCGATGACGCGTCCACCAACTAGGCTGACGATATGCCACTGCGTTAGCGCCAGCGCATCGATGGCCTCGGAGGTCGGTCTCCGCCTCCCTGAGGACTCCGATGAGACGATCTGAGCTCGTGGTAGCATCTTGCAGTCCGAAAACACCCTGGAGCCCAAGCTATTGTCTGCCGGAGTGTTAAGTAGCTTGCCGTGGAAGACCCCTTGCGAGGACAACCACGCAAAGGCCCTGTCCGGAGCATCGTCTGCGTAAGGATTGACTTCGGGCGGGTCAGGCGACACAGTCAGAGTGGAATAGGCACCTGGCTGTGTCCGCGATAGTTCGTGGACCACTGGCTGCTCTGACTCGAAGAGGCGCGTGTAGACAGACCCGGTCCCATCATGTCCGTGGCCGATCCTTCCTACCAGGTGGAACAGCCGGGTCTGCGTCGCAATCACGACGCGCCTAATGTCCGACTTTCCGTTTAGGTTGTCCACCCACAGGCCCGTGATGGCGCCGTCTGGAAGCTTGTGAAGGTTCGTGAGGTGCTTCACCTCCTTCTTGTAAAACTCGTTGGACGTCTCGATAAAGGTCTCGTATATGTTGCCGTCCGAAGCGCCGATCAGGATCTCTCTAGTGCTGGCGGTGGGCAGGGACGGGTTCCACGCCACGCTCTCGATGGCAACACCACGTAGTCTGCCTAGCGGCCGCGGGTGTTTGGACTGCGAGTGGAGATAGTAGTTCTCGCCGAGGGCCGTGCAGACAATGAGGTGCGACGCCGTGGGGTCGAGGAACATGCGGCGAATGACTCCAATGTCGGACGCCTTCTTGGGGAGGTCGATATCTGCTGCTCGTCAGTCCTCCAGCCGGTGACGGATCAGTTGCTCGCGCGACGTCGACCCGCAGGGCACTCACCATCGATGTCCTCCGGGCGGTTCAGATCGATGCGCAGGATGCGGCCATTGGACAGGGCGAGGATAATGACATTGTTGGCGACCTGGGCTGCGACAAAGTCGGCCGCGATGGAGAACTGCAGCTGGACGCGCTCGACGGTGAAGATGGGGAGCTCGTCGTCGGCCGAGGCGCCTTGGTTGGCGGCGGCGAGGAAGCCGTCATTGATGTCGAGGGACATGGCTGTGCCTAGGAGCTTGTCATGCTCGGCGCCGGGAGTGTCGGGTCGTCGGTCCTCGCAACGGCTCCGAGCTCGAGGGCCGGCGCGACGATGGTCAAGATGAGCGTGTGGCGGGTGGTGGGTGGTTGATGTGGTTGTACTGGTGGTGGTGGTAGTGGTGGTGGTGCCTGGTGGAGGAAGCTCGCCCGCGCCGCTGGATGATGCAGGTGGCAGTGGTGGCTGCCCCACACCCCAGCTTCGCTGATCACGGCGTCCTTCCCTAACGGCCGAGGCAGCCCGGGACACGCGTGGGCGTTAGTGCTCGACAGAGAGCTCCATGCTGCATTGGGAGACGACGCTGCTCGAACCTCGACACGCCAAAATTGCGAACGACACGCAACTACACTCATAGAGCCCGGCGCCGCCTTGTCGCTTACATGTCGCTTCGGTAGCTGCAACCTTACCCGTACTGGCTGAGGCGCTTCCGACCTGCTCGAGCTTCCCACAAGCACGGAGCCGACACTGTCCGCCGAAACCGGAGCCACCGCACGGCCGGCCCTTTGTTATCCGTCTTGACTCTAGTCCGTAGGTCTCATTGACGTCGGCGCCCCGGCGAGCATCCTCATCGACAGCCTCATCATGGCCTCCGAGTCCAAGCCCACAGTGAGCTTTCTGGGGCCCGCTGCGTCCTACTCGCATCAGGTATGAGTCTGCGCCCTTTTGTCACAGCAGCAGCAGCGGCCCGTCTGACTGACGACTTGTAGGCTGTGCGCCAGGTCTTCCCGGAAGACCGCTGGGACTTGAAACCGGCTGCGACCATTGATGGTTGGTGGTGCCCACATGCGGCTATTCCGGCTTACCTTGTGTGTTTTCTGACTCCGTCGTGGCAGATGTCTTCGACCAGGTCCAGGACCGCGAGGTCCTCGCGGGGGTAGTGCCGTTTGAGAACTCGACCAATGGCTCCGTCGTCTTCACCCTGGACAACCTGGCGGACCGGGATGGCCGCTACAAGGACATCACCGTCGACGGTGAAATCTTCGTCGACGTGCACCACTGCCTCGTCGGCCGCAAGAACCCACACCCGCTCGCCGCCGCCGAGGACAACGCCGACGGATCGGGCACCTGCACGCCGACGGCCACGGACCCGACGCCGTCCAAGCCACGGTCCAAGCCGCTCTGCAGCGTCAAGCACATCAAGCGCCTGTACTCGCACCCGCAGGCGTTTGGGCAGTGCAACGCCTTCATCTCGACGTACCTCAAGGGCGTCGAGATCTTCGACGTCAGCTCCACGAGCAAGGCCGCCGAGATTGTCAGCCAGGACGAGACGGGCACCTGGGCCGCCATCTCCAACGAGCTCGCCGCCACGCTCCACGGCCTCGACCACCTCGGCAAGTCGATAGAGGACCGCGAGGACAACACGACGCGCTTCCTCATCATCGGCACCAACCCCTCCGTCCCCGACGACTGGCGCCTCCAGAAGCAGGCCGCCGCCGCCACCGCCACGGGGGCCGACGGCGGCGGCAGCAAGTCGCTCGTGTCCTTCACCGTCCCGCACGCCGCGCCCGGCGCCCTCGCCGACGTCCTGGGCTGCTTCAGGGAGTTTGGCCTCAACCTCACGAGCATCAACAGCCGCCCGAGCCTGCGCGCCCCTTTCCAGTACATATTCTTCGTCGAGTTCGAGGGTCACAGGTATCACGACCCGGACGGCAGCGTTAAGGGCGCCTTGGACAAGATCAGCCGCGTTGCGGAGAGCTGGCGGTGGCTGGGGAGCTGGGAGAGGTATCGGTGACCCCGTACCTCTTGGTGCCATGAGAATGAATGCGTAGCTACTTTTACTCGGTGCACGCGATGAGGTTTATCAAACGCACTCTTTCTCTCGCCCTCCCGCAGCCTTAATGGAGTGGTGATTGCCAAGTGACGTGAAACCGATAACTACCTGTATGCTACACTGCGCCTTACCATCGCTCTAGCAACTTCGCACAGCGCCATTTCTATCATCCCCCTAATTCACGGGAAATTTCTTTGCGGGCACGCGACATCGAACCACTCACGCTGCCCTCAGAAGCCGTGTAAAGCCGAACATTTCGACGCGGCCTCATTCGAGCTGGCTCCCACTCGCCGCGACGGGGCATCAAGCACGGCGCACACGAGAAGCGAGCCACGGTCTGCACGGCGTTGGGGCTAGTGACAATGCTGCATGTCATCCACTTGGCCTGTATTCATGCAGCCATCCCGAAGCAGGCTCGGCGCAGCCCAGCCGGTACCGTTCACGCGGGCCACGTAGCACTGCAAGCAACGTGACGAGTAGGATTCCGTAGCCACTTAGACATACTCATTAACGCTCTGATTGCTCAATCCAAGGCAGTTTATAGACAAGACCATTTTTTTCCCCGGGCGCCGGCCCAGGACGCCTGCGCACTTGGGATTCCCAGGTCCCTCTTTATGGGCACTATCACCAACTTCTGGTCGGTAGAGAATGAAACGCCAAAGTGTAGAAGAGCGAAGCATCGGGGGCCAAAATCGTAGGAGCAGAGCGTCTGCAGGCTACGGAGCAAAAACGAAAACGCCGTACCGCCCTCTGCGCCGTGAATAACACACGTCAGTCGTATCAGTCGAGCCTGAGCCCAGTACTCTCGTGCACATATCGCTGCAGGGGTATCGAAGTATTGCTAGAGTAGATTGTTGCCGTTTATACTGCCGTTCATACTGCCGTTCGGTGGATTCGCAACGTCGTGCCCGTTCGGCCAGGTAGACGCCACAGGCTCCTCGTCGGGCTCAAGAGCTGGCGGGGAGGCGCTCGGCCACCGGCCGGGGGAATGGGCCTCCAGCGGTTTCCTTGCGGACACCGTGAGTGCTTTGACGCGGAGGCCCGTTGCCTTCTCCGGGTCCTTGGCGAGCTGGGCGAGCTCGCGGGCAGCCTGTTCGCAGGCCGCTTTGCACTTGTCCGGGTCCCAACCCATGACCTGGGTCAGGAGTCGCAGGCAGTTGGCCTCGAGGCCATCGAGGCAGGAGATCAGCCAGAGCTTGCCGGCAGACTTCTCACTGATTTTCATGGGAATGGAGTGTTCCGTCACGCGGACATCCACAAACCCGGCTTCCATCAAGAGTTGGGGGTCCATGTGCGAGATGCCTCGTTTCTTTCCAACCCTCTCGGCGGCAATCTCCAGGTCCCTCGCCATGTCGAAGATTGGCGACCCCTCAGAAAACACTCTGAACCAAAGATGGACTGACTCGATGCTGTCGAAGTCGACGAGCTCGATCCAGCCTCCCGGTTTTAAGGAGTCGTAGGCGTTGTCATATATCGAGCGCCAGTCGCGGAAGGCGCCCTCGAGGCACCAGAAGTGAATCAAATCATAGTGGTCCGCAGCGCGGTCCCACTCCTCGGCGTCTTCGATTTCAAAGAAGACATTTTGGGGCACTCTCTCTGTCTCGGCGACAGCCGAGATATCGGTCCCAACAACTTCGCAGTCCGGAAACAGCTCCGCCATGCGTATCGCCCACTCGCCCGGTCCAGTTCCGACGTCGAGAATGTGTGAGGGGTCGTCTAGCGGCACGCAGGTGAGTTCGCCGTCGAGCAGGTGCAGAAAGACCTGGTGTTGTATTGACAGGCGCAGCTGCTCGATTTCGTCGTTGGGCATGTAATACTCCCGAGCGTACCGACGCCCATGAATCTCGCGGTAATCAAGGTCCGGAACCCATAGCGACCGCGTAGAAGCGGCCCTGGGGGCAGGGCCGTATTAGCATCCAGAAAACGTCATGAGACAGGGGGCGCATCCGCAGCAACTTACACGTCGGTGTGTCCGTCCTCGGTGTAGAGCTGCATTGCCGTTCCATGCGTACTCGATGGACGGGGCCAGTGAGATGCGGCATACGTGGACATGGCCGGAGGGGCGCGGTCGTCGTCGTCGTCAAACTGTTCGTACGAGTACAGCACCGGGACCTCGTCATGGCCGGCATCGGCCAGCGGATCCTCGTCTGTGTCGACCATGCTCGTCATGGCCGTGTGCGCACCGTCGCTGGGCGCGCCTTCTTCGCTTGGACTGCCGTCGCTGGACAGCCTCGCACGGCTCACGGGGTGGAAAGAGTTGAACGGGGGCTCGTGGGGGGACATGGCGGCGGACTTGCGCGCACCGTCTTGCTGCTCCGACAGTCGTCGCTTCTGGGCCATGTCAGGGCCGTCGCCGGGCCTGTCGCAGTAGTCACAGTCCAGCGGTCGCTGGCGACATGATACGGAGGCAGGTCCAGCCGCAGAGGCGAGGCGATTCGGCGGTCAGTGCGCGCGCGGATGATGGTGCAGCGGGAAGCCCGGTCGCCGGAGGGAAAGATCAACGGATCAGCCTAGCGGACCGTAGGTGCGTCTCGGCACTGGCAAGCCAAGGCCAAGGCAATGCCGGGAGGGAGGGAGGGGAACGCCGAATCGACACGAAGAGTCGCAGAGGCAGCTTGAGGAAGTGAGGAAGTGAGGAAGTGAGGAAGTGAGGAGCTCCGGGAGAGGAGTGGAGGTCAGAGCCGGGGCGGGTTCCCGAGAAGATGTAGGAAAAAGGAAGGGGAGAGACGGCACGGTGGGGGAAGAGAAGGCAAGCCAAGTCCAAGTCAGAACGAGCCGGAGCGAAGCTGGAGGTGGAGGAGCAGGTGGTGGTGGATGGATGGACGGACGGATTGATCCACCAGACCACCTCATGGAAGCGACACCCGATTCTCACTCTCACGCTCACCCTCACCTCACCTCACCTCAGCTGTAGCTTCGGAGGCGGCGGCGGCGGCGGCGCGGGCGCGACAGGGACAGACAGGACTTGGACCTCAAGCGCTGCTGGGCTGGACCCGAGCGGGCTGGGATCGGCCAGCACTTGCAGGCGGCCCTGGCCCGCCAAATTGGTCCAGCCAGCGGCGGATGGGCTGAGCCGCTGCCGAGGTGGGCAGATGGACCTGGGACCTTCTTTTCCTGCGAGTACCTGCACTTCCATGGTGCACAAGCTGCAGTGGGAATGGATGGATGGATGCCCAGAGGGGGGGCAGCCCACCAAGCTCACGCCCCAGACGGGGTCCCGGGGATGGGGTCGCCGGGTCAAGCGCTCCAGGGCTGTCTGGTGGGATCGCGCGGCGGGGGCCGCTGTTGGTGGGCGTTGTCGGTGCCCTGGCTGTTGGAAGGGGGGCGCGCCAGTGGCCTGAATCCCGGTCGTTGCAGCTGGGCCGTGCGCCGGCTTTCAAGGTTCCAATCCAGGGGTGGACGGTGGTTAGTTATGCATTGGAGCTGTCCATCCACCACCGATACCGACCAGTATCCATGTCATCATCCATGGCCGCTGCACGGACGGATGGGGAGAAGAGGGGACAGGAGCTTCACCACCTGCAGCAGCGCCTCGCCCACCTCAATCCGGCAAGGCGTCCTGCATGGATTGATGTTCTTCTGCCCTCGAGAAAAACCCTCTGAAACAAAAAAGATATCGCACTCCGCAGCCATCAGAAGAAGACTTCGGGCGAGTGCCTAGACATCTGCCATCTCGGCATCCGCTCGCCAACCTCGTCATCAATCGTCGTCGTCCGCGCGCACTTTTGCACGATGCGCCCACGCCACGGCTTTGTGGAAATCAGCTGTCGCTGCCATCGCGCTCTCAGCCTCGCCATCGCTCGCGGCCGTGAATGGAATCACACCCTGGCCGTGCGGAACTTGCCGCGCAGGCATTGACGGGGGGGCAGGCAAAATACTTGAACGAGTTGCAGCCACCACTGCGCCTGGAAGACGAGCGAGGGCAATTGGAACGCTCTCCGGATGCAGGCTTGCACACGACGGCGCTGCTGCCACCCACCGTGACCATGGGACATGCTGGTCGCTGCCTTCGCCGCGTGCCCGGGATCCCTGCGTCTGCGCGCCTGCCTGCCTCGACGACTCCTCCTCATGCGCCGTCGCTGCACGGCCAACAGCGTCTGGGACGCTCGACCCAATCAGCCCCCAAGCATCGAGATCGGGCCACGTACAGAAGTAAAGCACCTTGGCATACCTAATGCTACTTACATTCGAACATCAACTTCCGGAAGCTCGGGTTCGCAAGACGGCATGCATGTCTTGCGAGCTGCGCTGGCGTCACGATACTGGGCTGGACTGAACAGATGAGTTAGCAACGTAAGAGCTGACACTCCACCTAAGGTAGGGTGCCAGCCAGGTGGGCATGGCGGCCGGACCCAGCAGCCCGGTCTCCCTCAACGGTCCGCACTGGCTCGGGAGTGCCAGGACCCTAAACCCTGTCTGCTCCAGCGAGCACCCCTGCCAGCTACAATGCCCGTCCGGTGGCATCCATCCCCCTCGTCTAGTTCTTGGTTTTCGTCTTCCAGGGGGCTCCGTTTCTCGGAGGTGCGCAGTAGCCGCATGGCCACTCCGCAGCAGCGCACCTACTTGTATGCATGCTCCATGCCCCATCTCTCGTCTCTTCTCGCCCGTGTCGCGTCACATCGCTGCTGCTCTACGGACTTTATATCTCGGTGTTCCAACGCCAACGACGTCGGTTTTGACTTGCGGAACATGCACGTCCTCGCCAACGCGCCGCTGCAGGGAAATTCCTCCCCTCCCCCCCACCCCCGCCCGGCACACGGG
This sequence comes from Purpureocillium lavendulum, assembly GCA_029168975.1. NCBI lineage: Eukaryota > Fungi > Ascomycota > Sordariomycetes > Hypocreales > Ophiocordycipitaceae > Purpureocillium > Purpureocillium lavendulum. The sequence continues at coordinate 3,911,938 of JAQHRD010000002.1, read as the reverse complement.
CACCGGCTCGACCCGTCGCGGGCAGGCCGCCAACCGCCCTGAATGCTGGGCGCACCACCACACCACACACACCTCACGACACGAGCACCTCCCGAATCCGACAGCCCGGCCAGGCGAGGCGAGGCGCGGGCGAGGGTAGCCCCCCCCCCCCCCCCCCCCTACTGCTTCGTACCAAGCAACCAACCAACAACCAACCTCAAACACCAGTGCCATGTTGTTGGTGCCGGAGCGCCAAAAATATTCGATCGACGAATCAACCAGATACTGCATGGTGTCATTTCCGGTCTCCCACGGTTGGCCCTGGCGTCATGGCACTTGTGCAGGAATCCGTCCCGACAAGCTGGAACCCGACTCTCATATCCCCCTCCCCAAATCCCCATTTATGGGACCCCCCAGAATTTCAAGTCGTTTTGGGCGGCGAGCGGCATCTGCAGTGCAATGCCCCGGACCGAAACGCAGACGGTTCGAGCCTTTCTCCAGCGGTTACCAATCCGCCGGGTTGTGTTAGCACAACCACCGCCACCACCACCACAACCCGAGTCCTTGCATTTCACAACTTACGAGCCTCAGAGCGGTGCGCACTAGCTCAACTGGTGGCTCGCAAATTGTCAATAAGGAAGACTGCCAGGTACGTATCACTCGCACATCGATATTCACAAACGGGGTACCGCAGTCAAGTGCGGTGAACGTCCAATGTCCAAGGGTCAAAGTGTCAAGACAACTTTCTGGCGAGACCACCCTTGCCAGCAAATAGCCCCTGGCGAGGAAGTGGACATGTTCTTCCCGGTCACCCGGCTCCCTGACCGCTGTTCCCCGCCCTGTCCAACTCCGGTCGCGAATAACCAACCTTACCGGACAGCGGTCCGTGTTGGCAAGCCACGAACCGGGGCGCCTCCACTTTGTTTCTCTCACGGCAGCGGCCCGGGGGGGAGGCGCCTGATGTCTGACGCGGCGAGACATGAGGCTGTCAGTGGAAAAAGAGTGTGAAGCTTGCACCCTGGTGTGGACCATCCCTGAATCCCTGATAGGTATTTCGTACCCCGGACCACAAGTCCTCGCGTGCCTTACCATTGTAATGTGCCGCTCCTCTTGGCCATCATTCTCATGACACAGTCTACTGCATGCTACTACCGTACGTGTGCAACTCGATCTCATGCCGTGCTACCATAGGCGTGTTCCACACACAATCCAGCTATTATTCGTCCCGGGGTGATCCGTACAAAGACGTGGCAGTCAATCGCCGGCCAACATGTCCGCAGACCTTGGAAGATTCCCGCCCAGAACACTCGTCATAGGGGGCGCAGCGTGGACTGCCCACGCGCTGCCGCCGTCCCTCTGGGCCGTGATGGCCGCCCATGTCTCGAGCGTTTTCTCACGTACTTCCCCACAGGTGAGTCACGCCATCATTGGTTATACAGTCGCTATTAGACCTCATACGCGCTTGTATGAAAGTCTATAAGTTCTGTCTGCGTCCCGTTCATCTCGTCGTCTATAAATGGTATCTTCACATCATGCCAGCCCCAGCAAATGACAACCTCCTCCCTCTCGAAACATGGACTACACGGCTTGAGGTGCTCGCACTGAATCATTCGGGCCGGCGTCCGACTTCTTCACCGTTGTGTGGCATTCGTCGCCCGGCAAGGGCGGCTCGTCCTTCATGGAGTGGTCATCGTCGGGCATCACCTCGCCCTGATTGACAGTGGGGAAAGGGGTGAGGACGTGGCTAATGTCGCCCCACCAGAGCTCTCCGAATTGTTGATACCAGTCGATGGTCATCTGAAGCCCCTCTTGGAAGGAAGTTTTTTGTTCCCAGCCGAGCTTCCGTAGCTTCGTACCGTCCACGGCATAGCGGAGGTCGTTGAACGGCCTATCCTTCGTATATTTGATCCATCTGCGAAAGCGGTTAGGGTTATCGGGGTCGATGTTCATAGCATCGAGAATCTTATGACTGAGTTCAAGATTGGACACTTCATCGGATGAGCCGACATTGTAGACGTGTCCAACCTGGCCCTTGTGCAGGATTGTGTCGAACGCATCCGCAGCGTCCCCGGCGTAGAGGTATCGACGTGTGGGTCGTCCGTCACCGTGCAGTACAACTGGCCGACCCCTGCCAAGGAGACATGCAAACTTGGGAATGATTTCTACAGCGGGTTAGTCTGGAACAGAAGACCAGTCGAAGGGCCGCGTATCGGCAAGGGATGTCGTACTTTCGGGATATTGATGAGGGCCGTACACATTGTTGCTGCGTACGGTGATTATCGGCAGCTTGAAACTCTTGTAATATGAGTGAACGAGCATCTCAGCGGCCGCCTTGCTGGCGGCGTAAGGATTGGTGGGAGCGAGGATGCTCGATTCGTGCAGCTCGTCATCACCTTCCTTGACTTCGCCGTAGACCTCGTCGGTGGAGACATGGATGAACCGGTTCACGCAAGCCTTCTTGGCGCTCTCCAAGAGGACGTGAGTGCCGTATACGTTGGCGTGCGTAAAGCTGTAGGAGTTGCCAAAGCTCAAGTCAACATGCGATTGCGCAGCAAAGTTCAGTACCGTGTCGATCTGATGACGCTCCATGCAGTCCAGAACCTCGGGAGGGTTCGTGAGGTCGCCATGATAAAAAGTAAAGTTGCGCTTGTCATTAAGGGCCCGAGTGTTGTTCAAGGACGAGCAGTAGTCGAGCTTGTCAAAGGACACTATGTTGTAGGCTTGGGGGTACGTGAGGGTGAGGTGGCGGACGACCCAGGATGCGCTGCATGAGCGGGTAAGTTGGCATCCTGCAGGACTGCTCATGGTCACTCACATGAAGCCAGCACCGCCGGTAACCATGATGTTCCGGACACCGGGCCGCGGCTCGAACTGGGTGGTGCCTTTCAGGATGGGGGCACGCTTCCACACGTCGGGTTCCTGGGAATATTCGTGATGGCCATTTGGGGTGTTGACGGTCCCTGCAGAGGCGGGAGGTGGCCGTCGTCAGCTCAACATCCGAGTGGGTGCAAGGGGGTCGGTCCAGGTTTAGAGCGCACGCACCGTAGGCCATGATGTCTGCTGCTCGATGCCGGGTCTCCCACGGCGCGGGGTTCAATGCTGAGCCCGAGACGGGTTGTAGCCTGTGCGGCGGGTGATGGGAGAGTCGGCAGTGCAGGCGTTGGAGGAGCCTGCGCGTCATCGCGGCAGGAAGGAGCGTTGCGAGTCTTGCGACTTGCCCCCCGGCTGCGGCGCGTCAAATACCTACAGGCGGAAGGCGCGCGTGGTTGTCGATCGGCAAGGTGAGGTACTTCGTTCCCCGGGCTCGCACAGGGGCAAGGACCTGCGTCACTGGCGGGGGCAGGCGGCAGCGCAGGCAAGAGCGCATCGAGCGGCCGCGTTTCTGGGGTTTCGATGATGATGCCTTGTCGGTATTCTGCAGAGCGCAGACCTCAAGCTCGGTTGGCCGCCCGCTCGGCGACGACGATATCCAACGTGTGACCTGGAGCGCCAGTCTCTGACTCTCTGCGGGACTTCGCGACATGACGTCCGGGCTGCAGTCGACGCCAGTCTCGCGCTCCAATAGGGGCCGTCCTCCCCTGCGTGGCGCAACGGCACGGTGGCGCCAGCCAAATCAATGGCCTGGGGCTGCCTCGTGCGACGGCACTGGGGTGGCCACTGACGGCCAGTGGGACCACCGCCAGTCAGCACCTGTGGCTGCCGGAAGAGGCATGTGGGGACGCTGGGCGGCTTTGACACCTTGACACCTTCGACGGATAACTGTTCCCAATCATCAATCATCAATGCATACCTACAAATCACAAGTCATCGACAGTCATCTTGATGATCGGAAGAGAGCCGCTCTGTATGGATTTCTAGGCATATGCGTGCCTAATTACTAAGCCATCCAATATGCCGGCTTTCATGAGGTACTGTATGAAGCCCTGTCGCTGGTTAGGCGTCCCCTTCCCTTTCTGTTGCCGCTCCTTCCCTGGGACAGATATACGTACATTGCTTCACAAGACTTGCGGTCTGCAGCAGGTGCCGGCATAGCCGTGCCTCTCCCGGGTCGGAGCCACGTAGCGCGCCTTGGCGGATGTAATTTGGAAGGCTGGAGAGCTGTCTGTTCCTTGATCTACTTCGTAAAATTCTACATCTGATTGTCAGCGGCCCCTGACTGTTTCGTACAAAGTGACTTTGCTTTCCCTCATCTCCAGCGTCGGCACAGAGAGTCCACTGTTCTGTTCGAACTGGAACGAAAATGACGCTACCGTGTGAACCGGTTCATCCCAGCTCCACGAACGATGGGCCCGCGATCTGTCCGGGCGACGACGATGCTGCCCCCGAGTCCCGGTTGGTGGTTGACACCGAGTCTACCGATCCTCATCCCCAGAAAAGTTTCCATGTCGCACTGGCATGGATGGCTGTAAATACTCTCTCCACCGTTGGCATTGTACGCGACCAGCAGGACGCTGTCCGGCGACAATCTTCACTGACACGACTCGCAGGTCTTCACCAACAAAGCCATCTTCTCCGACCCATCCTGGAAGCTATGCCAGCTCTCTTTCGCCTCGTTTCACTTCCTCATCACCTGGGTCACACTATTCGTACTTTCAAGACCGTCTGTGTCTTACTTCGTCCCGCGACGAGCTTCTCTGCAACATTTGCTGCCCTTGGCAATCGCCATGTGCCTCAACGTCATCCTCCCAAACCTCTCCTTGGCGTACTCTTCAATCGCTTTCTACCAAATTGCCCGCATTCTCCTGACGCCCACAGTTGCCATCATGAGCTATTTCCTTTACGGGGTGACGCTCCCGTTGTCCGCAGTCGCCGCTCTCATCCCCGCCTGTGTAGGCGTCGGCATGGTGTCCTAGTACGATTCCGTTCCCTCGAGCGACGCGAATGTCAAGATGACGTCGCGACTTGGTATCATCTTTGCCTTTACAGGTATTTTCGCATCGTCTCTCTACACTGTGTGGATTTCCAGTTACCATCGCAAGCTGCAAATGACCAGCATGCAGCTGCTGTACACGCAAGCGCCCATCGCTTCCTGCCTGCTTCTTTATGCGATCCCCTTCTTCGACACCTTCCCAGATTGGGTCAACGTTCCGTGCACAAGATGGTTTATGATTGGATTGGTATGGCTAATGCCCTGCTTTGTCAAATGCCTGCTAACCGTCATAGTCGGGCGGCTTCGCATCCCTCATCAATATCTCGCAGTTCTTCATTGTCGCACAGACTGGGCCGGTATCCAGCACTGTGGTTGGGCACCTCAAGACATGCACGATTATCGCAATGGGTTGGAAGATGTCTGGCAGGACCATGGAAGACAAGGCCATGATCGGGGTTGTCGTCGCCATCTTCGGAATCATCGCGTGAGTCCCACCCCTTGGACCAGTGCTTGTGCTCACAAGTGACAGCTACTCAATCATTATGCTAGAGCATGCCGACAAGAATCGTCGTGCTCCGCAGACCGATGGCAAGTCAAACCACTGAGGGAGGAGCAAGACCCGGTGCCAATGGGTGGTTAGGGACACTACAATTCACGGCAAAGAATGAGATGTATTCTTATACCCAGGCTCCGTGGCAGTGGAAACTCGGTCATCATTGTATCCCTCTGAGTCTGGTATATACCGAGTGGGAAACACTCCTAAACGCCAGAACCCCCGAATGCGTCGGCCATGTAGTGCAGTTACAGATTGAAACGCTTGCGATCCTTTTCCATCTTGGCCTTCCATTCCCACTGAGTGGCATCAGATCCCTCGCTTCCTGCTCGGCCAATTCCCTTGTCAACCCTTCTGAGCTTCATGGTGAACCGCGGGCCTAGCTCCTGGAGACCAACCCGAAGCCCCTCCACTCCTTTGACCTCCTTGCCGTCTGCGCCAACGATGTTCTTCTCCGTGGCGCGCTTCTCTCGGAACACGTACCGGTGGCGCCGCAGGAAGATGAAGTCTCTCTGACAATGCATCGTAACAACCTGTCGACCCTGGAACTCGGGCTGCGGCGGGAAGAGCGTTTGGAACATCTTTGCCGTGAGGAAACCCAGGGGCGTCTTGAAGTTGTTGAGGATCAGCTCGGGATAGTGGTTGGTGGGATTTCCGTGGCCCGGAAGCTTCTTGCCCTCGATCCAGCTCGAGATGCTGAAGTGGAACGTCGGTCCAGCTGGGAGGTGGACAATGGACATGCCCGTCGGCGTCTTGAGGTCCTCCTTGACGAGGACAACGGCTGTGTAATCGCGGTTCGTCGCGAACTTGCAAATCTCTCTCAGGGAGTACTTGTGTCCGTACCGGTGGCCGGAGCGAGGAATGTACGTCGTGTTGGGGAATAGGGTCGAGATGAGCTGCGCCTCGTCATGGATGGTGGAGTTGAGGGACGTGGTGACGAGGATCTTGGGGGTGGGAGCGGGGATGTCGGAGAAGAGCGAAGGGAACTTGAGCGCGAGCGAGGTAGGCGTCAGGTCGAGGTTCGTGCTCGTCGTGGACGGGGCAATGCTATTATCCCGGGCTGCGCGCTTCTCCCGTTGCCGTTCCATTGCGGCGGCCTTCTTCTCGTCGGCGTCTTCATCGTCCGAGTCCAGCATGCTGTCGTTGTCGTCATCCTCGTCGCCGTCGTCCGCATCGTTCATGCCCGCGTCCAACGCGGCCTGCTCCTCGGCCTCGGCCTCTGCAATGCGCCGTTTCCTCAGCTGCTCCAGGTCCACGACGGCACCGAGGGTGTCATCGTCGCCGTCGTCCCACACTCGCTTCTCGTCGAGCGTGACGGCCTTGTTCTTTGCCAGTCGCGCCGACTTCAACGACGGGTCGCGGCTCTCCTCCTTCCTGCGGCGATGTCGCTCCTCATGGCGCTCCTTGTCCGTGGCCTTCTTGTACTGCACAAAGAGCTCTTTTCGTTTTGTCTTGTTGGCGGCTTTGAGGGCCTGCACAGGCGGTTTTCGGAAGCCCATCGTGCCGGCAAGCTTTGCGCCGTACTGTTCTCGTCGGTGTGCAGGAATTCGGGTCGTCTCGGCCGGCCTGGTGTGTTCCAGTACTTGGGGGACTGGCTGGCACTGGCGTGTCAATGGCTGGTTGAAGAACAGGCTGAGGCAGTCTCGAAATTTTGGCGGAGTGGAGGGGCGCAACCTTGGGCGCAGGAAGCGGCAGAAAATTCCAAAAATTTGGCGGTGAGCCATCAAGGTCACTTTTCATTGGTGAAATTGGCTTGGAATCCCCACTTCTTGTGTTTCCAGGGTCTCAAAAAAGACATTTCTTCGAGGCCACCAGCGATCGCATCGACGACAAACACAGCTCTCGCGTGCGGCGCTGCGACACCACAATGACGACTACCGGCTCAAAACGGCGGAAGCTGGCCCATGTCTCGTCCGACGATGAGGCACAGCCCGCCGCCTCGTCCAGGAGAGCCCAGAAGGACTTCTTCAAACAAGCCTCCAATTGGGACCTGGAGCAGGACTACGAGACTCGACGTCGCAAGGGAAAGAAGAAGACGAAGGAGAGCACCAAGCTTCCCCAGATCCGCTCTGCAGACGGCCGAGTAGAGATTGTGCGCAACGTCGAGGCCGACGAGGAGGACGCCGAGTCTGTCCAGAGCGACACCGAGTGGCTCGAGGGTCGCGAGGATGACATCGAGTCCGAGCCCGAGGAGCCCGAGGTGGAGGAGCAGAAGCCCGAAGTGCCGGAGCCCCAGCAGATCCTCGAGGCTCAGGAAGAACTCGCCAAGCTCGCCGGCTCCATCAACGAGAACCCCGAAGAGAACATTGGTGCGCTCAAGAGCATCGCAGCCATCGGCCAGTCCAATATCCCGACGATCCAGATGCTGGCGCTCATGACGCAAATGACGGTCTACCAGGACATCATTCCCGGCTACAGGATACGGCCACACACAGAAGACCCATCCACCAAGGAGAAACTTTCCAAGGAGGTGCGCCAGCTGAGGCAATTCGAGCAGAGCTTGGTCTCCGGCTACCAGAACTACGTTAAGGAGCTCGCGCGCTGCGCCAAGTTCGAGACGAAGGCTGTTCGCGGTGGACAGAGTGTATCGAGCGTCGCGGTCGCATGCGCATGCTCTCTCATCACGAAGGTTCCCCATTTCAACTTCCGGTCCGACGTCGTCAAGATACTCGTCGGCAAGCTCAGCCGGAGAAGAATCGACGACGATGCCGTCAAGTGTCAAAAGGCCCTGCAGACGCTGTTCACCGACGACGAAGAGGGCAGGCCGTCCCTCGAGGCCGTATCGCTGCTGACAAAGATGATGAAAGCGCGGGAGTTTCAAGTCGACGAGACCACGGTGAACTTGTTCCTGAGTTTGAGGCTGCTGTCTGAATTCTCGGGCAAGGCGTCTCAGGACCGAGTGGAGAGGGGCCCCAGCGACCAGGCCAGACTCAAGAAGAACAAGAGGGAGTTCCGCACCAAGAGGGAGAGAAAGGCCGTCAAGGAGCAAAAGGCTCTGGAGAAGGACATGGCCCAGGCCGACGCCCTCGTCAGCCACGAGGAGCGCGAGCGCATGCAGTCTGAGACGCTCAAGCTCGTCTTCGCCACGTACTTCCGCATCCTCAAGCTGCGCGCCCCGCACCTGATGGGTGCCGTGCTCGAGGGCCTGGCCAAGTACTCCCACCTCATCAACCAAGACTTCTTTGGCGACCTCCTGGAGGCGCTCAAGGACCTGATCCGCCATAGCGACGAGGACGCCGAGGGGGTCCCTACGGAAGACGACGAGAACAAGAATGACGATGACGATGATGGTGACGACGACGATATTACCACCCGCAACCTTACCCGCGAGGCACTTCTCTGCACCGTCACCGCCTACGCCCTGCTCGCGGGTCAAGACGCCCACAACTCTCGTCACGAGCTCCATCTCGACCTGTCCTTCTTCACCACCCATCTCTTCCGATCTCTCCTCCCGCTCGCCACCGCTCCCGACCTCGAAAACACCCGCCTCAAGACCTCGTCGTCCTCTGCCGCATCCGCCACCTCCAAGGTCAACGTCCAGACCACCACCGTCCTGCTCCTCCGCTCCCTCACCGCCATCCTCCTGCCCTCGTACAACGTCCGCCAGGTCCCGCCCCTGCGGCTCGCCGCCTTCACCAAGCAACTCACCTCCACGGCGCTGCACCTCCCCGAGAAGTCTGCCCAGGCCGTACTCGCGCTGCTCGGCGACATCGCGCACACGCACGCCAAGAAGGTCAACAGCCTTTGGAATACAGAGGAGCGCAAGGGCGACGGAAAATTCAACCCCCTGAGCGAATCTGTCGAGGGCAGCAACCCTTTCGCGTCGACAGTATGGGAAGGCGAGCTTCTCAGGAAGCACTTTTCGCCGAAGGTGAGGGAGGGGGTCAAGATGCTGGAGAAGGGCATGACAAGTTAGCTGGGGAATTCAAGCATCATAGCGTAGATATGTATTGCAATATACAGCATGTGGAGCTTATGAAACGTCTGGTCGATGCATTCACGTGAATCTGAGGCTCTCAATTACAGATCACGAGAGCCGTGCTATTGAGGAGGAGTGTTTATTCCACCACCTCGGCACTACCTACTGTACATCGTCTGTCAACAGAATATATGACAAGTTCCATCCCCATGAGCCTGAATTTGGCTGCGCGTCGCGCTTCTCTACGTCTGCTACACGTAGTATGCACCTTTTATCCTGGTCGCATCCGTCTGCAACGTGTTGGCCCCATCTAGCTGTCGTTGCAGTGCGTCATGCCGTCTCAGGTTCAGCTAAGTCGCCCACCTGGACGACTGAAGGCCACCTCCGGGTTCCTTCATGTTCGACGGCTGACTGGGCCGTGGCTCATGCGTACCGACGTTCTGAACGTGGGCCGTGTTCTGAGGAACCATGTTGGGGATGAAAGGGTTCACCGGCGTGTTCGGAACTGCAGAGAATAAGCCAAGGCGGTCAGTATATCCGTACTGAGGGAAATACGACCAATGACTAGGATCCATACTGTTGAAAGGCAGCGGAAGTGCCGCATTCGGAGTGACACCGTTGTTGGCAAAACTTTGGATGTTCCACTCGGAATTGTGCAGTGTCGAAGCGACTGCATGCTGTGGCTGGGCCTCAGCTATAGGGGCGGCCGCCTGCGATGGAACGAAACTCGCAGCACGCGGGCACAGCTTCTTAGCTGCTTGCTTCTCCATTGTAGCCTGCGATGATTCTATCACTTGACCGGAGACATCGGGGCCAGTCGCAGAGGCTGGGAAAGCTTGATGCATCGGGGACTCCTCGAGTGAGGTAATAGAGGACTCGACTGCCTCGCATTGGGTATCGGTTCCAGACGCTTCAACCAAAGTCGACTGTTCATCCGGCTGCTCAGCTCCTTCCTTCGTGATTGGTTGCTCATCTTTCTTTGGAATTTGCTCTCCATTGACTAGCAGAAAGAATGTGTCCAGAATGGATCCAGGCTCGACGCCCTCAGGCTTTGTCTCCTGAAAGAGACAGGTCGTGGCCGATTCCGCCTGACTTTGGGCAGAGGTGAGTCCAGTAGTCTTTTCAGATGGTCCACGTTCGGCAGCCACGGGTGTTCCTACCAGCTTCGTGGGTTCTTCCTTGCTGGCACGGCGCAAGAAGTCTGCGGCAGCATTGCCGAGCACAGGTTGCTGGCCATTGCTGATACTCGGTCCACCGAATCTTCCCAGGCCACCATACTGTCTTGCACTCGGGGGCGGTGGGCCGAAATCCTGCACATCTTGTGTGTATGTAGCGACAGGTTGTTTATAGGTAGGTTGGATGTCGCGCCGTTGTTGTGCAGTTGGGGCGGCTGGCCGCTGATAAGGAGGTCGCGCGTCCCGCTTTGGGACAGGTGCCTTGTTCGGGTTTCTGCCGCGTTGTTGTTTGCTGTCACCTCCGGACTTGAAGCTGCGAGCAAGCTCCAAGGCAGCTGCCAGCTTCTCTGGGTCGTTGTATCCCGAGGCACTCATTTCGTCCGCCGCGGTGGTCTAGTTCGGGCCGTGATCGTTGCGTGTGTCTTGTACGACGACGTTTGGCAGATCCCTTGCGGCCAGTAAGTAGTTGTCGCCGTTGGCGGTTGGGACCGTTGAGCTCAGGCAGACAAAGGCAGAGAGAGTTGGCTAGCGTGGCGAGGCAGCTGTCGAGTGTGGTCTTCTGCCTAGAGGCCTGCTCACGCCTTCCCGCAAGCAGGCTGCTGCTGGAGATGGGAGAGAATGATGGCGGTAGAGGATTCTGTCGGAAGGAAGCGCCGTCCTTGGCTGGAAGAATACGCGTTGGAAAACTGAGAGTCCCTGGGCTTGGTGGTGGCCAACTTGCTGGTGACGATGCAAACAAAGTTGTTGTGAGAAGAGTTCCGAGGTTGTTTACTTTTTCTTCCGAGGGAAGAAGAAAATACACTGCTCGGGAGCTGCAGAGAGCCTGTGTGCGCCTTGGGGGCACGGGGCAGGTGCGCACACCTGCGGTTGCCTGGGAAGTCACCCGCGGCTCGGGCAAACGGCGATGGGACCCGGCGCTGAGCACCGCTCCCACGGCCCATCTACCTTGCTCTGGAACTACGGAAGGGTGGAGACGCACTGTAGGCATGGTATGGAGCGCCGCTTACCGCCCCTAGGCGCATGGACTGAGCCCATTATGGTGTCGATCAATATGTCTTGATGGGTATATGGCCTGTGCATCGCAGGTGGCTCTCGCGAGCTCAAGCCGCCTGCCTGTCCACTGTCATCCTCAGTTTGCTCACTGCCACCTCTTCTGTTCAAGGTCATACGGCAGTCTTGGCCTTCTTTCCTCCGACGGTTGTCTCGACCGAGGCGATCCGTGTCGGCTGGTAAGCCCCAACTGTGCTCCCGTCCAGCCACGAAATGTCCACTGGTGAAACGATCTTTCGCACAAAGGCCCACAGTGCTTCGGCGCCTGGTGCGTCGCGCGCGACGGCAACGGACGATACTCGCGCGACACCTAGCACAGAGCTGAGTCTTTCAGAGCAAGGTTTGGAGAAGCCGATGAGTCGGGTTCTCTCTGCGGACGCCGGGCCTCTGGACGCTGCACCGACCATTTTGGGGAAGTGGCAGTTGAACGCTGGCGATTGGTTCCCTCGTGCCACAAAAACCATTGAGTAGGGCTCCTTGGCGCCATTTACGGCATCTGTGCCCGTGCTTTTGCGTGCTCTTGCAGTTTCTTCGAGTTTTCTGGTAATCGAGTTGAAGCCGACGTCGATGTGGGCGCTCAGCTCCGGCCTGGGAGGTGCTGCTAGGGCACCAGTTTCGGCCTTGGATGGCTTCTCTTGCTTGGCGCCGGCATTCTTTCCACCGGCCCTTTTTCCCTTTGAAGGTTTCACATGATGCCTCTTGTGCTGCCCGATGGGGTTGAGAAGGCTGTGCGCGGGTAGGTTACCACGTCAGTGAAGGGAGCGCGTTGACGTCAATGAACTACACCTACTTGCAAAGCATCTCCAAGATGGCATCCTGGTCATCGAAGGATATCTCTGGCCTTGGCATTATGAGCACTCCTGTCTCAAGGGGCATCCGGCGTGTCATTCTTACCATGCGACAGTCGAGAAGGGAGTATCGAGGTGGTGGACGATTCTCTTGCGGCCCGTGAGCGGCGTGGACGCAGGCATCATCAAGGGTTCCCGAGTCCTACGGAAGACGCGGGGGTGGGTGGGTCAATTCGCCGTGAGCCACAAGAGTGCGTACAGTACAGCACGTGTTAACAAAAGACGCGGCCGGACAGCGAGGGGACACGATCGAGGTCGAGTGAAGCTGCGTAGACGTCAGATGAGGTTGGGCCAAGCCCCAGAGGCCAGCCAGAGCTGATTGAAAAAGCGCTTGGGGTGGATCCGCCTAAACTTGGAGAGCGCCACAGTTGATCGCGGCAAGGCGGGCTCCGGTGGAGCTGTTGGAGGTCCTCCACAGCAGAGCCTCACACCCTCCAGCTGCCGCTGGTCCCTGAAATGGGCGTGCCGTGGGAGTAACCCGTACTAGTCTCAGGATGGCATGGACTTGTGCACAAGCCACGAGGCAAGGGACCAGGCGTCGGCACGCCTTCTAGAAGGACGACGTACGTGTGGTGCGCTACGTACTCGATAAACTACCCCCTCCAGAGCTTGGACGTGTGATGTGCTCCATGTGTCGGTGAGCCTATGGGGTTCACAGCATGCTTGGGTTGTTTTGCGAGTAGACACAGGCTTGAGTGAATGCACCGTGGCTTCTCTCGTTGTCGCGCAGACCGGTGGTCCAAGACATCCTACCTGGGAAAGGCTGCGAGATGCAGGGTAGAACTCCAGCCATCTGGATGGCGAGCACGATTGCTGCCCTCGAGTGCCTGCCAACGCGGCACAAATTTCATGATTTGAACTGTGTTTGCTCAATTAAGGTGCCTTACCTCCTCTTAGCCTGAGGTATCGAAGGCCAGGTAGTGGGGAGAATCGTCGCAAGCGGGAAGGAAGCCTCATGCTAATCGACGTGCCACGTGCTTCATCGCTCAATCAATGCTCGGCAATGCAGTGAGGTGAGGCTCCGATGCATGATCATTGACGCTTGGGTATCATAGTGGCACTGGGCTGCGATGTGTTGCACGTCATCGGTGTCAGTGCAAACCTACAATTCCCAAGCGGGCATGCTGAGCCCTCTTCTAGCTCTGTAAGATTCCAGTTTGTATATTTTTGATTGCCTCGGGCGAGCATCGCTGTTGCACGGGAAAGGCGTTCCAGGTTTCGATGTGACCAGACTGCAGCTGCAGCTGATTTGCCGCCAGTTTAACAACCTTGGGCGCGCCCGCAAGAAAAACGACAGCAGCGCAGGGAGTAAGTAGTAGTGTGCGGTGTGTTGCGCAAACACTGCACTTCTCAAGCCAGCTGTTTGCGCGGCCACGCCATCGTGCCATCGGACATGTTCCCTTGAACCTTGAACCGCCATTCTCTCTTCGCCGCGACCGCGGGGCCCCAACCCGTCACCGTGCAGGAGCCGCAATCAACGACGAGCCTGCGCCAATATATTTCACTGCTGTGTCCGCTCTTGGTCTCCCCCAGCTTGGAGGTCAGATTCTTCCCTGCACCATCACTTCAGCGCTGCCGCATCATCACAAAGCACCCAGCGCGTTGCCGTGCGAAGAACCCAATCCGCGACGAGGCAAATCCAGCAAGGGTACGTCACGGTTCGAATTTCCTTGCATCTCCCCACGTCCCACGTCAAGCCCGCGATGGTCCGCCACCGACGGTCGGCGCACAGATTCATGGATGGCAGCACGGGATGTTGGGCCGCCCACGTCACGGGTGGAGAGCGACGAGGCACCAGACACACGGCAGAGGTCCAGACTCCACACTCTAGGCTGCTGCCCAGTAGCCGCGAGGGCTGCATCCATCCATCCATCCATCCCGTCCATCCAATGTTCTGGGCCATCTCTGGCGAGCTGGATGGTTGCCGATCCTGACGGGAGGTTGCCTGCCCTGTCTACTGTCGGTTCGGCCCAAGGTCCTGCATCGCATACAGGCACGGCAGCTGTGGCCAACGAGGACATGCACCCGCGCCTATCTCAGGTCTGCCTGGGCTCAACTGGCTGTAGGGTGCGCGGGCTCGCCTCGTGCTGCTGCCATCTCAGTTGGGCTACCTTGGCTCGAGGTCCACGTTCAGAACGCCTGGTTGCCCTCATACGGCCGCTGCCGGCGTCGAAGTACCTCTCGCTTGGGTACCCACCGCTCCATTCTGCCGAGCTCCTTCCATCCCTCCAGGCAGGCCATGGGATGGGGGCTCTCCTTCCCCTCCCCCACCAACGGAGCCCACGCCGCCCGCCGAGGCGCCTGGGTTGGACTGGCTGCCGCCTGCGGCCTGTGCAAGTGCAAGTGCACCCGCGCAAGTGCACGCGCAAGCGCGGGCGAGCTCCAGGGCTCCATGCCACGCCCGGCCGCCCCTCCACCCGCCAGAGCAGTCCATGCCTCCACGCCCCTCCCCCCCGGCATCCACCATGGCTCATTGTCCGCCGTCATGGTCCCACACAAGCACCGCGTCCCGCCAGCCAATCCCTGTCCTTCAAAACTTACCTCACACCTCTCTTCATCTTCGTTGCACGGCCGACATCACCAGCTTTGTTCTCCTTCCCCCAAATCATCCATCAGCTTTCATTCCACCCTGACTCTCGGCCGACTCCTCGTCTGATCCCTTGCCGATGCGCCATTTGCTTAGTCACCACACATGTTAATTTTGCGCAGCTGCCGCCGGGACGGCTTTTACGACGCAGTGACGTCTTCGCACCTTGAAGCTTCGTTGTGCCCCAAGCTCCCACGACACAAATCAGATGGCGCCGAGCTCGCCATCGTCCACAACCGCTCCCGAGCTGCCGGAAGAGGAGTCGTCCCCTGAGCTCTCGTCAACTCGCCCCAACCCGTTTGACGACGGTGACGGCTCGTCACGCAAGCGTCGCCGCACCTCCGCCTCTGGCTCCCCCACAGCTTCACTTGACACTGTGAACCCCGTTCATGACGACTCAAGCTCCACAACACTCGAAGGCGATCAGTCCCGGTCTGGAAGCACCATGGCCGTCGACGAAAAGCCCGCCGTGCCTAGTACGCCTGAGCAAGCCCGGCACTCTCCAGAACCGCCGCCTAGCTGCGTGACTATCAATCTCCGCAGGCCATCTGAGCCGGCTTCGCCGCCGCCTGCAGGGGATTCCATGTCGCTTGAATCGTCTTCTACAGTCGATCACGCGCCTCCGCAACTAGATGCAACTCGGCAAGATGCGCGGACCTCCGATGCAGCTGCCGCGGACTCTCCGGCTGCTGCCTCTGGAACTGCGCCGGCGTCGGGATTCGCGGCGAGCTCCCCGGTTGAAGCCCCCCCAGCCACCGAGGCCAATCAAGACGGCTCTGTGAGCGACGATGAAATGTCACTCTCAGCCCCGTTAGCAGAGGGTCATGTGCCCGACGATAACCCGTTGCTCGTGGATCCGATGACTCAGTTCCCCTATAATCAGCCGGAGGAGTCAGTTTACGACACCTTGCAGCGTCTAATTGACTATCTATCGTCAGGTGAGTGCTTTCAAATAGAGTCAAGATCTGCGGCAGTATACTGATGGCGCACAAGACCAACCGATAGACGGTGTCATCCTGCGCGCAGTCGTCGACTGGATGGACAACTATATCAGATTCTCCCGACAAGCGAGCCCTGCCGTTGTGTTGGAGTCCCGCCGCATCCATAAAGACTTTTGGCATGCATTCCCACAAGTCATCGGCAGCCTGTTGCCACGGAGGTGAGTGCATACGTGGCTCTGAAGATGGCCAGCTGCTGACCCAGTGCAGATGGGAACTCCTGAAAATTCCTGTCTTGAGGAATCGACTCTTGGATTACTATGTTACCTTCGCCAGATTAACTGTCCGCCTTTTGACGCTTGACTCCATGGCCCTTCGCGACATTGATACTTCGGACAATGCTTCAGCACCGACAGTTCTCGCTCCCGCGCACCTTCACCAACTGCAGAACACCATGGCACCCCAGGGATACGAGGTCAACCCGCTCTATGAGGACGCTGCAGAATCTGGCTGGACGCCTGCCAACCTGGCACTTCATCTCGTCAGAACCATGCGAGATAGTCCCGAATCTGTTAGCGGTCTCGCAGCGCTTGCTGAAGGCCTGTCTGGGAGCCTTGCTCGATGGCCGAAGCTGGCAGATAACTTTGCACCTCTGAGTCGCCTTATCATCGACTACCTGCGAGAGGCTCTTCGGGATATCGATGACGATCAAGAGGACCAAGAGCGAGCCGACAGATTCTTGGACGTTTGCCACAACATATCAGAAGCTATGACAACTTCCTTGATGGCCGTCATCGACAAGCATGTCGGGAGCCTGAACCCTGAATGTGCTGCCTTAGCGATCCGGAGTCTTGCTGAAGCTTTCGAACTGTGGCTGCGCAGTGGTAATCAACAAGCGAGGGATCGAGTTAATCAGCATGGGGCACAGTATCCGGCTGTGGCGCATCGATTTTCCCCAGAGGCTATTGCATGGGAGTGGAAAGTGGACGCTCTGGAGAAGCTCGTCCGTTCTGGTCAAATGAACATTCGCATGGCTGGAGTCACCACGCTATGCAGCCACCTCGTCTCAATCTGGAAGCGATTCAATGTGGTCCCCGAAGAAAACAGCGCTGCTTTACTCGAGCACTTGTCACGACATATGCTCCAGACTGGACTTGTCGACTTTGTCCTCGGCGGCAGCTGTCACCCGGAAATCATTTTCGAATGCTCAAACATCATTGGCTTTCTGGTCGTCACGAAGACGTACCGCACAGAGCATTCCGACCAGATATGGAATGGCTTGACGTCGAGCCAGGATCCTCGCATGGTAGATGCACTGACACGCATGCTGACTGCCGTCTCGACCTTGTTCGACGGCTCTGAACTCTTGCACATTTGCAAAAAGTTCCAGCTCCTTCCCCTAGAGAAATATTCACCCTCTATTCGGGTTGTCTTGGATAACATTCTATCCGAGATGATGGCCCGATGCACCTCAACATTGACGTCTCACCCGTACGTCCTTTGCCTGCGCTTGCTCAGGGAGGCGTCTGCTGCTACCCAAGATTCCCAAATAGCGGATCAAGATGTCCAGCGGCTCGCGATGCAAAAGTTCAAGGAGCTCCTTGGCTATGGCCCCGATGCGGAAGGTCGAGTCCAGCTTTACCAGAGCTGTATCAATGACATTGCCTCTCAGTCGACGACCACTCTGGGAAGCCTATGGTGCCTGTCCATGGCAATTCGAAACACGGCTGGCACTCAGATGCACGTCCTGACAGAAGACCACGACTTGGCGAGATTGATCGTGGAAGAGCTCGAACACGCGGGACAAGCCGGACGGCCCGGAACTGGATGCCCGGTTTTATCTGGCACAGTCAACCATCCGAGGAGAGAATTCGTGACCAACATTATTCAGCTGGAGCCGGCAGCCATCGACAACGAGTTGGGTGCCAGGCTATGGGATCTTCTCGTGGGATCTCAGTCGACATGCTCGGATGACAGACGCGCAGGTTGGCATATCATCCTCGGCGTGGCGAGGCGAACATCATTTCACAACACTTTTCTCGAGACATCCTTTGTGTCTTTTCTCCCAAAGCTTCCAGATGCATATCTCTGTGACGGAGTCCTAGACTTTGTCAAAGAGAAAATACAGTGCCTCTCCAAGGACAGCGACGCTGGCGCCATGCTCAATGACGAAGCCCCTGTTGTCCAGATCGCAATCGAGCAACTCTGGAGACTCATACTTTGGGCGAACGACTCGGCGCTCGTGGACCAGGCTATTGCCACCCTTGCTCTTGGCGTGTATCTTGAAGACGGTTCCATCGCCGGTCCTCCCTTACACCGCATTCGGCGAATGCACCTTGCGCTAGTCGGACGATGCCTGAATCAAATGAAGGACGCAGCGGACACGCTGAAGCGATCGGTTGACGGAAAAGCAGACGCAGGCGACGATCCAATGATCATTGTCCTCTCCGAGGCGGAAAGTCAAAGGCAGGAGCGCATCTTTACGCGCTCTCTTCAGCTGCTCCGGTACTTCCTCAAAAAGTACCAGTCGAAGCCAAATTTCGCCGTGGCAGACCTTCGATCCTTCATGTCCCAGACCCCAGAACAGATTGCCGGGGACTCTGCGCAACTCAAATTCCAGTCTTTTGACGGGGATGAACAGACCGATATCAAACCTTTGAACATTGGAAAACTGAACACCATCTCGTCACTCCTCGCAAGCATCCGAGAGGAAACGGGCTTCGACAACTACCGTGCGTACTATCGTGGCCGTCAGCTGCTGCCAGCAGAGGAAGACATTTGCAAATCGCTCCAAGAGCTGGACATCCAAGACGGCTTCATCATCGTCAAGCGAGAGGAAAGCTACTCGTCCTCACCGGTACGAATAAAACCCGGATCGCTTCTGCTGGAGGTAGAGGTTCTGGCACACTTCCAGGATCTCTGGGACTACCTTAGCATGGAGGAACGAATAGCGGAAGAGGTAAATCTGATCCCTTACAAGTTTGTGTTGTGCGAGCCTTAGTTTCTAACATGACGCAGATTTATGACTTTGTGGTCAACATCCCAGCAGATGGATATATCATGTCGCAGTTCGACGGCGATTCCGCTTCGTCCTACAAGAAACTTTTCCTTCCCGGCCAGCCTTTCAAGTCTCTGTATGCCATCCACGCGTTGACCGAGTACATCGAGAGCGCTCGACGGGCTACGTTGATGGTCGCACCGGGGACTACCAACGACTGCTCTGGAACCCCGAGCGCACACGATGAAGCACTTCGCAGATCGCTCCGCATCGTCGTCCAGGCTCTGTCCGATCCAGTCGTGTTGGAAGGAACTACGATGCGCCTCAAGATGCGGCTCGCAAGTGCTCTAATGCAGACATTTGCGAAGCTAGTGCAAGGTAAACCATTCGCGCGCTTTGTCCTCACCCTACGCATTTGCATGCTGACCGCCAATAGGAGTCGGCAGATCCCGCGCCTTGGACACGAATGCTAACCCTATCGACATGCCCGCTCCGAAGCGCCTCGTCGAGCTCTTGTCCAATGCGGTCAAGTGTGAGGATGATGCAGGTTTGTCCCTGATTGCGAGCACATGCGGCGCAATCTTACGCCTTGGCCACTCAGACGTATCGTTCTGGGCTGAAGTGGCCAAGGTGGGCGAACTTCGTGAGCTTCTTCAAGCACTTGTTCTCTATGATTGCAGGAGAGGAGTCCGAATAGCGGTCGTGGATCTGCTCGAATCATACATGGATCTCGACGCCCCGATGGGCGAGACGCCCGTGGACATCTCTCCATCCGAACGCCCGACGACTCAGCGTCTTGCCCGGTACCTATGGCCGGTGATCTCAGATCTCGTATGCGACGCCGTCGAGCTTCCCGATCAATGTCAGGAGCTATTCAGACTCCTGAACAGGCTCTTGGTTCGTCTACGCGGACAGGTTGACTTAGAGTCGCTGGCCTTTCAAACGGGCAAACTTTTGCTCGAGTATGAAACAACGGAGGTATGTACACTGTAAATCGAGGCTATGGCCACTTGACTGACGGCGATGGAAATCAGGACCTTGCGCGACAAGATCGCAGCGACCCTGTCATTGCCTGTCTGGCTACAGTCTTGCTGCTATGCCTCAACGAAGATACCTCCCTAGCCACATCCGGGTCGTGGCCAAAGTATGTAGACATCATTTGGTCGTTTTCGATCCTTCTGCTGACAGCAAATAGGGATTTTATCCCGAGCCTCTTGTCCCGACACCTGTTTCCAGGTCATGCTGAGGAGGGTGCATTGTCCGTATCGCGAGTCGTCTTGAACACAGACACTCGAGCGAAGTTATGCGACGTCATTCTCCGTCTAGCGAGTCCAAATCATCAAGAGCTCCAGGGCATCCAAGAAATGTTGTACAGGCTTGTGCCATTCTACGACGATGATACTGGTGGGGTTTCCCCGTCCCGACGATGGCCGAGATCTGCTTACACATTGTATCCAGACGATCCATACTTTTACGATTTGCCTCAGCAATTCGAGCGGTCCACGGTCATCCGCTCACCTTGCGGCTATGCAGGGCTGCGGAATCTGTCCAACACTTGCTACCTCAATTCTCTTCTTTCGCAGCTGTACATGAACCCGGCCTTTCGCCAGTTCATCCTTGGCATTAACGTCGACGACCGGAGGGAGAGCCAGGAGCTCCTGTTCCACACCCAGAATGTGTTTGGTCATATGCAAGAGAGTTATCGCCGATTCGTCGATCCTACAGCCTTTGTCAGCGCCATCAAATACTCCGACAACACGACAATCGACATAACCCGCCAAATGGATGTCGACGAGTTCTACAGCTTGCTCTTCGAGCGCTGGGAAAGTCAACTTCCACTGCTAGAAGACCGCAAGACTTTCAAGTCCTTTTATGGTGGACAGCTTGTACAGCAGGTCAAGTCTAAGGAATGCGAGCATATTTCAGAGAGAGTCGACTCATTTTCGGCGATTCAATGCGACATCAAAGGGAAAAGCTCCTTGGAGGCGAGCCTCCAGGCTTACGTCGAAGGCGAAGTCATGGACGGGGGTATGTATTGTACTGGGTGTTCGCATTTGACGTGTCGCTGACAAGCTTCTAGACAACAAGTACAAATGCTCAACCTGTGACCGTCACGTTGATGCCATCAAGAGGTATAGTTTCAATGCAGCCTTCCCGTTCCCCATCATGCTGACAATGAGTTAGGGCCTGTTTGAAAGACATCCCAGACAATGTCATTTTCCACCTGAAACGATTCGATTTCAGCCTAAGAACGTTGTCGCGCAGCAAGATCAATGACCGCTTTTCATTCCCGCGGAAGATCGATATGCGGCCGTACACAATAGAGTATCTCACCGACCCTGACACAGCCGCGTCGACAGACGTTTTCGAACTCGTCGGGGTGCTCGTTCATGCTGGTACGGCCGAGTCCGGCCACTACTACTCGTACACCAAAGAGCGGCCCTCATCCCAAGGTGAGGATAGCTGGGTCGAATTCAATGACGAAACCGTGACGCGCTGGGACCCTGCACTCATGGCGAGCGCAACATTTGGAGGCCCTGACAACCGGGCATTGTACGAAGGAGACGCCACCCTCTACGACAAGCCTTACAGCGCTTACATGCTCTTCTACCAGCGATCGTCGTCGCTGGAGATGCAGCAGGGGGCAATGGGCATGCAGCAACTAACCAGCCCCCTTCATGTCCCGATACCTGCTCCCCTGCAGGAGCACATCGTACAAGAAAACACGGTCATTTTGAGACGTCATTGTCTCTTCGATGCCTCGCACTCCATGTTTGTCCAAGCCTGCTTCAACCGAAGCAAGGAATTGGACAGAGAGTCGACCATGCTAGCGAATCAGGGCCATGAGCTCCAGGGCTTGGCCATGGAGGTGATGCTGAGTCACCTTGACCAGATTGTTTCACGCACCAAGGACACCCCCTTCTTCGCTTCACACTCGAAAGATCTTCAAAATTCGACGAGTGACTGCCCGAACTGCGCGCAAGACTTTGTCAAATACTTCCTCCTTCGCCCCGCAGCGTATAGGGCTTTGCTTCAGCGGAATCCCGAGCAGCACGTCCGGGCCTTTGCTGGCGAGAGCATGATACATGCAGTCAAAAGATTAGCGGAGGTCTGGCCTCGCGCGTATGGCCGCGAAGGTCATAGTCCATCAAGCAGCGGTAGTTGTGGCACGAGCAGGGAGGGGAGTATTGCCCTGGACTCCGAGATCACGGGCCTGTCGATCTTGAAGGGCATGATGGTGCTCTTCAACCATCTGTGGCGCTACTTCCACTTGCATCTTCGTTCGTGGGAAGAAGTCTTCGGCACTATGCTTTCATTTGCAAGGCTCGGAGCACGGGAGACAGGTGCGCTCCTCTCGGAAGATTTCCTGGCGCGGCTTTTGCGCATTGTGGCCGCGGACGACTCGAGCGATCTCGCCCCAAACTACGCCCGAATGCTCACCACGGTGCGCCGACGAGGCAATGCCAGGGCGCCATCATACTTTGCCATCATTGCGCTGATTGATCATTTAATGGCGCATCTTCAGCCCGCCCTTGGTATCGCGTCTATTGTCGACGCGGTCTCAGAGCGCATTGACCACGATCTGCCTGCACCTTGGACTGCCGGGGAGGTCCGACTCGTATACGACGAACCCGCTGATGGTGTGGGCAGCCTGTTCGTGGAGAAACTCGTGTCGATTGACCAGGCTTGGGGGCACACAAAGAGCATTTTGGGCCGTCTCTCTACCATGGGAACGCTCATGGAGTTGAAGATGCTGGAAACATTGCGTCGCAATATCCAGATCGAATCGGCAAATGTCCACATCGACGTGTTTCTCAAAGCCGCCGGACCTTACGTCGAAAGTACTCCAGTTACGAAGCATGCTGAACTTCTCATCCGTCAAGTCTGCGATCAAGCCGGAAAGCTGCAGAACTATGAAGGAGCAGCATTCTTGGAGTTCATAAAGTTGGCGATGCGTTCACGGCAGCCTGATGAGGAAGCTGCAAAATCGAGAAAATTGTACTGCCTCGACCTGATGCCATCGTGGGCGCCACCCCTGCTGGTCTACCATGACGCAGACACGAGGCGAGATGCCGAGGAGCTGATTGACGAGGAATTGGTTGGGCCTTGGGCCGAGGGTGTGTCCAACGACAAGGATGATGAGAAAGGCGACGAGGACGGCGCGACGAGGAGCGCGACCTTGGACAGGCTGGTGCAACGGCTAGCCGCTCAGTGCCTCATCCACCTCCGCGACGTGCACGTCAAGCGCGGAGCGGAAATCGGGCGACAGGCGGCATACTGCATCCTGACGATGGTGGAAAAATGCATATCTCAACAGGAGCAGACGCAAGACTCGACGCTCGACGACGATGTCGCCTTGGTGGCGTTACGGAGCGGTATGCACTACCACCCCCCCTCCCCCTCCCCCGGTCCAGCTAGCCTGAGTCTTGCATGGCACTGACAGTTTGACAGAGATTACGGAGCCATTGAAGAGTCTCATAATGGAGGACATGGAAGATGACGGCTCGGGTAAGTCTTGTTGGGGTGCAGGCTGTCCCACGGCATCATGATAGGAGCTGACAGTAGCCAGAGTGGGAAGGATCGTGCGCGTCGTCGGAACCCAATGAGGCCAATGTCGGCATAACCATGGAAGCAGGCTCGCAGTTCAACGAATAAGACATGGCCTAGGCCATTGTCACAGCGGCATTGCGGCGATGTGAGGGCATCGAGGACGACAATGGACGGGAGACTTGTGTGTTTGCAAGCAAGGCGTTCAGGACGGATTTCAGGGCACAGACTTGTGATGCGCAGAGCCGACGGTGTAGACAGGGAAGCAGAAGGCGCGAAAATGGCTTCGACTCAGTGCACAAGGCGCTCATGGCAACGGAGCATTGGCGCAACGGTTACGAGGGTTTTACGAAGCGACGGCCAGCTTGCATGAGCGAGTCGGGATCGATGGAGATGACGCGCGTGCCAAAATACTTTGACTGAAGTGCTTTGGGGTGGATTGGGGACGAGAGAGATTCGCAGGTAGAGAGCCTAGGGCGTCATACAGAGTTTTACGCCGTGCTGGCGACACTGAACGTGGCGGATCGCACAAGTGCACGGAGTCACGGACTACTATGATATGGACCATGTCAGTCGCGCCGCGATGAGGCGACAGGGCCGCCGCAGCAGCCGTCTCCCGCAGAGGGCCGGCCGTGTGTGTGGAATCTGTGGATATGTTTGGACCAATGTGAGCAACATGCCGACCTCGGCGATGCTCCCCATGAGCTGCCGCCGTCGGCATGGCATGTCGGGTTTTGAGCGTATCCTGTGTGATGATGACGATGGGGCCGACCCCAGCATCCCAATCCCAACTATTCCAGGGGAACCAATGATGCGAGGTGGGTTGGCGCCGCGATGCAGACATTGCAGCGTCACAGGCTCGCAGAGTCAGACTAGCCCACGCCGGCAGTAGCGGACGGGCGGGTAGCAAAAATAGCTCCCATCAAAGTGTCGACGGGCAAACTAGCCATTATTAGTGTGCCCGCCACGGCAACGATGTGTGTAGGTACGTAGGCAAGGTAGGGCCGGTTCATGGCAAGCATGGACTGGCGGATGGATGGATGAACCGGCGCGGCGTGGCGGGGGCATGTTGATTCGTGAACCCCTTGGATCAGCGTGTTAGCCGCCGCCGGGCCGCCACCACGCCCGCACATGCCGAACCCGGCACGGCGGGTCGGGGGCAAGCGGGGGGTCACTGATGAGGGAGGGGCACGAGGGCTGCCTGCATTGCAGTAGCGAGCAGCCAGCTCGCCTCACGGCTTGCTTTACGCTCCCGTGGGTGGCGGGAGGGGAGGGGACGGGGACTCGTTCGGTGAGACCCTGGAGGGGGGATAAGGTAAGAAGAGAAGAGGAGAGGAGAGGAGAGGAGAGGGGGCCGAAGAACGATGGCGGCGAGGGCGGGTGATGTGACGCGCGCGGACCTGCAGATTCGTGGCGCCCAATGCGGACGGGAGACGGCGTGGCGGACGTGACGACTTTGACGAGACTGGACGGGACTGGCCGTGCACTCCCTGGCCGTGGCCGTGGCCGTGGCGGACGGCCGGCAGTCGAGCTGGACAGGCGGCGCCAAGCGGCGGGATTGGAGAGGATGGAGGGGGATGGCAGCCAGAGCGTCAGTCATTCAATCATTCATTCATTCATTCGCCCGCGGTTGGGGTCGTTCTTGGCTGACATGGTGGAGGGACGAAGAGGTTCTAAAATAAATCCGAAACACGCTTGTTGGAGTCGAGGGGATCTTCTTCTTGTGGCTGGCTTTCCTTGCTTGTGCGTGTGCGTGCCGAGCCGACTCGGCTAACCATTACTTATTAACACCCACGGTTTTTCGCTCACGAGATGCGGAGACGGTACTGTACTGTAGTCTGTGGTTTCGTCAAGTATAACACGAGTGGCCGGGCGGCGGCGGCGGCGGCGTCCATTCATTGTCACGGCCTCGGAGCTGGCAACCAACGCTCGCTCGCTAAAACAACAACAAACACACAGCAGCAGCAACAAAGTGCCATGACACCTACGTCCTGCTTCGTACGGTACAGTACGGACTACTGTACGGTAACTTTCTGATCCGCTTACAAGCACGGAAGGTGCCAAGACACGTGGGGGCGCCGACGGGCAACACGCTCGCTTCCTCGATCCAACACCACGTCAGCCAGCACCAACACCAACACCAAAAGTACTTGTACAGTATCCATCCAGCAGACACACACTCTCTCTCCCTCCTTTTTTCACCCGTCGCCTTCCAACACCGTCCATCTAAACCTCTCGCCCGTCCAACGCGGCGTCTCCCCGACGGGCGCCCGGAAGGCGGGGGCCGGCTCCGCCACTTCGTCCCGACTCCCGACTGGGCGTTCGTCCGCAACCTCTCTCTCCTCTCGCCGAAAAGCTCCTTGCCCTCCTGTCCGCTCACTGCCAACTGCCGACCATTGCGTTCGCCAGCTGGCTGGCTCGACCAACACTCGCTCTGCTTTGCTGCGGCAGAGGCGGCCCGGCCATTCGCTCTCGCTCCGTCCCTCTCTCCCCTCTCTCTTAAAACGAACTGCCACCCCTGACGAGGGCGGTCCGGTCAAACGCGGTCCCGGCAACTCCACGAGGACGAGCCGGCCGGCGGGACCAACGCCTGCGCACAGCGAGGCGAAGTCAACTGCTTTGGAAAAAAAGAGCTTTGCTTCGAGAAGGAGACGACGGAGGAGGGGCGCCAATGAGGGTCGGGAGCGGGCATATGATAGATATCTGTCTGCCCTACCCTCGCCGCAGTCGGTTCTTGTTGTGCCGGCGTGACCTTGCCCGCCTCGTCAGCTTGTCGTCCTCGCAACAATGGCGCTCAAGGAGCACATCTCGTCGCCCCTGGAGGCCGGCATCTCGGTCCTCGACGCCCACCATCTGCCTCCCCACGTCGTTCCGGCCCTCGAGCACGCCGCCGGCCGCCTGGCGCGCAGGGCCCTGCACCTGACCCTCGTCGTCGTCCGCAGGGACTACCAGCTCCCCGCCGCCGCACTTTCGTACGGCTCCCCGGGACTCACGTCGCCGGTGACGCCCCTGACGCCGCCCAGTGCCAGGGGCGGGAGCGTGTCCTCGAGATTCGCCTTGACGTCCATCTCGGCCGGGTTCAAGGGGCTGGTCCGCTCGCGGTCGCGCGCCGACCTGGCCGACGCGGCGCAACATCACGGGCATGGGCACAAGCACAGCGCCAGCGCCATGTCCTCGCCTGGTCTGGACGCTTTCCACTGGCCGTTGAGAGCGCGATGGCCGCTGTCCCCGACTACGCCGCTGCTGACGTCGCCGCCGCCCATGACGCCCTGCACGCTAACGTCGTCGGCCACGACAACTTCGGACGGCCTCGAGGCCCAGCGCTTCGAGCTGTGCCTCATGCACGCGCCAGACTTGTCGCCTCGCGCTCAGAAGGAGTTGCACTCTGCCCTCAGCAAGGCCAACAAGAGGTTTCCCACGAGGTGAGATGCCTGGCGTGCCTTCTCAGCATCGGGTCATAACGTGAGCAGACGACTAACTGACAGAACTTCAGCAGAGGTCCATGTCTGTCACCGGCGCTCAGTCCTGCAGCGCACGGCCTGCCGAGCTCCCTGTTCAACGCATCCCTGCTGCAGAACGAGGTCCTCTTCTCCGCCGAGGGTCTCACGCTCGTGGCTCTCGACCACTTGTATAGCGTCAAGGCCGCCCTGGCAAGCTACTCCAACACGCACTCGCCGTTGCGCCTCGAAGACGCCGTCGACGAGCTGCGCCGCTTCGTGCTTGCCGGCCATGGCGCCAAGATCGCAAAGGCAGATCTGCTCCGCAGCTACGACTGGCTGCGCGTGAGCGGCGCCGCCCTGGCCGACCTCGATGCCATGTACAGGCGGGCGTACGGCGGGCCTGAAGGTGTGGGCGCCATTGCCGGCATGAAGAGGCCGCAGCCACTGCTGCCGCCGCTGCCCGTGCCGAGAGAGGCCAAGGTGTCGTTCACGGAACCCGCCGTGTGGTCACAAGGCGAGGACGGCTTCTCCGATTTTGAAAGAGGTCCGCCGGGCTTGGAGATGGAGCTCGACGAAGACATGATTGGCATCGCTCTCACCACCGCAGAACCAGCGAAGAAGCCTCCGCCACCCCGAGGACCTCTGCTGCGACTTCAGACGAGCTTTGAGACGAAGCCTGTTCCCTCAACGAACGTGGTCCGAGACTGTGAAGACTGTGACGGCGACGTCACGGCGAGGCCGACCAAGGAGGACCGGGACTTTGCCTTTAACTTTTGTGGCAACACCTCGTCTATTGACCAGATGCTCCTCAGTGCCGGCGGCATGAGCAGCAGCATCACCCCCACGACGCGCCATCCAGGGCCGGCGACTCCGAACGGATGTGACGAGATCTCGCCCGTAACACGCAGCGAATGGGGCTTTCTGATACTAGACGACGCATTTAGAAGTGGACGCACGGTTGCCGTGGAGACGTGTTGATGAGATGGACCGGTGACGGACGCCGACAAGTCTGGTCGGTGCTCTGACCAGCGCAGCTCGCGACTTGCTCTTCGACGGCGTCTAGATATTAACGATTCTGATGATCATGAACGATTCGCATGCACTGTGGCGGAGCTTGGCTGAGCCGCTGCAAGACTGCATGTGTATGCATGCCATGTAGATATTTGTCCTCGAGATGTCATCAACCGAGTCCGGTACATCGAGAGGAAACAGCATAGGTACCTAGGTAGTCTTTGTACTGCAATGAAACTGCACATGTGGGTATCATTCTTGGTCCCTTGGCCGCGAGGTGGGTGCTTCCTACGCAAGCCATCACCAACCATATTTGCTCGACGCCTCCTTGCGGTTGCTCTTGCCCCTGGCGAAGCTGTCCTCGAGCGCCTCGCGCTGGTTGTGCACGTTCTGCACGAGCTGCCGCAGGCTGTGCTTGCCGCCCTGGATGGCACGCACGGGGTTGTGCGTCTGTTGGTCGCCGGCGGCGCGCACCTCCTCGTTGTGCTGGTACTCCTCGTCCATGTTGAAGTTCTTGACGCTCGTCGCCATGGCCTGCGCCGCGGACCCGCGCCCGCCCCGGCCGAAGAGCTCGCGCCGGGCCGCCGCCGACAGGTTGAGGTCGTCGGCGACGCTGTCGAGCGACTGGCCGGCGGTGGACGAGGCATGCGGTGCCGTGGTCGCCGAGGGGCCGGTCTGCGCGTCCATGGCGAACTGGGCGTAGTAGTCGTCGTCGTCGGCGGAGGCGTCGGCGGTGGCGAACATTGGCTCGTACGCGCCATTCGACCGCGTGGTGTCTGTGGGCGCGGACGCCTCCTCGGTGTGTAGCGAAAAGAGGGACACCTTCTTTGGCGGCATCGCCGGTGCCGCGGCGGGCTGCGGTTCTTCGACTCCGTTTGTGGGACGTTGCGCCGCGGCGTTGGATGTCGGCGGTGCCGACGCTGCTGGTATGGCCGCGGCTATTTTCTTCTTCTTATTCGGCTTCCGCGAGACCGAAAGAGGTTTGAACATCAGCGGCTTGCCGACCAGCTTGACCTCGTCTGCCGACTTTTGTTCCTGCGGTATCGACGGCTCGGCGGCTCGCTTTGGCGGAGGCAGACTGAGGCCACCGGCGGCGGGCCGCTCGTGGTCGCCGTCGGCGTGACCGTCCGTGTGCGGCTCCTCCTGGTCCCTGCTGAAGCCAGGCTCCGCGCTCGTCTTGAGGTTCACAGCGGGCCGAGGCCGACCGGGCGCCGACGGGGCAGGCTTCGAAGCCGTCGCGTTGCGCGCGTTCTTGGGCGCCGGGAGGAACGAGTTGAAGCCCGAGAAGCGTCCGCCGCCGGCGCCAGCCCCTCCAGTGCGCGCACGCTTCGCCGGTGGTTCGTCGCTCGGCTGCGCATCGTTGGCGGCGGCGGCGGCTGTCGGGAGGTTGACGACGATTTTGCCCGGGTTCGATCGGTCGACGACTTTCTGAAAGGGCTTCTTGGCACCAGGGAGCGCCTTTTGCGCGGGGGCTGCCTTCTTGGGGGCTTCGGACTCGGAGCTGGAGGACTCGGACTCGGAGTAGCTTACGAGGCCCATGGCTGCGGGTCGTGATGCGTGCGTGTTGCCGTGGCGAGAGGCGAGGTTGATGAAGTTGGAGGTGGAACTTCTCTTGAGGCTGGCTTGGCTGCCTTGACGTTCAAGACAGTGGGGCGCTAGGTGCTGTGGCTGGCATGCAACGGCAGCCCATCCGCGCTAGGCTGGGGCCAGCTCACTGATAAGGCACCCCTGGCATCCCGATACCCCACGTTCATCCGGCAACCTCCAGGTCCAGGACCTGGCCTCCTACATCACAACCCTGCACGCAGCTGCCTACCTTTGTTCTCAAACCGCACGGCCGGCCGCATATTCTTGGAGACGAGATCAAGACATGTAGACGGCCACTGCGGCAGTTCTTCCGTCTCTGATCCCTGCGCCATGTCCGTCATCCAGTTGGACGAGTATGTACCCTCGAACGTCGATGGCGTCCCTGAGTTGCGACTGCTAACCGCGCCGCACAGGCTCGTGTCATACCAGCTGCGGACGAGCTACCTGAACGAGATTGCAGATGGCGTCGGAGAACGTCTCCTCACGATAAACGACGGCTTCCTCAACTCGGCGCCGTTCAAGGCCGCTGGATGGCGGCCCAACTCGTCGCACACGAAGCGGACGCACTCGCCCCCGATCCCGACGGCCATCGCCTCCGAATACTTCCAGGCGCCCCGCCAGGTCGGCCACACGCTCGAGGATGGCGAGGAGGACGGCGGCATGCTGACCGGTGGCGGTGCTGACACCATGGGCCCGGGCATGGCGATTAAGAGGCGCCGGCGACGGGAGCAGATGGAGGAGGACGACAGCAGCGACCTGAGCGACGAGAGCGACGAGGAGCACGAGCAGCGGGCTGCCCAGCAGATCAAGTTCTCCAAGATGCCCGTCCGCCAGCGCGCTGGGTCATCGCCTATCCAGTCGTCGCATCTCAAGCAGCAGCAGCAGACGTCGCCGCGCACGCCACGCCGTGGCTCGCAGTCGGCGCTGGAGACGGTCCGGGAGAGGCCGAGACGCGACACCGTCACCAGCAGCGAGATATCCTCGGAGAACGAGTTCGATCTCCCCGCGGCACACCGGCACCGAGAAGCGGCGCGGGCGGCTGCAAGAGCGGTGAGGCTGCAGGACAAGATCCACGAGGAGCCGACGCCTGGCTTGCAGAGGGCGGACACCTCGCTACTTCCCGAGGAAGAGGAAGACGACGACTCGGACGAGGGCTCGGAAATGTCCGGAGACTACGTAGGTAGCATAGACTCTGCCTCGATCCTAGACGGCGTGGAGAACCCGATCAACGCGTCGCCAACGCAACCCGTCATCGGAACGCCGCCAAAGAAGTTTACCCGACAGTCTACAATCCGCAAGTCGAACGCACCGACGAAGCCAGTGGTCCTCGAAGCGCTGCCGCCGCCACGCCCGCTGAGCACCATTCGGCCCATGAGCATGGTTCAGCCACAGAGCCTGCTTTCGGCGGCACTCAAGGCCAAGCAACACAAGTCCTCGGTACCCTTCCAGAAGTTTGCGCACTTTAGCGGCCAGGGAACCCAAGGGTCCATCAACGTTCGCATCTACGCGCCGTTCTCCAAACAACCGGGCAAACCTTACGAGGTGCTCATCCGGTCGCGAGTGCAGGACGGGCAAAACGCGGAGCGGACGGTAACAGTGGCGGACCTGATCGGCCTCAGCCTGTACAGGTACAACGAAGAGAAGCGAGAGCCGCAGATTCCGTCCAAAAAGTTTAACATCAACTGGTGGACACTACGGATGGTGGAAGAAGGGGGCGAGGTGGACGACGATTTCCCGCCCTTCGAGAGGACGAAGCCCCTGAGCGCGTTTACAACGGTCAACAACGCCAGCGCTAGGGGAGGCGGTCGGCTGAGGTCCAACTCGTCGGCGTTTGACGAGTTCGCCCTGGTGCCCGCCACCGAGGACGAGTTCGAGGTCAACAAGGCCCTGACGCCGCAGGAAGATGGCGGCGAGGAGGACGAGG
Source organism: Purpureocillium lavendulum (assembly GCA_029168975.1). NCBI lineage: Eukaryota > Fungi > Ascomycota > Sordariomycetes > Hypocreales > Ophiocordycipitaceae > Purpureocillium > Purpureocillium lavendulum. Next base: position 3,880,511 of record JAQHRD010000002.1, on the reverse strand, counting down.
CGCAGCAGGTGCCGCGTACGAGCCAAGACGGCGATGCCGCGACGAGGAACGCGCCTCCATCCACGGCGAGCCTTCTGACGGCCGACACGCAGGCCCGGCCGCGGCAGAATCCCATCGTGTTCACGACATACCGGTCCAACACGCCGCTCGCCGACGCACCACAGGCGCCGGCGGCCGCGCCCAACATGGCGCGAGGGCAGCACAAGCTGCTCCGGATCCACATCATGTCGGCGGACACGACGCCGGGGCAGATGGTGACGGTGGACGTGACGACGGACACGTACCTGGCCGAGGTGCTGGACCTCGTGTGCCGCAAGCGGCAGCTGGACAAGGCGAACCACGTGCTGAAGTTGCCCGGGTCGGGGGCGGTGGTGATGATCGACCGTCCGGTATCGTCAATCGGCAACGTGTCGGACCTGGAGCTCTACCGGCGGCGGTTCGCGACGGACGGCCCGCTGAGCATGACGGGCTCGCCGAGCAGCGCGTCGCCCAAGTCGGTGCCGCTGGGCGACAACGCGGGCTCGGGCGGGGGGCGGCGCGGCAAGCTCAAGGGCCAGATGCTGGGGCCGCACCCGCTGGCACGGGAGGCGCTCAAGCAGGACGAGCTGGCGAGCGCCAACCACAAGAAGTACACGGTGTGGCGGAAGCAGCCGATGCGCATCGTGGGCATGAGCGAGCGGATCCTGGTCATCGATGGCGAGTACATCCACATCGTGCCGGCGTCGGGGGGCAAGGCGGTGCACGACGGCAGCGGCAAGACGACGACGGTTCACTTTAGCAACGTGATCGGGTGCAAGGTGCCGCGGAAGCACCCGACCAACGTCAAGGTACGCGCGTTCCCTTCCCTTTTGAACTTTTCCTCGTCTTCCTCTGTCGAGTGCAGGCGGACGAGATGGGTGATCGGAGGGAGAGAGGCTGACATGGCTGAAAACGCCGAAAATAGCTCGTCATCTACAAGGCCACGGAGAGCAAGCGGTACGACTTTGAGGCCCGGGGCGCCGATGAGGCCGCCGAGATTGTGGCGGAGCTCAAGAAGGGCATCTCGCCGTACCGCGAGGTGTGAGGTGCTGCTGTGGTGGTGGAAGCCCCCGGGGGGGAGGGGACGGGGAGGCTGAGCTGGGAGGGGATGGATTCAAAGCCAGAATTAGAAACTGCGAGATCAGTGGGGGGATCTTGCTGTACTTGTACGGATATCTAACGACCGAGTCGAATGCTTGAAGCGTGTGAGCGTGTACGACTAGGTACGAGTACTTACTTGCAGGACACGGGGCCGACCGCGCGTGTCAGTGTGAGAGTGTGTGAGTGCGTGGAGACTGAGGATCGTGTGGGAGCGGGCCATGGTGGCGGCGGACGCGAAAGTGTGGCTGAGGCCCTGCGTGCGGCACCATCCTCTCAGATCGCCAGGAGGGGGGCTTACGTACGTGACTGCGATGTAGGGACGGCCGTCGACGACTGGGAAGGGCTGTGGGCTTGCCGAGTTTGCGAGACACGCAGAGCAGGCCGCTTGGATCGTGGCAGCCGTCGACGGGACATGTGTACGTGCATGCGCGTGGGGGACGGGAGGGCGGCGGCAGGTGAGACGGGGCGGGCGGTTCCGCGGGAGTGATCATGATGATGATGAGGAGTCGGACGACCATGACAATGATGATGATGTGATGGATGCACGGCCGTCGCGACGAGAAATCTGCGATGGGTCGCGTGCCACGATGCTGAAACTCGTTGGGACTTGGACAGAAAACTCTCCGATTTCCTGGTTCCTGGTAAGTACCGACGAGTGGGAAGAAAAAGCTTGGTCGTCGCGCGGCTTGGCCTACGACAGAGCGCCATCTCCATGACGAATTCCGGTCCCCACGCTCTTGGCCTCTCGTCCACCCCTGTCGCGGCCGTTGTCGTTGTGGTCCCGACAGGGAGGTGTGTGAGTGTGTGTGTGTAAGGTGGTGGAGGTGGACATGGCGCGTTAGCTGGGCTGGGCCGGGCTGGGCTGTTGTTGGCTGGGCCGGCATGCTGGCAGGGAGGCAGCCAGCCCTGTTTACTCCGGAATCCGGACAGCCAGGCTCCTTTTGCCGCGGGCCCCCTGCGGGCGGCGACGGGGGCCTGCATAAGCGTCGCTGGATTGGACTTCACCTCGCATGTACGCAACACAGCGCGCGCGCGCAGGCTTCCGTGGCCCGGCAGACGGCCGAGAGACAGGGAGGGAATTGGGCGCAGTCGCCGTTGGTTTCCCAATTGGGACAAAAGAATGCAGGGCGGAGGATGCGGCCTGTCCCCTTGCGAGATGTTCTGCTTGGGCGGATTAGTTGGTGAGCCGTCTGATTACTTGCAAGTGCTATGCCTACCTTAGATGCCTACCTTACTTGCGAAGTAGAATTCCAGACAGGTACCTCCCGAGGTCGCCATAGTACCTACCTAGGTAGGTAGGTAGGCAGGCAAGGTAGGTACGTAATGCACCTTGGTCTTTGCATAATCGTACAAGTCGTCAACTACACAAACAACGGGGATAAATCAAACTAGGTATTCAGCAGGCTGGAATCACTCTTGGACGGGAACCCGGCCAGCCGCCAAGACCTGCGTCGTCGTCTGTCGGCGTCCGTCGTCGTCATGCCGCGCAGAGCCAGCTGAAGGTCAACCAAGGAAAGATCGAGGCCCCATTCGTTCCAGCAGGCGTTCGACGCCGACGCCACCAGGGTCTCCCCCGCCGTCGCCGCCGCCACGCCACGGCTGCTGCTGGTGCTGCTCCTGCTGTGCAACCTGAAAGACCCGACTGATGGGGCACCAATCCGCACTACGTCGTACGACGAACCTCCGCTACTCCGCACCTCAGGTCTCGTTGCGAAAGGAGGTGCTGCTGAACCGGCATAAACCCAGCGCTCCACAGTGACGCAACACGCGTACAACCGCGCCCCTCCCCCCCCGACGGGATGCGCAGTGCGCACCACCGTGGTGGCCGAGGAGCTGTCCGTGAGGTGGCTCAGCCCGCCGCCTGGCCGATTGAACCTGCGTGCGCCCCATGCGACTCTTTTCTTAGCTACTAGGTATGACTTGCAGCGGACGAAACCCAGAGCTGGCCGGGGCGGGCACTGAGAAAAGAAAGAGACGTGCTGGGTCAGGTAGGTACTCCGTACGCAGGCAGGCATATCGTCCGCGCCGGGCGCCACGGGCCAGTCGAGATCGCCCACCACCCACACACCTCGCTCACCCACCACCCCCTTCCCTTCCGCGGCTGGGCTGCCAGATCGCGGCTGATGGGCCGCAGCGCGGGTCGCATGGCCCGCTGCCGGGACTGCTTGGGGCTGCTGCTGCTACTTGTTCCTCGTGCGCCGGCATGTATGTGTGTATCTCTTCATCATGATACCTACCTCCCCAAGTCCAGGAACATCTGCCTGGCGACGTGTCGGCCATTCCGTTGCCTCGTACGAGGCGAGCGGGATGGGGGACTCGTACGTCGCGGCATTGGGATGATTACACCGTACAAACAAACGAGTTTCTGTGCATCTGTGACCTCCTCGTCTCACCAGACGAGAGGAAAACTCAGGTCGAGCGAGATCTTGATGGAACCCCCCGCAGAGCCCACACCCTCCCGCCTCGCGCGCCCCGACGCTCCAAACCAAGCCGCCAACCTGCTGGGAGCTGCTACGTACTACGTAACGTTCGACTCCTTCCACCCGCAGCAGCGACAGCAACAGCAGCATCCCGTGCAACGACTCGTAGAGAGGCAGAGAGAGAGAGTGTGTGGTAGCGCTCCACTTGGTGCCGAACCTTGGCCTTGGGCCCGAGCCGGGGGGTTCACCATTCGTTCATTCATCATTCATTCAGCACGTCAGACGTGCAATCCCTCCCTCTCCAAGCCTCCATGGCCCACGCCCCCCCGGGTGGAGATTGACATTCGGGCGCAGCAGCGCCAGCGGCAGCACCAGCGGCGGCGGCGGCGGCCTCGCACTGCCGGCAAGGGAGGCGCACCCAGGAAAAGGAGGCTTGTGGGATGGCGGACCGACTAGCTGCGAATGGAAACCGGGCATGGGTGTGTCTTGATGATCAAGGACCGCCGTGGGACGATCGGGATATAAAGCACTCGGGAGATCCCTCCTCCCTCCTCTTCCCTGCCCCGGATTGAGTCGTTATTAAACTCAACTGTGCTAGCATTGTCCTCGTGTCTCACTCAGAGTCTTTTGGTCTTCTTCTTCTCTTCCCCGCCTATTCATATCCAGAACATTGTTCCATCTGCGCACCGCTCCAGCAGCAACTACATCCACCTCCCTCCTCGACAAGAACCTTTGAGAGCCAGCACCTACTACCGCAGCCATGAAGTTCACCAACATCGCCGTCGTCGCCCTCGCCGCCGCCGTCCAGGTACTGCTTCCCGAACCACTCTCCCTCACCGTGCCCATTGACTAACAAAAGACTCCGCGTCTAGGCCGCCCCTGAGCCCAAGCCCACGCCGCAGCCCGACATCTTCGGCGACGCCTCGACCTTTGTCGGCGGCATCGTCTCCGACGCGTCCACTTTCGTCAACGGTGTCCGCTCCTCGGCCGGCAACATCATCTCCGACGGCAAGTCCATCGCCAGCGACATCGCCACCAAGGGCGAGGGCTGGTGGTCCTCGCACGCCGCCGAGGCCTCGTCCGACATCGCCAAGCTCACCAGCGAGGCCGGCGCAAAGGCCTCGAGCTGGAGCAACTACATCGCCACCGTCACCGACGCCGCCGCCCGCAGCAGCGCCAGCGCCGAGCTGAGCCGCATCTCCCAGACCGTCGCCGCGGCCACCAGCCGCATCGGCGCCGCCGTCTCCTCCGCCACGGGCGGCGCCGCGGCCACCTCGCAGACCACCAGCTCCAGCACCGCTGGCGGCGCCCTCGGCCCCGCCCCGACGGCCGCCGTCGCCATGGGCGCGCTCATGGGCGGCGCTGCCTTCTTCGCCAACCTGTAAACCGGCCGGCGTGGAAGAGGAGAGATGAGAAGAGGTTGTGTGAGTCACGAGTGCATGCAAGGAAGGGTGTGGGAGGCAGAGGATGTAATAATACCCCTTAAATCAGCGGACGGATCGCATCTGTTCCGCGGCGTTCTGGGTGCCGTGAGTGTTCGCCGTATGAGGCGGCAGTAGCAAGGATAGATTTGACCATTTCGCAATGGCATAACCAATTGAACATATATCCCTTCATTCAGAAAGCCGTACCATGAAAGAACAAGAGGTTGATCGCGTGACCGACCGATTGTTCTTTGAACTGTGCTAGTTGGGTATCGTAACATCATGTCATCAAACCGCACCGACGGCGCTCTTCACTTGTTCGCTCGCACCTCGCTCCATAGACGGTCGATGATCTGGAAAATCGCCGTCACGTCCCTCATGACCTCGTCGTCAACGCGCCCGCCCAGCCGCTGCTGCACCTTGTCCGGGTGCCACCGCACGCGCTCGTCCCTGAGCTTGGCCGCAAACGCGCCCTCACCCACCTCCCTCAGGTCCAGCCCCTGCACGAAAAAGGTGCGCACGCTGTCCTCGCTGATGGCCTTGCGCCCGCCGTCCCTGACCGGCCATGGCACCTTTGACGGGTCGCCGTCCCATGCCGCCCACGCGGCCGTGTACCTGTCCCACAGCTCGGCCCACGTCTTTCGCTCCTTGCGCTCCTGCCCGCGACGGAGGCTGCGCTCCATGTCCTCGCGCAGCTCGCGTTGTCGCCTGTCATCCTTGTCTTGCGTCCTGCGGCGCTCGCGGTCCTCCTTGTCTCGTTGCTTCCTGCGTTCCTCTCGCCGCGCTCTCTCCTCGATCATTCCGGCGTGCGTCTTCTCGAACATCTTTTGTCGCACGTGGGCGGCGTACTCCTCTTCGGTCATGCGCTCGAGCTCGCCCTGCGGGCCAACCTTTTCGTCCGAGTACACGTGTATCGGTTGCCCGTAGACTCCTTCCCAGTACATGGCCGCTTCGTCGTCTGCCATGGCGTCGAACAGGGACTCCCGAAACGCCGCTTCCGGGTCTAGGGGAGGGGCGTCGTGGACATTGGGCGGCGTCGGTGACCTGTGTCGCCGGCGGTGACGACGGCGGTGCCGGCGTCGGTCACCGGTCGTGTGGTCGTCATCCTCCCCGTCATGGCGCTGGGGCGACCCGCTGCGCGATCGTGATCGTCGGCGGTGTCTGTGCTTCTTGAGCTTGAGGCGTGTCTTTCTCGGATGCAGCGTGTCGCCGCCCGCATCCTCGGGGTCCGGGTCCGGCGGCGGGGAGCCTTTGGCCGCGGTCGAGTCACTCCGTCCGCGCCTCTCTCCGGCCAGCTTTTCGCTCTTTTGTCTTGCACTCGCCTCTATCGGCCTTTCCTGGTTGAATGACGACAGTATGTGGCGCCTCTTCGCAGATGGAGGCTCGCCGTCCATGGTCAGGGTATCATGATGGAGTTTGGTGACGAGGTTCTAGCTAGCCCGCCTCAGCCGGAGACCGTGCTCGTATGCTCGCAGGTCGGTTCGGCTCGGAGAGTAACGTATGGCAGGCCAGCTCGCTATTTGACGAGCCGCGACAAACACCTCGGGTATCGGTTCCGGTGAAGGCGGGGATGTCGCGTCGAGGGTTCGAGGGGTGGTGGTGAATGGAGGTTCAAGACGAAGGTTTGTGTGACGACGACGGGACGACCAGGTGCTTGCGAGTGGCTTGGCAGATTCCGGGGTCCTGGTGGGGCGTCGGTACCTGGAATTTAGGCTGTGGACGGTGGCTGGTTCAGGTACATTACGTGGTTCTTCAGGCTTCGGGGCGGCAAGGCGGGTGTGACGACGACTCAACTGGACAAGGCTCCCTGCATCCCTGTCACGGGCCAAGCCAATTGACTCCGTCCAGTCCACGTTTCGTCAACTGCCCGAACAAAAACGTTACTCGTGGACCAATCTCTTGCAGCCTCTTCGACCTTGCGATCTCGCCCGACACCGCAGCGACAGGTGCCTCGGACTCCCAGCTCGTTGCGCCGACGCTTCATTGACGCGTGCCCCTGGCGGCCATGTCGCGCGTGTAGCAGACAACAGACGACTCTCCCCAGCCTCTTCGCCGCCCATCATGGCTGGACTCCTCCTCCTCCTGGCCCTATGCGTGAGTCCCGGTCAACTGGTCGCAATGCATGTATGGCTGCTAATATGTCGTTGACGCAGGCTGTCATGGCGCTGGCGTACGTTGACACGAGCCCAGTCCGACAAGTTCCCGCCCACTGACGCACCTGCCCTAGTTCGTTCCTGGCCGGCGCCTTGCCGCTCTCCATGACGCTGTCACAGTCGCAACTGCGCTTGATATCGAGCATCGGCGTCGGAGTCCTGGTCGGTACATCACTCATAGTCATCATACCAGAAGGCATCGAAGCGGCCGCCACCCAGGCGTCGTCGCACCCTCACAAGACCCGAGACCTTGCACGACGATCCCCGTGGAAGTTTGCGCTCCAGGAACGAACCATTATCAACACGACCCCGAACACGGGCGCCACCACGCGACGAGGAAATGTACAACTGAGAGATATTGTGGTCCCGGTCACTGTACCGGCATCACCATCGAAGAGAGACGACGAGCCGGCTGCAGAGAACCCTCCACCGGCGCCAGAAAGTCCCAGTCAAGACGGAGATAAGCACGCAGATGATGGTCACGACGAACATGACGAAGGCGTCGAGATACCCGCGTTCGAGGTTGGCTTCTCCATGGTTCTGGGGTTCGTCCTCATGTTCCTCATCGATAGGCTACCAAGACACGCGACCGAGACGTTCCAGCCCGCGCCGCAGACGACGCACATGAGCTTGGACAACCTCGGCGGTAACGACGGCGCAACGGACGAGGAGGCAGACGGCTTCCTGGGGTCATTGGCGCCCACACCGAGACGCGCGCGCAGCCTGGCGACGACGATAGGACTGGTGATCCATGCTGCCGCCGACGGCATCGCCATGGGTGCATCATCGACCACGTCCAACATGAAGCTGGGATTCATTATCTTCGTCGCCATCATGATCCACAAGGCCCCCGCTGCATTTGGACTGACATCGGTGCTCCTCAGACAAGGGCTGTCCAAGCGAGCGGCGCGCGGCCACCTAATCATCTTCAGCTTGGCTGCACCCGTCGGCGCCATCTCGACGTGGCTCCTCGTCACACTCCTTGGCGGGGATCATCTCGAAGGGGCCAAGGGACAGTGGTGGACGGGGATGCTGCTACTGTTCTCAGGGGGGACGTTCCTGTATGCTTTCTTATCAGGACACGATGTTGACGGTGCGCTGACTGGCTTGCAGATACGTCGCCATGCACGCGATGCAAGACGACGGTGCATCGTCGCACGGCCACGACCACGGGCCTGGAACTAACGGCTACGCCGATGGGACGTCCATCAGCCAGCGGAAGCCAAAAGGCCCCCAGATGCGCGACACGTTGGCGACGGTGGCGGGCATGTTCCTGCCGCTGGTCACGCAGTTCGGGCACCACCAACACTGAGATTATGCATGTCGACAGTTAGACGGATACTACCTACCCAGAACCGAGGGGGCCTATAGACTGGCGGACTGTGCATGGCAGTCCGTCGCGAGTGTACGACAGAGGCCCAAGCGGCCACCATGAGACGCAATAGATCAGCGCTGCGTAAGCTCGGTGCTAAATTCATTTCCATAATTGGAACACGTCCTTCTGCGGGGAAACAAATCGAATGGTTGTTGTACTTGTCGCCGAAGCTCCGTCCCTGCAGAGAGGCAGGCGATGGTGCAGCACTGTCACGCGTTTCAAATTCAGGCGTCAGCCCACGTACGAGTCCCTACCTGCTCGAAACGGAATGTTTGGATGGCCAAGCTACCTCGTGAACGCACTGCATGACGGCCAGCAGCTCACCAGCCATGGGCCCTGCCACCCGCTTTGCGGCAGGCGTTCGCGCGCGCATGAACTGCGGCGGGACCTGGCGACTTGATGCGCTCGGCGACGGTGCTATTTTTTGCAGCAGGAGGAGCTGCTCATGAGGGTCTAACACGGGGCAGGCAGTGGTGGCTGGGGCTGTTGCGACCCTTCTTGGCGCGTCCTTGAAGGAATCTGAGACATTGGGCGGGTTTTGAGCCCCGAGCAACGAAGGAATTGGAGCGGTATTCTGGGCTGAGCGGTGCGAAGGGGCTCCGGGGGGGCTTGAGGGATGTGAGGGGGATCGATAGTGTGTTCCGGGGAGCTCCAATGCGAATGCGTCCAGGGCAACGGCATCAATGGCTGAGCGACGGCATCAATGGATGAGCGACTGCATCAGCTCACGAACTGCGGCCGAGACCGCTAATGCTGGTAGGCAGCGACGATGGCGCCGAGACGGACGGACTGCGCCGGCGGCAAGGTGCGACAATTCGGGATGTCACCGCAGGACGGGCGGTCATGCGGCTCACATCGACGGCCCTGCTTCCAGGACAGGCATTGTTGGCGTGATGATACAGTATGGTCGCTCCTCCTGTAGTGTTCGTAAGCTACGATGTAAGGTAGTCCGCAGTCAGAGAGGGAATACGTGAATCAAGTTGGACGTCTTGCTGCCGAGGCTTCAAAGCAAATTCTTGCGTGAACGAGCAAGGCCTCTATCTCCGTTCATTACTTTGTCGCATCACGCCGTTGCAGTGCGTCGCAACCGGGCTGCAAGGTCGGCTCACGAAAAGACGTACGAGGCGCGTCAAGGTACCGTATTTACGGACTACCTTACGGAGTACTCGTAAGATGAGTCCAGCGTCGGGCTGGCTCAGCGCAGACGCAGGTAATCTCGCTATGCTCCGTTTTTCCCGCGCGCCGCCGACGTTGCTCCCGCGCGCGGGCTTCGTTCGTTTGTATCTGACCACAACCCACCACGTGCGCTTGTCATCAGCAGCAGCGGTATCATCATCATCATGCGCGCGTGGGCCGGGGGGACGGGAGGGGGGCGAATTGACGGCGCCTGCGGTGGGCGGATCACCAACTACGTTCAGGGCGGGCAACGGGCCTGAGGTGCCCAGCTGTGGCCGAGTTCCAGTGGTCCGCGTGGGCGGGTGTCGGGTCATCGCCATTGGACGTCCTGGCCAGCCATGCCGCCGCCGCGCTCGGCTCTCCCGCCGAGAGTCATGGCGATAAATGAGCCGCGGCGATATTAATAGGCAGGGTATCTGCGGCAGGTGGTGGCTCTTGATCTGGCTGATGATTGTCGTCTGCATCCGCCCTCGGGCCCTTGAGAGGCGCCCGCCTGCAGCTTTGGGAACCTGGACTGTTTGCCCAACCAGGCCGTGTAGGAGATCCTGCGAATGGAAAGAAGGATGCAATCGATGCCTACTCGTATGAGGCCGAAGCAGACGCGGCCCAGAGAGCAACAGCCGCCCTGACTCGTCGCCGGGTCCTCGAGAACAGCGAGGCCCTGGGTCGTGGCAAGCCTTCCGTGGTCCAGGAGCGGCCCGATGTCCCTCGGCTGTGCCATGGAGACCGCTCGAGGCAAGCCAGGCAAGCCAGGCCAGGGCAGTCCCGCAGGCCCGGCCAGCGCATCGCACCAGCTCCCGTGAGGCTTCCCACACAGGCGACGACACGACTGCAGCCGCGCTGGTCGACTCGACGTCCCTCGCCCAACGACGCTGCCAGTCAGACCTCTTGCTGATGCCGTCCGTGTCTGAGTTGGCTGCAGCTCCCAACCGAGAAGCCTTGGGACGAGGGGACGCCGCCCCTCCTCCCCCCCCCCCCCCCTTGGCGAGCGAGCAATATTGTCGCGGACGGTCCGCCCCCCCCCCCCCCCCCCCCCCTGTGTCACGCCCGCGCAGGGGTCCATGCGCCCCACTGACAGCCCGCACCCAAGGGGCCCAAGGCCTTCGGGGGGTCCCCGGGGCGTGGTCTACTCCACTTGCAGGTGGCCTGGGACCTCGGGGCGCGCGGTGCCTCCACCGAGGGACGGGGCTGGAGTCGCCACCTCTGAGGGCCTGCGCTTGCTGCCGCAGTGGTTTGCATCGGGTGCTGTGGCCGCACGGCTCAGTGCCGTTGCGGGATCAATCGTGGGCTCCTGGGCGCCCGCAGGATCGGCCACGCCTAAGGTAGCTAGGGGGCTCCTCGCCCTGTTGCGGGCCGGCACAGGTGCAGTGGCTTCGATGGAGGAGCCACCGGTTCCATCACGGGTCCCCAAAGCGGGCTCCTGATTCTCAACGCAGGTCTGCTGCTGCGTCTACCTTACTCGTACGGGCGGCGAATCGGCCGACGCATCGACTAAACTGAACTTACGAGTGCGCTGCAGCCAGCACCTGCGTGCGCTCTGCCCCTTCCAGGTTCTCCCTCGGTGTCCCCGTGGCCCTCGCTTCAACTGCGTCCCAACTGTCGTCGACGGCTCGTGGTCCGGTCGTCCTCCCGGCTCTCACGTCTTTTTGTCATCTGGCCTTCTCCTTCGCCGTCCTCCTCCTGACTGCCGGCAACCACCACCTCCGACCGGCAAGAAGGCTTGCACGCACAGTCTCCTCGCCCGCCAGACGCTACTTGGCCCGATACCCCACGCGGCCTTCCTCGACCTTGTCCAGTGTACGAGTACCTAGCTCGGGGTGCGCCTTTCGCTCTCTCCAAGTGTGCTTCCAGTGCAGACCGGGGGGGCATTTTGTCTGTTCCAAGGGGCAGGGCGATCCATCCAATCCATCTCATCGGCATCTCCTTCATCCATCCCTCTCGACTCCGTACCCTCCATACCTCCACCACGACATCCCGCCCGGCTGTGGCCCACCATCTCCCGTCCGCCAGGGAGCAAAGCCTTGCATCTTGCACCGACCTAGCGGCACGCCAGGGAGAACATTTGGTCGTCACCCGCAGTTATTGCGTGCTTGCGGTTGCGAGACCTCCTCAGCCACGTCGGTACGTCAGTGCACCGCTGGCGGCTCTGGCGCTTTCTGCCAGTGAGCCGCCGCCGCCCCGGCGCTCTGTCCCATGCCATTTGCGGCTATAGGTATGCGTTTCCGTTAGCGTCCCCCCTCAACCACCGCCTCCGGCCTCCTCGCCCTCCAGACCAAGAACCCATTAAACCTCCCTCCTCATATCGGCCACGCAAGGCTGCATCTGTCGTCCTGCCTTGTCGCACAGCGCCGAGCCATCGTCACGACACGCGCGCTGCCCTTGCCCGTACAAGAGCTGACATGGCCCTCGCTTGGCTGCTGTAGGCGCTCCTCCGACCAACCTGGATCGCTCCCGATACTCTCGACGTCCCCTCGTCCACACCGCCGACCGCTCGCATCGTGCAGCCGCCTTAGCTGAGCCGTCTCCTCGCTCGATTGAACCGCCGCCTCAGACAACCTTTCGACGCAACGCGTCCGTCGCCGTCGTCGTCGGCCTAGGCCATGGCTGGCTACGACCGCCCCGCGAGCTTCTCTCAACGGAGAGGGAGCATTCTCAGCGAAGACTTGGCCCTTAACACCGCCAACGCTCCGATGAACGCGAGGCTCGAGAAGCTGCCGCGGCAGCAACGGCAGATTAGAGGGCCGCCGACCCCGAGCATGCCCACGCCCGCCGCCGACTTCGACCAGCAGCTCACGGGCTCGCCGCCACCTCCTCCGACGCCAGCTGCCTCTCCAGGCCCTGCCCATTGCCAGCCGGACTGGAGCGACGCCGCGGACGACGAGGACTTCTTCCTCTCCAAGTTGCGACAGCACTTTAAGAACTGTTCCGGCCCACAAAGGACGAGGATACTGGCCGACATGCTCAACCTGTGCACAAGCCAGCAGCTCAGCTTTGTGCATCAATTCGTCAGCCCTCTCTTGAAGAAGGACCCGTTCACCAGCCTGCCAGACGAGCTGTGTCTCAGGGTACGATGCCCAGCGATGCCAAATCTGACATTCATCCGCTGACCCGTTCTAGATACTATCTTTCATCGACGACCCCAAGGTGCTTGCTCGGGCATCACAGGTCTCCAAAAGGTGGCGAGACCTCCTGAGTGACGACATGACGTGGAAAAACCTCTGCGTGAAGCACGACTACGGCCGACGAATGTCCGAAGTGAACGCCCGATCCCCCGTTATGCCGATGCGCTCCGCTGCGCATCCCTTTGCCAGCGCAGATACCGAGATGGCTACGAGCAGTAGCTTCCCAGGCACGTTTCCCGCGCCTGGTCATTCTTCGGGCGCGCGCAGCTTTGATGGTACCGTGTCGCGGCCGAAGCTGCGCTCCTACAAGTCTCACTTCAAACAGCGATACCTGGTAGAGGCGGCGTGGAGGTCTGGCGGGACCAGCGTCCACAGGAACATTACGCAAGAGGGCGGCGTGGTCACGAGCTTGCATCTGACGCCCAAGTACATCATCGTGGCTCTGGATAATGCCAAGATTCACGTTTTCGACACTAAGGGCGACTCACAACGTATACTCCAAGGACATGTGATGGGCGTCTGGGCCATGGTCCCGTGGGAGGACACCATGGTCAGTGGCGGCTGCGACCGTGACGTCCGCGTGTGGGATTTGAAGACTGGGTAAGCCTCCTGCTCTTGCCTTCTAACCGTCAGCCCATCTAATCAACCTGCAGGGCTTGCTTGCACACCTTGCGCGGCCATACATCGACAGTACGGTGCCTCAAAATGGCAGACGCTAACACGGCAATCTCTGGCTCTCGAGACACCACCCTCCGCATCTGGGACATTCGCACAGGCTTGTGCAAGAATGTGCTCGTCGGCCACCAGTCCAGCGTCCGCTGCTTGGAGATCAAGGGCGATATCGTCGTGTCGGGAAGCTACGACACCTTCGCCCGCGTGTGGAGCATCTCCGAGGGTCGCTGTCTCCAGACGCTGCAGGGCCATTTCAGCCAAATCTACGCCATTGCTTTTGATGGCAAGAGAGTGGTAACTGGCAGCCTGGATACCAACGTGAGAGTGTGGGACCCGACGACTGGGTACGTTTTCTCGCATCTCACCGCTCATGCAACTAGTCAAGATTGCTGACCTGTCCCGACAGTGAGTGTCTCGCCATCCTTCAAGGCCATACGTCTTTGGTGGGCCAGCTGCAGATGCGCGGCGACACCTTGGTGACTGGAGGCTCCGACGGATCTGTGAGGGTATGGTCACTGGAGAAGATGTGTCCGATCCACCGGCTTGCCGCCCATGACAACAGCGTCACCAGCCTGCAGTTTGACGATACGAGAGTAGTAAGCGGCGGCAGCGATGGCCGAGTCAAGATCTGGGATCTCAAAACGGGACATCTTGTCCGCGAGCTCATTGCCCAGGGCGAGGCTGTGTGGCGGGTGGCATTCGAGGACGAGAAATGCGTGGCGCTGGCGTTGAGACACGGCAGGACCGTGATGGAGGTGAGCTACATACACTGGTCTCGACCCGGCGGCGTCGGCGGCGGCTAACACAGCGACAGGTTTGGTCATTTTCTCCACCAGAGGAGATGCTCTACGACCGACCACTTTCGCTTCAACAGCGCGTCCTCGAGGAAAACCCGACACGGCCGCTGAGCGCCATGGCCCTGGACTACCGCGCAGGCGAGCCCACCATTGCCGAATCCAGCCGGTCATCTTCGACGCAAGACGTGGACATGCAGGACGCCGGTCCTTCAACAGCGCCGCCGCAAGGCGGAAACAAAACATTCTTTCACGACGATTAGCGACGCGGCGGCGCAGGCGTGATTCGAAAACAAGCAGACAACTCGGGACGCGGTTCATACCCTTTCTTCGTGATTTGAAAGAACAGCATGCAGTTGCGGTCGTGTCGGCCAGGACAGCCGGTTCCACGACTCGAATATTGTGTACTTTTGCGTGTACCGCCTCCAGGTTATAGAACGCGGCAAGAATCTGTGGGCAGCATGTTAATGGCGTTGCGACATTACAAGGGCAAGCATAGCAGGAGGGAATAATGCATCTCACCACCGGGCAGGGACGGACTGGGCGGCAAGAGGGTGGAGTTGACGGCGCCTTGGACGGCATTATCCCGGGCTTTTAGGGAAGGCCCAGTAGCCATCCTTTACTTGGCGGGAATAATTGAAGTTACCATGTTAGGGTGCCTGCAGGGGAGCAGCTGCTCGCGCTGTCAATGCGCAACGACGTAGCCAATGCATTTGTATGAGCAAGGCAACGAGCGCAATAACTTTTCGTCGTCGCGCCGGTGCTTGACGGGGGTCTGTCACTATACGGCCTTCAATGTTGTCTTGCTCAGCTCCGGTGCGGCGCCGGCAGCAGCAGGCTCGGACGCGGCCATTCGACTTGGTAGGCAATCGCAGATCTGGCGGGTGCCGCAAGCTGCCGCAAGCCCCCCCTGGACTCCGTCGGCGGTCCCCTAACCCATTTTTTGATGGGGCCGATGTCGCATCACGTGCATTCAGCGCTAAGGCTGCTCTGGTGCTAGCGGCGTCCAACACTGAGCTCAACGCTCAACACCGCGAAATTTCGGAGCTCCTGTTTATCGCGACGGCCCTCTGTTCTTCTTCTCTGACAACTCTCCCCTCGATTCAATCGACCAGAGACATCTACAGTGCGCCGCGATGTTCTCCCGAGCTCTCAGAGTCCCCAGGGTGCTGCCTCTGCGCGCCAGGGCCCGGGCTGCGCCTTTTGCCCTGGCCGCTCGATCCGTCACCACGGACGCCGCCTCCTCGTCCCTGAGCAACTCCGTCCCTCAGGTACGTTTCCCGGAACTTTCGAGAGCGGTGGCGGTGCAATACTTTTCTGGATTGCCCAATTTCTCTCTGCCTTTCTTCTGGCAATTTTTTGACGTTGAAGCGATGCTGACGGTTTCCGGCGCAGTCCGAGGATGAGCCCTTCCAGGTCACTCTGAGCGACGAGAGCTTCGAGACGTACGAGCTGGACCCTCCGCCCTACACCATCGAGGTTACGAAGAAGGAGCTCAAGCAGATGTACTACGACATGGTCTCCATCAGGTACGGTTTCGATGGCGCGGCGGCGCTTTGCCAGGTAGACGACGGTTCGCTGATAATCGCGCAGGCAGATGGAGATGGCGGCCGACCGCCTGTACAAGGAGAAGAAGATCCGCGGTTTCTGCCACCTGTCCACCGGCCAGGAGGCCGTCGCTGTCGGTATCGAGCATGCCATCACGAAGGCCGACGACCTGATTACCGCCTACCGGTGCCACGGCTTCGCCCTGATGCGTGGCGGCACGGTCCGGTCCATTATCGGAGAGCTCCTTGGCCGCCGGGAGGGTATCGCTTACGGCAAGGGTGGATCCATGCACATGTTCTCCAAGGGGTTCTACGGTGGCAACGGCATCGTCGGCGCCCAGGTCCCCGTCGGCGCCGGCCTGGCCTTCGCCCACAAGTACAACGAGAACAAGAATGCCACCATCATCCTGTACGGTGATGGTGCCAGCAACCAGGGCCAGGTCTTCGAGGCCTTCAACATGGCCAAGCTGTGGGGTCTCCCTGCCCTGTTCGGCTGCGAGAGTGAGTATCTTCCGTTGCTGTCTGCTGCTTTCAAGACCGCCTCGCGGTGCTAACGCGGACGTCCAGACAACAAGTACGGCATGGGTACCTCTGCCGCCCGGTCCTCAGCCTTGACCGACTACTACAAGCGCGGCCAGTACATCCCCGGTCTCAAGGTCAACGGCATGGACGTCTTGGCCGTCAAGGCCGCCGTCAAGTACGGCAAGGAGTGGACCGCCGGCGACAAGGGCCCGATGGTTCTCGAGTACGTCACCTACCGATACGGTGGCCACTCCATGTCCGACCCCGGCACCACCTACCGTACCCGTGAGGAGATTCAGCGCATGCGCTCGACCAACGACCCCATTGCCGGACTGAAGCAGAAGATTCTGGACTGGGAGGTGACGACCGAGGACGAGCTCAAGAAGATCGACAAGGAGGCCCGGAGCCACGTCAACGAGGAGGTCGCCGCCGCCGAGGCCATGGCCGTCCCCGAGGCTAAGCCGTCTATCCTTTTCGAGGACATCTACGTGCGCGGCAGCGAGCCCCAGTACATCCGCGGCCGCACTCCCGACGAGAACCATTACTTCCAGTAGATGGACGTTCTGAACTTAACCAACCGCACGGCAAACCTATAATGAAACCCCCTGAACTTTTTGCGCCTTTTGTACTATAGTCCCTGCAGATAGAGGGCGGGAAAGGTCAAACAGACATGTCTTTTTGTGCTCAATCTGGCACTGCATCAATTGGACCGATCAAAGAGTGAATTGAGTGCCAGGGTTGAAATGGCCGAAATGCACCGGTCCGGCCATGTCCGACGGCGACGACCTAACATCGTCCGGGGTCCGGAGGGCGGGCATCGGAGACGAGGTTGACAGCTTATGTCAGGGACGAAGTGCCTTGGTGCCTCGATGGACCCGCACTTGGCGCACGGAAAGTGTGCACGTGATTTGCCGTGCGCGTCGTGACTGCCAGTCTCGTCGCGAAACCAATTAACGCGATTCTGCCTAGCAGGAGCGCGTCAATGATTGGAGCTTGCACCTTCACTCGCGGCTGCAGCCTACGAGCTCCTTCCTCATCGGCCCTCACCTATTTCTTCACGCTGGCCGCCTCAAGAATCGTCCGCAGTCTTCTCCGCGTCTACGCGCCTCCACTGCCAGCTCTCCTCCCCGCGAGAAGACTGTTCGTCATGGCACCGAAGCAGGCGACGCTCGGGTATGTGAAGCCGAAGCAGAGCACATTGGGGTGCGTTTGCGCGCCGGGTGGTCATCGTCGCCGTCGTCGTCAATGGCGGCATTGGTGTGTTCTCCAGGCTAACCAGCACTGTCTGTCGCAATTTATAGCAAGTTTTTCGGTGCCAAAGCCGCGCCGCCGCAGCAGCAGACTAAGCTCAGCTTTGCGACCAAGGCGAAGCCCGAGCCGAATGATGAGCCCGTGGAGGCCGATGGGGAGGGCGACGTGAGCGCAAAGGAGAACGCGGACCCGGACAAAGGTTTGTCTCTTGCCTATCTCGACCCTCACGATTGTCCAATTGCGCTCGGCTCACACGCGGCAAGACTCGAAGAAGAGACTGCGGGAATCGGACAAGAACGGCACTGCCAAGGCCGAGAGCGAGGATGAGGATGTCGCGCCAGTTGCGAAGCGGGCAAGGCGCTCACGAGTTAAGATCGAGGATGACGAGGATAGCGCCCCAGAGGAAAAGCCGAAGATTGAAGACAAGCCCGCGCCGGTAAAGAAGGAGAGGTCACCAAGTCCGGCACCCAAAGCTAAAAGGGCTAGGAGCCCTCGGTCCAAAAGTCCTCGCGCGAAGAGTCCGCAATCGAAAAGCCCTACTCAGAAGAAGGAGCAAGATTCCGATGACGACGTCAAAATCGAGTCCGCAGCCGAGTCTGCGTCGGAAGCAGAGGCAGAGATCGAAGCCGACGATGACGAGAAGCCTGAGGTCACTGCCAAGGCCCGTGAGAAGATTCAGACCCAGCTCAAGGCGAAAACAAACCACCCATATCCCGACTGGAAAGCGGGAGATCCCGTTCCTTACGCGGCCTTGTGTCAGACTTTCTCCTTGATCGAGATGACCACAAAGCGGCTGGTGATTATGGAACACTGTTCGCTCTTCCTCCGACAGGTTATGCGACTCACGCCCGACGACTTGCTGCCCACGGTTCTTCTCATGATCAACAAACTCGCCCCTGACTATGCCGGCATCGAGCTGGGCATCGGCGAATCGCTCATCATGAAGGCAATCGGCGAGACCACGGGTCGCAGCCTGCAAGTCATCAAGGCAGATCAGAAGGACATTGGCGATTTGGGCCTGGTGGCGGTCAAGAGCAGGTCGACGCAGCCGACCATGTTCAAACCCAAGCCTCTGACAGTGCGTGGCGTCCATCAGGGGCTGATGAACATTGCGACTGTCACCGGAAACGGCGCACAGGGCAGAAAGGTAGACGGGATCAAGAAGCTTCTGTCCGCAGCCGATGCGCGCTCCACAGGCAAGGTGGACATCACCAAGGACAAGGGTGGCCCGAGTGAGGCCAAGTTCATTATTCGGTTCCTCGAGGGCAAGCTACGACTTGGTCTTGCCGAAAAGACTGTTCTCGTCTCCTTGGCCCAGGCGATTGTGTGCCACGAGGCCGATCAGAAGGGCAAGGTCCCGAGCACTACGGATCTTGAAAACGGCGAGTCAATCCTCAAGACCGTCTACAGGTAAGCCAAACGTTTTGCCACGAACCCGATGTAGGCTAACACTAAAAAAGCGAACTACCGAGCTACGACGCCATTATCCCTGCTGTTTTGGAGCATGGCATCAAGAATCTTCGTGACAACTGCAAGCTTCGCCCTGGCGTGCCATTGAAGCCCATGTTGGCCAAGCCTACAAAAGCGATCACAGAGGTTCTGGATAGGTTCGAAGGGCAAAAGTTTACTTGCGAGTACAAGTATGACGGCGAGCGGGCTCAGATCCACTACGTCGCCAAGGATGCGCCTCAGGAGCTCAGCCAGGAAACCGCTGGTGCCAGCAGGGAGGCAGCAGGCGGAGTTGCGAGCATCTTCTCTAGGAACTCCGAGGATCTGTCGAAGAAGTATCCCGACATTCTTGCCAAGCTACATACTTGGGTCAAGGAAGACACGAAGAGCTTTGTGCTCGACTGCGAGACTGTCGCATGGGATATTAATGAGAAGAAGGTGCTGCCGTTCCAGCAGCTCATGACGCGAAAGAGAAAGGATGTCAAGGTCGAAGACGTCAAGGTCAAGGTTTGTGTATTCGCCTTTGACCTTCTCTATTTGAACGGCGAACCTGTCGTGCAAAAAGCCCTCTCGGAGCGGAGAGATCTGCTGCAGCAGGCATTTGCTCCGGTGGAAGGCGAATTTGCGTTTGCAACATCCATGAACGGCCAGGAGTTGGATGAGATCCAAGTCTTCCTAGACGAGAGTGTCAAAGCCTCGTGCGAGGGCCTCATGGTGAAGATGCTGGAGGGCACTGAGAGCGGATACGAGCCGAGCAAGCGGAGTCGCAACTGGCTGAAGGTAGCATGCCCCTGCACGGCGGTTTAGAACAACGTACTGACGATGACTAGGTCAAGAAAGACTATCTCTCTGGTGTCGGCGACTCGCTCGATCTCGTCGTTCTGGGGGCATACTACGGCAAAGGCAAACGCACGTCCGTATACGGCGCGTTCCTGTTAGCCTGCTACAACCCTGCAACAGAGAGCTACGAGACGGTGTGCAATATCGGAACCGGGTTCTCGGAGCAGGTGCTCGAGGAGCTGCATGCACAGCTTTCGGAAATCCGGATTGAACGCCCGAAGCCGTTCTATTCACACTCTTCTGGCGGCCAGCACCAGCCTGATGTCTGGTTCGAGCCGCGATATGTATGGGAGGTCAAGACCGCCGACCTCACGCTCAGTCCGCGATACAAAGCCGGATGGAAGGAGGGGGTGGATCCGTCTGGCGAAAAGGGAATCAGTTTGCGATTCCCGCGGTTCATCAAGATTCGGGACGACAAGAAGCCAGACGAGGCAACATCCAGCAGACAGGTGGCGGAGATGTACAGGAAGCAGGAAAGCGTGACGAAGAGCAAGGGGCCTTCGGTGGATGATGACTTTGAGTATTAGCGGGCGTTGCTGCTGAGCTATTTGCACATGTAAACAGACGCCTGTGGGCCGTGAGCCGGCGTGTGACAACAGTTGCTGACAATGAAAACAAACATGCGGGCTTCACGGCAATTGGTGCGAGTTGGGTACCACACTGTGAATCTTTGTGTCCGAGGCTCTGCCACTTAACGCGCCCTTCATGCACGAAAGTCGCGTCGCGGCCGAATTAGGGTTAGTGACTGTCAGGGACCACGCGGGCCCACCCACTTTTTCCCAAAGCAAGCACGCCGCTTGGCCCGTGCCCATCACGTGACTGGCTTCTCATTGAGAATTTCAAGAACTCAAGCGCGAATCGCCCCTCTGACGCCAAATTTTTGCGGGTTACAAGATATCATCTTGTCGCTTTGCCCGCTCAATTGTCCTTGTGTCAGCCGTCAAGATGAAGTACGTTCTGGTCTCCGGAGGTATGTCGTTACCGAAAAGCTCCCATGTGACGAGTAGTTTCAATACTAATAGTGAATTCTGATAGGTGTGGTCAGCGGTGTTGGCAAGGGCATCATTGGTATGAATGACATGAACATGACATGCGCGTCTTGATGCACGGCGTGTGCTGACGCGACAAAGCCTCGTCCGCCGGACTGCTGCTTAAGACCATTGGCCTGAAGGTCACGGTACGTGTTGTGCAACAATCACAGTCAGCACGATGCTGCGCAAAGGCTGGGGTGCTAATTGTCGAGCGTAGGCGATCAAGATCGACCCGTACATTAATGTCGATGCCGGCACCATGAACCCGAAGGAGTATGTTTTGCAACTCGGGTTGCAGCTTCGAGCGACTTGCTAACGGCGGTGCCCAGGCACGGAGAGTGCTTCGTGCTCAAGGACGGCGGCGAGACGGACCTGGACCTCGGAAACTATGAACGGTATGCGTGCGCGGTCCCTGCGTGCTCGGATGGTAGGCTGACCTCACAAGGTATCTGGGCCTCAACCTGACGAGGGATAACAACATCACCACGGGCAAGATCTACAAGCACGTCATCGAGAAGGAGCGAAGAGGCGACTACCTCGGCCGGACCGTGCAGGTTGTCCCTCACGTCACCAACGCCGTCATCGAGCACATCGAGCGTGTGTCCCAGATCCCCGTCGACGACTCCGGCTCTGAGCCGGATGTGTGCATCATCGAGCTGGGCGGTACTGTCGGCGACATCGAGAGCATGCCCTTCGTCGAGGCCCTCACCCAGCTGCGCCACAAGGCCGGCAAGGGCAACTTCATCAACATCCACGTCTCGTACATCCCCATCGTCAACGGCGAGCAGAAGACGAAGCCTACTCAGCACGCTGTCAAGAGTGTCCGCAGTGCCGGCCTCATCCCTGACTTGGTTGCCTGCCGCTGCGAGCGCCCGTTGGAAAAGGTCACGATTGCCAAGATCGCCCAGAGCTGCCAGGTCGAGGTTGAGCAGGTCGTCGCCGTTCGCGACATGCCGACCATCTACCAGGTGCCGATCCTGCTGGAGCACCAGGGTCTCCTCGAGCTTCTGCGCCAGCAGCTCGTCCTGGACACGGTGGCATTGACGCCCGCCTTGGTCACTAAGGGTGAGATCATCTGGAAGAAGTGGAACGAGATCATCCCGCAGGAGCACGCCGAGAAGATCAACATTGCGCTTGTCGGCAAGTATGTCGAGCTTCCCGACGCGTACCTGTCCGTGGTCAAGTCGCTGGAGCACTCGGCCATGCGGTGCGGCCGCAAGCTGAACCTGATCTGGGTGGACTCCGAGGAGCTCGAGGACAAGACGCAAAAGAGCGACCCAGTTGCATTTTATAAGGCATGGCACGAGGTCTCAACTGCGGCGGGCATCCTCGTCCCCGGCGGATTCGGCCACCGCGGCACCGAGGGCATGATCAAGGCTGCGCAGTGGGCCCGCGAGCGCAAGACGCCCTACCTGGGCATCTGCCTGGGCATGCAGATCGCCGTCATCGAGTTCGCGCGCCACGTCTGCCACAAGGCCAACGCCACGTCGGAGGAGTTCGACGCGCAGGCCGAGAACCGGGCCATCATCTTCATGCCCGAGGGCTCCAAGGACACCATGGGCGGCACGATGCGCCTCGGCTCGCGCGAGACGCACTTCCAGCCCGGCAGCGAGTTCAGCAAGCTGCGCGCGCTGTACGGCGAGGCGCTCGTCATCGAGGAGCGCCACCGCCACCGCTACGAGGTCAACCCGGACATGGTGGAGGAGCTCGAGGCAGCAGGACTCAACTTTGTCGGCAAGGACGACTCGGGCCGCCGCATGGAGGTGCTCGAGCTCAAGGACCACCCCTGGTTCGTCGGTGTCCAGTACCACCCCGAGTACCTGAGCCGCGTGCTCGACCCCTCGCGCCCATACCTCGGCTTCATCGCCGCCTCGGCGGGCTGCCTGGACCGCATCACCAAGGACGCCCTCAAAGAGAAGACGCTGGTCGTCAACGGCGCCCTCGACGACTCCAAGTTCTAAGGATGTGTTGCAGCACACTCGAGGCACGCCTCCCGACACCGACATCGATGATGACGCCGGTATTCTTCGGCGGCACGCGGGCGGGCACATATAATCCGGAAGGACAGTTTGCGAAAGAGAAGGGAACTAACATTTCACGCCCCATGTGAACGGGGCGGCTGGCTGGGGGACAAGGTCGCTGGATCCAGGTCGCCGGCGGGTCAATCACGTAGAATGGGGATGGCGTGTGGGCCGCTCAGTCGGCATACACAGGCGAGGAAGGGGGAACTGGGCGGTTGGGGGGCTGATTTACGACGACTACATCATCTGTCAACTTTAGACCATACATTGTTAGAGGCGTTTTTTGTGTGCGCGCGCTCGCGGCGACGGCGTGCTCGCGACTTGATTACCCCTGGGTTTAAGATAATCCAAAGAAATGATGCATAATTCACGACGCTGCCGTCATGCTCTCACTCGCTCGCCCCGCTCGCCCGCTCACTTGCTTGCTCCCTCGCGCTCATCACACTCGCTCATCCCAACCGGGATCTATT
Organism: Purpureocillium lavendulum; assembly: GCA_029168975.1. NCBI lineage: Eukaryota > Fungi > Ascomycota > Sordariomycetes > Hypocreales > Ophiocordycipitaceae > Purpureocillium > Purpureocillium lavendulum. Next base: position 3,857,125 of record JAQHRD010000002.1, on the reverse strand, counting down.
CGTATGAAATGTGAAAGTAAGGCTTTATCATATTCAGTGTCTCGTACCAAATGCTTCAAGTAATACAGTGAATCCCAAGTCTAATCCATACGCAAGTATACGGCGCCTTCGCGCGTTGCGCTGTCCCAATGACACCAAGCACCTCCCGTCTATAATATCGAAACCGCATCCTCCTCTCTCGTGCTCTCGGCATCATCGTCGAGCCCGCCTGTGCGCAGCAAGCCCCTCTCCTCGCGGGGCCCGTCCTCGCGCGTGGGGTCGTTGCGCCTGCTGCCGCCGACCGGGCCCCCACCCGCCCCGGGTGCGGGTGGCGCGCCCGCGGTGCGCCGCGTCTCGTCGGCGCCGTTGAGGACGTACCAGACGTCCTTCTTGGTCAGGAGGCCCTGAAGGACGCCGCGGTCGCTGAAGAGGACGTAGCGCAGCCCGAGCTTCTGGAAGTACGAGACAACGAGGTGCAGGTTGGTGCGCGATGGGAGCGTGAGCGGCGTCTGGTCCATCCAGGGACGCAGGTCCAGCGTGGTGCGCGGGTCGGCCAGAGGCTGGTGCGAGAAGAAGGCCTCCGTCTCGGGGGCGAGCGAGCGCGGGGGTTGCGCCGCGGTGCGGATGTTGTAGCTGAGCTCGGCGCGGGATATGTAGCCGAGGAGGATGGCCTCGCAGGGGTCGGAGATGACGGGGAATCCACGGTACGGGTGCATCTCGAGGATCGAATTTAGAGACGAAATGGTGTGGCCTGTAGCGGTGAGTACGACGAGGTCCTCGATGCGCGTCATGATCTGGGAGGCGGGGATGTCGGGGATGATCATCTCTTCGCTATTGTCGAGGAACGGATACTCGTTGAAGTGAATCCAAGACTCGTAGATGCCGCGACGAGAAAAGGCGTCGCCGACCCATTTCGAGATCATGACGGCGATCATGATGGGTAAGACGTATGTGAGGGCGCCGGTAAGCTCGAACATGATGACGACGATGGAGACAGTCATCCGCGTCACGCCGGCGAGAGCTGCGGCGGCGCCGATAATGGCATAAGTCCCCGGTGTGATGCACGGCACGTCAGGCTCGCACGAGGCAAAAACGAAGAACTTGGGGTGGTTTGTCACCCAAATCTCCATGATGATGCCAACGGCGCGACCTGTCAGCGCACCAATGGCCATGGACGGCAGGATGATGCCCGCGGGGATCTGGAGGCCAAACGTTATGGTGGCGAGGAAGAAGCCCAAGACAGAAGCAAAGATGAGCAGGACGATGGTGCTGGCCGATGCCGCTCCCTTCTTGCACAGCCCAATCTGATCGTCCAGGAGGCGTGAGCAGTCAGAAAAGAGGTTCGAGACGAGCTCCGAGGTTTGTAGCTTCATGTAAAAGTTGGGGTAATTGACGAGTGCCGTGAGGAGGGCCACAATCAGGACCTGGACGATAGGGCCGGGGAGCCACGGTCGAGCCTTCTTCCAGCGGGCGACCGTCATGTTGGCCTTGATGAAGAGTCCTCCGTATACACCCTGCATTGTGTCAGCAACCCGTTCCGTCTAGTTCATGAAGGGGTCGGTTGCATACACCAAAGATGCCGAGGATGGCATAAGGGATCATTTCGAACCCGTGCCAGTCAGTATTGTACTTGGTCTGATACAAGACGAGCTTGCCGGAGCGAAAGGGATCAAAGGCCTGCAGGGCCACAGCGGCAGTCATGGCGCAGACAAAGCTTTGCCACATGGTCTTGTCCGGAAAATAGTACGACAGTTGCTTCGCAAGGTCAGCACTGTTCGACCCAAGACAAGTATTTCCTTCGGCGGCTCACGCACCTCAAGACTGAACAAGACGCCGCCGATGGGCGACCCAAAGGCCACAGAAATGCCCGATGCCGCGGCGGCGGAGAGAACCTCGCGCTTACGAGCTGTACTGGTCAGCTTTTGGATCAGTTGAACCCGCTTTTGTACTTGCCTTCGTTGCTTCGGATGTTGCCAAACAACTTTATGAATAGGTTGGCGCAACAGCAGGCGACGTGAACAAGGGGGCCTTCCTTGCCCAGCCACATGCCAGAACCAACCGCCAAGATCTGGTGCATGTCAGTAGTTGAAGATGGCTATAGACGAGACCAGTTCTATGGACCTACCAGGCCAAGGGACTTGGTTATCAGCGTCCAGGTTCCCAAGAATCGGCGGATGACGAAGCCTCCAAGCACTGTCTTAATCTCAGGGATACCGCTGTGCTTTGCGTAAATGGCATACTCTTGGACCAGTAGCGCAGCACAATATGCTAGTGTGACCTGGCACAGGAGGATCAGCAAGGGGGTCAAGCTTCATCTGTGGCGCATCACATACAGAAAAAGCGACGAAGAAGATGTATCCAATGAACCACTTGCCGCCCGCGGAGTGTACGCCGAGGGCATCGCCCCACGTCTTCCAACCGAGACACTTGGACCCTTGATCATATCCGTAACAGCAGAAGCCCTTGTTGAGATAAAAATGTCCGCCTTCAGGTCCGCTGGAGCAAAAGCCCAGCTTCAAGTCGCCGAGCCAGTCCGTCGTCACGTCAATCGCGGCAGCGATGGCGCCGACGAGCAGCCCCGTGAGGACGAGGATGATCCAGACCTGACTGGCGTCGATGAGGTGCTGGATGTATCCCATCAAGCCGCTGGCGCTCGAGGAGAGCACGCGCAGGCGCTGACGCTCCTTGGTGTACTCGAAGATCCAGTCGATCGCTGTCAGGTCCTCGTAGCCGACGCGCCGGCCGGGGCCCTCGGCGTACCAATCGAGTGGCAAGCCATCTTTGCTCCCGGTGTTGAGATTGCTCGAGCCCGAGGGCCGCTGCGAATGCCCCGTAACGATGGGAGGGACGCTGGAGCTCTGGTGTCGTTGCGAGGGCGATGCGAAGTCATGCTGGTCGCCGGAGCTGCTGCTGCCGGCAAAGGCAGAGAAGAAGCGCGACGGCGCAGAAAAGAAGGACGGCTTCTGCTTGCGCTTGAAGGACAGGGGCGTGTTCAGCTGCTGATGGATCGGGTCGTCGGCGAGCACGTCGTCGCGGGCCTCGTCGTCGGCATCGCCATGGTCGCTGACGAGGAAGTCGAGGTCGGCGCGGTCGTCGTCGGCCGAGGGCGGCGTGTTCGCGGGCGCGGGCGAGTGGGAGGACGAGGATGCAGAGGCAAAAGCGTAGTCGTGCTGGGAGGCTCCAGACATGTTGCGACTCATCCCATCTTCTTGCCCGCGATGCGCCGAGGAAGGGGACGGACGGTGTCGCGGGAGGATGTTGGACGACGGGCAAGAAGCCAAGTTGACCCGTGCTGCCAACCTAACCTTACGCTACGCACCTCGATGGAACCTTAGTTACCGCAGCGCGCAGGTTCAGGACGGCGGCCAGTGGGGGCTTATGTAGGGCGCCCGTTGGTCACCGGGAGCTCCCCTGCTGCAGAGCTGCGCGGGCCCGCCCAGCCGGGGCCGTCGATGCACTGAAGGGCAGGGACAGATGCCCCTCTGAAGGTGCCTGTCCAGTGGAGTCCAGCGCAATCCGATCAATCCACTGAAGCGCCGCCGTCTTGGTGATTGGCCCGCTGCGGCCTCCATGAGGTGCCGTGGACAGCGGCAGTTATCGCCTGGGCATCTTCAAATCCGGCCCGCCAAGCCTGCCCTGCAGATTTCCATCTCTTCTCGGCATGACAAGGCCTGAGTCCGTTTCATCTCGATCGATACAAATTCCTCAGATCCTGTCAGAGTCATCGCGCCACACGCCGCTCCCGCCGTCGCCATGGAGCAGCCGACAACGGCTGGCCCCGCGACAAATCCAGCCAGCGGCGAGGCGAGCGCGAGCAGCGAGGCCACCACCATCGAGAACATCCACCAGCTTCTCAGGACAAAGGACGACACCAAGCGCTTCGTCGGCCTGGCCCTGCTCAAGTCTGTCCTTGACAACTCGCCACGTCTCCGCCAAGATCAGCAGGTTGTCCAGGCACTATGGGCCAGCATCTCGGCCAGGTTCCTCGACCGCCTCCTCAAGACGGGCTCGAAGCCGTCGTCCAGCAACCAAACGTCCAAAGACATGCTAGATCTGGTTGTCTCGGTGCTACACACCTTTGTCGCTCTCCTGCCCGAGGAGTCTAGAGGCGACGCCAAACTGACGGGGCGCATCCCGGGCCTCGTGAATGCACTCCTGTACAGGTATGGCCCTTGGCTTCCGGTGTTGGACATGCTCTCTGACCCTTTCGTCTTAAGCTATGATGAGACGACAATACTCATCGTGCAAGTCCTCCACTCCGTGGCAAGCACCAAGAATGGGGCGCATGCAGTGGTGCAAGTCGAGGACCTCTCCCCCCTCACTGAGACTGCACCCGCCCATCCCGAAGCCATGGACGTCCTACGCTTCGCGTGGCTCAACTCAATGACTGTCGTCGATGACAAGAGAGCACTCTCCGCCAAGATAAACGAAGCTATTCAGAGCCTGGTTTCGTCTTTCACCGGCACAGATGCCGTAACGCTATTGGAGTTTCTCGGGGCGTTTCTCCGGCAAGCAGATGCCACGGTACGTCCTAGCTACGGCTGTCGTCCCTTGCCAAAGGACAACAATAACTCACGCGACTCTAGATACTTCCCTCAGACCCAAAGTGGCTTACAACCGTTACCACTTTCATCAAAAAGCTTGTCACCAGTCGTCCAGCTCCCCAGGCCCGCTCCGCGTACACGAACGCATCCGCCGCGCTGCTACAAGCATACCCCTCCTCTGCACCAAAGCTCCTGTTCACCGACGACAAGAAGGACGAAACACCCTTCGCCTACCTGCTCATCAATCTCATGCTCATCGACATCCGCTCTTCCGCCCCCACGCTGCTGGAGAAACTCAACACGCCAGAGTACCCGCAAACGTCACGGCGGCTGGCCTCGGCGTTCGACGTGATTTGCATCTTCATCGGCCATCTCGTCCAGTCCCTAGAAGATGATTCTCTCGAGACGTTTATCATGTCCCCAGACAGCCTATTGAAGCTGCGCAAGGGTATCTCCGAGACCATGTCCGTGGCGATAGAGTATCTGCGCGACAGATGGGATGCCTCCGTGGCGGGAGCCATGGGGCTGCACCCCGACGCTCGAGCCAGCACTGCTGCGACCTCGACGGGGACGCACTACACGCTGGCGTGGGACTCGGTCGCCGACACGGCAGACGACGATCCTTTCATCCTGTCGGCGGTGCGGGCTTTGTCCCTCTGGCTGCGCGAGGACGAAAACGATCAGCTGAGAAAGGAAGCCACGGGGCTGATAGACATGTTCATGGACCTCTACCGAGCGAGCAACGAGACCGACAAGCTCGACTTCAGGTCGCCTGTTCTCGTCGCTTTGGAGGGCCTCGTCACACTCGAGCGAGGACGCGAGATACTGTTGCGCCACGATGGGTGGCAGATACTGACAAAAGACCTCACAAGCATACTGCAAGGAAGCCCACGGGGTGAGACTCACCACTTGGGCTTGGCCGACGTCTCGCGCGGGACCGAAATCGTCCGCATCCTGCTCCAGGTTGCGGAGCAGGAAACCGGTGGCACGGAAGAGGCGTGGATGGATTTCATCACAACCGTTGCTTCGTGGGACGCGTCTTCCTCGGCGAGTGCATGGCAGGATGAGCAGCACCAGCTCCAGGTCGCTGTGCTGCAGCTGTGCTGCACGCTTCTGGCTGATGCGAGCGAGGGCATGCGGGCCAGATACAGACACTCCATCGGCGCCATCAACGGCATCGCGGCCCAAGTCAGCGACAATATCGGCTCCGAGAGCCATTTTCAGGAAGAGATGGAGGATGTGCTGGAGACGCTGCGGAGGGTTGATCGGCCAGGCTAGAAACTGGAGGCTCACAATAAATAAAATACCGTGGCATAACGATCATGCTTCCTGTACATCGTGAACGAGCATCGAGGGGGGATCTGGGATGAGCTCAGAGACGCGAAATCCTTCACCATCCGACAGCTAACCCTCAACTTCCTGCGCCATCACCGTTCCTCCGGCAGTGACACCACCGCTCTTCGCAGCAGTGTCGTCCGCCTCCCTCGCCTTCCCCGCCGCCGCCAGCGCCTTGGCCCTCTTCTTCCGCGCCCGCCGCACCTCAATCTCCACGGCGGCCATCTCGGCGTCCACGGACGCGAGCCGTGGGATCACCCGCTCCACCGCCTCGACGGACCGGGCCTGCGCCGCGCGCAACGCCGCGGGCGTGAGGAGGCCGAACCAGCGGAGCGGATCCTTGACCTTTCGCGGGGGCTCGCTCTTCTTGTCGTCCCCCCCGCCGCTCTCCTCCCGCTTCACATCCTGTTCGTCCTTTGCGTCTTCGTCCTCGTCCTCGTTGCGAGGCACCGCTAGCTGGCCATCCGAGCCGCCCACCGTGGATGCAGGCTCCCCTCCTTCCTCACGCCCCCGATCCTCCTCGGTACTCTCCCGCGGGCCACCGCCCACCGCCTCGACAGTAAACCTGGCCGGCCCCTCCTCCGTCGACGACGACGACAACGAGGGTGCCTCGACGCGCAGCGCCCTCAGCGCGCGCATCCGCTCGTCGTAGTGGTCCGCACCATAGCGCATGCCCCTCTCGGCCGCGAAGTTGGCCCGCGCGAGGTCCTGGTACACGCCGGCCTGGAGGCGCGACAGCTCCGCGCGCAGCCCCGTGTACTCGTCGAGCAGGACGAGGTAGCGCTGCAGGAGCGCGTCGATGTGCTGCTGCTTTTCCCGCTGCGCCTCCTCGGCGGCCGTCATGGAGGCTCGTCTACGCTGTTGCTCGCGGTGAAGGGTAGGCTGGGTGCTGTGCGGTGGCTCGATCTGAGTCTTGGTTTCTTGGTTTACGGAACTGAGCCACGGAAATGCAGGAAATGATGGTGTAGGTGCCTTGATGCTGGCTCGGGGTGGATGGAGGTGTGGTGTAATGGCGACGACTTGAGAGACTGATGAGGTTGACGTGAGTGCCAGCCGTGCTTTGGTGGGGCAGGTTTTGGGAGCTCCAAAGTTCCAGGTCCTGGCAACCCTCCGACTTCCTGCATCAACTCCGGTTCAGAAGACGCGACAGGAGGACACGGTCACATCGCAACTCAAAATTCCGAAGATTTGCTTGAAAGAGACTGACCTCTTCCTCTTTGGAGCATCGACGGTACTTCACACCATGACGAACAACCCTCGTCGTGCTGGCAGTCATTTGTTTGCTACAGGGTAATGCAGGCGCCCCCGGGTGCCTGGTCTCCCTTGTGGTGGCTCTACTGTTGACAAGCTGGTGATTACATCGGTTGATTTTGCTCATGATTGGAGATGGAGATAATACCTCTTCAAAAAAAAACTAAAAAAAAAAAACTTGGCATCTATATTCGTGACAGGCCATCGCCTCTCGTATCTGTTGCATCTCTCATGGACATTATACCAATGGTGTTTGTACATCGCGTCATGGCCTACACTAGCCGCACTCGCACCTTCAATGGTCCTCCTATCCAGGCCAGTGAGGTCGCTCCCGTAAAGAAGGTCAAGATGGCCAGCACCCATCCCACAGTGGGCCAGCCGTGCTGATCTCTGATAAAGCCTCCCAGAAGCGGGCCGATCATGCAGCCGGCGGCATAGGCTACATTGTAAAGCGCATATGCGAGCGCAGTGGGCTGTCTTTCCCTTTCGAGGAGGTCTTGGTTCCCGTTCTTGCTCCTACTTCGGTTCCGGTTGTCCTTCATGGACCAGCTGATCTCTGCCATCAAGGGGCCCATGGTGCATGTTATGCCGAGACCAACTCCAAACAGGAGCCCGCACAGCATCACCTTGTGGCCGATTGTGTTCTCGGAGACAAATCGCAAGCAAGCCAGGAAAGGGGTAGACAGGAAGAAGCCAAAGCTGGTCAACCACTTTGCTCCATACCGGTCTCCCAGCGAGCCAGCCAAGGGGCTGAGGAAAGTCGGTATGATGAACGGCAGGAAGATGAGTCCAGCTCCGACCGAGTCCCAACCGAAGAGGGTTTCCACCTGGAGCGGTATTATGGCGTCGAATGCTGTTTGGATGGAAGACTCCACCACGCATCCCCAGAACGCCGCAATGAGCCTTGGATTCTTCAAGAGAGCGAGCGCGCCCCGAGCACTGACGTGTCCAGTGCCCAGCACAGCGGTGGCAATCTCGTCATCTGGATGGATCGACGGCATCGAAGCCTGCCCCTTTTCCTTGTCGTCGCTTGTGCTCCTGGAGACTGGCTCGGATTCGACAAACAGCCATTTCTTAGCGTGCTTCTTTTCGATAATAACGAGCCGCAACACAATGTCGCCGGCAATGAGAGCGTAGCACATGGCCCACACCTGGTACCATCCGCCCTTCCCATACACGACACCTCCGAGCAATGGGGCCGACAGAGAGGCCCAGCTCAGTGCAGTGCCTATCCATCCCATTGCCTGTCCGAGGTGTTTTGGATCGACCGTGTCGACGACCAGGGCCAAGCCGACGGCCCAGGTCAGGGCCCCTGTCGCACCCTGCAACACCCGGCCGACTATCAGCATCGTCACGTTGCTCATCAAGGTGAGGAGTAACGTCGACGCCCCAAGAAGGAAGAGGCCCGCGAGCATCGGCCCTCGTCTGCTCTGTATTCTGTCGGCGAGGACGCCCCATATTGCTTTGCGATAGTTAGCGCTGTGGGACTTGGCGTTGCTAGTCGGGACTCGGAAACCTACGTGAAAAGACCAGGACGGAGACGCCGAATACCGCAAGTGAAATGGATATCAAGTGCTGCACTGCCTGGTGAGTCAGCTTCTCAATCTTATTCAAACCGACCAGCCCGATTCGTCTTCTTCTCACCTTTATCCGCTGCTACGCCAGTGCGGTCTGGAAGCGCATAGGGCAGCACCGGCACAATGACCGCATAAGGGAATAGATCCTAGGCCATAGCATCATGAATACCTTCGCTGGCTCATAAGCAAGAGGGAACTCACAGTGAAGATAGCCATTCCTACGGTAAAGACGATCAGGTAGGTCGACGATCGGATGCCCAAGAGGACAGGGCGCTGGCCCTGCCTCGTCAATGTGGCCCAGACGCTGCGAGACATGATGGAAGGCGTGGCCCTAGAAGCCGAGGACAGGTCTTGCCGTGTCGTCAGCGATGAAATTCTTGTAGTGATGGGAGCCCGGATATGTCTGCTGACTCCCCATTACAGGCAACTGGTCGGAACTGCTGTCACCGGATGGCTGAATTGGGACACAGGTTCTCGAATGTCCAAGCCCTTGCCGCCGATTAACGACCAGCCAGGGCGGCGGATGGGCGTCATGAAATAGTCAATCATAATGAACTGAGGGCAGCTACAGACTCACGGACCGCCACTGACGCGGAGATGCTCTGATCGACTCATGGCGACTGATACGGTGGTAGTCGGCCGGACCGTCGAGGCCCGCGGGCCCCGAGGGACCTCCCTTCCCTAAGGTACCGTACTTGCTACACGTAAGGTCGTACCTACCGAACCTAAGGTGCCTGCCTCGCGTAGCTTCGCGAGCATCGGCCCATGATGGCGCCTGCTTCCGTCTAGCAGGACGGGGCACCTGCCGGAGGTATTGGCCGCTCCAGTGCAGCCCATAAAAAGAAGCTCGCGCCTCGTGCTGCAGGTTTAGTCTTTGTCACAGCGTCACAGCGCCACTAATCACGGTAACAATGTAATGGGTCGGAGCTTCCGCTCGTTGAGGTGCTGTCCTAGAGCCCTTGCCGCTTCCAGCACTGGCGGCTTCCGCGTCTCCGGGGTCGCGGCTGCCGTCGTCTCGGATCACGGCTCCGAAGGTGGAAACGGGCATCGTCCGTGGCCCTCCGAGCGCGCCGATCGGCTCCCCGCCATCGCCGCTGCCGCCTCCGCCACCGCCTCGTCCTCCTCAGTGATGCAACAACACGCCTTACTCAAGCCTTGCGCTTGGACCGCGCCCGCGTTCACGATGTCACATCGCGGTGTTACAGCCCGCAGCATGAGCGAGTATGTTGCGAATATATCGTGCCGAGTCCCGGGTCGGGAGGCCGATGTCAAGAACACGCGTCGTCACGCCACGGCCGTGCCGGCATAAACGGGAAAGCACGGTGAACTTGTTTCTAGAGTCGGCATGACTTTCGGCAGCGTGGTCACCCGGCCTGGTGAGGGATTGATTGCTGACTTGTTCTCCGCGTTGGGGCGACATTCCACATGTGGTGTCTTGCCGTCGTCGTCAGGGGCCGGCCGCACGACAATTTCATCACTTGGCAATGGAATGAATAGACCTCGAAGCCAAATTTACGACGCTGCACTGCTCCGCGCCGCAATCCACATACATGACATGAGAGGAAGGACCACAAGATCCGTGGTGCCACCCGCCCTGCATCGACTTGCAGTCACCGTGGGGAGCTGGAGGCCGGCTTGGCTCACCATTTCGCACCCGTGACAGCGACCCTGGACAGCTTATATTGTGGGCTTCCCCCCAGCTTCAGCCGCCTACCCTCTTGTCTCTAGCGACGCGGTTGACAGTCCTAGAGGCGGGCAAGGATAGCAACGCAAGGACAGCAACGGCGACGATGGAGACAGCCGGGGCGGATGCTGGCGCAAAGCGACGCCAACCACAACAAGCCCCTTACATGGGTTCTACAAACATCATCCCCTGCTCGTCGGGCGATGAAGGATCATGTTTCTTGGTATCCCCTGGAAGCCGTCGATCGTGTGTTGATTGCGGAGTACGGAGTACTTCGCAGCGAAACCTCGACCATGTGGACGGCGGCGCGAAAGGACAGCAGCCACGGGCGCCAAACGCGTGAAAGCAGCTGGCATGGTTCCGGTTCGTCCCCCATAGCGTGCCTGTCCCTGTTGACCGACCAGTGCCGCGCCGACTGCAGCACGGCCCCTTGGCCGTCGCGCATCACACACGGTTTGGCGGCTCGACGCAAGGTACAGTAACTTACTTGGTGCAGGACGCACGCTGCTGACCCGTGGTTGTCGCAGGTGAGTCAAAAAACGGTTTGTCGCAGGTTAGGTTGGTAGCCGCGCAAACCGATGCCGTCGAATGCAGCCTGGAGGGCACGGCACGGCACCAGCCATCTGTGCATGGAGAGAGTGGGAGCCGGAGGAGAAGGAGAGCAGGAGGAAGGCTAACAGCACCGACGACTCATGAAACTGGCCCAGTGACAACTTGAGACGGACCTTTCCCCACCAGCCGGGACTACGACTCTCTCCAGGGACAGCGGCCAGATAGCCAGTACCTTTTGGCACCGCCTGACGAGCGCAGCGCACAGGTATCTTTCATCCTGCCCTGCCGGGTACGGCCACACGGCAAAGGGCCTTCCCCTCCCCCTTCTGGAATCCGGACCCAGTTGATTCAAACGCCAACGCCTCGCACCACGACAGTTGTCCCCCCGTGCAAGGCTTTTATCCCTCTCTCGCGGGTGTAGGCCAATCGGGACCTTGTGCACGCAGGACGAAGACGTTTCGAAATTTTTCGTCTTTTTGGCTCTCCGGGGGGCCAAGTCCCACCTGAGCAGTTTTCGGCCGGAAACGAAAACTCTCCTCACATGCGCCCGCCAAGGCCACGGCAGGTCTCTGGGGCAAAAACTTGTTGCTCATCGCCGCCCAGTCGTCGCGGCGTTGCACAATATAGCCACTTGGTCCGGTACAGTACCTGCCCTTTTGCGCTCTACTAGCATGCCTCGCTTGTATACTCGGTACACCAGATGCTGGGTATCGCCATCGAAGCGCCGCCCGTCACGGGCTCAAACTTGGGCTGGCCTGTTGCCGCCATGATTGGATCGTGGTCGACGTTCTCCCGCGGCCGACGCTCCTGTCACGTCCCGCAAGAGCTGTCGTGAGAGTCCGCGTATACTTGGCACGGAGGGCGTGCCTTGGGCGCTTGGCCAAGAAGCAGAAGAGGCAGGCAGGCAGCCACGGGCAGTTCAGACGGCGATGCAACGCATCAGATGCCCTGGCACCGATGACGACCCGGACGTGTTTCGGTCGCCCTCCGCGCCGCGCCGCACCGCGCGACCAGAGAAGCTCCTGCGCGTGTCTCCCGGAAGGAGCCAAAGGTACGTTTGTGCATGCCAGCAGGGAGACACCTGGGCGTTGTCATTCGCGGCTCCCGGGATGCGGTTGGTTCCAGCCTTTTTCCACGCAACCTTCTTGTGCAGCAAACCAATCTTCACCTCGCCAGCTACCCCGGTCGCCGCACTGACATTGCCCCTGCCGGGCGGGGTCCAGGACTCCTTGTGCTGGTCTGCCTCCCAGGAGGCTGCCAGGCTCCCTGCGTGGCTCCTGGCTCCGTCACAAGCCAGATATGGGGGTTGCAGCACAAAGGGAAAAGGGAGGCGGCGCCAGCACGCCAATGGCCCCCAAGCTGGAGCGTTTCGAATCAGAGGGACGGCGCGGCCGGGCTGGCTGGCTGGCATGGGGCCCGGCGCGGCTGGACATCTGCTCGTTGTTCTGCTGCTGTTCCCGGTCGCAGACAAAGCGAGCGATAGGGTCCCTTGTAACCAAGCGCTCGGGCGTGTAGTTCCGTACTCGTAGGCAGTCTTTTCCAGCAAGCGGACAGGTGGCGGCAAACACACCAACTGTGATTCCTGAGGGCCTACAGGGGTCGGAACGTTGTCGGACCCCTCAGTTGGACGGCCATCAAAGCCCGGGTGTTGCAACAAGGAGTCACGAAGACAAAGAGAGCAAGCGAGCAAGCAAGACGTCAGCGTGAAAGAACCCCGGAGTCTTCCTGCCGAGCTTCCTCACGCGTCCACCGTCAGCATCGCAGCAGCGAGCCACCCGACCGTTGCGATGGATGACAGGGCCCCCGGCCCTCTGCGTCTGTCTGTTGTCCGGGGGGGCAACTGGCACTGATGAACTGGACGTGGAAGGAGGCGGACCAGGGTCGTCAGGGCTCACCGCTGAGGACCCGTCCGTGCTGCGTCAACGGTCGGCAAAGGCTTCCCCAATTTCGCATTGTGCAATAACCGCCTCTTACGACGTACGAAGTACAGGACAACACAGCACAGGACAGCACGGCATGGCTCCACGACACAAACGGTCGTCAATCGCACGCCGTGCAGCCTGCCGTGGGAGCCAGGCGGTCGGCAGTGAGTGTGTGGCGGGCGGCCGCCCATTGAACGGGGTGGGACAGGTTGAACGGCCCAGGCTGGAGGGCCCACGGAACCTGGACGTGGCAGGGAGTGGAGCCCCCGCCCTCTCAGACCGCCCGCTGAGCAAACAAAAAAAAACCTCCTGGGCAACCGGCCCAGCATGCGCCACCACTAAATGACAGCTGGCGTGCCTCTGCCGGCCGGGCGCCAAAAGGGCCTCAGCACACTTTTTTCCCCTTCCATGCCCCGTTGCGCCTGCCCCTCTCCCACTGGCGCGCGGAACCTGAGTGGTGCCACGGAGGGCCCTGGAGTGATCCACGAGTGCTGCCCCAGCAGCCTGTGAGGAGGCAACAGGGCCTGTGGCCGTGGCCGTGGCCGGCCCCCCCCACGCCACAGTGAGGTCGGGTGAGGCGAGTGACCGACCGGTACCCGTCAGCACATCACTGATGAGGCGCCCGCTTCGCAGTGGTGGCCAGACGGATGGGGGCGGCGAGCCAGCGCTCCTGCAGCCGCCTCCACCCAGTCACTGGCTCCCGATGTTCGCCCGTCGCAGCGCCTCGTGGTGCCCGCTGCCCGCTGCCCGTTGCCTGCTGCATGTGCCCACTGCGAGCAGCTGCCCGCTGACAAGCACCTCTCCCATTCATTCATTCATTCATCCACCCGTCATCCCAATCCATCCACATCCAAATCCCCGTCGCCGGCCTCCCATCATCCTTTCAACCACCACACCACCACCGCCGCTGTCAACCTCCCTCCCCATCGCCGCCTCTCTTCGACCTCTTTCGCATCTCGCCCACCACGCGCCCTCTCCTGTCCTCTCCCTTCCCCGCAGCACGCGCTGCGATAGCGACCCCCGCGTCTGCGTTTCGAGCCTGCACCTGTTGACGGCCCAGCTCCACCCCAGGAGCTCTCATCACGATAATGACCGTCGTCGCGACCATCAAGTACGTCTGCCGACTTGTCCTCGTCCCCTGCATCTCCCGCGGCGCCTGCCCTCATCACGTCGCGCTGCGTCTCCCTCTCGACTGCAACTCCGCGCCGCAGCCGCACGCCCCCTCGGCTGACGGCCCTGGTGCCGCGCTCGTTGGAAACCCCCTGGTGGTGGACTGGGCGCAGCAGCTGCGTCTCGCGATAGAGCGGGCGGCGGCGTGCCATCGCGCACAAGGCTTCCGCGCGCCACGTGACGCTGGCTCCTCTTGCTCGTATCCATCTGGCTGACCGTTGTATTCAATTCCAGGTGCGTCGTCGTTGGTGACGGTGCTGTGGGCAAGACGTGCCTCCTCATCAGCTACACCACCAACAAGTTCCCCTCGGAATACGTCCCGACCGTCTTTGACAACTATGCCGTCACGGTAATGTGAGTGGGGTCCCTGCCCGCCCTTTGGTCGAAAGCGTACCCCCCGTGTGGACGTCGCGTACGATGGTCGTCGTCGCCAGGCAAATGCGTATGACTGCATTTTGCTCGTCGATTTGCTCGCAGCGTCGTATTACGTACATGCGGCGACAACCAACATGCCTTGGCCATGCGGCGTATTGTGCAAGCTCGAGCCTAATTGGTCGCGATAGGATTGGCGACGAGCCGTATACGCTCGGGCTGTTCGACACAGCCGGTCAAGAGGATTACGACAGACTCCGACCGCTCTCCTACCCTCAGACGGACGTCTTCCTCGTCTGCTTCAGCGTCACATCACCCGCCTCGTTCGAGAACGTCCGCGAGAAGTGGTTCCCCGAGGTCCACCACCACTGCCCCGGCGTCCCCTGCCTGATCGTCGGCACCCAGGTCGATTTGCGCGACGACCCTAGCGTCCGAGAGAAGCTGGCGAGGCAGAAGATGACCCCGGTGAGGAGAGAAGACGGCGAGCGCATGGCCAAGGAGCTGGGCGCCGTCAAGTACGTCGAGTGCAGCGCGCTCACCCAGTTCAAGCTGAAGGATGTGTTTGATGAGGTATGTAACGGATTCCCGCCCTCGGAGCGGAGCATGGACGTTGACTGACGGTCGTGACAGGCCATCGTTGCCGCGCTTGAGCCGCCCATGCCCAAGAAGAAATCACACAAGTGCCTCGTTCTATAAGCGGGCGTTGCGAGGAAATCCAAAAATAGCGAAGAAGCCAACAGACATGTCGACATACACAACCGTTTCCGCCTAACTATGAAGACGAAACTAGAAGGAGAGGATTTACCGGGCGGGCTGGTGATGAAGCATGGCGGGCGGAGTTGGAGAGCGGGATAGTCGAGGGAGCGTGATGGTGAGCAGGGCCTCGATGGGAAGGGGCTGCTGATGCTCCTGGAGATGGGCCCCCGGCCTGTGATGGCGGGGTGTGGGCTGCCGAGGCGGACGTGACACAAGGGTGCAAGTGCCGTCTGGGCAGGCGCGGGGTTGGATGGACCCTCGCGCGTCTTTGGACTCGCTTGGCTGCCACGTCGTGGCCCACGCCTCGGGTTGTCTCCAGGGCGGTGCGCGATGGTGCTGGCGGTGGCCGTGGCCGTGGCGACACGGGGCAGGGGGCAGGGGTGGATGAAGCGCCTCGGCTCGGGTGTTTCTCGATACTCTTTTTGTTTTGGGCCGAGAGATTTGACAAGTTCAGGGCAGGGCTGCTTCGATAGGATCAGTTTGGCGATTGGAGTGCAATCACATGGACGGTTTGTTTTTGTTCTGCGCGCCCTGCCCTGCGCGGCCGCTGCGTCTTGTCTTGTTGCTGCTCGTTGGTTTGGTAGTCGGTAGTCATACTGTTTTGTAGCGAGCGAATAGACGAGCAACTCACGCGAGGCAGCGAGAGAAAAAGAAGGGGCTTGTTCCTGGACTGGAGAGACCGACTGCGTGGGATCCGGGGCCGGTGCGACGCGGATGAGCACGGCGATGCGTCACTTTTCCACGTCTACTCCGTACATACGAGGCATGCAGCCTTGCCCTGTCCGACCCCCGCGAGAGGCTTTATATGCATCTACCTGTCTGCCCTCCGGCGGCCCGTCCAGACGCCCCGGCAGGGTGCGTTACGTACAATGAATAGCCGTCTCGGGGCGACGGTCGTCCCGATGGCCCTTGGAGCACTTGGTACAATTATGGAGATGTTCGGAGCAGTCCGGTGTGCAACGAGCGGGCAGTTTCCCGGTGAGCGGAGGGAGGGTCTGGCAAGCGCATCAAGTGGGCGCGCCCTGGCGGACACGACAGACCTGTACTACCACCACCACCACCACCACCACCACCACCACCACACATCCCGAGAGGGCGCCGCGCGTTGCCTACCTAGGTACTTTGTACGTTGGGTACGATAAACTAGGTATCCTGTGTACTTTGTAACCACGGTGAGAGCCGGGACGCCATTGCGTCTCTTGTCGTCTGCCCAGAGTCTCGGAGTCCCGGTGTGCAGGTGCAGGCGTTTGGTCGTTCGTCTGGTGGGCTGTTCCAGAAATCGGAGTCCGGACTGTGGGAGCAGCATAATAACGTGCCAAACGAAAGCCCCGAGACGCCCCGCAAACGGGCACCCCGATTTGGGCAAAGTTCGCGGGGGGGCGCTGGCTGGCTGCTCTTCTTTGCCTTGGGTGGCATGGAGGGGCGGGGAGGCATGGACTGTGGACTGTGGAGGGAGGGCTGGGCTTGGAGGGGCACCAGTTGGGCAGACCTACGAATAGTGGACGCTGACGCTGGTGCTGGTGCTGCTGCTGCTGCAGCAGAAAGGCAGTTCGCTCACCTCCCCCCACCGCGTCCGTGTCATTGCCGCCGGCCCGCCGACGCCGGCCGGTGGGCGAGGAGGGCTGCTAGAGGTCGGCGTCCGCGGACCCTCTGCCCGACCGAACGTAATGGCGGAGAACGAGGGGCGGGCGCCTTTTATCTATTTATTGCGAGGTAAGCTGCCGGGGCTCCTCTGCGTCGGCCGACTCTTCGCTCTTCTAGGTAGACTTACAAAGCGTCGTCTCGTTGTTGTTGTTGTTGGGCCTTTAGCGATACCCTCTCTCGCGCGCCATCTTCACCCTCCCAACGGCCAGGCGAATCCGTTCTCACACACACAGAAGCCATGAAGTCGGCTGCGCTCATGAGCCTGCTCCTCTGGAGCGGGCTGTCGGCGGCGTGCGGCGGCCATGGGGACCACGACGGCAAGGAATGGACAAAGGAAGAGCTGGCGGAGCTCGAGGCCAAATGGGGCTTTGACGTGAGTGCGACCCTCGAAGATCGATCTTCAGACTAGGTACTTGGCCAATACCGATGCTGACCTCGCCGACTTCAAGTGGCCATTCTCTGGCATCGGGTCCTTTGCGCATCTCAGCCACTCCAAGTGTCTGACCGACCCGTCGGTGGACTATGACATTGCCATTGTCGGCGCGCCGTTCGACACGGCCGTTTCCTTCAGGCCAGGTTCGCATGCACAAGACATTCAAGATGCCATCGGGGAGACGTAGACGAACTGACATCCCGACTCCTCCAGGCGCCCGCTTCGGCCCGCGAGCCATCCGCCAGGCCTCGTCTCGGCAGACGGCGTTCCGCGGCTTCAACCCCCGCGCGAGCATCAACCCGTACCAGAACTGGGCCAAGATCGTCGACTGCGGCGACATCCCCATCACGCCCTTTGACAACGACATTGCGCGCGAGCAGATGACGCAGGCCCTCACGCAGCTGGGCAAGCGCCGCGCCGTCTCGGCCCTGAGCCCCAAGCCCAAGCTCATGACCCTGGGCGGCGACCACAGCCTGACGCTGCCGGCGCTGCGGGCCCTCAAGGAGATTCACGGGCGGCCCGTCCGCGTGCTTCACTTTGACGGTAAGGCAAACCCCCCTTCTCCCTTCCCCCTTCCCTTGTCCCTTCCTTACCCGCGCAGCCCGAACGCAGAGTGTGTGAGCGGAGTCGTGTATTGGGATCGCTTGCTGACCGGATGCAGCTCATCTCGACACGTGGAACCCCAACGCCTACCCGTCGTACTGGGGCGCGACGCAGTTCACGCACGGCTCCATGTTCTGGATGGCCAACCAGGAGGGCCTGCTATCCAACTCGTCGACCGAGGCCTCGGTGCACGCGGGGCTGCGGACGCGGCTCGGGGGCGACGCGTGGGCGGACAACGAGGACGACTCGTCGCAGAACTGGGTACGCTTCTCGGCCGACGACATGGACGACATGGGCACGCAGGGCATCATCGACGGCATCATGCGCGTGCTCGGCACCGAGGACCCCGTGTACCTGTCGGTGGACATTGACGTGCTGGACCCGGCCTTTGCGCCCGGCACGGGCACGCCCGAGCCCGGCGGCTGGACGACGCGCGAGCTGATCCGCGTGCTGCGCGGCATCGAGGGCCTCAACCTCGTCGGCGCCGACGTCGTCGAGGTGTCGCCCGCGTACCAGGGCCGCGGCGAGGAGACGGCCCTCGCCGCCGCCCAGGTCGTCTACGAGCTCGTGAGCTCCATGGTCAAGCGCGGCATGAAGGAGATGGGCAAGGAGGTGGTGCCCGAGGCGAAGCAGAAGCTGCTCGGCGAGTACAACAAGAAGAGCGGCGGTGGCGGCGGCGGCGACGGCGGCAAGGACGAGCTGTGAGAAGTGGCGGAATCGGCTGGGTCCGGGTCTGTCCCTGTCCCTGCCCCTTGTCCCTGTACCTGGAACTGCTTTGTAGCAGGACGTGTCATGATAGCTGTGTTGTTGCGATGCATGGATACGGAGTTGCGGTGCGGGCAGGTACCGTACCTAGGTAGGTGGCTGACGTTGGGCGGTGTACTTTGTAGATGTCCTCAGATCGAACATTGAGTGTATATCAGGAAGAGTACAAAAATGTTCAAAGAGTGAAACCACATTGCGGCATAGTCGAAGAATATTCTCCTCGTTGATGTGGTGGCGAGCATCATGGCGCCCCGTGCCGGGCTCGGGTCTCTGAGTCTTATCGGTGTTTCAGTGGCCGAGCGCGGCGTGGCGCGGATAAGGCAGCCCGTTGTTAGCGAGCGCACGGAGGTGGTGGTTTGGTTTTGGCGTGTCCTGGCCTGGCCTGACTGACTCACTATCCGCCAATTAGGCCTAATTCGGGGGCCCGACATCCCACCTTTTTATCTGCCCGCGGCAGCCCACCACCACCACCACCACCGACCCCGCCATCCCGCCGCCTCGTCTCGAATTTCTTTGCCAGACCGACTACTCGACTCCTGCCTCAACCACATCGCTCCCACCGCGCCCCCCTGCCCAACCACGATACCCGACACCCGCAAGTCGAGTCACCATGGCGGCCGTGCAGGAGCTCGCTGAGCGAGTCAAAGGCGACGACAAGTTCTACATCGACACCGACACCGGCGCCGACGACCACGCCGCCGATGGCTCCGAGGCCAAGCCCTTCAAGTCGCTGGCCTATGCCTACATCCACAACGCCGGCCGGCCGGCCGCCGCTCAATACCTCACGCGCGCCTCCGTCACGGGCGCCATTGGCCCGGACGAGGACCCCTCGGCGCGATTGGCGTGGAAGGAGCCCGCCAAGAGCGCCGTGAAGAAGGCCCAGGGCGCTCTCGACGCCCACAAGAAGAAGCTGGCCAAGCAGGAGCAGGCGCTGGCTGCCGAGGAGGCCCGCAAGAAGCAGCGCCTGGATAACCTCGAGGCGGCCAAGAAGATTGTCCTCAAGGAGGACGCGTCGCTGCCCAAGGCCGTCAAGGTCACCATCGGCAACAAGGACGTTGAGCTCGGCGATGGCGCCAACAGCAAGGGCGCCCGCGTCAAGGTCTCGGGCCGCATCCACCGGCTGCGGGCGCAGAAGCAGGCCACCTTCATCACGCTCATCGACGGCGGCGGCCACCTGCAGTGCGTGCTGCAGGCCGGAGACCTGACCAAGACGTACGACGCCCTGACCTTTGCCCAGGGCACGTCCTTGACGGTGTACGGCGAGATGCGCAAGGTCCCCGAGGGCCAGCAGGCGCCCGACAACCGCGAGCTGCACGTCGACTATTACGAGGTCATTGGCGCGTCCCCTAGCGACGAGGACGCCATCACCAACAAGGTCTCCTCGGCCCAGAACCAGTGGGACGCCCAGATGCTGGACAACCGCCACCTGGTCCTGCGAGGCGACCACGCCGCGTCCGTCATGAAGCTGCGCGCCCACGTCGAGTGGGCCTTCACCAAGGCGTACCACGAGATGAAGTTTGTCAAGGTTTCGCCGCCGGCGCTCGTCCAGACCCAGGTCGAGGGTGGCGCCACCCTCTTCAAGGTGCCCTACTACGACGAGGAGGCCTTCCTGACGCAGTCGTCCCAGCTCTACCTCGAGACGGTGCTCCCCAGCCTGGGCAACGTCTACTGCATCGAGAAGTCGTTCCGCGCCGAGAAGAGCCTGACGCGCCGCCACCTGTCCGAGTACACGCACGTCGAGGCGGAGCTGGACTTTATCGACTTCGACAACCTGCTGGAGCATCTCGAGGAGATCATCTGCCGCGTCATCGACACGGTCCTGAGCGACGCCGAGATGGCGGCATTCCTCAAGGAGCTCAACCCTGGCTTCACGCGGCCCTCGCGCCCCTTTATGCGCATGAAGTACGCCGACGCCATCGAGTGGCTCAACAAGCAGGACCCGCCCATCCCCAACGAGGACGGCAACCCCCACGTCTTTGGCGACGACATTGCCGAGGCGGCCGAGCGCAAGATGACCGACGCCATCAACCGCCCCATCTTCCTGACGCACTTCCCCGTCGAGATCAAGGCCTTTTACATGAAGAAGGACCCCAACGACCTGCGCGTCACGGAGAGCGTCGACTGCCTGATGCCCGGCGTGGGCGAGATTGTCGGCGGGTCCATGAGAATGGAGGGTTACGACGAGCTGCTCGCCGCGTACGACAAGCAGGGCATCCCCGCCAAGGACTACTACTGGTACACGGACCAGCGCAAGTAAGTTTGACCACAATCGTTAATTAAGACGGACGCACGGGGGTGAGCTTGGAGCTAATATGTCTGGCAGGTACGGCACTTCGCCGCACGGTGGCTACGGCTTGGGCCTGGAGCGCTTCCTGGCCTGGATGGCGAACCAGCACACGGTCCGGACGACATGCCTGTACCCCCGCTTCATGGGTCGGTGCAAGCCTTGAGCTGAGTATGGGAAGATGGATGGGTGATGTAAGTGGGTTGCTCGAGGCCTACATGGGCGGTGATGGGCTTGTAGGGTAGAAGTTTGGAATCGAGCGGGCCTGCGTCGTGGCTGCGGCATGTCCATACATATAAAAGAGCTGCCCTATAGATGAAAAACCCAAGAGGCTTTGATAGTTTCCGGTGTCAGTCTCGGCTTTCCGTGCAAGGGGCGTGGTCTCGGTGCCGACGGGACGCTTCCGAATCAGGTAAATGGCGTTTCAGGGTGCCCATATGGCCCGTTGATATGGGGAGGGGAGTGTACGAGTAGGGGAAGGAAGGAGGGGGGGGGGGGGGGGGGCTTTCTGTCGTTGTCGGAACAAAGCGCGTCCCTGATGAATGAATGAATGAGCGGTCCACCGACCGCCGCACATGCATGCACTAGATTTGACTCACGAGACGGCATCTCAGCTCCTCCCGAGCTCCCCAGGAGGTGGAAGGGTTGGAAGTGGTGTTCGAGCCACCGGGCCGACCCTCACCCCTCTCCCCCTCCCGACCCCTCCATCTCGCGAAAAGCAAACGAGGCAATCACGGTGAACGGCCCACGGTGGTCGCCGTGCGTCTCGCCTCTTTGGGGGTTTGTTTGTTTGTTTGCCATGGGCACACGGGGACGCACTCCTCCCCCCATCTAGGTCTGTATGCGAACTGTGTCGCATGACAGCATCCCTCCCTACTGTAACTACTCGGTAGTCCGTACCGCACCGTACGATACCGTTCCGTAAAGTATGAAGAAGTAGTCCGTACCTATTGAGGTGACAAAAAAGGAGAGCGCGAGAGAAGAGAGACAGAAAAAAAGGGGGGCAGAGAAGGCGTGCGTGCCAGAGAACCCGTTTTGGCAAGGCTGGCTTGGCTATCTGCTACTAACTAATGATCTGCAGAACGGCGGGGGGCCATCTCGCGTGGAGTCGTCCGTACCCGTACGTAGTCCGTAGTCCGTAGTGCGGTCGTGACTTTCGGCCGCCGCGAGGATGGAGGTGGAGGATGGGTCTCTCGTGTGCTGTTCAAGGCGGCGGCGGCGTGGAGACTGCTGCTTGCATGCATGCATGCATGGTTGCGGTTCCTGCATGCTGTTTCGTCTGTCTCTTCCATTGAACGTTCTCGATGCAGACAGCGCTGGCTGGTGCGGGTACGGGTACGGGTACGGATTTGCCCCTGAACATGGGTTCAAAATGGAGGAAAGAAGGTTTTCGCCTGGGGAGAGCCGAGATCAAGATCTCTCCTTGACGGCAGCGAGCGCGAAGTCAATGGAGTCAGTCTCAGTACCTTACACCTTAGGTACCTACCTGTACGTGTACGTAGTAATATGCACGAGCAAGGTATGTACCTCCGTCCCTCCCCCAGGCGCGATGGTGTAGCAACATGGAAGGCACTGGCTTCGGGAGTCTAGGCCCGAGGCATGGCGACGGGAGAGTTGTCGTCGTCGTCGCCGTTCTCGCCTGGGTCAGAAGAGGCTTGCTTGCTTGCTTGCCGGCTGTCCTCAGATTGCCTGGTGTGACGGTGGCGTTTTTTCATGGCTGAGATTGGGGGCCCGCCCGGCTCGCTCGCGCGTGAATCTGGACCCCTCAATCATCATGCCTGGAACAGTGATGGGCCGTGAACCATGGACCGTGAGCCGTGAGCCGCGAACCACGAACCGGGAACCGGCGCTGGCGAGATGCGTGCGAAACACACAAGGCCAGTTGAGGTCAGTTCTTGGTAATACAGCCAAGTACGATTTGTTGTTGCCTTGAATATGCGAGCGACGTCGTCGTCGGTGCCGGTTGATGACGAGAATCAGGGTCAAACGCAATTAAGAGCTTATACGAAATGCCGAGTTCATGCTTGGCGGATCCCCCCCCCCCCCCCCGTGTCGTGCTCAGACGGAGCGTGAAGATGCATGCATGCATGGATGCTTGCTTGCTCTATCCGGCCGAAGCTCATCCACCTCTCAAACAAGAGCAACGACCGCTGCAACTGCTCCGTAGTTCCTCCGTCAATAGCTACATGGTTGCCAAACACCCGATTGCTGCGTCTGTTATGCGACCCCCCCCAAGACGTTCCCGGAGGTCAATGAGAGAGGGGGGCCGACGGAAGCGAGCAGCGGACAGTGAGTGAGCGAGCGGGCCAACACGCGCCGAGCAACGGAACGAGCTGCGGCAGCTCATGCGAAGCAGAAGGCGATGCCCCGCCGCGGGTGGGGCGGTGCGCGAGCGCGTGCATCACAATCAATTTAATCAATCACCAGGGCAGCTATTGGCGCCGTGTCATGGGGGAGGAGGGGAGGGGATCTTTCGTACCTAGCCGTGGATCTTGCCTTGCCTTGGGCGTGCCGTGTATACAAGTACATACCTTCACATAGGAGCGAGTACGAGCACTCGTGCAGAACCTCTCCGCCAGGCAAGCGGGCAGCCAGGTACGGAGAACCACCGTGCTGCTTTGCTGCTGGTCCGATGATGCTAGACGGTCGGCTGGCTGGCTGCAAGATTGGGTGTCTCGTCTGAGATGTGGACGGGACGGGGTCTTATTAAGCACCATGCTGCTTGTGGACGAGTAACCCGTACTGTTGCAGGTACCTTGTTGTTTGCTGGTTGCTGAGGTGGCTTGGCCCCGACATCAAGGGCACAAAAGGTTCGAGATGCATTGCTGAAAAGTGAGTCCGACCTGTCTCGCCATGTTTGGTGCCCGTTCCCCCCTTGGACGACGAGTCGCGAGAGGACCTTCAGCGGACACTCCCGCAGGGGCGGGCTGGCTGGCCGGCTGGCTGGCTGATGGCGACCCTGCGTGTGCTGTAGGAAAGGTAATTAATTACCTACCTGCTGCGCGTGTATCGTGTCGTGCAGGTGAGAGACGGGAAGAGAAGGCGCGTGGAGACGGACCGCCCCAGCAGACGGACGAGGCCTGCCCATGATGTTGACGGGCGGGCGGCCTGGCCGTCTGTGCGCCCCAATCGAAGTGAAGTCTGCTGCCGTACCCGCACCCGCACCCGCACCCGCACCCGCGCCAGCTGTTGTACTCCGTTCTCGAGCAAAGACGCAAAGCAGTTAATACCAGCTCCTACGAAAAGGCTCCAAGCGAGCATCGAGGCCGAGGATGTACTCGTAGTACACCTGCCTGCACAACAAAGTGCGGACGAGGTGCAGACAAAGGTGCTGCACCCGCGCCGCCTGGAGCTGTCGTTGCTGCTGGTCATTGCATCCCTGCCAGGGGTTCATTAAACTGTCAGCGCACACTCGTCCCGTTTGGGCAACCGGCCACCCACGCACCACCCCTTTCCCCTTTCTGGCGGGGCAGGTTGGCAGGGCAGGGTCGGCGGGCAAACAGCCACGCCCAGGCCCCAAGGCACACCCCCGTCCCCCCCCCTCCCCTGCGGCCTTGCCCTGGTCGTTCAGGTTCCATTGCTGGGCGTCGCGTGTGCTGGGCTGGGCTTGGGCTGGCGCTGCCCGCGCTGCCCGCCCACCGTGCGTCCACGGTGTGCCCGCCGTGCTCGCTGGCCACTGGCAGCGCGGTGCCTGGCGCAGAGTGCCCACCGGGCCCTGCCACTGTGGGTTCCTCGCTCGCCTGCCACCGGTGCTCGCGCGTCCATTGGCCCGCCCGCCCCCGGGCCAGACGACCTCTCCCGCCGTTCTTCCCCAACCCAACCAACCAGCGCCCGCCGCGGGCGTGACCCCCCTTCCTCTCCCCATGGACCATCCATCTCCCCCAAAAGAGCCCCCTCAAAAATGGGCTCACGCCAGGGGCTGGCTGCTAACTAGCAGTGGGAAGAGAAGGGGAGCTTTCCATTGCCTGCCTCGCCTGGCTGGCGCGGATAGGTGGGCGGGCGGCCACGCTGCACGCCCAGCGCGGGCCTGGCCTTGCATCCATCTCATTCAATTCATTCAAGCTCACCCGCTCCGGTCAGCCATTCAATCAATCGACCCGATCGAAAAACGGTGGGCTGCTGGTGGCTCCAGGTCGTTCCTCTGGCTTGGCTGTTCCCCCCAGCGCAAGTGGCGGATGCAGAGCATGATTTGTTCCGTACCTTAGCAGGCGCCTGCTAATTGCTGAAAAACCGTTGCTTCCCGAGGGTCCGCCGAGACGCGACGTTCTAGTAGCGGAACTCAGCTGGGCACCTCATCTCTCAACGCCCGTTAGGTTGTCGCTGCTGCCCCCTAGGTTCCGTGAAATAATGCCCTGGCCGCGCTCACGGGGCGCTGAGGCCGGCTGCTCAGGTAGGTAGCTTGTCCGGCTTCCTTCTGGGGTGGCTGCCAGCCACTGCTCGGTATTGTCTCCTGGTGCCCATGCCCAGGGCAGCCATGGATCCTGCCATCGTCCACTGGAAACCCTCGCCCGCTGGGCGGCCACCCACTGACGGGGGGGCGTCTTAGTTGCATTGTCCCTTATTTTTTGACCCCCGAGCCGGCTCCACACCCCCATCTCGACACCTCATCTGGTGCCTTACTCGACCTCGCGCCGCACTCCTCTCTCTCGTTCTCTCGTGTCTTTCTTCCTCCTCCTCCTCCTCTCTTCCTCGTCCTCTCTCCCGCCTCCCCTTCCTTGCTCCCCACTCCCTACCTTACACCTGCGAGGTGAGCTTCAGGCCGGCTGCAACTCGTCTTCTCAGTGCCCGTCGACCTTGTCCGCCGCCCGCCCCTTTCTTGCTGCGCATCATCGCTTCGTCCTTCCTCGACCTCATTCCTCGACCCGTCAGTCAGTCCCTCTGTGAGCTTGTTGGCACACCCCTGCTCCAGATGCTGTTCTCCGTCGAGGCCAGCTTTTGAGACTCACATCATCTTCTTCGACACTTATCGACGCTCGTTCCGCCTATTTTAATTACCTCTTTTTTTTGGGCCCCGCTGCCTTCGTCCGTTGCTCAACGAACAACCACCCCCCGTCTTCGAGAAGATCCCGGCCATTGCATTCTGCAGTCCTCGACCGCCTCGTCCTCGGCTTTCCTTTACCCTTCGACGCTCTCGCTCAGTCCAATACGCTCGCGCCTTTTATCCTTCGCCCAAGCATCTTTGCACGCCCACGTCGCTTCCTCCGGACGACCTCAACGGCGCTGCGGCTCTAGGTTTCCAGCTCGCCCTGGCGCACAACCCGTTTTGTTGCTTTCTCCGGATCTGATCGCGGTCCAACACGCCCTTGCATCCAACAGCTTTACCTTTTGCATACATTACATACATATTTGAGCTCCCGGCCTGCGCGCGCTAGCTTCGATTCGGATACGTTTTGGCAGTCTGCTCCTCCGTCGAGACAGCATCTCCTGTCCATCTTGCCCCCCCCCCCCCCCCCACCGGCTCACATAGCAGCCTGGTTTCATCCCTGTTCGCCCGCTTCGATCTTTGCAACTCGACTGCTACCTGCCCTCGTAGCCGGAGCCGCGAGCTGTCCTTTACCTTGACCCCTTTCGTGCCTCTTCCAGGCACGTCCAATCTTTCAAGACGGCGGTCCTATCGCATTCTGGGCGGGACTCGCTCGTCCCCCCTCACCTACTTGGGATGCAGGACCTCAATGGGCCACCAGTCGGCCAAGGCGGCCCGAACCCAAACGGCCCCGGCCGTTTCCAGGGCCATGCTTCCAAGCCCTCCAACAGCGATACTGGCTTCTCACACGGCGCCTTCACCTCCAACATCTCGGGATTTGCCGAGCGGCACCCGCGCCGAGGCAATGTCCCCTCTCTGAACACACAGACTATGGGCCTCCAGAACCAGCCTGGCTCACCGTCCAACGCTGGTGACCTGGCCAGCCCCGGGACCGCTTTCGATATGCAGTTCACCCCCCTCCTCCCATCTCAGCTTCTTCTTGGAAGCCCTTTCCAACCTGGCAGCCCTGGCGCGTTCGGTAGCCCGCAGTTCCAGAGCCTCCCAGGCTTTCAGCAGGCCGGCCAGCCGCACGGCAACAACCAGGGCCACAGCGGTGGTGTTTCGAGCCCGATTCAGCAGAGCATCTCCCCCCAGCCGTACCAGACGATGGTGTCCCCGTCGACCTACGGCGCGCCGCAGTTCTTCCCTCCCCAATCGCCCACGGGAGGGTTCAACCTGCAGGCTCCGATGCAGCCTGCCTCTCCCGTGTCCATGGGGTCTGGTGTCGTTACCGGTACTAGTCGGACTGTGTATCTCGGCAACATCCCCCCTGACACGACGGCCGAGGAGATCCTTGGCCACGTACGCAGCGGCCAGATCGAGTCTGTCCGCCTTCTGCCCGACAAGAACTGCGCGTTCATTTCGTTCCTCGACGCTAGCTCCGCCACCCATTTCCACTCTGATGCCATCTTGAAAAAGCTCTGCATCAAGGGCCAGGATATCAAAGTTGGCTGGGGCAAGCCGTCCCAGGTGCCCACTTCTGTGGCCCTGGCTGTGCAACAGTCTGGGGCTTCTCGCAACGTGTACTTGGGAAACCTTCCCGAGGATATCACTGATGCCGAGTTGCGCGAGGATCTGGGCAAGTTTGGCGCCATTGACACGGTCAAGATCGTCAGGGAGAAGAGCATTGCATTCGTTCACTACCTGTCCATCGCCAACGCCATCAAGGCCGTCTCCCAGCTCCCCCAGGAAGCCAAGTGGCAGGCACCTCGCCGTGTCTTCTACGGCAAGGACAGGTGCGCCTATGTCTCCAAGACGCAGCAGCAGAACGCCGCTCAATACCTGGGAATTGCCCCCGGATACGCGCACATGTTGACCGGCGCCGACCGCGACCTCATTTCGAATGCCCTGGCTCAGCAGTCTGTTGCTGCCGCTGCCGTCGCCACCACTGCCGGTGGGATAAACAACCTTGGTAACCGCACCATCTACCTAGGCAATATCCATCCGGAGACGACGATCGAAGAGATTTGCAACGTGGTGAGGGGCGGTTTGCTACACCATATCCGTTACATCCCAGATAAGCATATCTGCTTCGTCACCTTCATTGACCCGACTGCGGCCGCTTCCTTCTACGCCCTCAGCAACCTCCAGGGTTTGATGATTCACAACAGGCGACTCAAGATTGGTTGGGGCAAACATTCTGGCGCGCTGCCCCCGGCTATTGCTCTGGCCGTAAGTGGCGGAGCCTCTCGCAACGTGTATGTCGGCAATCTGGATGAGACCTGGACCGAAGACCGCTTGCGCCAGGATTTCTCCGAATTTGGCGAAATCGAATTGGTGAACACGCTCCGTGAGAAGAGCTGCGCCTTTGTGAACTTCACCAACATTGCCAACGCCATCAAGGCCATCGAGGCAATCCGCGGCAAGGATGAGTACAAGAAGTTCAAGGTCAACTTCGGCAAGGACCGCTGCGGCAACCCGCCCCGGCAGATGCAGCAGAACCAGTCCCCGCGAGGCGATGGCGTCTCGTCTCCCCCGCCCAACGGGTCACAGAACAGCAGCTCTCCTCCGAATGGGCCGCAGCAGTCGGCCGTATTGTTCAATGCCAACAATAACCCCCTCACCATGTACCTCAGCCAACTCTCCCAGCAGGTCCAGCACCAACAACAGCACCAGAGCCAACAGCAGCACCCGATGCACATGCAGCAGCACCCGCTCTTCCACGCAGCGCAAGCATCGGCCAATGAGCTGTCTCTGGATGTGCCTCAGCAAGGGCAACTGGGCGGTCACGGCCAGTCCGCCAGCATCTCCAACGGCTATGCTGCCGCTTCTGCCGCCTCTGGGGCGACCACCATCGGCGGACTGCTTGCTCCCGGTCCTCGTGGCCAGCACAGCCGAGCAGTCAGTCTTCCGGTCCTGGCCCCTGGTTTTGAGAATGGCGGCAACAGCCCCAGCAGCGTGCCGGGAAGCAACGGCAGCGAGGGCGAACGTCGGGGCCACCACTACCAGGCCAGCTTTGGAGGCATGGGGGCCGGCGGCTTTGGTCTCGCCATCCAGGGCGGACTGAACGGATGGGTCGAAGAAGAGGTGGCCAACTAATACTACAGTGCCCCAAAAACGATATGAGAAATTGTACTTTGTTGTAATTGAACCGGGGTCGTTTGTCCTTTTCTGATTATCCGGTCGATTCCTTCCGCACACACCTTACTTCATGTTTCTTTTTTCATTCTGGCTTATTGCTTTTTGCACATTCCGGTAATAATTTCTTTCCGTTTCCGGTGTATGATGTTGAGTCGTCATTTGAGGTCGGTTGACGGTTTGATGGAGACGTGGCATTTCCCCCAAAGAGCGGACGGGGGGTGGATGGGTGGAGGGGCAGGGAACCGTACAGTCGGGGTGGCCGGATATCGCGTGCGTCGCGGCCGGATGAACGCGTGGGCCACAAGAGATGGGAACACAGGGTCGCGAGCTCACATGATGATAAGAGTGCGTGCCAAGGGCAGAGTGGCGATACGAGTGGAGTGAAATGCCCTGTTCGGGACGGTTCAGGGTTGGACGATCATCACTTTGTCGAGTTGTGATCAGTACAACAGGGTTTAGTACGCAGTAGCATGACTAGCAAGGAGGAAAGATGGTGTAGTCAAGCCTGAGCCTCAGTTGTCCTCTGCGAGTGACTATGTTCCCGAATGATGATCTAGGCCATCTGCCAACACCTCAACTCTAGCGTACTAGGACACCCACTACGGATCAAACACCTTGCAGTATGTACAGCCAGTGCCAGTGAAGACATCAGTATCCAGCCGGCTCCTCCTTGACTGGGAATGCCGGTGCCTTGACATCCATCCGGCATTCAGCCTTCCAGTTGCGAGGCGTGAACTTGTCTACGATGGACTTGAACGCCTCCTGCACGCGGACCATTTAGCGACTCATGCGCTGTCGTATCAAGGGGAGGAGATTGAGGCTTACCAATGTGCAGAACGACTCGTCGCCATCGAGGTGTTTGCCTGCAGGCTTGCACCCGGGCACCGTCACGGGCTGGTCATTGTACCGCACGCGGACATAATAACCCTGGAGCTTGGCCTTCTCAGTGTCAGTCAGGTCATTGACGGGCTTGCGACCGATGCCAGAGGGGGGTTCGCCCGCGCGCGAGCCTCCTAAGAATGAGGGCAGCCACGAGGACAGTTGCGCTGTTGATGTGGCCGTGGCGGGAGGAGCTGGCGTCTCGGCATGACGGAAGAGCTCAATGGCGATGTGGCTGGTGAACGGCGGCCATGCGTCCGTGTTGAAAGCGCCCAAGCTGGACAATGCCGCGGCAAGAGTTGTGTCGTGGCAGCCGCTGAGGCCGAACTGCACGGCTGCGGCGGTGTGAGGGAGACGAGGCTTGGACGTCACCTCATAACGTCCGTCAGCACCGTTTCGCTCCGCGCTCCCAACCATGCGGGAGACCACGTCGGCGAGCAGGCCGCCGATGCCAAGGGTGCGGTATTCGCGGCTCTCCTTGTACCCGGCGAACCATTCCTCTACACCAATCTTCTCCACGATCTGCTTCACTTTGGGATCGTAGAATTCGCCCGGTAACCTCGTGTCCGGGCCGTGGGCCTTGGTGGCGTTGATCGTGTCCATGATGCCGCTCAGTCGCGGCCGCGCATCGACGGCGACCTTGGGGCTGTCGTCGGGCATCCATTTGCCGAGTTTCTTGTTGAGGAAGGCCATGTCGTCCGACTCGTTCCACCGATCGGCGGCGCGCTGAGCGAATGCTCGCGAGAGGGCGGCGAATCGTCGACAGTTGCCGTCATTGGGGAAGAGCGTCTCGTCAGACGGTGTGCGGGCGAGCACCATAGGAGGAGGCATGTCCGGTGCGCGCGTGTGTGGCGGGTACAAGCCCTGGAACGTCTGCTGCATGGACTCGAGGGCTCGAGGAATTGGCGTGGCACGGAGGTACATGAAATCAGTATCCTTGATGCCGGCAGGAAGAAAGCCGAGCTGGTCGACATAGAGCCTTCGCAACCTCTGGCCGAGCTGGAGCGTCGTCTCGCGGCCGCGGTCGGTCAACATGCCCATGTCACAGATACCATCCAGCTCGCCCTTGGGACCGGCAGCGACGACGGCGGCATCGTTGGCGCCAAAAGTCTCGAGTCGGCGCTTCCACTCGAAGGTAGAAAAGGGCTTCCCCTCGGCAGCGGCAGCGGCCGCCGGGTCGAGGATGGCGGAGCGCAGGTTACGAAAGGAGGAGCAGTAGGGCCAGAAGGGCGCCAGACCCGTGTTGGTGAAGCGGGCGTTGACGGGGGTGCGCTCGCCGTGGCGGAGGAGGACCTGTACTTGCTGGAGGCGGAGCTGAGGAGGATAGAGCGCGGCGAGTTCGGCGTCCGTATAGGGCGGCCTGGGCTCAAGCGTGGTCATGGCTGGCGTCGTGTGTGACGGTGCGGTCACTGCGGTGTGAATGCGAGTCGTGACAGTGCCCGACGTGGGTGCGAAACAGTGAATGATGAGATCGGGCAAGCCGCTATGAGCAGCGCCTCTCCAATTGGCGTATATGGGGCAAAGGCCGTGTGATGAAGCTGCAGACGAGGCCGCCCGGGGAAAGTATCGTGGAGCAATGCGAGGTGAGGTGGCGTGTACGTGTACGTGTACGAGCAGTCGCGACTCATGGGGTCACAAGTTCACAACTGCGGCGCCGTGTCGTGGGCCGACCGAGCTTCACCGGTCCGTCGTTATACCGGCTTCGGACGCATGACGTTTGCGCGGGGGCTCGAAGTGGAATGAAGCTAAGGAAATGGCCCTGTACGAAGTACGAAGTACCTTTGACTGCTTCCAGCTTCGGAGCAAGTGCTCGTATGGGGCGCGCCCTCTGGACTCCTGGAGTCTCCTGTCTCCATCCTCCGCCGGCGCCGGGTCGTGCCTACCGGGCTCGCAGCCAGCCACGCTCCGCGCCTGCCCGCGGACCGGAGCGAGTCGGTGGTCGGGGGCAGGTGCGACAGCGGAGTGCGGACAGGGCAAGCCACTGCCATCCTGGACAACGGGCAGTGACCACAGCCGGAGCCACGGCGGCCAATGCTCCATCTTGTCCCTTTCAACTCTCCGACAAT
The DNA here is from genome assembly GCA_029168975.1 of Purpureocillium lavendulum. Taxonomy (NCBI): domain Eukaryota; kingdom Fungi; phylum Ascomycota; class Sordariomycetes; order Hypocreales; family Ophiocordycipitaceae; genus Purpureocillium; species Purpureocillium lavendulum. The sequence goes on along the minus strand of JAQHRD010000002.1, from coordinate 3,825,205 downwards.
GCCGCCTGGCCTGGCAATCGCGGTCGTTGCATGGGCACGGAGGGCACCCCGGGAATCGAAACCGATGAGCCCACAATGCGTCCCCGTGCATCATTTGCACGAACGGCTGTCACATGCGAGACCCGCTACGGACGGACTGCGGAGTGCGGACGGAACTTGCCCCGTCCTCGCCGTCGACTTGACGTGATGCGGCCCAGTGGGAATGAGGCGGTCGCTGTCGGGGTCTCGGGGGCCAAGGCAAAGGCCGAACATCGCCACGACCATGACCAGCACTGCGCTGCGCTGCGCTGCACCGCGAGTATCCTGCGACTATCCTGCGAGACGTGACGGCAACATGATGGAAAGACGACCTCAGCCCCCTTCCCATTATAGTATGTGCGGCTCCAGTGCGGCTCCAGAGTTAGGAATCAGTGAGCCCGAATGTGGCTGACGGTCCGAGCCCACAGCTCAAACGGCAAACGGCCGGGGCGCTAATGGCAGCTGTGGTGGCCCCTGCTGTGGCCGACTCGCCGCATGCTGCGCAACCACACCGAAGCGCTCCAGCGCGAGTTGCAGCCAGGCCGGGAAGCTCGGAGTGGCGGCCACTCCTGGACAATCGCCTGTTTGCTCTTCAGCCCTCTTTTTCTGGGTCGACGCCCGCTGTTTGTGCCGAGTCTGGACTCAATCCGACCGGTGCGAGACCATTGATAACCACCAGCTCCTGCCCTCCGTCGCTGGCGCTGCGGCAACCACGGTCGCAGCCGTCAAGTTGTGGTTTTGCGCCTCGGGCACCAGCGACAAGACACTCGGGTAGCTCCTCGCCGGCTACTTCGACCACGAATTACGTCCTCCGAGACCCAACATTGATTGCCCTCCACGCGAGATTATGCCGATCAGCCCTACGCCGCGGCGCCGCATGTTGCTATTCACGGACTAACGAGCTCACGATATCTTCATCGATCGCTCAGCCTCCCGCCCCTTGCCGCCTCTCATTGGCCAATCGGACATTGTCAACGTCACCAACTGTCAACGCATAGCCCCCGAGAGGCAAGAGGTCAGCACTGACCCCATTTGGCTGGCTTATAACTATCTCGGGACCGACCGCTGCAATCTTCTCCATGTTACACGACCTCGTCCTTGCTTCATTTCAGCGGCATAATCATGAGCGTTTCAAATCCGACGGTCCTAGACGGCCTCAGTCGCATGCAGTTGTCAGAATCGCAAACGCAGGAAGAAGCGCAGGATCAACTAGGTGTCCTGTCTGATACCCTCGAAGACGACGACGATGATTCCGTATTTGATGACCAAGATGGCGCCCAGGCCGCTCTTCAGCCGGCAATCAGCTCTGCCGCCAGTCACCTCACGTCCTCTCAGACTCCTGCTGTTGAGAAGGCTGCAGCCCTGGAGCGCGTTCCGGGAGGTGGCTTCTTTGACGGTGCCATCGCAGAGGCGGAGGCAGAGGATGACGGCCAAGGCACCCCGGAGCCCGTCCTGCCCGTTGCGACATCCTCAGCGGCACAAAATGCGTCGTTGGGCCGGCCGAACCTCACCCTGGGTCGCATCCCCACCAGCAACCGCTCTGGAGCGCACCCACTTCCCTCGCCTTGGGTCTCGGCTCCAAGGGACATTGTCGTTGATGGTAAGGGTGGGCGATCTAGCCAAACGCGCGGCGTCCTAAGCTCTGCATTTGGCCCGACTCGGCAACGACGATCCCGATCAGCTGGCCAGGAGGCTCTCAAAAAGCTGACCAAGGCTTTCCCGTCCATCAATATGCCAACACATCTTTTACCATCGCTGCCCGCCTCATTCTTCTCCAGTTTCTCGGGCGATCACAAACCCGGACAGGCCAATGTTTCCAGACCGGCAACTCATCGTGCTCCGTCGTCTGCAGCATTATTGCAGCAGTCGAAACATCTGGAGGCTCAACGTGCAAAACCTTCCATCGAACAGAGCGCCCCGACGCGAACTCGGACTCCGCCACCGTCACACCCGCGGCCGCCAGTGCTCCGGAGGGTCACGTCGGATGACAGCATCTTGTATCATAGCCTATCGAGGGCTTCGTCCTTGGGCGACGACGAGCGCTTTCAAGATGTGCGCGAGATGGTCAATATCCGCTTCATGGCAATCAGAGATAGCCTGCCCGACGTGCCGAACTTCAGAATGCCAAGTCTGCCCAAGCTGAACGCTGCGTCTCGGATGTCCTCCATTTCCCTCAACGGATTCTTTGCCAGTTCAAGCGACGACACATCCGGGCCCCAGCAAGCCACCGCTGTCCGAGACTTTGCCGGAACCGCACAGGCCCCAAGGCCTAATGCTTCAAGTCCTTTTGACCGTGTATTAGAAGAACTTGAGGGAGACATTGTGGTCCTCGGGGGGTACCGCGGCTCGGTCCTGCGATCTGCAGAGCCTCCCCATCAGCAGCTCTGGGCTCCCGTCAAGCTGGGCTTCAACCTACGCAAGGCGAACCTCGAGGTTGGACTGGAAGAGGAGGATGAAGCCACCATGGAGGATCGAATTATCCCATCCGGCATGCTCAAACACATTGGCCCAGTCGACATATCTCGCAAGCTATTCAAACGGTTGAAATCCTGCAAGAACGCGCGCGATGGTAAACTGCGCGTGTGGGACTACGGGTACGACTGGCGACTCAGCCCAGCCTTGTCCGCGCGCAAACTTCGCAAGTTCCTCGCAGGGTTGCCCTCGAATCAGCCTGGCGTGGCAAGGGAGTCCCGCGGCGCCATGGTTATTGCGCATAGCTTGGGCGGTCTGATTACGAGGCACGTTGTGAACCAGCAGCCGGACTTATTCGCTGGAGTTCTGTACGCCGGTGTGCCGCAGCGGTGCATCAATATTCTCGGGCCATTCCGAAACGGGGACGCGGTCCTGTTCAACGAGAAATTGTTGACGGCACAAGTCAACTTTTCCATCCGAACGTCATTTGTGTTGCTTCCGGACGACGGCTTCTGTTTCGTCGACAGAGAGTCTGGCGAGGCATACCCTGTTGACTTCTTTAACGCGGATGACTGGATAAAGTGGCGCTTGAGTCCCTGCGTGGCAACACCACTGCCGCCTTTCATCAGAGACAAGCAGCAGACAGCCTCGCCCCTTTCATCGCTGTTTCCAAACTCGTTCTTGAAAGGCGGGCGCTCCGATAAAAAGCTGGACAGTGCCGAGGCAACCGACGCCAACGAGAGACGGCCAGGCCAGGGTGTCGTGGAGGGCATCTTGGGAAGAGACAGGACGATCGCACCCCAGCTCAACCCGGAGGCGAGACTTGGCTCGGCGGCACCGCTCCCGCCGTCACCGCCGCCGTCGCCGCCGGCCCCGGAGCGCGAGCGTTACGTGGCCTACCTCCGCCGCACGCTCGCGGCCACTAAGCAGTTCCGCTCCGACTTGGCACACTTGTCGACTCACGAGTCTGCCAACGCATATCCGCCCCATGCGGTGCTGTACGGCAAGAGCATCCCGACGGTGTACGCGGCACAGGTGAGCGGGCGTGCTGCCATTCCTTGCTCCGACGCATACGACGACCTCTTGTTTCGTGCGGGCGATGGCGTTGTTCTCGCGCGAGAGGCAATGCTGCCGCAGGGGTACGCCCTCGTCCGCGCCGGTCGGGTGAGCACCGAGCGCGGCCATCTCACCATGCTCGGCGATCTACCGGCCGTGGGGCGGGCGTTGGAGGCGCTGGTGAGGGGTAGGAAGAAGGGCATCGGGCTGGGGACAGGGGCGGCGACGGACGACTAACACACGAGCCGGAGGGTAGAAACAAACATGTCAGGCATCGTAGCACAGCGCGATGGTACTGTGCGTCCGCACAAGGCAAGGTCGTGTCACCGCGGAGCCAAAGAGCCCGCCTCTTTTGGAGAGCAATTGGCAAGAGCGCAAAACACGGCCAGATAAATGTGACAGGACACATGCAAGGACGTCCGGGGGTGAGACATGACGATGTAGTCCCAGCCTTTTGGCATGACAGGCTGCGCACATGCGTGTTCCCAGAGACACGCTGGGGACACGCGATGTCACCCATGCCAGCCGTCCCGAGCTGGCCGAACAATGCCATGCTGGGTAATTACTTCATGGCACACACGACCTGATGGCACATACCCGTGCACACTGGGCCGTGGGCACACCTTTAGGGGAGGTCGGATATCATGGGCGCGCGGGGACCGCATCGCGCGGCATCGCGCGGCCATCATTTATTTGCTCTTCTTTGTCCACCTCTCCGACATGCTTGCCATGATAATGTCACGGCGCCTCATCAGCCATTCTGCGTGGCCCCGTGGCCCATACCCTCTGTGAGACTTGGTGACAAGACACAAAGAACTCCCGCCCAAAATTGGCAGCCGCGTCTGCCATGGCACTGTGAGACACATTCCAAGTAAACAAGGAAAAATTTCCGCGTTTCAGGAGCGCTATTTCCGCACCTGTTCGCGTCCTCGTGCCTGGCCCGGCGTTTTCGTTAGTCTGCGACCTGCGTGAGGCTCTGAGACCCCGTCGACTCGTTGGTGTGTTTCTCCTGCTCTCTCGCGCGCGTGCGCTCTCTCTCGCTCTCTCTCTCTCTCTCTCTCTCTATCTCTCTCTCTCTCTCTTTGGCCCCGCCTCCAACTCATGCGCGGCCGTGGTGGCCCGCCCTTTCTGACTCGTCTGCCGGCGGCACGGGGGGTGGGAGAGAGAGGAAGGGACCAGTGAGGATATGGGATCCTCTTCAGTGCATATTCCCTCCTTTTCTCCAATTCTGCAGCTAGGTGTTCGACCGCCCCCCGTGCTCGCTCGCGTCGACGAGTCGCATCGCCCCATGGCCTGATGATGATGACGATGCATCGTTTGTGCGTCTGATTCCCGCACCTCCATCGTCGAACGAAGCGGCTGGTCCCTTCCTCCTTGCAGAAAAACGCACACCATCTTCGCGGCGGCCCCAAGGCGGGGCTTGCGGTGTCGGCACCCGCGCGAGAGCTGCCTGATGCCTGTCTCTCAGCTGCAGCGGGAGTCGCTGTCTCGATGCTCCATCAACCTGCGTGGCGACTCTAACATGACGCCTGGGGCTTTCAAAGGATGTGTGTCTGTGTATGAGTGTGTCGTTCTCGACTCGACCATGGCGAAAAGGACAAGGCTGTTCCGCGGCTTTTCTGACGTGTCGCCTCAAGAGGCTGTTTCACCGACTGCACGCTCAGCCGCCGATTGTCGAAAGCGCTCTCAGACAGACGATGTCGCATGGGGGCGGCCGCCAGTGAGGCAGCTGTTGACACACGGTAGCCACCGCCATTTGCACTTGACAGGACACGCGCTCTTCGACCATGGCGAAGTCGCTGCCTTGGTCCTCCTCACGGGGCACGAAGAAGATGCGCTCCAGCCTGGGCATGCGGAGGGCCAGCTGCTTGATCACCTCGACGGTCAGGCTCGCCGCCGTCATTGACCTGTACGTGTCGTCGATCCAGAACAGGGAATCGCTGATGGCGACTCGGCGAATGCGGGCCAGCTCAGCTTGATCGCACATGGACATGCAAGTGTGAAACTGGGAGTCGGCGGCCATATAGCCCTCTCGGGGGCCGAAGAAGAGAATATCGCTGTCCGGGTTGAAGATGACCTGGCCGGGACCCCGGGCGAAGCCGAAAGTGCGGCTGTAGCTCTTGAATGCCTCGGCGCGGGATTCTGCGCAAACATGGAGATTGACCGGAATTGGTGCACCTGAGGTGCATCCCGTCGTACAGCCCGAAGGGTGAGCCGACACCTCGCGCAACGACGGTGAGCCGGAGCCGCAGCGGATGGACACGAGGCGTGAGCTGGGCAAGTTAAAGTTCCAGATTTTGAGGCGCAACTCGGGCGGAAGTTGGGAAAAGAGATGCTGGAGTTGTCAGTCAAGACTCCAGCGCCCACAGGGCCGAATCGCCATGTGCACTCACAAACTCGGTAGTGGTGGTGGACTTGTCAGTGGGACGCAGCTTTGGGGTACACGCGTGACACATGCGGTCCATGGTCTTCTGCGAGTCGTGGAGTCGCGTAGCACCGAGGCGAGGTGAATGGGAGAAGATGCCCATGGCCCGTCGACAGCAGCAAGTTGCAACGACAGGGACGAGTGCGAGAGTGGGACACACAAACGTCCCAGCCGAACGGTACGGAACGGACGTGTGTCGCCAGGCCCAAAGGGAGGGATGGCAGCCGTGTCTGAGTGCGTCCGTCGTACACGAACGGGGGGTCCGAGGTCCTTGTATGTGCTCGTCGGGGAGCTCTGGTGTGCTTGCTGCTGTCCAGTGGAGGGGTAACTTAACTTATTTGGCTTTGGTAGCGGCCGCTGGCGTGGGCGGCACTAAGGTAAGGTAGGCGGCGGGTGGGGGAGCGCTAATGTATTATACTGGGGGAAGAAGGGGTGGGAGGCAGTGGCAGAGGCAGAGGCAGATGCACAAGTCGAGCTTCCCGTTGCGTGCGCGTCGCGGCATGTCCCACCGAGGACGGCGATGACGAGATTGATTGCCTTGGCCGATGCTGCGGGATGAGTGCCGTCTGCACAGATCAGAATCATCAGATGGCCGCGGCGGTGGTGGTGGAAGTGCAATCGCCGAGGCGCGCCGTTTGCTCCATGGCCGGACGGAGACTTGGTCCCGACAGTAGGCAGGGACTCGCGGCCGGCGTCCCGCTTGCAAGAAGTAAAGAGTCGTCGTCGTCTGGCTGTGCGAGCTCTCCTCGTGCAGACCGGTGCCCAGCAAGTGTGACGGCTGCGCATCCATCCCGACGACCTGGGACGTGGGAGGGTTGGATGGGTCTCGCGCGCGCAGCCGGACAGGGGTACGTCGGGACTCAGTTCATGCCCATCCCATGCCCATCCCATACCCATCCACATCCCACTACTACCACGGTCCGGCGTACTGTACCCAGCCGGGCCTGAACAGGACGAGCGAGCGCGCGCGCGTCCAACAAACGCCGGCTTCTGTCCGGGAGCGAATCGGCCGCGTCGAGCCGGCTGGGAGCCCACGGGGGCGTCGTCCAGGGCCAACTACCGTCCGCCGTATGCCGTGCATTGGCCATCAGTGGCTTGACGTTTTGTGTCCTGATCTCGTATTCGAACCAATGGGAGCGTATGCGTGCTCGCAGCCCTGTCTGCATAACCTGTCTGTCTGGGGTCGCTGGATGAGACACGACGGGGCACCGGAGCATTGCAGCGCAGTGAAGCGCATGTACAGCATTTCGTCGTTCGACGGCTGCCCCAAGAGGCGAGCCGCAAAGGGCTTTGCAAGACAACTTGGGCGGCGGGATCGGCTCTCTCTCGCTCTTTCACCGTGCCCCTCCGCGGCACGTAGGGAGCAGCCCGGCAGTCGTTGCGTGCGGGATGCGGCCGTAGGAGCTTGGGGGGTACCCGTGCCGGACGAAGGATGAGGAGGGGGGCGAACCCCAGAATCCACGGGCGGCGCTGCGGCGGCGCCGGTCCCTTGGCCCATGCGGGCGAAAATTGTCGGCGACAAGCACTTGCCCCAGTTGTGAAACATCCCAGCTCGTTCGCCTGGCTCGCTCGGAACTCTGCAGAAGGTCCCGACTTTGTGGGGTTGCCGCAGCCAGGAACAGCAGCCAGCATTGCCGTGCATCGAGTGGCTTCGGAAAGCTGCCGGCTATTCGGCTGTCAGTATCCCCGACCTTGCTGTACGGAGTACTTAGAAGGGCGACTGGGCTCGGTCGGCGTTGCCTGCAAGCCGCACACGCAGCGGCTTGCATGTGTGTGCGACGACTTGTGCGACCCAGACGGTGCGGTACTGTCCGGGACCCCAGGGTGCAGCAGCAGAGGAACGCGCGCCGCCGTGTCTCGAACGCGAGCTGACAGCTCAAAACCCCACGGCGCGGTGGGATGGGACGCTGGCTCGACACCTGTCTGTCAAGGCCAGCCCTGCTTCGCAGCACGCGCCGATCGGAACTTTACTCGTACCCATGCCCATGCAAGCCGGCCGTGGATCGTAGACGATGATGCCCGACTGCGTCGGACCACGAAGGAGACGAGGATGACGAAGAAGGACCCTGGCTCTGCTGACTGAGTATCGTAGCCCAACCCGACCAGACGTTCTCCAGACTTCACAGCCACCAGATACTGGCCCTTACCTGCCCATCGTGCCGAGTACATCGAGCCCTCTTCGAGGTATTTCACATAAGGTCGACTTCAACCGGATTCCTGCATGTATTGTACGTCTTCGCAATTGCCGCCCGCCGTTGAGGCTTGACAAGAACCCCGGGCCGGTGGGCCGGCACGTCGACATCCGCCTGCAGGTGGTCCAGTGGTTACACATGCGCGCGGTGTCGCCATAGCTCCCGCTGTCAATGACGACGGTGGCCCTTCACCGGGGGGGTGAACGGTGCTTACGGAACCCAGACAGCTGGGATTACTGATCTCCGAGACTCTGGGGCGCGCGTGTTGGGCACGGCGCTCTTGCAGCTCGTTCGGCGTGCAAACTCCGCCGAGCGGCTCTGGAGCGGCTGCGCGCCTGTGGGCAGAAGCAACGAACGTGTCGGCGCTCGCATCTGGCCGCTGATCCAGACACCACGTGGTCCGGACCCGTTTGTCACGTCCACCGAGGTGGCTCTGGTGCCGGCCGCGGGAGAGTCGACCAAGTCGCGATATGCTGCCAGGGCCCAGGGGCACCGCGACGTGACGTGACTTGGCGTAGCACGCAGGGAGCGCCGACGAGTCGACGGCATCATCTCGCCTGCATCCACTTCGGTGTCGCCGTCAAGAATGGCACTGCCGCCGCCGCCGCCGTCTTGGGCATCTCCGGTCGTCGGGGGGCCAAGCGAGGTAAAGGGTGATGAGACCTTGCAAGCCAGGATCCGGGACTTGTCCGCGAGGACAAGGAGGAGGAGTCCTCGTGCCGGGTCAAGGCGAGAATATCGAGCAAACAAGCATGTACTGCAGTCCGTAAGTTGTCGACGACAGGCTTGGCCCGAAGAATGTCGGCGTTGCACGGACCACCGCTTGGGGGGACAGCTCGGGGACAGCTTGGGAATCCAACGCCCAGCCAACCTGAACAGGCTTATCAGCAGATTCGGCGCGACGTGAGGCGCCCGGCGGGGAGATGAGCCTCCGTAAGCCACCATGTGATTCATCACGTGCGCCACTCGTCGGTGCCGACCTCGTCACAGCGCAATTACGGGGTTACCACGGGGGTACGAGTTTACGGAGTGACAAGGTTGTACAGTCATAATTCGAGATGGAAGGGAAGGGAAGGGGCTGGCCTGGCTGACCACCTCGTGGTGCCCTTGGGGCCTTGAAGTTGCTTTGTGGGAAAGCGCGCCCGCCAAGCACTTTCCAGAGTGGACGCCTGCAAGCCGGCTGGAAGCCTGCAACGACGGTGGGCACTGGGCAGGGACAAAGGCAGGGCTGGGCAGGGCAGGAACCACCTTCAACCACCCATCAGGCTAGGCAGAGAGTCAGGCTCGGGGCCGTCTCCGTCCCATCCCATCCCGTCAAACACCATCACTGAGTTGCAGCACCGCCGACGCCGCCGCCTCCTCGCCGCCCAGGCAAGCAATGGCATCGTTCCTGTTGGCGCTTCGCCGGGCGCCCCAAACTCAATGCTCCGGGGTCCCGTTCTATTTGCGGCCGTCCCCTGGGGCCTGATTGGATGCAACCTGCGGCGCAAGCGCCATGGCACACACCACCAACATCACCGACACCACCGACACCACCCAAGCAACCCGCGACCAGCCAATCCCGCCTCGTTTACCAGCCTGTCCGGGAGAGCCTCAATTGTTCCAAGCCTGCAGCCCTCACTGCCGTCTCCCAGCTCCCAAGACCCAGCGCGCCTATCGTGCATGAGCGCTTCGGCGCTGCCCTTGCCATTGGCTATCCGAGTGAAAGCTCCAGCTTCAGTCTCGGTCCGCGATACAGATGAGCGGTTCGTCAGTCACTGGCTGAAGCATCATGGCTATTATAACTCGGCGTCGTCCCGTCTTCCCCATGCCGAGATCCTGCTGCGCCGATTGATCGTGTTTGTCTCCTATTTCTCTTTTTCCGTTTCTTGTCGAGTTTCCTTTTCTCATCGCACAGCTGGGTCCTGCGGACTCGCTTCGGTCTTTCCAGCCCTTGCTTGTTGTCCTGCCTCTTGCCCCCTGCGAGCGCACGCCCCAAACCCCGGCGGCCCAACATGACGTCCAGTTTGAAGAACGAGGTGACCGTGTCCGACTTTGAGGGCGATGGCCGGGATCTTCGCACTAGAGTCAAGGCTCGCATTGTCGGCACTGTCCACGGGCTGCGGGTTGCCATGACTCTTCTCGCCTTGCTCACGGGCATCACCACCCTCGGCCTGTCCGCCAACTCGCTGGCCGTGTACAAGTACACGCACGTACCGGATGACTATCTCCTCGCGTTGTGGCCGGAGCACTTTGACCTGCGGCCCACTACCGCTCTCATCGCGGGTAGTGCCATCGTCACTGTTGCCAACGCCGTGTCTCTGCTCGCCAGCAAGACGTCATCCGTAAGGCCAACGACATTTGACAGCGCTCGCTGCGGCATCTCGAGGCTGACATACCCCACAGGTTCGAAACCGTCCCGGCGCGCACGCGTCCGTGAGCCTCGCAGCACCCATCATCGGCTTCATCGCCGCCCTGGTCGCCATGGCCCTCTTCTACGCCGTCAACTCGTCGACCACGGTCGACACATTTCAGAGCTGGACTTGCCGGTGGAAGCAGGTCGGCATGGCGATGCAGCCTCATTTTGGCTCGCTGTGCCGGCAGAGCGAGGCCGGGTTGATCCTAGCCATCCTCTTGGTCCCGCTGGAGCTGTCCGTGCTGGTCACTGCGTGTTTCCAGATGTTTCTCGAGCGCAACTTCAATGCTGCGCTGCGCAGTGGTGGTAGCGGCAGCCCGGCCATGTCGTAGGCGGCGTCGCCTTGGGCCCAGCTGACGGCCGTGGCCTGCTATGCTCGAAGCAATGGACACCATTTTGCGAGTCCTTTGGTTCAATTTCGTTGTACAGTATTGCGCGAATAGCTATTGGGCGTTTGTCTACGATCATGCAAGAGAGGGCGTGCTTGTTGCCAGCAGCGCCGTGTAAGCCAGCCTGGGGTCGCATATCCTGTGACTCGAGCATCGAAGCACAGCAGCTACGGCAACGCCCACGTTTTCGGCGTCGTGCCGCCTCATCCGTTTGCGGCAGACCTTTGTACGCGGGGATACCTAGTGAGCCTTGTTGCGCGTAACATCGTATAGGCGCCCTATCCAGCTTGTTTCATCCGGTGCGATGGCGAAGCAGTGCGGTGTCAACAGGGCGTTCGTGTCGCCCCCGACGGGGAGTGTGTGCGCCCCTTACTTCCGCTTCGTTAGTTACATCAGTGCCAAATGGGGAAGCCTGTTTCGGCGTCAAATGCCCCGAGCTTCTTTGTGCGCAGTGTGCGCGCCGTCCAGAGAGGCGGGAGCACGGCGTCATACGAGCGGCGGGCGTCAGGCCAGGCACCTGTGAGTCGTGACCTGGGCGAAAAGCCCCCCCCCCCCCCCCCCCCGGGGCCAGGGAGGAGGGGCACGGGCACATGGACAGGTGCGGCGCAGCCCACCGGGGGGCCGCTTTCTTTCTTGGTGTCACAAAGACGTGACATCTGTCGAGTCCCTTGTTTCCGGAGCAGATATCGTTCGATCTGCCTTTGCGTCTGGCGCTGGCGCTGGCGCCCTTGTTGAGGGCGAGCATGGCGTTGGCAGGCCGCCGCCGCCGCCGCTCTCACCAAAAGAGCTGGGCATAAGGCATACCTCGCCCAAACGCCAGCCACAGAACCAGACTCTGGATGACTTGCGCGTCGCAACGTTCCGAGCGCCTCCCTGGGGAGCCCAACTAGAATTCCATCTTGTTTCGAAAGGCTCCTTTTGGATGCGGGCGTACGCGTACAGCCACCCGCGTGGCCCGTCCTCGCCGCGTTTTTATTAGACCATACATGCACTGCCAGATGACTTGCTTGGCCTTTGCCTCGAGTACAACTCGGGACAAGGGACACTGGAAAACCTCTCATCAGCACACCGGGGCAGCGGCCGCAGCAACCATGATCCGGACGAGCACACCAGTCCCCGGCCGGGCGGCGTCACCGGCCGGCGTTCCAGTGTCGATGTCGCGGAAGCCTTTGCCGCGCCAACCCCCGGCCAGGCCGCCGCCGCCGCCAAGCATCCAACTCACGGAGCGGCGTATCGGGACGAACATGAACCGGTCGAACCTCGAGCCGTTGGTGGAGCGAGAGGCGAATCGGTTCATCACAGACTCGCGGGTGCCGCACTTGTCAGAACCCGTGGGACTCGGGAGACAGTCTCCTCAACCACATCGATCCTCCGGGCTGCCAAAGGATCAGATTCGAGCGCAGGCCATGGTGGTGGCCGAAGTGCGGACAAATGTGACGGTATGCGCCCGAGTAGGTACGGATAGAGCTTCAGGTGGCTAACACGACGGCAAGGTGACAAACGAGTACACCTTCATCACCGAGCTTTCCACACACTTGTCGGTACGATACGGCCGGCCGGTTACTTCCATAGTCGTGACCCTGCAACATAGCATCTGCATGCTCTTCGGCGGGTCCTTTGAGCCGGCGTACACGGTCACCGTAAGCGCGCTGCCCGGCCAGATGCACACGACGGCGAACAAGCGCAACGTCGCGCTCCTCCAGGCGCATCTGTTTCAAGCGCTGCGGGTGCCTCCCAAGCGAGGGTTCGTCCGATTCACACCCGTGACGGACGAATGCTCCGGTTGGGGCGGCAAGACGGTCGCGGGACAGATTGCCGAAGCCACTGGCGTGGCAACCAAGGTGCCCGCGAACGCAACGACGGAGGCCGGGCGAGGTGGCGGCTTCAAGGTATGGCGCTCCCCGGTCCTACGTGCATGCATTTATTTCTCTTGCTAACGTGGACAGCTGCGCGCTAAGACTCTGCGGCCCGTCATTCCGAATGCGTCGCCGGGGACAAGGACGCCAGCACCGATGGCGAGCAACAGGGGCAACAATGTTGGGAGGGAAAGCCCCAGCGGCGCACCCAGTGCACGAGTAGAGTCCCCAGCGGCGATGGAGGTGGCGACGGAGAAGAGGGACAAGAGAACGCTCGCCGAGGTCCTGTTCGGCCGGCGCCGCAAGCCGTGAGCGTCGCTCGAATCGTCTGAGGTTGGGTCGGGTCGGGTTGGGCTGGTTGGAATCTACTAATGGCAGATGGTGATTTTCGAGCGTCGCAGATAAGGGCTGCATGGGCGTGTATTAGCTAGATTGGTCGCATGTTCGCCCGCTACGGGATAATTAGACTGGTGATAGATAGATAATAGGAGGGAGCGGGCCAGGTGTATTTGTTTGAGACGGCAGAGGTATTTTGATTGAAGCGCCGTGATGTGATGAGGACGAGGAACATGCGGGGGTTGAGGTTGACGAGATACCGCCAGGTTTGATTGAGGCGTGGCAGGTTGACAAAGGGCAGGCCTGGGGCGGACGGATGATAATTAGATGCATGGATGGCGGGGTGAGATTGCGCCGCCGAGGCGCGAGGACGGGAGCACACCTCAACATGGGTATGGGGCCTGGCAGTCCGGCGGGTGCTCCAGTGGAGTCTCCCGCCATCCCGTCTGCTGGTGCTGCTCCCCCGCCCGCCTGCAAGGCACCACCAGCGGGTGGAGAGGCTCAGTCCCGTCTGGTCCTCCACTGTCGTCCTGCCTGGGTCCCGTCTGGCGGTCCTGGACGGGACTCTTCCCCCAGTGGCCGGCCAGCACTGACTGGGCTGGGCACTTTAGCTCCCCGTCCCGACGACCTCATCACGCATCCGCCTCCACCGTTCACCTCACTCGCTCACCTTGACCTGCGCTCACCTCGACACCGTGCCTCACCTCGCCTGCATCCCCGCGCACCCGCGACAACCAACTCGGCCTGCTCTGGACCTGCTCTGGACCGGCCCCCATCGCCGCCATCTCGCTTCGACGCCCCAGCGCCGCCTGGGTAGCAGACTTCGCCTTTGAGCCCGCCCGTCCGTCCGCCGCCGCTCGTCGCCAAACGACAAATTACGCTTCAATCTCCCGACTCCGTGCAGTCCCTGTGACCCCGTCCGACGGCACACGACCTTTTTTCTTTGTCCCGTTCTCGCTGGCCGCCCGCCCGCGTCCGCGATACGTCTACGTCTCCGTCTCCTGCGCGCGTGACTCTCGCACCGGCGCGAATCGGCCCTTGCAGCCAAGGGGCAGCAGCGCAATTGCCAACCTGCCGCCGACGCTCGCTCCGCGCGGCCGAGCGACGAGCCTGGGTTGGCCTGTCCGACGCATCCAGACGTCCGCAACGCACGACGACAGCCCTGCCTGCCCTCCCACGCGAGGAGACGCCGAGGACCTTGGAAGCCGGGGCGAGTCATTTCCCCCAGCTGCCCTGTCATCGAACCCAGCCATGGAGGTGAGTGACGACCTCTGCTTCTGCCCTATTCGCTCCCCTCTCCCTCTCGCGGCCGCATCTGTCCTTGCTTTCTTGCGTATCGTCCCGCTGGTGGTGGTGCTGTTGGTCCGTCGTCACGTAACATGTCTGCCTCTCTTCCTGCTCTCGGGGTGGATGGTTGGACGTTGCACGGCATCTCCAGCCAACCGGCGCCGCCTCTGCCATCAGGGGGTTTGATCCATGCCTTGTCATCTTGGCCACGCCACGGTTCCCCTTGCCGACTCATCTGCTCGCTCGCCGAGCCTGTGGAGTGTCTCGCCGTTGGAGGAAACGCGACGCTCGCTCGTCGCTCTTTCACGCGTCCGTCCACTCCGGAGTAGATGATGGCCAGGCGTGGCCTGGCTCGTCGCCGTCACCGCATGCAGTGCGACTCCCGCCAGTACGGACCGCTCTATTGCCTGCTGGCGGTGTCACCTACAGCAGAGACAGCACAGCACAGCACAGCACAGCACAGCACGGCCGGCCCTCGGTGGCAGCGTCGAGCTCTGCATGAGCCAAGGCTCCAGCTCTCGTCTCGAGATATTACTCGCCAATTGCCAGGCACGTATCCGCCACCTGCCACTGGCTCATGGCGTTGTGCTCGGGCCCTCCATCGAGGCAGAGAGAGAGACGCAGCACAGCATAAGAGGGCCTGGAAATGCCGCTCGCGAGCCCACGTTGCCGTCACGGCCATCTTCGTGAGACTGTGGCGGCACCGAGAATGGCTGCGCCAGCCATGGCCGACTGGCAACACCGAGCTACTGGTCCAGCCATGACGTGAACGAACTGGACCTTCGGGACATGACGACGCCCTCAGCCCACCACGTGGCATGGCACAGCATCACGCGGCGACGAACTGACGGCGCCACCTCTGCGAAGTATCGCGTCGTGCTCCAAACACTTTGACTTCGTCGGCGACCTTGCTGCCTGCCCATTTTCACTTGCTACAGCCCGTCCATACGCACCTAGATGAGCCATTGTTGTGCTCTCTGGTGTGCATCGTCTCCTCCCTCATGACTCTAAACCCCCCGATCCGCAGCGAGTTGCTGGCGGAGCTGGGCAATGATATCGCCCTACATCCCCATTCTCGTACTGGTACCATGAGTCCAGCGACGCTAAACCTTCGACGTATTCAACTGCAGACCGGAACAAGGCCACCGGCCAAGGACGCGGGCAAACCCGCGGATCCCTCAGCTACTCAGCCTGCCAAAGGAAAGCCACGGTTGCTGTTAATGGGCCAGAGAAGGTGGGTTGGGACACATTGTATTGGCCTCGCATGCCGCGCAGCTCACTCATTCTTGGTAGGAGTGGCAAATCGTCAATTTCGAGTGTCGTTTTCCACAAGCTCCCTCCCAATGAAACCCTGTTTCTTGAGTCGACGGCGCGTATACAGAAGGATTCCATGGCGTAAGATGCCCCATCTCGCTCACGCCGCTTAGACTGTCATTGCTGACGTGACTTAATAGCTCTTTCATGGATTTTCAAGTCTGGGACTTCCCCGGCCAGATTGACGTCTTTGAGAGCTCCGACTTTGACATGGATGCAATCTTTGGCGAGATTGGTGCCCTGATTTGGGTCATCGACGCCCAAGACGACTACCTCGAAGCTGTCGCTCGTCTCAACGCCACCATCCTCGCCCTGCAAGGGCACTACCCAAACATAAACATCGAGGTCTTCATCCACAAGGTGGACGGTCTCTCTGACGATCACAAACTCGACATTCAGCGAGACATTACCATCCGCATCCAGGATGAGCTCTCGGACAATGGTTTCGAGAATGCCCCCGTCACGTTTCACCTCACCTCCATCTACAACCACTCCATCTTCGAGGCTTTCAGCCGCGTCATCCAGAAGCTCATCCCGCGGCTCGGCACGCTGGAGTCTATGCTCACCAACCTGTGCCGCACCTGCCGGTTCGAAAAGGCCTACCTGTTCGACGTCTTGTCCAAGATCTACATCGCCACCGACAGCGCAACGGCGGACATGGCCAGCTACGAGATTTGCAGCGACTACATCGACGTCATCATCGACATCACCGAGGTGTACGGCACGTGGCAGCGGAGCGACGAGAACCGCAAGAAGCTCGAGACGGAGCCGTGGAACTCCAAGCTCGAGGATCAGATCGGCTGCTCGACGGCCGAGAGCTGCCTCGTCCTGCATGACAGCAACAAGCCCATCATGCTGCGCGAGGTGGACCGGTACCTCGCCCTCGTGGCCATCATGAAGGACGACTCGTACGACAGGATGCCGTTGGTGAACATGAACGTCGAGGCCGTCGTGGAGGGCTTGACAGAATTCTTTGACATTACGAAACCGCGGAAGTGAGTTTTTGTCGCAGGCCCACGCCGCTTGGATGAAGGTTCGCGCTTGAGGGCCGGGTCGGCTGCAGATGTGTACATTACTTCTAAGCGTTATATTGAATGATACGACGATATGGTCTTGATGCGGCTATGATGACGGCACGGAGAAGGTGCGCCATGTCGTGCGGTTGCTTGCCAAGAAGCAAACCCTCGTGGGGACCTCGCCCCTCACATCACTCCGGTCGTGGACTTCCATCCGCACCGGTTTCATAGCATGTTCCTCGGGCAAGTGATACGCTTGGAAGTTGTCCGACGGAACGGCTGGAACGTCGCCTACACCGTCTCCGCCGAGGGCCGCAAAGGGCAGCGAGCTGGACTGCATGGGCACGGAAATAACGACGGGCGTGTTGTCTGCATCTCGGACGACGGTCAGAACAGAACAGCTGCACGGCCCATGGGCTACCAAAAACCAGTGACGTGACGAGGGCGGAGTATCGAAAACGTAGAGGGGTGGGGTGGGTGGTGTTGGGACTGCTATGGTCAACGCACCTGGCTTGCTGCATGCGATGATGAGGGTCTCGTCGTTGAGGAACTTGAGGTCGATGAGCCTTCGGCCTGACAGGTCGATGGCGCAGGCTGTGGCAGGGCTGTTGGTGCTGATGCCGTTAATGATCTCCACGCCGACACGGAAGACGTAGACTGGAGCAGGGTCATGTCAGCTTGTTTGCTAATGAAAGCTGGTTGCCGCAGGATGGGGCATGTGCGTACCTTTGCCATCGGGCTCCTTCGCTGCCAGGGCTGTGTAAATCACCCCTCCCTGAGCAATGTCAGTTGACCCCATCATCGTGTTGCTGTAGGGAGACCTCGACGCACCTCTTCTGTACGGCACACTCGGCAGTCGATCTTGCCGACGGGGCGCCCGAGAGACAGAGGGACAGGCTTGCCGAACCGCACACTGCGCTTCCGCGCCTCGGCAATGTCCTTGAATATCCGGCTCGACCAGGTCGTCATGTAGTTGACCAAGAAGTCGACGTGCGGCAGCGCCCGCATGCTCGGCTGGCCACTCTCGTGCTTCCTGAGCTGCTTGTCGAGCATGTCGAGGAGGCTGGGCCCGTCCTCGCAGTGCTCCCAGTCGGCCGTGTAGTCCTCCTTGGTGATGTCGTCGAAGAAGACGTCGAGCGGGCTGCCGGTGAGGTACATCTCGATGTACGTGAGGACCTTGCAGGTGTCCATGGTGGCCTCCTTCTCGGTGAGCTCGTCGGTGGGCGAGCTGGCCAGCCGGTCGATCTGGAAGCGCAGCCAGGTGGAAAAGGCCGTGAAGTGCTCGAGCTCGTCCATGACGTGCGTCAGGATCTTGTGGCCGACGAGCGTGAGGCAGCCTACGATGTCGATGATCCTGCTGATCTGCATGGCGGAAAACCCAATGTCGTCGCGGTGCTTGTGGAAGTGAGCGAGGCCACGCAGCCTGCTAAGTATGATGGCGCAACGCTCCAAGGCCGGGAGGAAGTTTTCGTGGACTAGGCTGCGAAGATTTTCGAGTCCAGACATGACGGCCTTGTCCCAGCGCTTGTGGCCCTACAGAGAAATTGTTAGAAGTTTTGTCTGTTTGACAACGCAGTCTAGCGGCGAGACTCACTCGTTCTGCGAGGCTGTCAACCAACCACTCCCGCACCGGCTCATAGACATGGCCGGTCAGGACAGTATGGTATAGCGCGGGCACTATACTCTTGGGCCCGGTTTGCATCTCCTCCAGATCTCCCTGTACGCTGCGCAGAAACCGGCTTGGCAGTTCCCTTGCGTTCTTCCACTCGACGGACATGTGAAGCTGCGTCTGTTTCAGATACCTCAAGAGTGTTTGCAGCATCGTCAGTTTCGATGTTAAGAGAGATAGATTGATGGGCGATGAAAATATGAAGGGCAGGTCCACGGGCACGAGGTGCAGCTCATCCGAATCTGAGGAGGCTGCCGTCGTGAGGATGAGAGCCTGAGTCGACACCTCGGGATGCGACGCATGGCGCGTCATAATACCCGCGCGGGACGGCATCGGTGCTGGACATTGGAAGGTCCCTATGACGAAAGAGTCGTGTATGCTCAGCTGGATCTTGCCGTCACTGGTCCCGACAACCATGACGTCGACACGGTCGTGGTCCACTTTCTTGGGCATCTGGAACAAGAAGTCGATACCCGTTCTCAAGGTGAAGACGGTGGCATCGTCGCTAGATGGCCGTCAGCACATAGAAACGCGGCGTCATGGCTTCTGGGGAGAGACTTGCTCTGCACCTGCGCTACTGGTGGGCAGGGGGCTGATCTTGGGCAGGGCCGTGTCGACCTCCAGGAAAGTGAGCTCCGTCGGCAGGTCGAGAGGCAGCTTGTTGCTGTCCCATTCCTTTGCGAGCTCATCTTTGAAACGGGTGGAAGCGACCTGCGTGGCCTTCTTGTTTGAAATGTTGCTGTTCGTCCAGCCGATATGTGTGATAGCAGGACCCCCGTCAGTGCTCACAGGGATGTGATGCGCGGCCTTGTTGTTCTCCAGCCCCATCAACCGCACCACGCCATCCGTCCAGCCTACGGCCAGAAATTGTCCTGCCACAAGGCTTCGTCAGCAGCCGACAGGGCCATGCGTGAAGACGGTCATCTCGGGGAGACGGCAGCGTAATCCAGGAAGGGGAATCAGGATGCTGACGAACCATCTGGTCTCCAGGTCACCGCTACTGCTTCAGGAGCTTTCTTTCCTGGCAGTCCGAGTTGATGGATCCTGGAAACGACTTGACCTGGAGGCCTGTAGACGAGTAGGTTTTTGCCGCTGCCCTCCCACGTCGCGGCGAGGTCGAGCGTCGGACAGCTTGCTGGGAGGCCGTTCGGTGCCCTGGATTCGAACTCGGTCTCGCTGATGAACGCGAGCTCTTTAGGCGGAGCCATACCGTCGGCAAAGAGAACGCGCCGTAGGTCCCAGGGCCGTGACCATTACACCTGATGTTTTTAATAATTAGAATGGCGATTAGTGGCCGCAAGAGCCTCTCCCGTCAATGTAATAGCCGTCGATGGCGCGTGGAGCACGAGGCGGGCGTTCTGTCAAGTGGCCCTGGGCTGCAACGTGTAAATATCCACTACTCGCACGGTACGTGATTTAGTCCCTGGCATTGACTTATAGAATTCGGTGTCACGACTACACATCTATTAACCTCTTGGGACAAATGTAGCCCACAGTCGTAGTCGCTATAGCCTGCCTCCAGGCGGCTTGCTCGACTCGTCACTTCGTGCCACATGTGAATTGCGCCACCCGGCTACCACGACGTCCACTCGTTACCCACGTTCGCCAGTCCATTTTCGATGCCTACTCCCGTGAGTGCCCTCGGCCCGTCTATCCGTCTTTACTCAATGGCAAAATTGTCGGCGGTCGACTTGACCTCCTTAGAAAACGTCACATCCTCGTTCTCCTCCAACAATGACACGGAAGCAACCTGAAGGCGGAAAGGGTTAGCGCAACGCCAGCAAGACAATTCTTGTGACTTGGGGAGCTTACGTCGACGTCGATGTAGGGCGTCGTCTTGTTGAACCTGACGGTCATGGGGAAGAAGTCGTTCTCATCCCCACTCTCCGCCTCAAACTCGAAGGAACCGTTGGGGTTTTCGTCATCCACGGCGCCAATGTTCCACTCGAGCATGTCACCCGAGACTTCGTATGCGGCGTCGAAGCTAGAGACGACCGGCTCGCTGCCGGCGTACGGGATCACGACGCTCACATCCCTCAGCGCATCCCCTCCCGTCATCTCGTACTCGACCGTGATGTTGTACTTGTCCGAGTCCTTGTTGATCCACACAGTAAACGTGATCGGGCACGCGCTCGAGTCATCCGTCTTGGGCGACGCTCTCCAGCGCAGGACCCCAACAGCGTTGTTGACGGGGAAGCCCCTTGCGGTGTTGCTCATCTGGATGACCTTGGAGCTGTTGAAAAGGTTGCGGTCCACATTGGGGTGGGTGCGGAACTGGGCTCCATGCGACGCAACCGCCTGAAGGCCAAGCTTGATCTTGGTCAGGCTTGGGTCAGATACACGAAGAGTGAGGTCTCCAGAGATTGCGAGCGAGTTGACGGCGCCCTCCCTGGAAAGCTTGGCACTGATGGACTCGGAAATCGTGACATGAATGGCATCCCGATCGAGGGTCGACGACATCCGAGGCTCGACGGGCTCGGCGGCTGCCGGAGACGGGGCCACCAGTGGTGTGTCGTCCACCTCGCCACCCATGTCGCCGCGAACCCGCTCGAACATGTCGCTCGTCTTGGATTTCTTGCCCAGCTGCATGCCCTTTGCCTTGGGCGCCGATGGCCTGTACGATGAAGTCAGCAGCCGCCTTGCGCGCTGGGATAACCACAACGACCCACTTGTTGTACGTCTTGTTCTTCTCGGCTTCGTATGAGTCGTAAGAATCGGCGGCGCTCGGTCGCGATGGCGGCTGATAGGTCGGATATACGGGGGTTCTCGGCATGCCGCCGCGACCGCTTCGCGCTGATTCCTTGCGCTGCATCTCCAGTTGCTTGGCCTTGCGTTTCCGCTCTTCAGTGGCCTCGAGTTCCTTGTTCTGTGGTATCATGTGAGTGACAACGCTTCCCCGCCGCCTCGTTCAGGCATCCCGGCTTACCCTGGCAATGATTTCTTGAATGCGCTCCTCGTGGCTTTCCATGTCGAGGAACGTCTTGATCTGGCTCATCGTCAGGTTCTCCCGGTAGCCGAGCGTCACGAGCTCGTCGAAGGCACTGAGAAGTTCGTAGGCGTTCCTGACAATCTCCCTCTCGTCCAACGTCTTGCAGGCGCTGGTGACCACCTGGGCGAACAGGTGCAGCGAATCAATGTCCTGCAAGATGTTGGACTGCCGGTTGGTGATGAGGACCATGTAAAGCTCGTCGAGGGGCTGGTAGACGAAGCGAACGTTATCCTGCTCGACGGTCGTGTGCTGGGTACCGCTGTCGGCCAGCTTGGGGAACGAGGCCAGAAGAGCCTCTATCCGGGATCGAGGCATCTCGCGGAACTGCCTCGAGAGGACAGCTTTCCCGCCGCGGGTGCAGATTGAAGCCGCGAGGACAACCTAGTCCAGGGGTCAGCTGAGACGCGAAAGCAGTTGACGGGGCGCGAGGCAGCCCTGCGTACCATCTTGACTACGTTCGTCTGGCAATCTGGCGGTGGTGGTTTGCTGTCGTCGTGCGCAGTGTTTGGGAGGTTTCGAGAGCAAGGTGTCCCTCAATTGGCGCCACGTCCCCTGCTCACTTCAGGAGCTGGCTCACTGCCTGCTCTGCGCGGATAAGTCAGCAGTGCTCCCGAGTCCCCAGCCTGGCTGTGGCGGGCATGCGGGCATGCGGGACAGGGGCGGGTCAACTGCGGCTGGACTCTCGGTACGTACCCCGCCCCTGTTGCTCTTCGCGTTTGGGCGGCCGCTAGACCGGTTTCGGTAAGGCGCCTACCTTCCTCCAGCTTCATCATTTTGGCTCGAGACCGGCTGGGCCGCTGCTCCTTCAAGCTTTCATCGCGATCCGAACAAACAACGAGGCTTCTCAGAGCTCAACCTACGTCGCCGGCAATCTGCCTCACGCTCCACACTTCGCCTTACTGCCTCAACGGACGCAGCTTTGACCGAGAAGAGGCTCGTACATCGACTTTTGTCAACAAAGAAACCGAGCCCAATGTCCCACATCGCACCCTGTCGCACATCATTCCAGGAGTCGCCACACGCAGCGTAACGCTTGACACGTTGCAACAGGCGAGTTTGCAGCCAAGGGACGCCGAAGCTCTAGGCTCCGGTCGCAAACCCCGAGTCTCTACGCAATACCCGTGTCAAACCACGCACCCTCAAGGCAGCCCGCAACACTTCAAGGCACCAAACGCCTTCACGATCTCTCCTTTCGCATACTTCAGCACCCCTCGCTTCTGCCCGGATCGCGCAAGCTGCGAAGCATAGCTGTCAAAGCAGAAGCAATAGTCGAAGCAACATGGCGAGCCTTGAGCTTGGCGAGGCCGACTCAGGGCTTCAAGTTGCCCGAGACGCACCCGTCGCGGCCGCGGCCGATGAAGACCTGATCGATTATGACAGCGACGACGCCTCCCCCGCCGTCCACGACGCCAAGAAGCCATCGCATTCAGGCACAGTTGCAACTGACGTTGAACACGAAGGCTTGGGCTCCCCTGTTGCGAATGGAGTCGGATCAGAGCCGGCAACTGCCGCCAACGGGGTTGACGTGCCAGAGGAGGTCGAGAATGACGCCATGATGGACCAGGAAGGCTTTGAGGAGAAAGGCCAACATGGTGATGGCGAGTATCCTGCAGGTCGTGACGGTACCAGCGGCGAGGAGGACCGGGTAGATCTTCACGAGATCGACTATGATCACGACGACGTCGATTATGACGCTCCCGACCGTGGCAGTGACCACTCCGCCGCCGCGAGTCCGTCCGGCTCTCATCGTTCGCACGCCGAAGACATCCAAGGCACAAGTGCGGCTGAGCTCCCGGACCAGGCCGACCATTTCGAGATCGACTGGGAAGAGGAAGGTGCAAACGAAGGCGAAGACGCCAGCGGCAAATCTGCTGCGCAAGCAGCGGCCGAGCATCAAGTAGCGGAACCAACGCAGTCAGCGGACGTGGAACATGACGACCCGAGTGTGGCCGGAGAAAGCGGGGGCGACGACGACGAAGACGATACAAGCGGCCATGAGTCGCTGACGCAGACAGCACCCAAGTCAGGTGAATTTCCTGAGATTCATGTCTGGTACAGGGGGGAAGAGTACCCATTCTTTTCTCAGTCATCAGACGGCTTCTTTGGGCATGTTTCTATACTTGACGAGACCATGGGCACCATCCTGAGCGAACTGCGGTCGATGCTTGATGATGAGATCGGCGACCAAGATGAACTCGTTTTTCAGGTCGATAAGCTTGGCCTTGAATTTTCAGAGGTAAGTACTCAAATTCGCGTTCGCTTCATCACTTGCTTCTGACCACCGTGCAATAGTCATCACCCAGTTCTGCTCTGTCCACCGTGACTCTTCGCAAGATCCTAGATCTTATGGATGCTCTTGCCAAGAACGAAGATTCCGAGGGCTATAGTCACTTATTCACCTACCTTTTCACCAGACCTGACACCTTGAAGCGTTACAAGTTCCTTCAGGACAGTGCAGTCGGGAAGAAGGGTCTCGGGGACGTGCTTTATGTCTTTAGCATTCCTACGGACGGAAGTCTTCCAGCTGCCGATGAGACAGAGGGCCTGGAAGCAGCGATTCAGGAAGGATTCGGTGGCGGCAATGACTTCTTCGAGGGGTCCGGAGGAATAGATGAGGGTTTTTTCGGCGTCGATGACGACGCCAAGACTCAAGAAGTGTTTCCTGGCATTGACCAAGTCAAAATGCTTCAGGACGCGGAAGAACAGAACGCGAACAAGCTATCAGCTGGGGATTTGGCGGTGCCGGGGATGGCCGACGCGACATTACCTGCTGCCAATCCCACAGTCGATCACGAAGAGAGAGAGCAGGAGCCAGCCACAGGCGGACTTGGGGTCACCGTCGCAGCACCAGGGGCCGAAGATCTCTTCGAGACACCAGAGGACGAAGCAAGTGGAAGAAGTAACATCGACCAGCCTCCGCCCTTGGAGGACGACCTCATCGAGTACACCGACGATAAAATCGAAGCAACCGGCGAGGGCTCGGCCAATGATGACGGACTCGCACTCCAGGATGATGCCATCATCACCAGACTTCCCGGAGACGACCTGATCGATTACAGCGATAAGGACGCTGATGGCAGCAGAACCACCGGGCTGGGAGCGGCTACGGCTCAGGACGCTGGCGAGTCACTCGTTATGTCTGGAGCCCTGAGCCATGACCCAAATTCAGGGGACACCATGGACATCCCAAGCACTGGTGATGAACATGACGCTACTCACCTAAATGCCGGAGGTCGCCACATTCGCACCACATCAGATATCAGCATTTCTTTCTCTGAGGCTGGACCTGACCAAGGCGTCCCTGCGCTTGCGGACGGCGCCCATGCCAGTCCTGCTTTGCAGATATTTAACCTCGATGAGGCGGTGGCTTCCGGAACAGACTTGCTGGAAACGGAAAGCGAAGCAGCAGCTCTCTTAGAGAGCGAAGTCCTGAACTCAGATCTGGCCAACAACCAGGATGATCTCTCTGAGATCGATTGGGCAGCAGAAGCGGATGATGACCTCGGTGGCGATCTTGATGAGGCGCAGCCCACGGCCGTCAAACGTAGCCATCCCGACGATGACGGACAAGGCGGCAGTGGTATGTCTCATTCCCTTTGGCAATGCCGAGTTGAAGCTAATGTGAACAAGACACCAAGCGTCGCCGACCGTGACAAGATCCTGTGTTGCCACACTAACTCGGGTTGTTGGAGTCCCATTCCGCAGTACAGGCCCTATCGATTAGTCGTGGCGGACGACAACTGCGACACCATTTTCACGAGATACCAAGGAGGGCTCAGCCTAACATTCCATCATTCCCTCCCCCATGCCGGCGCTCCTCGCCTCAATGTGGCGGCCATGGTTGATGGGCCAAAACTTGAGCATACTAACGGTAGGTACTTGCATTACTAACTAGGTAGTTACACTGTGACGATGATTTGCGGAGCCCCTAATTTGCGAACGAGCGCCTCTACCGAGGCAAAACGACAGCTATTGTTTTTTGTCCCCTTTCTTACACGACATAGCGCGCAGCTCTCTACTTCTCGTGCTGCCGAATCCATCGGATCTAAGGCAGTTCGGCACAGAGAGATGTGATCTAGTTCGGGAAGCTACTGGCACGATGTAGGGAGCGAAAGAAAGAAGGCGCTTCAGGACAGGTAGCCTTTGTAGACTACTCCTCGACGGCGTTCAGGAAGCACCCAAGACAGTGCCTGGTTTGGCGAGGCGTTGTTTCAGACGGGGTTGGACAGCGAGATCTGAGCAGGATCGGAAGACTGCGCCTGGCGCAATCGACCCTGAGAGAGCCTCGTATACCTGCAGGTAGAATAGTATTTGACCTTTGACACCGGGGCGATTCCTTTGCGGGTGGTGCCGCGAAGGCAGATAGTACAAGGCGTCAATGTTTGCTTAGTCCTAGCCGTGTCAGTTTGTCAGAGAGACTGGTGAGAAGCCGTCATCATGGCCAAAGTGCCAAGCTCTAGCCTTTGAAGGATTCTCACCAAGCGATGCGGGACGGAATTCGGCTTACACGATGACGAGTGCCGAACGCCTTGCCACCGCACGAGTCGGTCAGCAGGTATGACCAAGTGCATAGTCATACCTATTTGGACGGTGAAGGGCGTAGGCTAGACTAATACCGACATCGATATGGCGGCTGCTCGTCAGCTTTGAGGACGTCATGGGCCTGAGGTCGCATCGGGCGCACGCCAGGACGCGCCATGCAAAATGGTCGCAGGATGGAGGCTCCGCGAGCGCCGGTGAAGCACACTCGCAAGTATTTCGAGTTCCCGGCCTCCAGACGCTTTGGTATTAGATAGGCCATGGCCTTGCGTCGCGTAGCTAACGGAGTTGATGGCAACATAACCCCGTTGGCGGCGGTGATGTGACTTACACGTGCGGCGCGGACCTCGACTACAGCGACGGGCGCAAGGAGACCCTAACGACCAACTGCCACGACATCACGCACGACCGCTGCTACAACTCGCAGCTCCCGTACCGTATCTGGTGAGTTTTCCGCATGTGACAAGCCGCTGTGGTCAAAACGTGGATGAGGATGACGATGACTGACGAAAATATTTCGTCTCAGCATCCACACAAACCCGTCTCTCGAGGACGGCTATCTCGACTACGGCAGGCAGCACCGCGACTTCAACGAGGACGGGTGCGAGCACACTGGCTTCGCGTCCCCGGCTGGCCACAAGTTTGGCGTCACCTGCCACTTCCCCTGCACCTGAGTAGAGAAGAGGGTTGGGCGCCCCGGGTGCATTGCCTGCCTAGGCGCACGACAAAGCGAGAGCTCGGCCTTACATGAGGTACTGAGTTTCATTGCCGGTTATTACTTCGAAGCCAAATAAATACACATCATCTTGCATCGTTGTCAGCGCTCTCGTGAACGATGCCGGCTTTTACGCGGTTTGCGTGGCGTATGCGTGGCACTCGAGCTCGAGTTGCCGAGAGTCAGCGTTTTCAGTGAGATATCAGATGCTGTTCATTCACCTTGCCGGGTCTACTACGTAGTAAATAAATCGCCAAGACGGGATGATGATGATTTTTCTGAGACATGGCGACCGGTGGGTGGGTTACCGTCAGAGGCTGGACGTTGTCTTGAAATGCTCGCGGACGTTCGATGTTCGATGCAGCCGGCGTCACGTGCGTTCCAAAATCCGGCTGAAGGGGGCATCCCTGCAGCGGTGGTGTGCGTTTGGCGTGCCCCTGACAGAAGCGCGAACGCCCCGTCCCGGCCGGGACTGTTCGCTTACCTTGTTGCGCCCTCTCCCCGTCCTCAGCGTGCTGGTGTTTGCTGGGGGCAGGGTTGGAGAAGCCACGGCACGCCACTACGCCGCCGATCAGCGATGGACCTGCCTCCCTGTCGACGTCGGCTAGGTCGGCCAGCAGCGTGCGTTACTACAAGTACAGAGAGATGGATCTCTCTTTGGCCTCGACACGCATCAGGGCGGTGCTGTGGGGGGGGGGGGGGGGGGGGGGGGGGGGGGGGGGGGGGGGGGGCAAAGCGATAGCGGCGGCTCCGTCAGCGCACCAGCGAGTGGACGGTGGTGGATGGCGCCGGTGGTGATACGAGCGAGCGAGCGAGCCCCTTTTTCAAATCTCTGCTCGGTACGAAGTACAGAGTACGGACTACCTTACCTTACCTAGTACATAAGGTAGTTACGGAAAGGTAGCTTGGGTGGTTATCACGGCATCGCGTGAGCGCACGCGTTGGGTCGACAGATGGAGGCGGCATTCCGGCAAGAGTCGACATGCACGTCATGCACTCTCGAGAGGGCTCCCCGACACCGACGTGGCCCTTCTTTGGCGTTGGTAGGGACTTCGTAGGCACATTCCACAGAGCAACGTGCGGCCCGGTGACGACATGCGGCCAAATGTTTCGATCGCGGCAAGGGGGCGGGCAATGGATGCGCTCGCGCTGGACCATCTACCCCAGGGGACAGGGCAAGGGGGATCGATCACGCCTGCATTGTCTCGACTCTCGAGTGCCTGTGGGCCGTCCACGGGGAGCCGCCCACCAAGAGAATTTCATCGTCGCGGGTGAGGTGCTGGGATGCTCTCGAGTCTCCAAACGCCAGAGAGAGCTTCCATGCCTGGTGAGGGAAGCCAGGCTAGCGCATTCGTATGCAGCCTAGGCCAGGGGCAGGCCTCTGAAACTTCCGTGTCAGTGGGGAATTGGAGGCGAAGCACGGCGCTAGTCCGCACCAGGGCGTCTCGAGCCCTGCCCCAGTTGCGTGAGGTCCAGGTGCCCTCCACTGCTCCACTGCCCAGCATGCCTGGAACCGGCCCCAGCAATCGGGTAGGTAACGGGCTGGCTTGCCTGGCCTGGAGCCTCTGGACGGGAGGTGCGCGCCCTGAATGCCCGTCCAGCGGCACAGCGTTCGGGGGGGGGGGGGGGGGGGGGATTATTTTCAGGTTGGAAGGGTTCCCGGTGGAAGACAGCAGCTCAACTGCGCCTGCCCGTCCGGGCCTGCCGCCCATCCACGGGCAGGTCCAGGGCCTGCCCCAGCACGTCCGTCCGTTGAGGCCTCCACTGAGCGGGCTGCAAACCGTGGGCCGGCGCTCCTCGAGCCATGTGAGAGAAGCTGAGGGTGAGGAATCGACCGTGTGCCCGCCCACAAGGAAGGTACTTGGTGGGCGCCCAGCCCCTGCTGCGCCGGTCTCGTACCGCTGCCGCCGCACCTGGGCACCTTTCCTTGCACGACGTGCCGCCCTCCGATGGGGCGCAAGAGGTCACCACTCGCCAGCCGCCCGCCGCAGTGCCTCCAGCTCGGATTGGACACGCAACACACCTCGTTTACCCGTCCCTCCATCCGTCCATCCATCCATCTAGCCATCCGTCCATCCTCCTCCCTCCTCTTTCCTCTGCGAATCCCAGCTGCCGACGACCTGTCACGACACCCTCACATCCCCTCTCTCGGGCGCTCGCGCGACAACCGCCTTTGGATCAAAACCCCAGACGGCGGATCCCAGCTCCTACGCCCCCGCCCGTCACGGCGTTCCCTTCTCGACGTCACGGACGGGCTCTACGATTGATCACGACCAAACGATTCGACGTCTCGAGTCGCTACCACCGGCCCTACCGTCGAGCGCAAACACTGTCCTTCATGCTCGCTTCTTGACCGTCACGCCCGCCCGCCCGCCCGCGATCCTTCTCCAGCGATTTGCATTCGCGCGCAAACTGTCGATACTCGCTCGTTCCGCTCCCGCGCCACGCAGCATTCCGCTCGCTTTCCGTCCGACCCCTCTCGTCGCAGCGCGTCACCTCCAACGCCCGGCATCTAGCACGGCCGACCCGCGCCGTTCAGCCACCGCAGGCCTGCGCCTGCTGCTATCACCATCGCCATGATTGAAGACAAGTATGTCGCGACCGGCTGGCGGCATGGATGGTCGCCGGCAACTCAGGGACAGAACCGTGTCTGACAGGTGTCCTCGCAGATATGTCGGCCTCGCGCTGGCCATGTGCTCGGCTCTAGCTATCGGTGGGTTCCAAGCCTCGTGATCCTTCGGCGAGCTTCTTCTCACAAATTGACAGGCACAAGTTTCGTTATTACGAAAAAGGTTCGCTGCCTTCTGTGCGACCCGACCCGTGCGCCAGCATGTCGCTAATCGTCATTGTGAAGGGCCTGATACAAGCAGAGGAACGACACGGTTTTGAAGGCGAGGGCTTCGTATATCTCAAAAACCCACTGTGGTGGGCTGGCATCGCCACCCGTGAGCCATCCTGCGCACGATTGCGACTCCGATTTAAGCTGACAATGCGTCTACAGTCGGCGTGGGAGAGGTCTGCAACTTTGCCGCGTACGCCTTCGCGCCCGCCATTCTTGTGACTCCACTAGGTGCTCTGAGTGTTCTTATCGGCGCTGTTCTCGGATCATACTTTTTGAAGGAAGAGCTCGGCACGCTGGGCAAGCTGGGCAGCGCCATCTGCTTGATCGGTGCAGTCGTCATCGTCCTCCACGCGCCTCCGGACGAGGAGATTGAAACCATCGACCAAATCCTGCACTATGCGATTCAGCCTGGTACGGTCATGTTCATTGCGACACCTTGAGCATCTGCTGACCCATGTCTTCTGCATAGGCTTCCTCCTGTACGCCATTTGCGTTGTGTCGTTTGCCATCTTCATGATCTACCGAATCGCGCCGGTCCATGGCAAGAAGAACGCACTCATCTATCTGTCCATCTGCTCGACTGTCGGTTCCATCTCCGTCATGTCCGTCAAGGCCTTTGGCATCGCCCTGAAACTCACATTTGCCGGCAACAACCAGTTCAGCCACCCGTCGACCTATGTCTTCTTGATCCTGACTGCGGTTTGCATTCTCACCCAAATGAACTACTTCAACAAGGCATTAGCCACGTTCCCGACCAACATGTAAGCTATCCCAGCGCTCTACGAGACATGTGCGCCCGCTGACACGTGCGTTCGCAGCGTCAACCCGCTTTACTACGTGACGTTTACCACGGCCACGCTCTGCGCCTCGTTCATCCTCTTCAGCGGCTTCAATACGACCGACCCCGTGAACACGCTGTCTCTTCTTTGCGGGTTCCTTGTCACCTTCACCGGCGTTTACCTCCTCAACCTGTCTCGAGGCGACCCCAACGGCCAAAAACTCGTCGCAGGGCGAGGTGGCCTGGACGCGACACCCACGGACATGGTTTCCAGCTTCCAGACGCGGCGGAGCATGCAGTCGCGGAGGAGCGGCGATCCTGCCCGACACAGCATCGGCAGCCTCCATGGAGACAGGGAAGGCCTGATCCGGGCATACGATGAGGAGGAGGCTGCGGGTTTCGGCCTCACGGATTTGGCAGAAGAGAGCGAGGATGAAGGGGGCCGGGCCAACGGCCGACCCAACGGGAAGAAGGAGCAACGCAACAACGACATTGAACTAGAGAACCGCAAGTCGGCAGAGAGGTAGCGCGGCGCCGTTGCTGCTCGCCTGCCTTGTTCGCGAAACAGCGAATTGACGCCGAGCGAAGGCTCACGATTCATTTCGTGGGCAATGGGTGTTTCATTACAACTGCATGGGGCACCACTCCCGCACTGTACATTTCCGGAGGCCATCTGGGAGACATGGTTCGCAGGTCGACATTCCAAATGGCACGATTGCACGACTTGACTTACCCGGCCTTGTACTCGTGGAAAACGACGACGAAAGACGACCTACATTTGTCTGCCTACTTGCTACGAGGAGTATCTTTTGGCCGGAGGAGGGATTGGGCTCACAATGGAAGGGAAAGGCGTTAAAAGTGTTGCAATTCATCTCGATCGGTGTCGGATACCCTGTTGTCCTCTGCTATCCTTGGTGGTACGGTGCTCCTCAACTGCCTGACAGGCGACGCTCCCGCGTGGACGTGCACGACTGTGGGGACGCGGAATGGGAAGCGCGACCCAAGGGGGGCATCGCATCGCCTCGTGTACGATGGAGTAAGGTTTGAGGCGGCCGTTGGTGGACTGCCAGAGAGAAGCGAGGATGCCCTGGGCGATGCATGGTCTAAACGCCGTCATGTGTGTCTTGCAGTGACTGGCTGCATGACCAGCAGTAGCCCATAGCCTCCTATTACTTAGACGCCATGTAGTCTCTACAAACTCTCTGTAGACGTGCTTTTTGAATCAAAAAAGGAACAAGAGATGCACTCGACTATTTTGGGAGCTCCAAGGCAGTTTATGGGCAGTGTTGTGTAGTTCATCAGATTCTCGGGTCTCATTCCTTTTTGGTGGCTTGGGTCTACCATTACAAACAAGATGAAACCTTCCAATGCCCTCAAGCAGATGCAAATATGATCAATTGACGCCTGAATAGACCGCCATTCCCTTGTCCTGTCCCGTCGTCATGACCGACGGCGGCAGCGTTTCGCTTCCACGTCTCATCATCCCCGGTTCCCTGCGTCGCGAGAGAGCGTCTACTATTGCTCAGCGGGAGCAGCCTCGGCCTCACCCTCCTGCTCGGCGTTGCGAGCGTCTTGGCTAGCCAGGTTCTGGGCGGCCTTAGCGCCGTAGTCCTGGCTGACGGGCTGAACAACGGTCTGCTCCTCCTTGGGCTCGATGATGGTGACGGCATCGGGCAGGGACTTCTGGGGGCCGGCCTTGCCCTCAGGGTCGGAGCCGCGCATGATCTTGACCTTGATGCCCAGGACACCCTGGCGGAGGAGGACGTGGCGGGTGGCCGAGTCGATGAAGTCCTTGGCGGGCTGGCCAGAGTGGATCATGAAGCCGTCGGTGAACTTCATGCTCTTGGCACGGGCGGCGCGGAGCTTGCCGGAGACGACGACCTCGCAGCCCTTGGCGCCCGACTCCATGATGAAGCGGAGGACACCATAGCAGGCGCGGCGGACGGCCAGGCCGTTGAGGAGCTTGTAGCGGAGGGACTCGCACTGGGCGACGGCGGAGAGACCGCGGTTCTGGACCTTGGCGGCGTAGAGGGAGACGGAGTTCTCGGGGAACTTGAAGCGCTTCTGGATGAGCGAGGTGAGCTCGCGGATGCGGCGGCCCTGCTCGCCGAGGACCTCCTGGGTGTGGGTGGCGCGGATGATGATGTCGGTGACGGTCGGGGTGACGCGGACCTCGACGCCCGAGTAGCCCTCCTCAGCGAGCTCGCGCTGGAAGAACTCGTTCAGCTCGGCGTAGAAGACACCGTCGGCGACGAACTTTCTCCGCTTGGAGCTGCGAATAGAAAAAAATCCAAGGTCAGCACTTTACTGCTCGCCAGAATATCACCACCAAGCAGCCAGTCCCTTCGCGCGTAACTCTTCCGTAGCCCTCAGCTCTCGACTCCTCCTCTCGAATAACGACATCAACGCAGGCCCGTTCGAACAATTGGGACAGAACCATTGGTGGAGGCACGTATCTGAGGATTTTTCTTGTTCTGGCGCGGGGCAGAATGCGTCGATGTCGATATTCGAGGAGGACAAGAGGTCGGGAGCGAGACGCACGGGCGATCGCGAACTGCAGCGAGCATGGCGTGGAGAGAGAGAGAAAACACTCACATCTGAGAACCAGGGTGCGCCATCTTGAAGGTAGGATGTGTAACGACGTGTCGATTGACTGGGTGTCGAGGGAGTCGGGTGGTGGTGGTCGTCGGGCGGGCGGCTGGAGAAGTTCAAAGGTTTCGCGATCCTGGGCGGGCGGTGTTTGGCGAGCCACACCAGCAAATGTCGTCCCTCAATTTTCTGGTGTGGGTTGAGCCCTAATCGAGCGGCCTGCTGAGTGGGGGGGCCCCGACGGTGGGTGGTCGGCCACCACAGGCACAGCCAGCCGCCAGTCGTCGCGGCGCGCGCACAGCCGGAATTTTTTTCTGGGCCAGCCCGCCCGAGCTGATCGGGCGGCCGGAAGAACTGTTTCAGCGGCGGCCGAGGACATGGCGACCCGCGCCCCTCCTCGAGCTGGTCCGTGGTGGGGTAGCAAGAAGCGCGAGGCCTCAGGTGAGGTGGCAGCCTGCCCTGCCCCGTGGCGGCGGATTGAGGAACCTGGAACCTGAACCCGGCCGGCCCATGCACAGCGCCCGCACAGCGCGAGGACTCGCCTGACAACGTCACTCTTCGCCATCCATCGCGCCCCCTGTCGCTCCCGTCCGCCCCAGCACGTACGTACCGCCAACCTGACGCTGGAGCCACCTGCGAGCCCGGCCTGCGCTGTCCGTCTGCGCGCCCCCAAGGAAGCCGCCCCAACCCCACTGCGAGCTGGCCAGCCAGGTGCGTCTCGCTGGTAACGTGGAGCTTGGCTTGTGATCTACTCACCCCAGATCCTCCACGGAGCCTTGCCAACGTCGACCACCAGCTCCACCCTCTCGTCTCGTCTCGTCTCCCCCGTATAAGCAGACCTCACCACCTTCGCTCCGCTGCACACGACAAGCATCACAGTGACAACCTCACGCCCTCGCTATTACGACATTCTTCCTGCCATGTGAAAGGGTTTGGCTGAGTCGCATAGTCCGTCGCGCCAACCCTGTCACCACGCAGCGCCCCCCGTCCCTCCTTCGACTCCGCGCGGACACCCTCGGCTTGTTCCCCGGATACGGCGGCCTTCAGCGTTGGGTGCGCCGCTCGACAGAGTATAGCTGCAACAGGGTGGTGAGCACCCGGCTGCCCGGTACGGCTTCGCTGCTCGCTCGCGCGTAGAACGACGCCGCTGGGCCACCGGCTGGGATGGAGGCACGCAAGGTACGTAACCGCCGGCCCCGAGCCTCACCGTCAGCAGCTGCGCGGTACTGTCATGCCTGACGCAAGCCCAGGTCATTCACAATGTGCAAGGCATCTACGGCGGCCAGGCCACCAAGGGCACGCTGCGCTTGACCGACTTCCACATGGTCTTTTGCGCGCCTGTCACTCCGCCCGCCGACGATGCCTCTTCGTCGACCCCGCCCAAGCAGAGGGAGCGATGGCTCACCTTCCCGATGCTCTGCTACTGCGCGCTGCGGCCGACGCCGCCTACTTCGCGACAAGCACCCTCGGTTCGCATCCGCTGCCGAGACTTCACCTTCGTCACCTTCAACTTCATCGACAATGAGACGGCCCGTGAAGCCTACGACTTTATCCGCGCGCGAACATGCAGGCTGGGGACCGTAGAGAAGCTCTTTGCCTTCAGTCACAAGCCTCTCAAGAACGAGCGGGAGGTCAACGGCTGGGATATATACGATCCCAAGGCCGAGTTTCGACGGCAGGGCATCAGCGAGAAGCTCCCCGACCGGGGCTGGCGGATCACGCACATCAACAAGGACTACAGCTTTTGCGACACCTACCCGGCCTTTCTTGTCGTGCCGTCCAAGATCTCGGATAATGTCCTCAAGTATGCCAGGGACTTCCGGTCGCGGAACCGCGTGCCAGTACTATCTTACATACACCCCGTCAACAACTGCACAATAACCAGGAGCTCACAACCACTTGCTGGCATCACCAGGAAGACCAACGTCCAGGACGAAAAGCTTGTCGCGGCTTCCTTCTCCGCCTGGGTCGCCGGCGGGTCAGAAGAGCCAACCCCGCCACCAAGCCAGGCCGACACATCCAACGGCAGCTCGATGCTAGAGCCGGAGTTGTCAGATACGGAGCGATACGAAGACGAGCTCATCTCAAAGTCGGCAGCCATCTACGACGAGAAGACGGGGGAGCAGATTGTATACGGGCGTCAACAGACCAACATGATTGTCGACGCCCGGCCGACGATAAATGCCATGGTCAATCAGGTTCAGGGGATGGGTTCTGAAAACATGGACAAGTATCCGTTTGCAACAAAGTCTTTTCTTAGTATCGAAAACATTCACGTCATGCGGAGCTCCTTGAGCAAGGTCGTCGAGGCGTTGAAAGACGCCGACGTCTCGCCGCTGCCCCCCAACCGAGAATTGCTGCACCAGAGCGGTTGGCTCCGGCACGTTCAGAGCGTTCTCGACGGCTCAGCAATCATCGCTCGCAGGGTTGGCATCCGGCATTCCCATGTCCTCATTCATTGCTCCGACGGCTGGGATCGAACCAGCCAGTTGAGTGCGTTGGCCCAGATCATGTTGGACCCGTACTATCGTACCCTCGAAGGCTTCATCGTCCTCGTGGAAAAGGATTGGCTGTCATTTGGGCACATGTTCAGACTACGTTCAGGTCACTTGAACCACGAGGACTGGTTCACCGTCCAGAAGGACGCATTCGCCGGGTCCAAAATCCAGCCAGGCGAGAATGACGGCCGCAACGACGCCTTTCAGAACGTGCTCAGTGGCGCTAAGCGGTTCTTCAACCAGAGCAAGGATGATTCCGATCTCGACGCTATCAGCGAGGCGGCATCAGGCAAGGTTGTCGACGACGAAGCCACAACTCCGAAGATGGTCAGCCCGGTCTTCCATCAGTTCTTGGACTGCACATACCAGCTAATACGGCAAAACCCGAATCGCTTCGAATTCAACGAGCGCTTCCTGCGGCGCCTTCTGTACCACTTGTACTCGTGCCAGTACGGGACTTTCCTATATAATTCGGAGAAGCAGAGGCACGATGCCAGAGTGACCGAGCGGACGTCTTCTGTCTGGGACTACTTCCTCTGCAGGAGAGCGGAGTTCACAAACCCCGACTACGACCCTGTCGTGAACGACAGGGAGCGCGGCCAGGAACGCATACTTCTTCCCAATCTCAGAGATATCAGGTGGTGGTATCAGCTGTTCGGTCGAACCGACGAAGAGATGAACGGCGCCCTCAACGCCGCGGCCTTGGCGGAGAGTGATAGGCAAGCCGCAGTCTCCAGCCTCCAAGGCAGTCCCGGTCCGGTGTCCAGATCGGCCGCTGCTTCGCCCAAACCACCCGGTCTGGGGTCCAGCCACTCTGTTCTGGCAGCGGTCGAGACAGCTCACGACACCCTGACCCCCGATATGCAGCAATCGACACTGCGTCGAAGCGCCTCTGCTGAAGGCTCGAGCGCCTTCTCCACCATTCGCGACGGGATCGCCGGCCTGAACCTGGGCAGAGGCATGCTCTCCAACACGGGCCGAGATGACGGGCCAGCGCCCGAGACACCTCATCGTAGCGATCAGGAGCTGCGAGAGATGGCGTAGGAGGTCATATTTGCAGAATGGAACGAACCCGCTCCGTACGAGATCACCGAAACGCAGGACACTGTCTACCACTTTTGCGAGACCCCCGATTACAGTGACCTAGGCCTCATCGGAGGGGAATGCGTCTTGCAGGACTGCATGGACTGCGGGCGCGGCTCTTTAGAGGGCGTCAGTTGCGGCTGGGTAGAGGTCCAGCAACTGCAGGTGGTTGCGTGTACCAAGGAGCCCTCATGCGCGGTCGCCGAGCTGCCCTCCGAGTTGTGCGCCGAAGGATTGCCCCCGGATGCGTGAGGGGGAAGGCTTTTAGACTCCAGAGCTGTACACATGATGCCCAAAGCGCATTGCTAGAAGCCATATGCCGTTCGCACAATGTCGAGCGCGTTGGGCGCGATACACAGAAGACATGGCTAAACATGCAACGAACAACAGTGCCTACCATCGAATCTTGAGCTTTACGAGGGAACGACCACAGCGTCGCTGTAGCATGCATATGGTGTTTGGTTAGGGTGTAGCAATAGCACAGCTTTTTACTCTTCATCTTCTTCTTCGCTTGATCCAGTGCAATAGAGCGTGTCGCGACTAGAGTCGTTATGCTACCATCGGCGCTTGTCGTCGAAAGAAATCACGTAGAATGAAACCCGCCACAGCAGTCGCACTCGGATGCTCGTTTTATGCAGACTTTTACATCTATCATGCGATTGTCTTGTCTAGTAGCCTACATCGGCATCCCCCATCTTGGTCTTCGCCGCGAACCGGCTCTCATAAGAAGACTTCGAGGTTGATCTCTAGGGTGCTGACAGGGTATCTATCGTGATATTGTGGTCAGCAGATGTTCTCTGTGGTTCAGGTGGTGGTGGAAAGGCGGGAAGGGGGGCTCACCTCAGGTCGAACTTCTCCAGGACGGTGGGGTGGAGGACGCCGAACTCGCCGATGCGGGCCTCCTTGCCTCCGAGGCGGAGGTACACGGCGGCGGCGTGGCCGGGGAAGAAGGTCTCCTCGTTGAGCTCCTCGATCCAGTAGCCGTCAGGCTTGCCAGGGTTCTGCTTGACCTCAAAGTCGACGCTCTTGCCGCACGTCAGGCCCTCCTCGTGTGTGAGGAAGGCGGTCCGCAGCATCAGCAGGACGCGGTCGAGGAGGCCGTGGACGACCTCGAAGCCGCTCGACTTGCCGCACCAGGCGGCGGCGAAGTGGCGCTCGTTGCGGGCCTTGCGCTCCTCGCTCTCGTCCTTGAAAGCGACGTCGGCGACCTCGAAGATCTTGATGGGGACGCTGTGGCCCTTGTTCTCGCGGATCGTCTTGAGCAGACCCGGCAGCAGTGACGTCCGCACGACCTGGTACTCGAGGGTCTTTGGGTTCGCCAGGCGGACCACGGTATTGCCGTCATCCTTGCGGTTCAGCCACGCAAAGTTCTCGTCGTGGCTGCACAGAATGAGGGGCATGACTTCGCTCCAGCCAGCCATGGCAGCCTCGACGCGCACAATGTCACCGAGCTTGTTGACCATGAGCGGGGCACCAACAGTCGCGCTCCGCGTAGGGGCCGTCCGCGGTAGCTTGTTGAAGCCGTAGCAGACGGCAAGATCCTCCATGATGTCGCACTGGTGGAGAATGTCGGCTCGGGTCGGAGGGATGGCAATCTCGAGGAGGTTGGCGTCCCGGTCTGAGGGACGTGAGGAGTACGCCATCTTGGTCAGGAGCTTGCACAAGGACTCGGGTGACTCATTCAAGCCGGTGCAGCTGTTGAGATAGTCGACCTCGGCGTGCGTGACCCGGGGCTTCAGGGTCGGTGTGACCCGTGTCAGGTTGTTGTGCTCCGAGACGATCTTGACCGGCTCGACGGTGAAGGGCTCGGCGCAGTACATGGAGAACATGGTTACCAGCATGTCGGTGACGATCTGGAGCTTGGTGAGGTCGGTGGCGGTGATCTCGATGAAGACGTTGGTCGTGTTCAGCGTGATCTTGGAGTGCTCGCCGTTGATGATCGGGGGAAGCGAGCACACGACACGGTTGGCATCGTAGATGACCGGGTATACCGGCGCGTCGCGGATGATGTGGAGGAAGCGGCCAAGATGCTTGTCGTTCTCGTAGAAGGCCATGAGCTCCTCCGCGTTCATCTTCTTGGTCTGGTTGAGCGGGGTGAACTCGATGTCCTTGGGCGGCAAAGCTTCGTAGGTGAAAGGCCCCTGAACGGTGTCCAGGTCATGTGTTCCCATCGAGACGAGCGTTCGGTTGCGGGCGAGGTTCTGGTGCAGCTTGTCCTGCAGGGCGATGAAGGAGTCATAGCGATCCTGGGTGAACTTGATGTTGCGCAGGACAGCGCCGGCGACGTACGGGCGGACCTTTGTCGTGTCTGGCAGGACCTTGATGACCTGCTGGTGCTCGTCCTTTGGCTCGACCACCCGGAAGTTCGGGGGCGCTATGCGACCGCGGAAGATGTTGAGGTTGAGGGCGATGCCCTCGAAGCAGAGCATGTCATATCGGTTGGCGGGGATTTCGATCTTGAGTTGCGGGGGCTCCTGGACGCCATTGACGATGGGTCGCTCCTCCTCCTCGGTGTCCTCGTCGAGCTCGATTCCATAGTCGAAGCAGAGGTCCTCGAACTCGGCCTTTGTGAACCTGCGACGTCCCAAGTTAGTCGGAGGATGCCGCTGTTGGGCCGCTCGGGCCCGCGATGGCGAGGCTCGGTGTAGCGGAGGAGGGGCACGCACTTCTGGCCGAGGGCCTCGAACAGCTTGTACTTGTCAACGGAGATGGTCGGCATGGTGAGGATGTGCGCTCAATGCCTCTCCTACGTTGGTTATCGTGACGCCAAACGCGGGGGACTTGGCTGCGGCCGACGGACGGTGGGCTCTGGTGGGATGTGGTCTTGAGTCACCGGGAATTTTTGTCCAGCAACAGAATGGCCCAGCTCCGGCGACTCGGGGTGCGGTGGTGAGATGGCGGGCGACCTGCGCTTGTATGGGTCGGCCGCGGGACAGCAGGTACTCCACTAACGACTGGCCCTGAACGTGTTGCGGCGGCCCATGGCGGGGTGAACGAGGTCGGAACATCGATGCTCCAGCTCCCCTCCATCCCACCGTCGCAGTCCCAGGAGCCAGGCCCGTCGCCGCCTCGGCTGGGGTGGGTGGCCACTGGGAAGCCATTGTGCTAGGGCGCTACACAGTGGTTTTTAGCGTTTGGCCATGCACAATGAGGGGCTGCCACCGGTGTCGCCGGCGGAGTCGAAGTGATGTCAGGCTTGGCCAATGTCAATTACCATCATTGCTGTGGCGGCGCCGAATGTTTGATCCAGCACTGGAACTGCAGGTACGTGCGCCTTGCTTAGGACGCCGCAGTATACGAGTACACGTCTTTGACCTACTCGTACGTAGACAGAGGAGCTCAGGCACTCCTTGTCATGATAACACCCACCCGGCGCACCACAATTCTCCTGCCAATGCTCGCGCGTGCGGGAAATCAGGCACGGTGAGGTAAGTACGTGTAGGTAGATACCTGTCCCTAACGGCGTCCAATGCTGGAGCCGCAGCTTCTTTAGCGCCGTCACGTTGTTTACAGCGCATTCCCCTGGGTCATCTCCTGCCGGCGCGGTGCGCCCCACTCCACCTGCTCGACCACCTGGCCAGCCCTCTCATTGAGGCCCGGGTGCCCGTCCGTTCACCTCAGGTGCTGGCGCCAGTGGGGTGGAGGCCATCCCTCTCAGTGCCGCAGGTGGCCCGGGGTACTTCGCAGGCCGCCCCCCACGCCAGGTGCCCGCCAGCTCAGGGCTGGGCTCAGGCTGCGTGCCTGTACCTAACCTGAGGTGCCCAGCTGCGTGCCCGTGTGTGGGCGGCGGGCTGCTCTGGTGCTCTGGCTGACCCCTTGCCCAGCAAACAACCTGGAACCCGCGCCGCCTTCCTCGCAACTGGCCCGCCCTCTCGACCGACCGCCCGCCCGCCCGCCTGCTCGCTCTGTCAAAGCTTCTTCCAGCCTGAGCCTTGTCCCTCCCTCACCATCCCTCTCTCCGACAACTCCACACGACCATCAACAGCCTCACCTTCTCGCTCGCCAGACATCGCGCGTCGCCAGCTCTGCGCCGCGTCTCGCGTCCCGGAAACCCCTCAAATTGGCTGCTTGCCGGATCTCGTCGCCCCCGGCAGCCAAGCTCGCTCGCGTTGAGTCGGGGCTCGCTCTGCGCAGCAGCAACAATTGCATCACCACCAGCAACCACGCGATCCACCGCCGTCCGCCGCCGCCGCCGGAGCCGGAGCCTCACCGCGTCCATCTCCCTCAGCACCCTCTCGCCGACTCGTCCCCGTATCTAGCATCGCAAACACGGTCGACGCGCTGTCTCCACGACGCTCATCATGGCTGACGCGCCCAACACCAACGATGAGCTCTACCCCATCGCAGTCCTCATTGACGAGCTCAAGGTACGCCCTTCCCTGTCTTGACGGGTCGTCCCCTGCGTCGAGATCCTCCGCTGACCTGCTGCTGCCTAGCACGACGATGTCATCCTCCGCCTGAACGCCATTCACCGCCTCTCGACCATCGCTCTCGCACTCGGTGCCGAGCGCACGAGAGAAGAGCTCATTCCTTTTCTGGATGGTGAGTGTGCCTGTCTTATCGCGGGGGAAGCCCCTCTAACACCCTCCACAGAGTCAGTCGAGGACGAGGATGAGGTCCTGGTCGCCCTGAGCGAGGAGCTCGGAAGCTTCATCGAGTACGTTGGCGGCCCTCAATGGGGCCACGTCCTGCTGTCGCCCCTCGAGAACCTCGCTGCCATCGAGGAGCCCGTGGTGCGAGACAAGGTACGCACGCGCCATGCGTCGAGGTCATCGCCTCGCGAATCGTACTAACACATTCCAGGCCGTCGAGTCGCTCAACAAGATCTGCGAAAGCCTCTCCTCCCAGCAGGTCGAGGAGTACTTCATCCCCCTCACGATCCGACTCTCCAAAGCCGACTGGTTCACATCCAAAGTCTCTGGATGCGGCCTCTACACCACCCCCTACAAGAAGGTGTCTCCGCCTGTCCAGGAGCAGCTCCGCCAACAATTTGGGCTCCTGGTGCACGACGAGACCCCCATGGTCCGACGCCAGGCCGCCACCAACATGGCAAAATTCGTCAAGGAGATGCCTGCTGCCATCGTTATCGACGAAATGATACCCCTCTTCCAACACCTCGTCCAGGATGATCAGGATAGCGTCCGATTACTCACCGTCGAGATTCTCATCTCCATTGCCGAGGTTGTGCCCAAGGAGCAACAGTCCAGCCACGGCGTCCTCCTGACGTCACTGCGCAACTTGATAGAGGACAAGAGCTGGAGGGTCCGGTACATGATTGCTGACAGGTTTGAAAAGGTATGTGCCTGTTCCACGCCTGAGGTATGTGTCGTACTGACCAAGACGGAAAGATCGCAAAGGCCGTCGACGAGGAAGTTGTGTCGAGGGATCTGGTGCCTGCGTTCGTCAAGCTCCTGAAAGACAACGAGGCCGAGGTGCGGACGGCCATTGCCGGGCAGATTCCTGGATTCTGTGGACTTGTCGACCGGAACACGCTCCTGAACGACATCATGGGTAGCATTGAGGACCTCGTGTCGGATACGTCGCAGCATGTGCGTGCGGCGCTCGGAACCCAGATCAGCGGCCTGGCTCCGATTCTGGGCAAGCAAGAGTACGTCCCCTCCCTGCAGTGTTTGTCTGTGTGGCTTGGTTCTAACTTGCAGCGTCACAGAACCATTGATCATTTGCTGCCGATGTTCGTGCAGATGCTCAAGGACGAGTTTCCGGAGGTTAGGCTCCACATTATATCGAAGCTTGAGCTCGTCAACCAAGGTAAGCCATGCACCCAGCATACTGGGACCGTAGACTAACAGACCATAGTTATTGGCATTGACCATCTCTCGCAATCCTTGCTCCCTGCTATTGTTCAGTTGGCAGAGGACAAGCAGTGGCGTGTCCGACTGGCTATCATCGAGTACATTCCCCTCTTGGCCAGCCAGTTGGGCGTCAAGTTCTTCGACGAGAAGCTCAGCAACCTGTGCATGGGGTGGTTGGGCGACACCGTCTTCTCCATCCGAGAGGCGGCGACACACAACCTCAAGAAGCTTACTGAGGTGTTCGGTGTGGATTGGGCCAGCGAGCAGATCATCCCCAAGGTCATGGGCATGGGCAGCCATCCCAACTACCTGTACAGGATGACCACCTGCTTTGCCATCTCTGTAGGTCATAGCGGGCCCCTCATTGTACGATCTTGCTAACAGTTGCATGCAGACTCTGGCTACCGTGGTCAGTCTCGATGTGATTGCCAAGTCGATCCTGCCGATGCTTGACAAGATGGTCGATGACGACATCCCCAACATCCGGTTTAACGTGGCCAAGACATACTCGGTTCTGATCAGTGCCCTGCGTCGCTTGCCGGAGGAAGGCACGCTCTACTCTCTGGAGAAGGAGGGTGCCGAGATCACGCCGTCGCCTCGCG
This sequence comes from Purpureocillium lavendulum, assembly GCA_029168975.1. Lineage (NCBI taxonomy): Eukaryota > Fungi > Ascomycota > Sordariomycetes > Hypocreales > Ophiocordycipitaceae > Purpureocillium > Purpureocillium lavendulum. The sequence goes on along the minus strand of JAQHRD010000002.1, from coordinate 3,782,392 downwards.
GCAACGAGCTCATTCAGCAGCGGATCCTGCCGAATCTCACCAAGCTGCAGAAGGACGACGACGTGGATGTGCGTTACTTTGCCACGACTGCGGCGGTCGAGGCGACCGGTTCCTCGGGCGGTGAGCCTATGAGTACATCACCATAGATGAGCGGCGAAAACAGAAGAGACGTAATGAAGCAATCGATTGTTGCCATGACTAGAGTAAACAAAGCCACCAAAGTTCCCTTGCCACCATGCATGTCCGCCTTGGGGCTTTGAGGGGGAAGCGGTCGAAGAAGCGGTTTGGAGTTGAACAAACAGCAGAATACGGGGCATGTCTGTTATATCGCAGGTCGACTAGATTCACACAAGTATGGAAGCGTGATTCAGGTCAAGAAGCGGCGTGACAACGTGAACGTCGGAGAGTTACAGAGGTGGCTGCGGATATCACCTCGGGATATCACGGTGCCGTGCGACGTGTGCAGGAAACCTTGGTCTCGATGTTCTCATTTTGCGTACGCGTGTTCTGTTCTCATTCCTCGTATACGCGCGCGCGCGCGCAGGTTCATATCCTCCTAAAGCACAGCGTGCTAATGGTCTGCCCCTTGACGCCGCCGAAGCTAAACGTCGGGTAGCTGACACGCCCGGCGACCTGGAAGCGTGCCGCCGGCGCCGTGTCGCCGCTACCGCCCTCGCCCTCGCCCTCTGCCGGGACGAACCACGAGCGCAGCTCCTCCTCGGTCCAGTTGCAGCTGGTGACGAGGAAGAGGCCGCCGGCGGGGCGGACGAGGGCGAGGACGCGGTCGCGGTAGCACTCGCAGAGGCGGCGTCCGGAGGCGACGTCGCGGGCGTCGGACAGGGAGATGGCGTCAAAGGTGCCCTTGTCGAGGACCACGTCCCAGCCGGCGGCCTGGGCGCCGTTGAGGGCCGTGGCCGGGTCGCCGCCGATGATGTCCCACTCGGAGAACTCGACCGCGGGTGCGGCAGTCCCGGCCGTGTCGTCCCTCTCTTCTTTTTCTTCTTCTTCTTCGTCGTCGTCGTCGTCACGTCGTTGGTCGTCGCCGGCTACCCGGGACGCGGCCACCTGCCGTGCGAGCGCGACGCTCTGCGGGCTGTAGTCAACGCCGAGGGCGCGGGCGGACCAGCCGTCGTCGCGCAGCGCGAAGAGCAGGGAGCCGTTGCCGCAGCCGAGGTCGAGCAGCGACGCCGTGTCCCTCCGTAACGACGACAGCGGTAGTAGTGTGCTTGTCGTCGTCGCGGACCCCTGCTGCTGCTGTTGCTCGAGGTCGTCGAGGAACTCGACCATCTTGGCCTCGGCGTCCGAGTCGTCGAACCAGACGGTGCCAATGTCGGACGGGTCGGCGGCGTGGTTGGACAGCTCGTTGGTGTAGAGTCTGTCCCAGCTGCGCGCACGAACAGAGATGGCGTCAGCAATGCCCGCGAGTCCGCAAAAACCACGGTATGTAGAGCAATGGGCGTTTCCTCTAGGGTGGTCACTGACTATTCCTTTGTCCCGAGCTCCGATGGCTCGAGGTGAGCGGGCTGGTTCTCCGCGGCGGACATGGTCGCGATCGTTCTCACTCTCTTTCTATGTCTCTCTATATATATCGCAAGTGCGCTCGAATGTGTGTGTGTGTGTGTTCGCGTCGTCGTATTTTGTCGGCAGGCAAAACCCGTCTCGCGGTTCGTTGCTGCGCGCGCAATCTCACCAGTCGCAAACACCACGAAAGTCCGGCTTCTGGTCTCGGCGTTGCGGCTGTTGAATATCCTACAATTCTGCCACCGCGTTCAGGTCAAGGAGGGGCGATGGGGGTCTTGCGGCCCAGAAGCGGCAGGCGGTGGGAGACCTCGTAGAGGGGCAAGAGCGGAAAGTCGCATCCCCTCCACGCACACGCCCACCAGACCTGCCACTTTTGGAACCCTGCTCGCAAGTCCATTACTTCGTGGCATCACACGAAACCAGAAGAAAAACAAAAGGAGCATCATTCTTTGGTTTGACACGGGGTTTTATTTCAGATTTCTCCAGGGTATTGATAGCAATACAACAGAAGAGCTAGTCCTAGCGATTCCTCGCCGTAGTCAAAGTGCCCAAAAAAAATGGAGGATCATGACGTCTAAGCCGCCGTACAAAGAAAACGCCGCCCATGCAGAAGTCGCGGGGCGCCGCACAGGGACTCCCGAGCGCGTGGCCAAAGGGCCAATTCGCAGGTCCTCTTCACAGTCGTCCTCCTGTACGCTCTGTCTCGCGCGTAGCGTATATAGTGTGTATGTGGTGTGTGTGTGTGTATGAGTTCTACCATCCCTTCGCGGGCAAGCAGAAATCATATGGAGCCCCCGGGAGGCTTGCAGCGCAAAAGCTTCGTCACAAAAAGACCGTTCCCAACACCAGGCCCCATGCGAAAATCAACCGTGAACCCAAGAAAAGCAACCAAGCAGCGGAGAGAGCAAAGACGTCAAAGTCGCTCAGTAGAAACTCTCCACCATGGTGTCCTTCATGCTGGTGTTGATGTTGCTGGGGCCGGCGCCCTCGCCGAGGCGGAAGACGCTCTCGATGACGCTCAGCTCCGTGGCCGTGGTGTCGAGCCCGGTGACGGCGAGCCAGTCGTTTACCACCATGCCGGCGCCGACCACGTTGCTACCTCGGTTGACGCTGCCGGCCACGAGGGGCACCTGTAGCAGGCTCGACAGCTCGTCCTGGTCCTGGATGCTCGTCTTGGGGTGGACGAGGCCACCCTGGTTGGACAGGCTCATGTAGCTGCCGACGAGTACGTTGTCGGCGACGGTCTGGCGGAAGACCTCGACGCCGAGCACGTCGGCGATGATCTCTTCCGTCTCGCGCTCGAGATCGGGGTGGATGAGGGCGATGTGGTCGTTGGTGGCGATGACGTTGCCCAGGGCCGAGAGGCGCTCCTCGATGCGCTGGATGCGCACCGAGTCGGGCAGGGAGTTGCGCAGATGTTGGAGCTCCTGGTCCGTCGTCGTCGTGGGCACCAGGAGGCCCTTGCGGTTGCCGGCGGTGAGGCGGCCGATGATGCGCGTGCCGGCAATGGTTGTCCGCACCGTGGGGACCATGTCTTGGAGCTCAGCCTCGAAAACGCTGCACAGCCTCGTCAGCCTCACGATCCTCATTCATGGCCGGGCTGCGAGCTGCGGGATCGCAACCCTGGGCCGGGGCGGGCGGACTGACCTGTAGAAGTTCTCGCTGGCGCCGAGAGCCACCAGGGCATAAGAATTTGTGAGAGTCGAGAAGACTCCAACCCTGCAACGCCCAGTCAGCTTCGTTGAAAATTGGAAACGACTCCATGATGCTGGGCGGCCACGCAAGTCGGCTCAGACAAATAGCGGGGGCGGGGTCGTCTCGTGGGCGCCTGTCCGTCGTGGAAGGGTGCTGACATACTCGTTGGAGTTCTCAAACTGTGCGCGTACAGCCATGATGCGATTAAACGTGTGCGAAGTCGTAGATGTATGGTCTATAGGGGGGGTGAGGAGGGCGCGGGCGGTCCGGTGAGGAGGTGACAGAAGGTGATGAAGTCGCGGAGCCTCTATCGCAAAGCTGATTTTTCTCTTGGGCGGGAGGAGTGGGTTATCCGCTGTGGTGGGCGACGCTTCGACTTATGTACCCGGGCGCCAGTGGGCGCTGGATGTACCCGACGCACCCGTCTGCCGTGGAGGGTACTTCAAACTTGGCGCCTACTCCTAGGGTACCTCTGGTGCAGTCGCTGCAGGAGTGGGGGGAGCTTGCTTGGATTCGAGGAAAGTTTCCCGCGCCGCGTTGGAGCTGTTTCCGTCACTAACTATCCACCACCTCCCCGTCATGGCCGTGCTCTTGGAGCCTGCCTGCTGGTGTCGTTGGCGACGATGCCGCCTCCAAGAACGCCTCGGGGAAGAGACGAGTCACAACTCCGCTCGCACGGAAATTTTGCTTGTCCGCCCGAGACGTCTGCGCCTCCTCCCAGTCTCTCTCCAGCACGAAACATCACTGCGAAGTGCACGGCTAGCTGTTCCTGGCGCGGCTCGGGAGGATGGGAGGGTCCACGGCGCCCAGAGTCTGTGACTCAGCGCTCCATGCCATGCCATGCAGTGCCATGCTCCCCAATTTGGACCCATCGCCACCCGCACGACAAACTATGAGTCTTATCGCATCTTGCCCTGCATTGTCACCTACTATGCTACATGTGGACAGCAGAGTCACACACGCATGCGCCTTCAATGCGCGGCTCTGAAACGGCAGTCCCTTGTTCAGGCCCTTGTTCGTCCCCTCTCCACCGCCGATGCTCGAATTGAGTTTTGTGCATCGCGGCCCCACGATCCGTTGGTCGTGCCTCATCACATTACACCGTTGGCAACTCATCGCCTTCCTAATTCGGACTCCCCAACTCTCACTGCACCACGTAGGTCGAGATGCGAGAGCGTTTGTTCAGTCATAATAGGCTTGCATCTCTTGCTATCCGGAATCTGGCTTCTATCGCGGCAGAGCGGCACCGTGTCGCTGCAAAGAACCGCCATCCCAGCCGCCATCCCAGTCGCCACGATGCAAATCCCGTGGCCAGGTCCTGGCCACTCTGCGTCCAGCCCCTTTGGATCCTGCTGTCCTGGTATCGCCTCGGCTCTTTTTAATCATCATGACATCTCGCCGTCTTCACAATGCAGACTGCTACACCCCCTCCCCTCCGCGGCCCCTCTTCAATTGTCGTCGCTGACTCTGGGCGTATTCCTCCACCCAATCCAACGGCAACCATGACACCTCAAATCGTCCACACCGGCGCCTTAATCAGCACCTGTCGTCCCCTGACCTCGAGCGCCACGAATCCAGCAAAGCGCACCTTGCCAGTGTCGTTGGGAAGTCCTGCACGAGTGTCCCTGTCAGTACTCATCCGCTCGGCAAACGACGCGTTGCTGGCTTTTCGCCCCGTCTCGACGGCGTTCATGGGTCCGCTGGTCAACATACCGGCCTTGACCTTGTCTCCTCGCGCCCGGCCATTCTTGTCTTTGTCCTTGTCCCCCTCGTCGTCATCCTCGTCTCCGCCTGCATCCGCCTCCGACTTCTGGTTCTCAAGAGTCGGCAGGCCCGTCTTCTCAACCTCCATCAAGTGCGATTGCACCAGCTCCCCGGGCAGAGGATACATGATGGCAACATCGCGACTCTCCAATGGCAAGTTCGACGCGATCGCCACCGCAAGCTCTGCGATCATCGACGTGCTGCCCTCCACGCCCGCAGGCGGCGGGCTGCTCAGGTATTGGTAGAGGTGTGCGGTGAGGTTCCCCGTCGCCTTGCTCGTCAACGTTGCCCTGTTGTCCGTCGACGAGTTGAATTTCTTCTGCAGGCCGTCCAGCGTAGCCATCCTCCAGTTGACCACCTTGGTCGTGAGCGCGTCGAACTCCTCCTGGCTGTGCATGGTGTAGGCATTACCCCGGATGCTGAGCTCAATCTCCTTGAGCTGGGAGCTAAGCTGCGGGTCGAGCGCCGGGTGGAAGCACTTGTTGAATATCTCGTCGACGAGCCACCTCGACACAATGGCCCGGCCGACCGCAGTCATCTCCTGCTTGCCCGTCTTGAGCGCGTCGGCACTGACGTAGCCCTCAAGCCATTGTGGCAAGGATCGCCAGTCCTTGCGGATGTTGAACGCCAGGTTGTTGATTGCGCCATTGAGGCGGTTGAATCGGGTCGTGTATTCGTTATCGTCCCACGCCGTGCGAGACGCCGACATGCGCTGATTCGCCACGGCGTTCTGTAGCGTCTCTACCTGGCCCGTGAGCTGCTCTATTTGAGACTTGCCGTCGAAGTAAAGTCGCTTGACGTTCTTGTACTTGGTGACTATACAAACTAAGGTTAGCATTCGCAGGCGCGACATGGATGCAACCAGGGAAGGTGGGACTCACGGAGGTCCTTGAACTGCTTCTCGGGGTCAGCATCTCGGTCGGGGTTCGATGGCTGCGGGCTGTTTCGGCCCTGTTCAACACCACCCGACCCTTCGTACTGCGACGCTCTGTCGCTTCGGTAGGCGGGGTTTTGGGGGCCGACCTGGCCGTGTGGGGGCGGAAGAGGGCTCATGGAGTTCATGGGCACGCCGCCCTGGCGATATCCGGGCGGTGGGCCGGGCGGCGGCTCGACCTGCCCGCGAAGAGCCTTGTCGTTGTCCATGCGTCGGCTCGGCGCCTGGGCTCCTCCGGGAGGAGCCATCGCGGATTGCTGCTGGGCCTGGTTGTTGGTCACCTGGAGGGGAGGCAGCTTGGGAGTCGACAGAGACGGGTCCAAGTCCTGCGTGGAAGCGTAGTGCACGGCGGGAGAGCTCTGCGCCGACTGCTGCTGCGTGGCAGACCGCTGGTCGGGATCGGTGATTGGCGATTCGTGCGAAAGCTGCGAGATGGTTTCGGGGTTCTGCTGCAAACCGAAATGGCTGGTGACGATGCGTGGTTCCTGGCCGGGCTGATAAGGGAGCTGCGGCGAATTGCCGGCGTGATGGAACTGCTGTTGCTGGAGGCCTGGTGGTGGCTGAAGGTCGTAGGCCCCAGGCTGTTGTGATGGTGCTGGTGCTGGTTGCTGCTGCTGCTGTTGCTGCTGCTGTGGCTCGTATTGGATCTGTTGGTCCTGAACGTGCAGCGTTCCCTGGCGTTGCAGTGGCTGCGGCGGCGGCTGCTGCTGCTGCTGCTGCTGCTGCGAAGGTGGGGGTTGCTGGTGCTGGAGCTGTGGATGGTGCTGCTGCTGCTGCTGCTGGTGGGGCAGGTGGTCCGGCGCCTGATACAGCTCCTCGTCGTAGGGCGACGTGTCGAGATGCTCGCGAGAAACTTGGCGGATGGTCGTGCTCGGATAGACGAGTCTCGAATCCTGTCGAGGGGGATGGACGTTAGAGTCTTGCCCGGAATACGGATACTCGTCAACCTCTCCCAGGTCGTGCAGTGGTGAAGGCTGCTGGCTATGCGCGCCTTGGTACCAATCGCGGTCGGAGCCAGACGACTGCTGCTGCTGTTGCTGCTGCGGGTTGCCTTGCGGCAGGCTTCCGGTCTTGAGAACGGGAGGATTGCTCACCCTCTTCGACGGCCGGCGAGCGAGCCCTGCAGTGTTGTCGTAGGAGCTCTGGTGGGCGTGGCCTTGTTGCTGCTGGGGCGCGGGGTCGTGCGAGCTCCGACCGGAGCCAAAGATGCCCTTGAACAGTTTGCGCGTGGACCGCTTCTCAGGGGCGTTTGGCGCAATTGGCGACGGCTGGTAGGTCCCGGTGCTGGGCAGGTCGTCAATGGAGCCCGAGGCGACGCCGTAAATCTGGGGATGCTGCTGCTGCTGCTGGTGCTGCTGCTGAGTTAGGTGGTGAGACGACGGGTCGAAGCGTTGGCTCTGGGCGCGGCCGACTGCACCGGGGTCGGCAAAGTCGATGGGGGTTGGAGGGAGGTGCTGCTGCTGATGGCGAGCATCAAAGACGGGCGAGCCACCAAGAGCGACGTCGGACGAGGTCTGCAGCGGCGGGAGCCTGACGCCGGCCGAGTGCTGGCCGTAAAAGTGCGCGTGCGGCGGCGGCGGCTGCTGCTGCTGCGAAGACGACGACGGCGACAATGAGGTCGTTGGGTGTTGCTGCTGCTGCTGCTGCTGCTGCTGCTGCGAGAGTTGGTGTTGCTGGGCGTCAACAAAGTGCTCGTTGGAGCTGAGGCCTGTAGTCGAGGACAAGGCTGATTGGGGGGTTACGTCCACTGGCGAGTCGGCCTGGCCTGGTGCTGCAGCTACACCGGCGGCGGTGCTGCTATTATTATGACTGGCACCGCTGGCGGCAGGCGCAGGGACCGTGGCTGCGCCTGGGCCCGAGCCCAAAGCAGCGGCAGAGGCAGAGGCAGAGGCAGAAGCAGGGCCCGACCCGGGGCCAGAGACGGGCGAGGCAGCGGGCAGCGGTGGCTCGGCTAATGCGTGCTGCGAACGGTTGCTGTGCTTGCTCAAGCGACCAAAGCTCGGCATCCTTGACGATGCTGTCGCCGTCCCGGAAGGGAGAAGGGGGAAGGGGGCACGGAAGGGAACGCGACGGGCAGACTGGGGGGGTGGAGAGAGGTGTGTGAGCGACCGTGTGCCTGAGGTGTGAGTGGGCGTCGCGAGTCGCGACGACGGACGGGAGGCAACAGCAGCAGCCGAGCGGGCGGCGACGACGACGAGACGGGGAGACGACGGAGACGGACAGAGCGCAGCAAGGGGCCCGGGGACGGAGAGGGGCGGCTAGAGCGGGTGGCAGGACAGGCGAGCAGAGAGGCGGTCGGCGGCGGCGATGATGATGCGGGAGCGGTGCTTGGACGACGATGGCTGACGCTGGATGATGCTGGCAGCGTTGCTGTGATGACAGGTCTGCGAGTCGAAATGGCTCTCCTTTTTTTGGGGACAAGCCAGGAGGGACCACGCGCGGCTCCCGCCAAACCCCTCATCGACGTGCAGAGAGCGGCAGACAGCCTTGACAGAGCCGCCTTCGGTGGGCGCGCTGAATGACGATGGACCGGGTCCAATGCCCAGGTGGGAAAGGTAGCAGGCCTCGCTGAGGGGCGCGACGGGGCGGAGGCGGGCCTGATCGGATGGTTTGGATGCTGGTGCTGACGGGTGGCCGCCGCTCGCTGTTGCGGGCGAGCGAGCTCCAACGCAGCGAAAGGGGCGGAACCTGGAGGGCGAAGGGGGGGGTCCCTGGCTCGTCGAGCTGTTGCCAGCTGGGAACTGGGGAGCTGCGGGAGATGAGCAGCAAGCCAAGCGTCTATTTTGGGACGAGGTGTCGAGTCAAGCAAGGGCTGGCTGGCTGGCTGGCTGGCTGGCGGGGGAGAGGAGAGGGGGGACGGGGACGGGGACGGGGAACGGGGAGCCCAGGGATGCAAAAGCACGACGACGGGCTTCGACCAGGACCGCACAGGAGAAGATTCGCGGGTCAGCGCCGATTGGGGAGATGGAACGGTCCCGTTGGCGTTAATCACGCGTGGCGCATGGCGGCATCAGCAAGACCAGCTATTATCCGGGCCAGGAAAAGCTGAAAAAAAAAATGTCCACGGGCTTTGGGCGTACTCGCTCGTAATGGCTCGCGTCCCGTCAGTCGTCCAACCTTGCGGGGCGGTTGGCTGGCTTCTTCCTTGCCTGCCTCGCCGTTGCTGCCCTCTGTCTTGTGGCGGTACGAAGCAGGAGCCAGGCGGCTGTCGCTGCCGTTGCCGTTGCACGCACTTGCTTTGCAGAAGCACGTTGGAACCTTGAGGTACGGAGGGTCCGCGCTGCTAACACGGTACGGCACGGAGTACGTCGAACAAGCCGGAGCAACAGGTATGGGTACCACGTCAGCCAGCCGCCCGCACGCCGGCTCACTGATACCCAGTCACCACGCTTGGTATGTGTACTCGTCCTCGACTTCAGCCCAAGTCGTCTGCACAACCAGATGATGCGTTGCCCAGACAGGCAAGGTCGTGGAAGCTCCCCCCGTCGTCAGCAACGCTTGGGCTTCCCTCAACGGTTCCACTGCTATATTTATAACCCTGCCCGATGTGAGTCTCTGTGTCGGATGCATGCAAACTGATGCCGTCCCATCTCGTCCCATCTCGTCCCATGTCACCTCACTTCTTCCGGTGCCAATGAGCGTTGCAGCGCTGCAGCCGTGGAGCTTTTCTTCCCTGTTCGGCCCTGGACAAGACGGGGGGGGGAGCGGGCGAGCGGGTCATGACTGTCTCTCCCGGCCGCCGGCTCCCATGCGGAAAACGCCTCTGAGTTTGAGCAATTTCGGCTCCAGCAGCTGCTTTGCTGGAATCAAGCCGACTGCAGAATGACGACATGCCGTCAACGGGTCGGGATGCTTATCCGTACGTGGGTCCTTACTCGTACCTCGTACAGGGCAAGGACAGCACGAGACCAATATTACCCGACTCGTCGATGGAGCTGCTTCTTGGGCTTGCGGATGGCAGACAAGGGGGCATGGCAACTTTTCCGAGGGCCGGACGTCGCAGGTCCTGGTTGTTGGGTATCGGTGGCATCTGTAACAACAAATGCTGGGCGGTTGATATGTCATCGGCCTCCGCCCTCCCGTCAGAGACCTGCGGAATCATTGGCGATGGTAGTCGTTCCTGTGCGGGCCGCGTATCGGCGATAAGGCAGGAGGAGCTGAGTTTCCGAGACGAAGCAAGTTCACTTCTTAGCTCCCGCGTCTTGGACGAGGCAGCTGATGCTAAAAGTAGTCCCACGCGGCCTTCGTTCGTTTTCTCCCTCGAGGAACGAATGGCATGCCTGCCGTGTCATTTGGCGCGCCGACGCTTCGATGCGAGCCCGAGTGCCATCTGGCTACCCTACAGCAAGTGCTTTTACTTGGAGCACTACATCTTGCACTGCACTGGAGCCAGTTCTTCTTCACCGGCCTCGCTGTCAATACATGCACGACTGTCTACTTCGTCCAACGAAGCACTACCGCCATTCCGCTAGCCATGCTGACTGAGTTCATCATTATGCGTGCATCAGCCGAGCGTTGCCGTAGTCCCCTTCCCGCAAGTCGTCATCCTGCAGCAGAAGAACCCTAATGGCAATACAAGTGAGAAAACATCGCCAGTGGAGAAAGACCTCCTCACTCTGGTCGAATGGGAATATAAAGCACCTCCTTGGCCCATGCCGCCTCGTCCCCTAAATGCCTAGCGGGCAGGACACTCAACGTCGCCCGTGGTGGACTTGCGGTGGACTCGGAACCAGACAGCGATACCGGCGGGTCCGCCTCCGTCTTAGTACCCGATATGGCTAACCATTTTGCGGGGTGCCAGCGGGCGCCGCGGGGCGGGCTGGAGCTGGAGTGCGACCGGAGGACCCCGAAATCGTCACTACCGATCGTGCGGCACTGCGTGACTCGAGATAAGAGCACGTCCTTTAATACCAATTGACGGCCGCCTTCAGCCCAACAGACGACCAACTTCGCCGTCGACTGCACCGTCCACCGTACCTGCACTCGCTCTTGTTGATTGGATGTAGAGTCTGGAGAACAAGTCTCGGTGCCTGCGACGCGATGGCTCTCCTATCTCCATTCTACCTTGGGGTCGTGGGCCTGCTGGTCGTGATCGTGCATCTTGCGCGCCGCTTGAGCTCGCCGCTCCGCAAGGTGCCGGGGCCGACCGTCTCCCTCTACACGAGCCTGGTGCTCAAGTGGAAGGAGATGCGTGCCGAGAGGACCATGTACGTCCACCAACTCCATCAAAAGTACGGCCCCGTCGTCCGCGTGTCGCCCAACGAGGTGTCCTTCACCTCCTGGCCGGCTCTGAAGGAGATCTACTGCTCCGGCGGGAGCGGATACGACAAGTCCGACTTTTACAACCTGTTTCGCATCTACGGGCGGAGGACCATGTTCACGACCTTGAACAAGGCCGATGTGAGTGCACCCGGCCCCGGGTTCGGCGAAGACGGTCTCTGACGCGCAGCAGCACGCAAAGCGCAAGAGGATCCTTGCCGACCGATATGCCAACACCAACGTCATGCGGAGCCTGCCTATGCAAGGGATCCAGGAGCGCTCCCGCGCGTTTGTGCGGCGTTGCGCGTCGACGTCCGGCAAAAAGACGTCGGAGATATTCGTATGTTCCCGAGTCCCGACGAGGCTGAATGCACGTCGACCATGTTGGAAAGCTGACAAGAATCGGACAGATGGGTTCGTCTGGTCGCACCAGAAGCTGAGCACGTCTTGATCAAGCCTGGCTGACGCATGCACGCAGCGCTGCACGCATATGCATGCGATTGCATCACGCATCACTTGTTCCACCCGCATGGCTCTGACTGCCTCGAGAAGAAGGAGGACGAAGCCATGATGCACCAGGTTGCCGCTGACGACAGCCTGCAGAGTGAGCGCCACCCCTTGCACGTGCAGCATCGCCCGAGAGGTTGCATGTCGTCGCTGACACGAGGACAATCCCTCGAAACGCAGATCGCCTCCTGTCGCACTATAACCCAGCCCTGCACCGCCTCTTTGCCGGGGTACTCTCCTTTGTCGTGAAGCCCAGAGAGGTGCCCTTGGCGGACAACTACGTGCTCGAGACGAGCAAGCGCACCGATGCCGCGAGTTTCACGCTCATGAGCCGCCTGGAGGAGAAGTCGGGCGAGCTCGATGCCATAGACATGGCGGCCGAGTGCCTCGACCACATGGTCGCGGGCATCGACACGACGGGCGACAGCCTGTGCTTCCTCATGTGGGAGCTGTCGCAGCCGCGGTCCCTCCTCTACCAGCGCCGACTGACCGAGGAGCTGCGGAGCAGGCCTGACGCGAGCATCGACCAGCTGCCGTTCCTCGACGCGGTCGTCAACGAGGTGCTGCGATGCTACCCGGCGATCCCCATGTCGCTGCCGCGCCTGGTGCCGCGGGACGGGCGGACCATCGACGGCGTGTGGCTGCCCGAAGGCACCATCGTGAGCTGCCAGGCCTACTCGGTGCACCGCATCAACGACGACGTGTTCCCGGAGCCGGACACGTTCAACCCGGACCGGTGGCTGGCGCCCGAAGGCGACGCGGACCGGCGCCGGCTGCTATTTGCCTTTTCCAACGGCGGACGGGGCTGCGTGGGAAAGCAGTAAGTTGCATCACCTACCTTCCAGGTTGCCTGGATGCCCGACTGCTACCGCAAGGTAGACGGGGACATTGTCGTGCCGGTACATGCTGACGTCGTCCGTCCGTCCGTCCGTCTGTGCAGCCTCGCCCTGGCCGAGATGAAGACGCTGCTGCGTGACGTGTACTCCCAGTTTAGCACGACGCCCGACCCATCCATGACGCAGGAAGCCATGGCCATGTCGGACCAGCTCATCTCGACGCGACCGATGGCCCAGCGATGCCTGTTGCAGTTCCACCCGCTCGCGGACGCTGGTGCTGCGATGCAGGAACCCTGAAGGGCTTGTGTGTGCAAAGAAAGGGAGGCCGGGTCTTCACATGACTGTACCACGCTTGCAAGCTTGTCAATGTCTTCCTCGAGCGTCATGCGTGGCTCGTACAGAATAGGGCAGGCAACTCTTTTTTGCAATGCAGCGTACGAAGTACGCGTGAGTACTTGGTAAATTGACGTCGCGCGGGATTAAACGACCGAAACCGAAACAAGCATTGACGGATTATATGTCGTGCAACGGCCACTGTCAATCATGGCGTGACTTTTCCTCCTTGGGCTGATACCAGCTGGCGGCACATACCTTACTCCGTAGTCGGATTCTCGAACGTTAAGACCGAAACGCCCGAAGTGGACTGGGCTCGAAGGATCTTTGTGGCCGCTGATCCCATGACATTGACCACACGGTCCAAGTTATCAACTCCAGTGCCGGGCCCTTTCAAGAAAATGCCGGCGGGCTGCCACGCTGAGAAGCAAACGGGACTGGGAATTCCGATATGCAAGAAGAAAGCTGGTCGCACTGATTGGCCCGAGACATGGACCGACACAAAAAGGAAACGGACAGCCGCTGGGCGCGCTCCTTTCACGAGGTACCGACTACGTACTTTGTGCGTGAGGTGTGCATGTTGGTGGGCGTGCGCGAGTCGGGCATGGGCTGGTGGCAACAATTGTTGCAGAAGGATGACAGGACGGGACGGGATGCCTGCCGAAAGGCGCCCGAGGTCGTGGCCTGGACTCTGGAGGTCCGGGTGGGTTTCGTGCAACACGACCTCAGCGCGCCCTTGGGCCAGGCACCTGTGGCGGGACCAGCCTCAACTCACTGGACGGGAGGCCCGGTTGTGTGGCCGGGGCACTGGGCGGCTGCTTCGGCGGCGGGGCATGCTCTCTATTGTCGTCAGGTGCGCAGGCGGTGCCCACCTGGCAGCCATAGGTACCTAGCCCATGGATGCCCGGGCAGCTGAGGTGGATGGGCTCTGGAAGGAAGCCAGCAGCGTCCTTGCAGGGGACCAGCCGCGCGGGTTTCAGTGGCCGGTCCATGGCCCGGGACGGGCGCAGCATCCGGAGGACGCGACGAGCCACCTGGGTTGAGACGTGTCAGCAGCGGGTTAGCGCAGCCGGCCGCCGGGGCACGCTGGGCACGCTGGGCACGCACCTCGGAGTTTAGGTTTCGTACCAAGCGTGCGGCAGCATGGCAGGTAGGTATGTACTCTTACTTCGCGCTGGCCGCCCGGCAAGGCAGGAACGTGCCTCCGGAACGTACCTGTACCCAGCCTCCACCTCGCGTCCCCTCCGTTGGACCCCTCCATCGCCATGCCCTCCAGGCGGCCACCGCCCGCAACGAAGGACCAGGGACGTACGTCCTCGTAGGGGCGGCACCCACCTTCCTCCCAAAATCTCTGCCACCACCCACGCACCACCACACGTCCCGTCGCCTCTTGGAATTGTCTGTCGCCTTCCCTCGCGCTCCACTTTCTTCTCGCTGCCTCCTCCCGCTCCCACTTTTCATCCAGCAAACATCTCCTCTTCTCTTTGCACCATCCCACTGCTCGGTCAACCGCGCACACGACAACTATTCATCTAGTTGAACTCGCACGCTTCACGCCGTCGAACCGCCCTTTGGCCTGCTGACTCCCAAGGTCGCAGAGCGCACGCACGCCACACGCTTCTTGCAACCCGCATCCGCACAAAGTTGCCCCTCGGCCGAGCCCGAACCCGCACCGCACATCGCATCGATTCCGTCCCCCGACGCCACTCGAACAGGAACCCGAATACCACCCAGAGTGCCGTGCCCTCGTCTCTTGCTTCTCAGGAAGAAACCCAACACTTAGCATCCCTCGGCGCCCATTGCTGTTTATGTATCAGCACGATCAACTCAACGTGTACTCACGACCCCTCAAGCTGCAGTTATTTCGCATACCGCGAAAACCGTGTAGCCCTTACTTCAGTTCCGACGGCTGAATACCACCGAAACAAAGAGTTCATGCCTACTCTACTGCATCACCAGACCCCGTCCGGCTTGCCCCATGTCAACCATACCTGTCCTTGAGATCTGATACTCTCGTCCTCGCTCGACCTGCCATCCCCAGCCAGCACAGCACCGTACCGCACCTGTACTGCACTTCTCGCCTCGTCGTCCGCTTCATGACGCATTTGCCTCGTCGCTCGTACTAGCCCTCGAACCCGCCTTGACAACTTCCTCAAAACGCCAGCCATTCCAAGGCCAACCAACTCGTTAAACCGCCAAAATGTCTCTCATCAACGTCCGTCGCGATGTCAGCGACAACTTCTATCGCTACAAGATGGAGCGTCTGCAGACCAAGATTGAGGGCAAGGGTAACGGCATCAAGACCGTCGTCGTCAACCTGCCCAGCGTCGCCGCCTCCCTGGCTCGCCCGCCTTCCTACATCAACAAGTACTTCGGCTTCGAGCTGGGTGCCATGACCAACGACCAGCCCAAGGACGACCGTTGGATCATCAACGGTGCCCACGAGGCCAGCAAGCTCCAGGATCATCTGGACGGTTTCATCAACAAGTTTGTTCTCTGCAAGAAGTGCAAGAACCCCGAAACCGACGTCCACATCATCGGCAACGACCGCATTCTCCTCGACTGCAAGGCCTGTGGCCAGCGCACCGAGGTTGATCTTCGCCTCAAGCTCAGTGGCTACATCCTCAAGAACCAAGCCACCAAGAAGGGCAAGAACAAGGCCGAGCGTCGTGCTGCCAAGAGGGCCAAGCAGCAGAATGGCAACGGCACCAAGGAGAATGGCACCGGCAGCGGTGGCGAAGAGGGCTCCGAGAACGGTTCCAACGAGGCCGAGGAGAATGGCGATGCTCACGGTAGCGACGATGAGTTCAACAAGGTCCAGGCAGCGGCCCCCGAGGCGGACATCGAGGTCAACGACGACGAGTGGGCCGTCGATATGAGCGAGGAGGCTGTAAAGGCCCGTCAGGCCCAGCTCCCGGGCGAGTTCAAGCAGAAGCTCAGCCTCAACGACGACGAGGATGAGGATGGTGAGGGCGGTGGCAACACCGTCTATGACGAGCTTGGCAACTGGATCCAGCAGGAGGCCGAGGAGAAGGGTGGCGTCGACAAGGTAGATTCCATCAACGTCTATCTCAAGGCCAAGGAGCTGGAGATTGAGGGCAAGCACCGCACGGTTCTCGTCCTCGCCCAGACGCTCTTCGACAAGAACATCCTTGCACAGATCCCGAAGCGCGCCAGCATGCTGAAGCAGGTACGAGATATTCCGCCACGCAGCCCCCACCTGGCTTCTGATGTCGCAGAACTAACGTGTTTGTAGATCATCTCTTCCGACCGCCACGAGAAGGCCCTTCTTGGCGGCACGGAGCGCCTCCTCGGCAGCCTCGCCGCTGACAACGCCGACGTGTACCAGCAGATTGTCAAGATTCTCCAGCTCTACTACCACCACGACCTCGTCAGCGAGGAGGTGGTGACCAAGTGGGGCACCAAGGCCAGCAAGAAGTACGTGGACCTCTCCACGTCGAGGAAGATTCGCAAGGCTGCCGAGCCCTTCCTCAAGTGGCTCGAGGAGGCCGACGAGGAGGAGTCGTCCGAGGAGGAGGACTAGGCTCTGCCGTCGCCGCGAAGTCCTAGTTCGACTTGCTGTCTGCTGGATCAAGACTTGGACGGAACATCTGCTTTTTGGTGAAATTGGCTTGTTGAGGAACCTCCCTGCTTCGAAAAAAAAAGGGTGTCAAGAAGGGTTGAAAAAGGTTGGAGGTCGACAAAATTGGTACATTGCTACTTGAGTGCCATGGTTTTGTAGATTGATAGCTTTTGATTCCATGCTGCTCTTCTCAAGTACGCGTACTTTCAACCGTGCCATCATGTCCAACGTGCATACTATATGTACTCGACACGGAGCCGTATCCCCTTTGGTAGCAGAAGCGAGAGTGCATGTCAAGTAAAGGAGCGATATACAGTGAACCCCCAACGCATAACCTTGGCCCTAGGCATAACCTCGACGAATGTGTACCGTTTGATGTATCAGGCCGTGCATGTTCCATACTTTGGCTGGCATCCGGTCCCGCAGTATGCGGCAGTGTTGCCGCTGAACGACGAGCCATCGGGGTTAGCCCGGTCTCGAGGAAGGGGGACAGACAGACAGACGATATATAGGGGGCTTACCAATATCCGTACTTTGAGCAGCACGTCTTCTGCCCGAAGTAGAGGCAGGTGGCATTGTAGCTCGGCCCACACAGGCCAACGGTGGTGTTGCTGATGGTCTCGGAGGAGGGATCGCAGGTGCCGTACTTGGGCTGGCAGCCGGTGCCGCAGTAGGCCGGGGACGAGCCGCTGCCAAGGGGACAGTCCGTGTTAGCATGCCATACCGACGCTCATCACCTAGTGCACGCCCGAGGCAAACGCGCGCGCGCCTAGGAGGAAAGAAGGGGGATCAGGGAGAGGGGAGGAACGGGGACTTGACGCACCAAAACCCGTAGGCGGAGCAGCAGTTGCCGTACGCCGAGCCCTGGCAGGTGTATCCCTTGGTGCCGCCGCAGCTCTGATCCGTGGAGACGGGGGCCGAGCCTCCTGAGGCGGAGCTGGACGGCGCGGCGGCGGTCGAGCTCGAGCTCGGGTTAGTGCCCGTCGTGC
Organism: Purpureocillium lavendulum; assembly: GCA_029168975.1. Classification (NCBI taxonomy): domain Eukaryota; kingdom Fungi; phylum Ascomycota; class Sordariomycetes; order Hypocreales; family Ophiocordycipitaceae; genus Purpureocillium; species Purpureocillium lavendulum. The sequence goes on along the minus strand of JAQHRD010000002.1, from coordinate 3,764,971 downwards.
CGGGCGCGGTGGTCGCTGGTCCGGTCGTCGCGGCGGAGGAGGAGGGGGAGGAGGGGGGGGAGGAGGAGGAGGAGCCCGCGGCGGCACTCGAGCTCGTCCCCGCGGCCGCTGACGACGTCGACGCAGCGGCTGCGCTGCTGCTACTGCTGCTGGTGCCGCCGCCGCTCGTGCCGTTGGCGGGCGTGCAGGCGCCGGCGGCGCCGGCGGAGCGGTACCAGTTCTCCTTGGGGTCGCCGAGGCACTCGCCGACGGTGACGAGCTGGTAGCCGCGGTCCTTGGCCGTCTTGACCATGTAGTCGGTGAGGGAGACGACGGTCTGCTCGTGGGTGTCGTGGGCGAGGACTATGTAGCTGTTGGAGGTGGACGTGTTGGACATGCCGTTGGAGTAGCGGTCCTTGGAGACCTGGATGAGCGAGGGCGAGTCGTTCTCGTAGTCCTTTGTGTCGAGGTTGGTCGAGACGATGTGGTAGCCGAGCTGGCCCATGAGGGTCATGCAGTTGGAGCCGCACGAGAGGAAGGGCGGGCGCATGTAGGTCGGGAACCAGCCGAAGATGTTGCGGAAGGCCATCTCGTTGTAGATCATCTCCGACATGCGGATGGAGCTGTTGCTCGCCTCGAGGTCGCGGTGCGTCCACGTGTGGTGCGCGACCTGGTGGCCGGCCGCGTAGGTGCGCTTCACCACGGCCGTCCAGGGGCTGCCGCACGCGTCGATGGCCCCCTTGCCCACGTTGTTGCCCGACACGAAGAAGGTCGCCTTCACGCCGAGCGAGTCCAGCTTGTTCAGCAGCTGGTCCGTGAAGCTCTCGGGCCCGTCGTCGTACGTCAGCGCCACCTTGCCCGGCGAGGTGCACTTGGTGATGATGGTCCCTGTGGGGGTTGTATCATGGTCCCGTGTCAGTAAGACGACTCCGACTCTTTCCTCCTCCGGCCCCTCCTCCTCCTCTTCTCTGGTGGTGGTGGTCAGGGTACGCACCGTAGGGGACGCTCCCGATCTTGGGACGAGCAATGTTTTCCGTCGAGTCGCCAATTGGCTTCTTGCTGGAGCCCCGTGGTCAGCCCTCTCTGTTCCTCTCACTTACACACACACACACACACTCTCTCTCTTTCACTCTCTCTTTCACACTCTCTACTCCTCCTCGCTCGCCGCGTCTCTCTTGCCGCGACCACGTAAGAAGAAGAAGAAGAAGAAGAAGAAGAAGAAGAAGAAGAAGAAGAACAAGAAGAAGCACAACACAACCACCACCACCACCACCACCACCACCACTTACAAGGTATCGCAGCCCGGCCCGTACGGCAGCTGGCAGTCGGGCGCCGCGCAGTACTCCTCGGTGGTGCCGCAGTATCCGCCCGACGAGCAGCACGAGCCCGCCGGGCACGACCCGAAGTTGGCGCCGCAGCGGGCGCGCTTCTCCAACATGTGCGTCTCCTCGTCGTCCGGGAGGACGTGGGCGTGGGCGGCGGCGGCGTCGAGCAGCGCGCCGCCTCCGAGCGCGAGGCCGGCGATGACGGGAGCCCTCATGGCGTGGTAAAAAGTAGCAAGCAGTCAGTCTCTCGTCACTCGTGAGTACCCAGCTTTCTTGTCCGGGTCTCTCTTTTTCTCACTTCTCGCTTCTCGCGCGCGCGCGCCGCCATGCGACGGGAGGCGCGAGGCTACACTTAAATGCCTTTATGGCATCGAGCCTTGCGCCGTTGCGCTCCCGCCGTGCCCCATGCCGCGCGACCTAGATAGATAGAGCACCGGTGACCCCAAGCCATGCATCCATCCGTCCACGCATCCATCCTCTCCGCCCTCGTGGGTGTGTAGGCGCCACCAAGCCCGCGCGCTCGCTTGTCCCCCCCAGCTCTCTCTCACGCGCCCGTTTCTCATCAGCTTGATGGGACACGAAAACTACCCCCATGAATTGAGTCGATTCGAGGCGGCGGGGGACGGGGGGGAAAATGGATTGGTGGTGCGTGGCTCAACGCTTTTCGCGACGCGCTTCGTCGTAAGCTTCAATAGCCGCGTGCCCTGGTGGCGCACCGCTTTCGCGGGTGGTCCTTCAGCCCAACGGTAATATGACAGATGAACGACGTTTGCCGGCAGGCCGCAGGCCGCCCGCCCGCCCGCCCGCACACCCGCACACCCGCCGCCGTCGCGTCCTCGGGGATTCGGGCCATTGCGGCTGTGGTTTTCCCCCATCAATTTTCCGTCACGACGAACGACCGCTATCCCGTTTCGGTGCCCCGCGCTGGGACAAAAGGAGAATCTGGAGCGCTGCGATCGTGCTTGGCACTGCCTTTGTCGGCTCGATATGGGCGCGCATGTGGGGGGGAGGTGGGCATCATCGCCAGTCTCGATGGCATCCACGCTCGCGCGGTGCTCCACGAGTCCATATAGATTATAATACTCTTGGCAGCTGAAAGGCATCTCCCCGCGCTGAATGCACGAATGATGCCAATCTGGAGCGTCATCATCAAGCGTCTCGAACGACGGATCGGGTAGTCGGTTGCCCAGTCTGGATGGCATCTGGGGCCGGCGCTGCCGTGCAAGTCGAGCATCTCGAGGACCGGGTCTTGCTCTCTTGATGTTTGAAACCCACACACGTGATAATGGCGGCAGCGATGCAGAGGCCACGCACGCCGCCAGCCAGCCATCATCGATGGCGTCGCGGCGAGTGCTAGCTACGAGTACGTTTCTTGTCGTCTCGTAGGGCTGGGCGTGTGTGCGTGCGCGTGCCGGCCGGCCGTCTGGGAGCACGCGGGATCGCCGCCACAACGCAACCGTAGTTTTCAGCTTTTGTTTTGTTGCCCCCGTGAGGCCCCGTTCAATGCCAGACCCAACCAAGCTGCTTCAGTCTCGACGGTGCCGCCGTGGATACTTTGCGAGCTCTACAGATAGGTTAGACGTCTCATTCCAGTTGCATGGGCCGACGACACACCTCGCGTGGGCTTTGCATAGTCGCCCGGAGGCACTTCACCAGCAGCCCATTGCTTCCCCCTGGTGGACGACGAGCTTCGCCATCAAAGTACAAAAAACAACAACACCCTGTATGAGCATTACCGTAGCTTTTGCCCGCAGTGCCACAGCGTCTCCTCGACCTCGTAGTAATTTCCCATGATGCTCGCAAAACTTGCGTGCATGGTGTATGTGTAATGGTTGCCTCAACCCCCGAAGCGAGTCTGGCTTTATTCGATCAACGTGAAGCAGCTACCTACTCTCGGGTTTTGCTGCTATCCAGCGAGGCCAGATTGCGCCCTCTCCCAAACTCCGCGTCCGAGCGCTTCGACCGGGTAATAGTACATGTCGACGTCGCCCCGCCCTCTGCTCGGATATCGAGTGGCGTTGGCTCAGACCTTGACGACGATGGACGGCCCCTCCGAGTCGTGACGGCCGTTTTCTGTCTTGTCCGGTTGGGCATCCGTCATGTTCGTGTCTTCATCTGGCTGCCTTGCGCCGTCTACTTTTTCCTTCCCACCGCTGTCGTCAGCGACAGCTGCCTCAGCATCGCTACTGGCCTTGGCAACAATATTAGCGTCGGAATCGACCAGGGCCGTGTCCTCATCGCCTTGCCGTTGCGCCGCCGTGTCCGTGTCCGCTTCCGCAGAAGCCCCCTTGAACACATAGGTGCTGAGTGCTTCGACCGCTGACTCGACCTCATCGTCACGGATGACCGCGTCAAAGAGCTCGCCAGGCTGGCCGCCATTTGGCGGCGCCGGCTGCTTGGCCAAGACGCTAGCAACAGCCGCGTCGTCGAGACCCGAGTTTGCGAGGCGTTGACGCATGCCATCGGCGGACAAGGGGCTGTCCAGGACATAGCGTGCCTCAAAGTCCATGTCCTTGGCGAACTGGGTAGCCTGGAATTCACTGTTAGCGGAAACGGTCATTGTGGAACGAGCGCCATCGACGGGACGTACCTCGAGGTCCAGCTCAATTATCGGTACTTTGCCGGACTCCATGACGGCCTCGAGCGCCTTGGTGCTGGTGCCATACTCTGTGCCGTCTCGTGTACCGTATTCGAGCAGGCGGTCGCCATCCCGGAGTTGATTGAACTCTTGGACAGTGACAAAGTGAAAGTGCTTGCCCTTGACCTCGTTGTCGAGTGGCTCCCTAGTCGTGTGACGCACGACAGGTGCAAAAACGCCCGCATGGCGTTCCATCAGTCGTGTTACCAGCGCCGACTGGCCAGTGCCGGCAAGGCCGCAGAGGATGATCGCGCCACGATCCTCCGGCATGTCCTCCTCGCGTGCCGCATCTTCGTCTCCCTGGTCCTTGTCGTCCTCGTCATCAAGGTCTTGGAAAATAACGTCGATGTTGTTGGGGTCGTCGATCTTGTCAAACGCCGCCAGCTTGGTGCGCGCGGCTATGCGAAGGGCTCTCCAGCTCTTGCTCGCCTTGCCAGCGATCGCAGCGGCCTTGGTCTGCTCATTCGTCGGCATGCTGATCTCGAAGTCATCGTCCGCAATCTTCCTCTTCAAATCGTCCAGATCGGGTAGTTGATATCTCTCCGCTGACTGGAGATTATCCATGGCCAGCTTGCGGTCATCATCACGCAAAAAGTCCATCGATACTGAACCCATCGGCGTCTGCCGAAGACGCTTGTTTGTCGCCATCCGTTGCGCCGTGCCCTTGGACTCGTTGAAAGACTCATCGGAGACGGGTTCCCGCTGAATAGGCGGGCAACTGGCCATCTTCCAGAAGACCCAATTCTTGTCTCTGGCAAGCACAGTCTCGACCATCCTGTAGAAGTATGGGCCATCAGGTCCCCTCTTCAAATAATCGGATATGGTCATCTTCATTTCTGTGGCCCATTTGGTCTGCACTTCGTCAGCAACAATCTCTTCCTCGGGCGGTGGGTAATCACAGACGTTTTCCTCGTTCAACTGTTCGCCGTACATGACCGACTTGTTGGAGGCGACCATGTTTGCCAGCTTCTCCTTTGCCCCTGCCGACATGGACAGGATAAAGTCAGTGATGATGAGCGCCTGTACCAGAACATGCCGCCGGAAAGACAAATCGCTAATCTGCCCAAGTTGGTTAGCGAGTTCCCAGAATCGAACAACGGTGATGTGGTTTCCGCTTACCTCCAACTCGAAAAGATCTCTGCTGGTGAGGTATTTGGGGTTGAAAGTCTCGGGCGTATCGTCCACCTTCTCCGTTTCTTCATCCTTTTTGCGTTTCAGGTTTCTCCGCATGTTCTCGGACGCCCGCAACGACGTGGGGCCTTCGCCACTCGTCATGGCATGGAACGCTTTCATGGTGAGATCCAAGCTAGTTTTGAACTTGTTGAAGTGAGCGACTTCGAATAGCTTCAACGGCTGACTGAAGCTCTCTTGTAATGACCAGAATAGAGGGTAGAGGGCATCGGGTTCGACGGCGTCCTTGGAGGAGCCGAACGAGACTCCTTTCGCGTTGGATTTGGGCTCCGTCGATTCCTTTGCATCCTTGCCTTGACTGTCGACATCCATTTTGGTCTCGTCCTCATTGTCGTCCGTTTCATATCTCGTCACATTCTCGACGTGGTATTCGCCCCGAAGATTGACGGAACTCCGGTCGCCGAGAGGAAAGCTCTGGAAGAGAAAAATGAACACTCTACCGCAGAATGCCGTATCCTCGGCGCGAGACAGGCGACGGAGGAGTTCGTTGCAGCTTCGCAAGATGACAAGTTGCTTCTGCTTGAAGTGGTTCACGGTGATGCGGTCGCGTCGTGACTCGAGGTAGTCGAAAACCTTGCGGCACCCGGCAATCGTTTGGCTGTCCAGCAGCTCCTCCACCAGCCAGAACATGAGAGCCGGGTCGCATTGACCATTGTCTGATAATATGGAAAGGATATCGAGCAGATTCCACATCTTGACAAAGTCTGGCGAGTCGATCGAGGTGTAGGCCTTTGCGAGATGTCGTTAGCTCAGGATCTGGGCATCGTGAAGGAAGCACTCACGATGAGTTGGTCAAACAAGTCCCGTGCGGCAGTCTCGACGACCGCAAATTGTCGGGACTTGTCGGCGACTTGCTGCGTTCCGTTGCTCTCCTTGGTTTCGACATCGCTCGTCGAAGCCGCAACCACGCGCGAGGTTAGGTCGTTGAAGTCGGAGGGGCTGACGGCGGGTTCGATGGTGGCGGTCTGTTTCGCAGTCGCCGCCTCGCCGAGGAGGTCCTCGAGGAGCCTGCCGACGCTCACGACGGCCGGGACGCCCGGGTTCCCGACGTCTAGAGCAGGCATTTTGGCGAGCTACCAGGACAAGAGGACGGCCTGAGGGCTTGTCATGCAGGCGTCGGCGCCCGGAAGCCACCTCGGAGCCTCGACTCACAGGCAGAAACGGCGGCAGGCGGCTAGCAAAGCAGCTGCGCGGTTTCAAGCCTCGACGGGAGCGTCGTGGCGTCGGGGGGATCGGTCGCGTCTCGCGGGGGTCGTTGGCGCTTCTTGAAGCGGGTGGTGATTGTTTGCGAGAGGGCGAGGCTGCATCGGAACATGAGAGACGAGTGGAAGGAGAGGTTTCCCTGCAAGGGTGGGTACCAGCGGGGACCGCACCGGTCTGGGGACGGCCGCCGTACCACGGCGCTAGCGGGTACTTTTCGCCCCCTGGGCGGCGCGCGCCATTGATCGTGGGTCTGCGCAAGGCTGAAATTTTGGCTGCCTTCCTGGTGGCCTGCATCTCAACCGCGCGCAACAAGCCACAGCACCTGTCCGTGCAGCTCCGTCGGCCACTACCACGTCGTCGACTCTTCAACTTCACAGCCCGCTTCAGGCGCCCTACGGTCACGAACAGCCCCCCGCGATCCCAGTGCACGAAAGACGACCTGGTCCTGTAGCTCATGACGCGAAGCGCCCGTGGCAATGCCTAACGCGAAGAGGCAGAAGGGCGGCAGCGGCGCGGCCAAGACGAAGAAGGCCAAAGAGCCGGTCCAAGAGCCCAGCGACGGCCGCCCGACGCCTGCCGAGATCGAGGAGGAGGAGCACCAGTTTGTGCAGCTGGCGCGCAAACATTGGCTCAAGTCGGGCAAGTCGGCAGCGAAGCCCAAAGTCAAGAATGACGTCCTCAAGCAGGGCATCTGGGATGTCCTTGAGCGCGAGGGCTTCCAGCACAAGTCCCTCGTGCTGCTAGAGAGCTTGCAGACGCTAGAAAGGTACCGTATCTCTGACTACTTGACCCCTTGATGTCATTTCTGACCTTGGATGCAGCTATTTGTGGCCCGGCTACACCGAGGAGTCGTCCAACTACCATGTTCTGTTGATGGCCCTCATCGTCAACGTCAAGAGGCGCGAGCACCTGGAGACGTGGGGTAGGTGAACCATCCTCGCAGACCCGATCCATATCTGCTGACATGGTGCTACAAGGAATCTTCGAAGATCGACCAGAGAGCTTTTCGTCAATGTTCCGGCGCGTGCTATCGCTCATGCTCGACCGCACACTATCTGCGACCGTTCGGACACACCTGCTCTGTTTCCTGATATTCGCGTTTCAAAACCTGGACTGCGCCATTGTCAGGAAAGAATGCGCCCCCTTGGTATCGATCGGCATTTGGCAGAATCTGTCGAGCGAGAACCAGAGGGAGACGCATCTGGACCAGGCTACACACCTGAGGAAGGCGTGGCGGGCGTCCCTCAAGCGCTACGAAGCGGCCGACGAGACAACAAAGGCTCGGCTGCGCTTCGAGCGGTCGTGGCTGTACTCCCTCCTGCTCGACTTTCTGAGTCTGTTGTTCGACGGCAACAGCAAGTCCGGTGAGCGAGAGCCATAAAGGTCCCCCTTTCTATCGCTGAATCTAACGTGGATCAAGATGCCGCACTTTACTGCGAGCGATTTGTCGAGTTCATCTCGGACTTGCAGAGCCAACTCCCGACAAGGCGCTATGTCAACGCCCTTCTACAGGACTTGCATCTCCTGCCGGTCATGAAGTTGTCTCCCATGTTCAACGATGAGAGCAATGCCCTTCTCAGAGACCTCCACGATCTCCTGTCGCATTACACTTATTTCACGGTCGACGATCAGACAGGGATCCAGCTCGGCCGTTCGGAAGCGTATGACAGACACTGCGCATCCCTGGGCAAGCTGCAGCGCGTAGCTCTGAAACGTTTCAAGGAGAAGCTGACCGTTCTGGCGCTATCCAACTACGGGTCCATCGATCAGCGCGATGAGCTGGAGCCACTGCTCGCGCCTTTGACTGATGAAGAGTTAGCCGAGCTCGCGACACTGCTTGGAGCTCGCACGACATATCCCGACAGTCTGAAATTGCCCATTGACCGCAAGTTTCTACTCGAGGTCTTGATCAGCAAGTTTGAGCGCAGGAAGACGTTTCAAGATGTGGCCCGAGACATGGCACTGGTGCCCACGGAGCAGACTCTCTTTGACGCCGGCTTCCAGCGTGCCGATGCCTACGATGGGTCGCATCCACTGGCTCTGCCAAAGCTGAATCTGCAGTACTTATCTGCGGGCGACTTTCTGTGGCGCACTCTGGTGTTGTACCGACTGGAATCATTTTACGGCATCCGCAAGGACATTGAATCCGCTCTGCGTCGCCTCAGGCCAGAAGCACGACAGCCCGGGGAGACACACTTTGCAGGCTTTTCCAAAATGGCCATGCCGATATCCAAGCCGACGTAAGAAATCTCACGCAACCCCTGTCTTTTCTGATCACTGTGCTTACATGTCCCCCAGAATCCTCGAGGTGGTTCCGCCTCTGGTGGGCGAAGACCAGCCGTCTCTGGTGAAAGCTGAAGTATCGGTTGACGTTCGGCGGTTGGGCGACAATGTGCGACGTGAGTGGGATTCGCTGCGAACCGACGATGTCGTCTTTCTTCTCGCCATCGAGCCGCCGCCTGCCAAGTCTATCACCAACGGTGGAGATATTCAGTCCGAGTACGAGAAGTTGGGCGTCATGTCCGTCCGAGCTGCCGAGGTTATGCAGATCACAGACGACAGAGGCCGCCATGCCAGGGAAGGGGCTGGTAACCTGGACGGCAAGCGGCGAATCCAGCTCAAGCTTGACCCGGCTACCTACAACAAGGATGCTGAGCGGGCTGCAGCTGGAAAGCCAGATGTTTATGGGCGAACCAACCTTCTCCTGAGGCGCAACCGGAGGGAAAACAACTTCAAGCCCGTCTTGGAGTCAATCCGCAACTTGGTTTTGTCGGGCGCCCCTGTCCCTTCTTGGCTGCACGAAGTCTTCTTGGGCTATGGCGATCCGGCGGGCGCAAACCATAAGAATCTGCCAAACCGCATCAAGAAGCTTGACCACCGCGATACCTTTCTCGACTGGCAACACCTCGTGGAGAGTCTCCCAGGCAAGATCATAGAGCCTGGCGACGATGTGTCCAGCAGCTTCGGCCCACCCTATGTCCTGGAGGAGGTGACGAAGCCGGAAGAAGCTCAAGTCAGCAAGCCGTCCAAGAAGCGACGGCGGGATGCCGAACCGGCACTGAAGGCTGAAGTTGAGACGCTCAAAGTGTCCACGTACAAGCCACCCAACAACGGGCCGTATCCCGTGGACGCGCCGAAGTTGAATACTGTACGGTTCACTCCGGCTCAAGTGGAGGCAATCATGTCTGGGACTCAGCCCGGGCTGACGGTCATCGTCGGTCCGCCGGGAACGGGCAAGACGGACGTGGCGACACAAATAATCAACAACATCTATCACAACTTCCCGGAGCAAAAGACGTTGCTCATTGCTCACAGCAACCAAGCGTTGAACCAGCTATTTGCCAAGATTGTCGCCCTTGACATCGACGAGAGGCATCTACTGCGTTTAGGTCACGGCGAAGAGGATCTGGCTGCGGACGGCAACTTCAGCAAGCATGGGCGGGTTGAATCCTTCCTAGATAACCGACAACGGTTCTTGGCAGAAGTAAAGAAACTCGCGATCAGCCTTGGTGCGCCTGGGGCGCACGACAATTCCGCCGAAACCGCAGGCTACTTCAACAAGGTGTACGTGCAGCCAGCATGGACGGGGTTCTTGCAGACGGCTGAGTCTGAGGACTCGACTGCCTCTGATATTGTGCAAGTATTCCCGTTCCACGGGTATTTCGCGGATGCTCCGCAGCCCCTGTTCCCCGAAGATGCGGACAAGACGCAGGTTTTGGAGATTGCGAACGGCTGCCATCGGCATATCGCAAAGATCTTCTCAGAGTTGGAGGATATCATCCCCTTTGAGATTCTCCGTCGCGAGCGCGACAAGGCCAACTACTTGCTCACCAACGAGGCTCGCATCATCGCCATGACGACGACCCACGCCGCCATTCGGCGAGGCGAGATCGCGTCCCTAGGGTTTCACTACGACAACGTGGTGATGGAAGAGGCGGCGCAAATCACAGAGATTGAGACGTTCATGCCCTTGGCGATGCAGAAACCCGTCGACGGCCAGATGCCTCTGCAGAGAGTCGTCTTGTGCGGTGACCACTTCCAGAATTCGCCAGTCATTCAGAGCCTGGCATTCCGCCATTACGCCAACCTAGAGCAGTCACTGTTTTCGAGACTGGTCCGCCTGGGCGTGCCCACAGTGACCTTGGACCAGCAAGGCAGAGCTCGGCCATCCATCGCCAAGCTGTACCAGTGGCGGTACCCCAAGCTGGACAGCCTACCAGAGGTGCAGAACCAGCCAGCGTTCCAACGCGCCAATGCCGGCTTCAAGTTTGACTACCAGTTCATTGACGTGCCCCCGTACAAGGGCAAGGGAGAGTCCGAGCCCACGCCGCACTTTATCCAGAACCTTGGCGAGGCGGAGTATGCGGTGGCGATTTATCAGTACATGAGGCTGCTCGGTTACCCGGCGGACAAGATCACGATCTTGACGACGTATGCCGGGCAGCGGGCGCTGGTCAGGGACGTGCTGTCACACCGATGTGCAAAGAACCCCGTGTTTGGGCTGCCCAAGGCGGTCGCGACGGTCGACAAGTACCAGGGCGAGCAGAACGATTGTAAGTGGGACTCCATACGCTATCCTGCACGGGTTGCCAGCAGACTGACACCTTACCGCAGACATCATTCTGTCGCTCACACGAACGTCGCGCGTGGGCTACCTTCGGGACGTACGCCGCATGACGGTGGCCGTCTCGCGTGCCAGGCTCGGGCTTTACGTGCTCGGCCGTCGTGAAGTCTTTGAAGCCTGCCCGGAGCTGCGGCCGGCGTTTGACCTCTTACTAGAGCGGCCGGACAAGCTTATGCTCGTGACGGGCGAACTGTGGCCGACGGAGCGGCCCAGCTGCGAGGACGGGGCAGCGGTTGATGGAGAGGTGGCCATGGAGAGCGTGGAGCATCTCGGCCAATATGTGTTTGAGATGACCAGCACGAAGATGAAGCAGCTGGAGGAGGAACGGGGCGCTGCATTCGCAGCCGAGACGGCGCAAATCGTCGAAGAGGACGACCAAGGCACGTATTACGACCAGGAAGAGGAAGGGGAGCAGGCGCTCGAGCCAGACATTTTAGAGGTGCGCGAGGGAGACAAGGCATAAGGCGCAATACGGTTTATGGCGATTTGCTCGCTCGAGGGGTATTTTCTTTGTACAGAGATGTCATGTACGATTCGAGGTCTGCCGTGGTCGACCGACACGGGCGCGGACGCGGACGCGGACAGGCGTGACGCCATCCGGGACTGATGAATGGAAGCTAAAATAGAAGCCGCCTGATGAGTTCGTGATGCGATCTGCAGGGCTCCTGCGCGTCAGCACAAGACAAGCCAGGGGGGGGGGGGGGGGGGGGGCCCAAAAATAAAAGAGCAGCATGCAGCAAGGACCACCGGTGGGCGTGGCATGGACTCGCAAAGCCGTGGCATATGCCATGCACAAGCGTCGACAAGGATGGATGCAGGCAAAGCGGCGCTAGAAGGCTTGGGGCTGCGATGCGCGTGAGTCACCCACTGCCACAGCGCAGCCTTTTAACTTGGCTACAGAAGGGCGGCGCGCGGTGACGTGGTTCAAAGTGCGTGCAGCAAGCAAGTGTGTCTAGGTATGTCTACCGGCGCGGACGTGCAGCCACTGCAGCCTGTTGTTGTTGTTACCTCACTTGGGCGAGTCTGGGGAAGCTCGCGGGGGTACTACACCTACAGTACGTACTAGAGGTACTTCGTACAAGGCACGGGAACATTTGCCGCCCGGAGTTAACGGAGGCAAGCGCAGGCGTTTGCTGCTGTTACTAACTACCTACCTACCAGGTATCAAGGCGGAGGCGTGTGGCCTGACGCCTCGTTGCTCCTCCGAGGGCAACGCTGTTTGCTCCCGGCATGCCGGAAATCAAGGGCAAGGTAAGGTAACTCCGCGCCATCCAAAGTTGCCTTCGCGGCTGCACTATGACAGTGCTGGCGTGAGACGATCGATGCATGACGGTTTGTTCGAGTATGCCTGCGCGTGTGGCGATTCGGCAAAGTGGTCCACTGACGTCGCCGCCGAGTACTTCGTCCCTACTAAGGTACCCTGCCCACGGACTTCCTAGGTATCAAGCACCGACCTTGGTAGGTAAGGTACTTCTTCTTCTTCTTCCAGTACGTTGAAGACGGCCGCGACTCAGTGTCCGCATCGCCCGAAACAACGCCCTGTCCCGTCTGTCTGTTGTACTTGATAAGAGAGAGGTGAGATGAAGGTGTGTGACTGGCGAATAGCCTCAACGCCTTGGGGGCGTCGGACCGGCCCTGCTTCCACGGGCGCCTCGCGCAGGGTGCTGGTGCAGGTGCAGCGCTGGGCGAAGAAATAATTGCGAGTACTACCGCCTTATCTGCGAGTACAGCACGATGGCCTTGCCCTCAGGTGCTTACACTTCATGCTCTGCCAGCTGCAACTTTAGGTACGTGGCGCCATACCTGGGCATCTGGGGCCTGGCCTATCAGGGGACTGACTACTCCGTGGACAACCTGCCAACGTCTTCCATCGTACTGCCCCAAAGTCCCGAGTCAAAGGCTGGTTGATTGACGGAAAGCCCGTGGGCGCGGAGCGATGCGTCACCCGCGCGCCGCCACGCCTCCATTGTGTCCGTTTGTTGTCTTGCGAAGACGCTGCGCCACGGCGGCTGCTTTGTTGTGTCTTCTTTGAGAAGCCCTTTGAGGGTTGAAAACCGTTTTCCAAATACAAAGACCTCGGCCGTGGTGCCTCAGGTAATTTGCCAAGGCATAACCGCCCAACTCGGTGCATGTGTGCGACGGACAGGGTCTATGTGCCGACTACATACTGTTGTCGCTGCAGAAGCAGAAGCAAACTGGGAGACATGTGACTGACAGTTGCGCCCAACTTTCGACCCGGGCGGAGCGAGGGTCACAGCTGCCCGAGGCCCGCTGGACCGCACCACGCCTGTGAGGTACCTACCATGCCACCGTACTTGTAGCACATGTACGGTACACACGAGCGTGGTGATTTTTTCCCCAAGGAGTAGACAGCTTCAGCAGATACGATTCGCTTGCCTGGGAAGCGTTTTACTTTTCGTCTGTCCGCTGGACTTTCTTTTGTGTGCCTGGCTGCCGATCTGGCGGGCTGGGCGGAATTTTTTTTTTTTTTTGGGGTGCGGCTCAGTTCATATTGAGGGCGTTGCGCCAAGAGGCAGGGAGGGTGGGAGACGCGCACAGAGAGAGAGCGAGAGAAACTTGCCCAGGGAGACGGGACGACGAAAGAAGAAACCGCACGAGAAATACTCACCCAACAGCTCGGGATCCCGGGCCATGCCATCTTTTTTTGTTTTGCGCTCGCGGGACTCTTTGTAGGCCTTTCACCGCCAATCGCGGTTATCTGGTGTCACAAACTCACAGACCTCCTCATCCCAAGGCTTCATTCACTGCACGCACATTTATTAAGCTGCCCAGTTCCGTCAGGTAGCACGAGTACGAGCACAGTACTGTACAACAACCCACCTGGGCAAGGGACAGAAAGCCTGCCCGGGGCGCGTCGCATAGGAAACGCGGTGGTGGCCCGTGCCGGATGTCACCACTGTTGTTCCCGGGGGGAGTTGAGGGGGCGGAGGGCGGGGGGGGGGGACCCCTGGAGCCGCATTCTTAGGCACGAGTGTCTGTAATTATTCGTAGGTGCGTTGGAGGGCAGCGACACCAGTGTCGTGAGCGTGTCGCAAACCCGCGCAGAGGCCGCCTGGGGCTGCACCACTGCACCGCCTACCTGCATGGCCGGCTGCTGCCTGGCTTCCTGCTTCGACACGTTACTCCGTAGTCCGTAGTCCGTAGCCCGTCATCCCGTAGCCCGTCCTTGGGGTGGAGGCGGCGGTTCCGCGTCGCGTCGCGCCAGGAAGGGAGGGGGGAGCTGGTGGAAATGGGAAATGGGAGAAGAGACAGGGCAAACTTTCAAAGGCCTGTGGCAAGATGACCTGACTCACCTTACTAAGGCTGACCTCGGTCGTCCGTCTGGTTCGTCGCGCCGTCACGCATGCATAGACGAGCACCGGCGGGCGATCATGAGCAAGTCGTGGAATTCGCATTTCAAGTTAGCACTTGCCGTAGGTTAGGTAGTCCGTACCTTAGCTGCCAAAGGCTACTCGCACGCTTCAGGCCGGGCCAAATTTCGACACACGCGCGCGATCAAGTGGCGCGCTTGGCAGGCAAGCCCGCAGCCTGCGGCTTCATCTCGCGCGCCAGCTTCTGTCGCGCTGCGGAGGCGGCGGCGGCGGCGGCGGCGGCGGCGAGCTGCTAAGCTCCACCGGGCACCGAAGCATTTTTTCCCCCTTCCCTTTTCCTCCCCTGCGACGACCCCGTCCCAGTCGAGTCGAGTCGAGTCGAGTCCAGCCCAGCCCATGCGCACGCGCGCCGCAGTGTGTGTTGTACCTTGGGCAGACAAGCAGGTAGGTAAGGTACCTAGGTAGATACAGTACGTAACTAAGTGCCAGGCAATGCACGAGGGAACAGACGGCTGTCAAAAAGAAACCTGCCGAAATCCCGCGCACGTCGTCGCCTCGCTAAAGTGGTGCCGTCATGCCGTCCTCCGTCTCGTCGCGCCGCCTAGGTATGCTCGCCCCTGTGATAAAACCTAGGTAGGGGAAAAAAGCCCTGGAAAATCGTTCGTCACCACCACGCATGTGCGCCAGCCGTGGGCGCGGCGCCGCTGCGACAAGCGTTGCCCTTCCTCAAATCAAGCGCCAAGCCGCAAGGTACTTGGGCTTCGTACACGGTGCGGCGCGATGCGCTTCGCTGCCCGTAGCAACTGTAGACTTTGGCCGCGGCCCGCTAACTTTAGCCCGTGCAAAACCTTGCGCGGCGCACGGTGCGTCGCGCGCGCCCGGCGACCGCGTCGCTGGGGGGGTTGGCGAGGTCGGGGCGGGTTCTCACTGCCCAGGTGCTGCTGGACGGAGTGTCGCCCGTCGCCCTCCTGCGCTGCACTACCTTCGCTGTGTGGGCGTGGGCAATGGGCACTGGGCGTGAGTGATGTGTGGGTTTCGCCGGGCCAGGGGGGGGGGGGGGGGCCACCCACTCACATCCCCCCCCCCCGGCCCTTTCCCCTTCCACCCATCCACCCATCCGCCCATTCATATTCCTGCTGCCCAAAATTTTCTTGCTGGACCTCTCCTCCCAAAACCTCACCAACTCCAAATCAACACCTGGTCCGGTGGATTTTCTCTTCACCCGACCCCTTCTCCCCTCCATCAGCATTGGGTTTTTCTTCTGTGCCCGCGGTGCCAGAAGAATCGTCTCTCCTCTGCTAGTCCCTTTTTTTCTTCCTCCCGTCCGCCGTTTCGCCTCGGTCGCCGCCTGTTCCCAACAGCGCCTGCGATCCTCGCCCTCGGCCGACCCCTTCCGCTCCTTCGTCAAAAAGGAAAGGAAAGGAAACAACAACAGGCCGGCTTGGAGCCCTCCGCCGAGCCCGCCCTCCCTCGAATCTCTGCCGCCTTTTGTCGCGCGCCACCCGTCGTTTTCGCGAAGAGTTTTGTGTGTGTCTGTGTGACAGCGCCCTGGTTCGCTGCTCCGTCGTCCTCTTTTTTTTCTCGTCGAACGTCGGTCTCTTTCGCCCTCGATCGACCGGAAATACCCTCAATACTCTTTCGCCTTTCTCGCATCGACTCTTTAATCAACTCCGATCGTCCTCTCGTATCGCGACCGCCTTCTCCCTTATGACGTCGCCTGCGAATCAGCAGAACCCGATCCCGGCGACCAACACCTCCGCGACCACGGCGACTTCTTATGCCTCCGCTGCAGGTGCGCCCAAGAAGTCTGCTGCTCCGGCGCCCGTAGTCGCCCCCGGTTCCCAACCCGCTGTCGTGGTTGGCGCTTCTTCTGCCCCTTCGGCGCAGAATGCCAAGGCAGCTTCGCCATCTCCTCTGAACGGCAAGCCAGCCGTCGCTCCCGCAGTCCCTGCTGTCGCTCGCGGCATCACCGCCGCGAACGGGTCCTCCTCGGACCACTCTAGAAAGAGCTCCGTCACCATGGCGGCCAACGGCCCCAGCAGCTATGCTGCCAACGGTGGTGCCGTCGGCGGTGCCAAGCCTGGCATCCAGTTCGGCTTCGACTCTCCTGCCATGGCCCACAGCACCCCACAGACCGGCTCGTCTGCCCCGATCCCCATCCCCGGCGGCAACGCGCGTGTGCCTTCTCCCGCGCACTCTCCGTCGCCTATTCCTCAGCCCTCCGCCAGCGGCGGTCGGCCTCCCTCTGGCCTCCAGCAGCCCAGCGGCCCCATGACGTTTGGAAGTCTCGGTAGCGATGGCGAGGTAAGGACGCCCCCTTCGGCCACTTTTCTATCTGCCTTCTCGTTCCACAGCGCTGACCTGGCTCCCCGCGTGCAGCGCCACATGAGACAGGGCTCTGTCCCCCCGAACGCCGGTGCCATGGGCTCCCAGCCTGGTGCTCACTTCCGACGTGAGTCTGGCCACTCGGTCCAGAGCGACAACCCCGGCGCTCCCAACCGTGGCACCTTCCCCCCTCAGGGCGGCCGCGGACGAGGCGGTTTCAACCCGCACAACTCGTACAACAACCAGATGGGCTATCCGCCCGGTGGTGGCCAGTACCGCAACGGCCCCGGCCAAGGCCGTGGCATGCCTCCGTCGTTCCAGCCGCAACCCCGAAACATGCCGTACCCCAACTCGCCTCAGCCGAACCGCAGCCCGGGCCTCGTGCCGTCGATGCCGAACACCCCCAACATGGCCCCTGCCAACATGCAGCCTAACATGCCGATGCAGACACCGCCTCAGTTCCACTACGGGTCAACACCGATGGGGCCTCAGCACCAAGTACATCCCCCCTTTCCCATTGCCTCCTCCAGCAAGATGCATTTCAAGCCACACAAGAAGAGCAAAGCGCGTCGTGAGCACGACAAGCCGTTTCACTCGGGACGCCAGCCGGAATCTGCGCGTGAGCTTCATGGGACCGCCGTCAGCCTTCATCCGCGCCGCTACAGTCAGCGTACGGACCAGATGTGGCGCGAGCAAATCATGGGGGGCATGCGTGTGGTATCTAGCGGCGCCTCGAAACCTGGCTTTCAAGGACAAGAGCGTCGCACTGTGTTGGCCTCGGATGAAAAGCAACCCTCTTCCATTGATCTCTCTCCGGAAAGCGGAGCATTTGAACTTTTGCTGACTATGAAACACCAGAACTTTGGCTACCCTCCTCAGCAGATGGACCAATATGGTCGCCCCGCCATGGCCTACGGCTACAACAACATGCCGTACATGGCACCTCCTCAGGCTAACTCTCCAGGTTACGGTCAGCAGTACCCTCCTCCGCCGTACCATCCGCAGGCCCACAACATGTCGCGAAGCCCTTCCCAGCCGGAGCGACCTTCCAGTGCCAACCACCAGAGCCAGCCGGTGATTGTCTCCTCCACCCCTCAGCCCCAGAACGCGCAGCCGAATCCGACCGCCAAGAACTTCGTCAAGCCCGGCAGGAAGAGCGCTGCCATTCAGATCAAGAATGCCGCCGGCGAGGTGGTTGACACGTCCGCCTTTAAGCAGCCCGCGTCCCCGGCCCCGAGTAGCCAACACTCCAAGACGCCGCCTGTTGCGACGTCGACTCCCACTCCGCCTCCCAAGTCCGCCACTCCCTCTCATGTGCGAACAGAGAGCCAGGCCACCCCGAAGACGGCCAAGGAGATCCAAGACGAGCTGAAGGAGAAGATCAAGCAGGCCACGCAAGCGTCTTCTGCCGAAAGCAAGCCCAAGGACGAGCCTGCCGCTCCCGCGAAGCCTGCTGCTGAAGCGGAGGCTCCAGCCTCGGCCCCTGCTCCCACTGTCGCGCCCGCCAAGGTTGAGGCGCCTGCTCCTGAGGCGAAGGCCGAAGAGCCCAAGAAGGTCGAGGAGCCGAAGAAGGCCGAGCAGCCCACGAAGGCTGAAGAGCCCAAGAAAGCTGAGGAGGCCAAGCCTGCCGAGCCGGCCGAGACTGAGGACGAGTACCTTGAGCGCATGATCCGTGAAATGGAGGAGGCGGATGCCAAGCGTGAGAAGGAAGAAGAGGAGCACCAGAAGCGACGCGAGGCTGAAAAGGCCGCTGCTAAGGTCAAGGATGAAGAGGACCGCAAGCGCAACGCCGCCGACGAAGATCGCAAGCTTCGAGAGCAGGAACGCGAGATGGAGCGTCTCGAAGAGGAGAAGGAGAGAAAGCAGAAGGAGGCTGAGGCATCTGGCAAGTCTGTGTCCGTTGCCGACGCCCTGGCTCAGCTGCGCTCTGGCAAGGAAGGCGAGTCCAACGTGGAGTCCGTCACCGACAAGCTTGCCGACATGAAAATTGAGGGTGATGCGACTGGCGACGCTGCCCAGAAGGCAGCCGGCGAGAAGCGAGGCTCGAAGCCCGCGGCGCTCAACCTCGCTCCGCTCAACACCAAGCCGGTGGAGCCGCCCCAGCCGAGCGCAGCGCTGCAGTCGCTCAAATCTGCGCGGTTCTTGCAGGTCATGGACCAGAACATCTACCCCGAAGGCATCAGCTCGCCGAACCCCGCTCTCAACGCTGCTGTCACTAAGAAGGGCAAGACCTTCAAGTATGACGCCAGCTTCCTGCTCCAGTTCCAGAAGGTCTTCACGGAACAGCCATCGCTCGAGTTCCACCAGCAGGTGAAGTCTCTCATCGGAGACAGCGACGGCCGCTCCCGTGCCCAGACTCCTGGTCCGAGAGTCAACTCGCGCGGTGGTGGCGGCGGCGCCTTCAACATGGGTACTTTCAATGCTCCCATGGGAGGACGCACTCTGCCCCCCGGGACTACGTCCTCTGAGCGACTGGCTATGGCTAGCGGCACCATGGCACGGCCTCCTATCAACTCCATCGGCTCGTTCAGCGCTCGCTCCGGGGCGTTCCCCACGGCCCCGATGTCGCGCACCTCGTCGCAGTCCAACGCGCGAAACATGCCCAACTCCCCTCGCCAGTCGAGCCGCTCCACCCGCGGTAGCCGGCGCAACGATCACGGTGGTGCTAAGGAAGCCCAGGCTGCTAAGACCATGCCTTTGACTGCTGGGCAAGAAATCAAGCCCATTACGGTTTCCTCTAGCGGCTGGAAACCGACCAGCATCGGCAAGCCCGCGGCGCAAGGCGCCGCTGGCAGCAGCAGCTACATGGATCCTGAGATGGTCCAGAGGAAGGTCAAGGCGGCACTCAACAAGATGACGCCCGAGAAGTTCGACCGCATTGCCGACCAGATCCTCGAGATTGCGTCGCAGTCCAAGGATGAGTCCGACGGCCGCACGCTCCGCCAGGTCATCCAACTTACCTTTGAGAAGGCTACGGACGAGGCTCACTGGGCGTCCATGTATGCCAAGTTCTGCAAGCGCATGCTGGAGACTATGAGCCCCGAGGTCCGCGACGAGCGCATCAAGGACAAGAATGGCAACGTCGTGAGCGGCGGCCATCTGTTCCGCAAGTACCTTCTCAACAGGTGCCAGGAAGAGTTCGAGCGCGGCTGGACGACCAACCTGCCTGACCAGAAGGAATCTGAGGAAGCAGCGGCTAAGGGCGCTGAGCAGAAGCCCGGTGAGGCGGCGCTTCTGTCGGACGAGTATTACATTGCCGCCGCGGCGAAGCGACGGGGCCTTGGTCTGGTACAGTTCATCGGCGAGCTGTACAAGCTCGGCATGCTTACTGAGCGCATCATGCACGAATGCGTGCACAGACTCGTTGACTACAAGGGCATTCCGGACGAGGCTGAGATTGAGTCGCTCAGCAAGCTGCTCCGCACCATTGGTGCCAACCTGGATCAGACCGAGAAGGGCCGCCCGATGATGGACGCGTACTTCCAGCGCATCCAGACCATGGTGGACCTCCCCGACCTTCCTAGCAGACTCAAGTTCATGCTCATGGACGTCGTGGATCTCCGCAAGGCGAACTGGCACTCGAAGGAGGCCAACAAGGGCCCCAAGACCCTGGAAGAAGTCCGAGCAGAGGTACGTCGACCGCCATTGTGAACGACGCTGAGGCGACGTACTGACTAACCAATTCAACAGGCTGAAGCTGCGCAGGCTGCCAAGGCTCAGGAAGCCGCCCGCAGCCACCAGAGGGGCGGTGGTCGCCCTCCCGTCGGGCGAGGCGACGCTCGCAACTTCTCTGCCGGCTATGTCCAGCAGACGAGCAACCAGGTCGGTATGGACGATCTGCGACGTCTCAAGGGCTCCGCGAGCCGGACGTCGAGCCAAAACGTCACCCTCGGCCCTACGTCGATGTTCTCCTCGCGTAGCAACAGTGGCCGCCGTCTCGGCCCTGGTGGCTCATTGGGTCGCCCCGGTGAGGATTCCGGGGCCTCGTCCCGCACGGGAACGCCCCCTACGCGGGACACCACGTCCAACTCGAACGCTTTCAGGTATGCCACGGTCCCCGTTCATGCCGCATGACTAGAATGCTGACTCAATGTTACAGCCTGCTGGCAAACATGGAGACCGAGCACCCCGCCTCACCCCCGTCTGCAGGACCCTCTCCTTCCTTGGCCAAGGCTGTCCCCGACAGCGACAAGAAGGAGAGCGAATAATAAGGCATTTCTTACATTCAGCGTCTTGCATTTCGGGTGATAGACTCGGGGGGGCTTGTGTTTTGTCGTCATTTTTGCATTTCCAGGCTTTCATGCGACGCATCCAAAAGTTGCACGCGCGTTTCGAATCGATGATACCTCCTCCATAGACCATTTCGACCAGGCAGACAGAGACGCAGCCTCTCACCGCGGGGGAGGGTACGTGTTTTCCGGACGCAGAGATTCCTTTCTTCAGTGTGTTCATTACTTCATTCAACCGTCGTCTTGTCCATCGCCGCGCCTGAAAGCCCGACACGTTTTGGGGGGGGGACGTTGGTGGAGAGGGATATGGCTTTGCTCAACTCCCATGGCTTGCATGCACAGGCTCGGATGTTGGGGGGCACCGGCGCACGGTGTCTAGCCGACATCCTTTGCAGCAGCGGCATTTCCGGTCGCCACGATGGGCAACGGCCGGGCCAGGGCCGTGCCGCGACGTTAGAATGAGATGAGAGGGGGTTGGAGGAGGCGATTGGGGAAAGGGGCGAGACTGGTCTCCCGCGCAGGATTCGCTTCCGAGAGGCCATGGATGACCAGGCAAACGAGACCCCGACGATTTCCACGTCTGATGTTTTCCTCCCACTTGGCAGGGTTGTTGATGTTGGTCGCAGCGCGCTCGGGGATCGACGGTCGCCAACGTTCGGACCCCTGGAGCCGCAAGCGTCAAGCAAACTCCCACGATGTATCTAGGGCGGAAGGGGGACTGGGGGCCAGACGGGTTTGTTTGGCTTTGCGAAAAAAACGCGGTCTTGCTAGTTTTACTGTACAATCATCTAATTTCCGGGAGCATTCGGCCGATCATCCATGAGTTGGCGGAAATATATACTTGTTCTGAAAATCTTGGCTTCGTGTACACGATCGTACCTTGTGACTGCCTTCACAACATGATGGCTCTCTACCTTGTGGCTAGCTCAACACCGTTGCCTTGACACTGCTGTATGCTTGAACGGACAAGTTTCGTTGGGATGTCGCCTTGCTATGGCATTTCATGAGACACACACTATGTAAGTAACTACCAACAAAGCACAACGATTACAACATGCCAGATCACCCAAACGCCGTAGACCCTCCTCGGATGCTGTGCAACTGGCCGTCTCGGCAGGCTTCCACAGGTCGCGGGATCATAAAACAGAGAAACCTATGCAAAAGCTGAACAGACAACGGTCAAACTCCCCCAACGCCACGACGTACGTGCGCCTCGTTGCCCATCCTCTCCGTGACATCAAGAACAAGAACAAGACGAGACAAGACAAGCGGGACATAACAGGACAGGACCCGCATTTGTCGTTCATGATGTCCCTGCCGCCAGCAGCAACTGGTTGAAGCCCAGCTTGGCAAAGAGCGTGTCCATGGCCACCCACTGGCGTCCGCATTTGTCGAGGTACTTGTCCACGACGCCCTTGACCGTCCCGAAGCGCTTGCGGTTGTGCTCGGCCAGGGCGCGAATGTTCTCGCGGTCCTGCAGGGACAGGTCGCTGTTGGCGTCGTCGGCCCTGGCGCGCGCCTTGTCCACGTCCCAGAGGCTGGCAAAGTAGACGAGCTGGTTGTAGATTGCCTTCTCCGTGTACTCGTAGCGCATCCGGCCGAGGCAATCCCGCGCGAGCCCCTTGGGGCCGAGGCAGCGGGTGCCGTAGACGCTCATCTGGCGCGTGCGGTTGCCGCACTGGGCCTCGTCGCAGACGAGCCAGCCCTCGTAGTAGCGCGAAGTCTGGACGCGGACCGCGCGCTCGACCTGCGCGACGATGGACAGCGGGGCGACAACGGAGCCGCAGCCGGCACAGGTAACGCCCGACGCGGACACGCGCTCGGGAGACGCGACGAGGCCCTCGAACGTTGAGCTGGCCTTGCACTTGCGGCAGCGCAGGGCGAGTCTGGAGCAGTCGCTGAACCGGACTTCGTCTGGGATCTGCGACTCGAGAGGATGGATCTCCATGTCGTTGCTGGCGCCGCCATTTTGTGTCTGGTGCGAGCTGTATCGGCGAATGTCCAGGCCCAGCTGCTCGGCAAGCTGGGACGTGGACGTGCCGACGATGTTGGCACAGAGACGCTCAACAGGAGGGAAAATTTGTTTCCCAAGGTACCACTCCACATCGGGCTGCAAGTTCGAGTCGGACTTGAGGTCAGCTGGCGAATATGCTCGCTTTGGGGCCGGCTCAGAACTTTGAGGATCGCCCGTGATGATGTACGAGACGACATCGCCCTTGCGAACCGTCTTGCCGCGGGCAATGTCGCGGAGGGCGACCTGTACTTGAGGCATCGAGTCGGCGTTGGGATAATCCCCAGGGGCCTTGCCGAGCTGTGTGTATATGATGTACTTGGCGGTGGGGATGGCCTGCTCGCGCATCTTGCTGGCGATGTCGCGCAGGTAGTCGTGGATGCGGGCCACGGCCACCTCAGCCTCGTCTCCGGATAGAATCTCGTCCAGCAGATGCTTGGAGATCTCCTTTGACAAGGCGCAGTATTCGCGACGCCTCATATCCAATCCCTTGACTTCCATCTTCTCGATATACTTGCCGTCCTTCTCAACTAGATTGATGGCAGCATACTTCTTCTTAGCTTGAAGAAGAATCCGGCGGAAGACGTTATCAATGTCAATTTCCAGAAGTCTGTATTGGTCGTTGACTGCCTTCTTGAACTCGTTGCCGACCTTGAATGCGTCGGCGATGTTGTCGACGTTGGCGTTGATCATGACAGAGTCCGTGTCGCCGTAGATGACTTGAAGTGCTTTGCTCTCAGCAAGTTCTTTGGTGCTGCGGAGAATCTCACGACCCTTGTAGGTGGTCAAGACAGCCAGCGGCCTGGCATAGAAACGAGACTTGGTATAACCCAGGCAGCCGTACATGGAGTTGGCCGTGAGCTTCAGCGCTAATTGCTTTATGTCCCAAGTTGCAAGCTGCTCTGGCGTGGCGGTTTTGTCCTTCATGAGTGATTTGACTTGGCGACGACGGCCTACCAAAGTTGCGATGAGCCTCGGCAGGACGCCCTGTTCTTGGTTCACTGGCACCTCGGGAACAGCATCTTCTTCGTCGGCCTGTTTCTCCAGTCAGTGAACTCGTTATATCAAAACATCACAGCAGCACGTACCAAAGGAGTGCGCTCCACTGTGGTGAAGCAAATGTTGAACTCCTGGATGATGGACGGGTACAGCGAGTTGAAGTCCATGACGAGCACAAACTTGTCATAGAGGCCTTTCTCAGGCTCAAAGACCAGACCACCTTTGTACTTGTCCTTTTTCTTGCCCTCTCCGCCTTCTTCTTCACGATTCTCTTCCTCGGCTTTTTGGCGGCCGCGGAACGTCTGCTTATCCGGGCAAATGTACTTGTTGCGGTGAAACTCGTGAAGCAGAATGAACTCGTTTCGCTCGGCTCGGGTTCCGGTGAGTGTGCGTGCCCAAGAATTGCCAGCCAGGTTCGTAAGGACTTTGGTCAGAGGCAGAAGCTGGACGCCGAGAGCCAAAGCGGCGATGTAATGCGTGTCCGCTTCCATGTGGGTGATGTAGTCCATCAGACCTTGTTTCTCCTTCGCCCATGTCTTCAGAGCGACCTCGTTGTCAATATCGCGTCGTCTGTTATCCCCGGCCAAATAGAGGCTGCACATTTCCGTCAAGCTCCATGTCTGGCACTTGTACATGGCTGACCTTCCAGCATCGTTCGCCAGATCGCAGAGCAAGCGACCCGCCATGATCTGGCGTTCGGCAAAGACGTTTCCGCCAACCTTTGCGATGGAGGCGGGCCACTGTGTCCGTCTAAACCGTCCCAGTCTGGACCACTGATTTATTTTTCTCTCATGAAGGCGGTTGAGAAGAACACTGTAGTCGACACCTTCGAGCTGGTGGCCAAGGATCACGTCGGGGTCCGCGACGTCGATCTGAGCAAGGAAAAAGCTAAGAATGTCGGACTCGGTTTTTTGTAACTTGATCAGGCCCCTGTTCCTCTTCTGGACGAGTTGCTCGAACCCAAGCGGGAATCCCTGACCCTGAGGTCGAATGGCCGTAAAGGTGCGGCATGGCATCTTCTCCGCGGGCGTGGTGTCACTGAGAAGAACCTTGTCGTAGATTCGCGCGCTGATGGCCAGGATTTCCTGCTTGTTATCCTTTGCGTTGAAGGCCGTTCGAAGTGCAACGCTCATCAATGTCAGTGGGGGAACATCGAGGTTGTCCGAATCGCTGATGGTGGACACCATATTAGGGTGCTCTGCGAGGACTTCAAGCTTGCAGTGCGAGGCATTCTTGATTGCGCCAAAGTCGGCATCCTGGATCTTGAGCCAGCAGGGGCCCATGATGTTCTTCCAGAGCACAAATTGCTCGAAAAGCGCCGTGTTGGCTCCAAATACGTGCGAAAAGGTCTCGCCAGACAAAGTCGACTGAAGCTCAGGCTCTTTGCACCTTGTCAGCAAAAAGAACTACACAGTTGGCGGTGATGGACCTACTCGTGTACGGGTACAGGAGCTTCATATACTGAGCCTCCTTTGGTATGCCGGGAAGTTCAAAGGCATACTTGCGAGTACACTGCTTGATCTTGTACATGTCGACCTTCATCTTGGTCATGGCGGCGTCGACCTCGTCATAGACATCCATCATGCCGACGTCCTCACCCGTCTCCTGGCCATCCTGAAGCCTTTGTTGGCGGGGAAGAAAGAAGAGCTTTCGCAGGATATTGTCGATCTTGACGAAGCAGCTGACGTAGGACTTGGTCTTCTTATTGAGAACCTTTCCAAACAAGCAGAGGCTTCCATTGATCTCAATGTAGTCTGTCCAGAAGAAATTGAGGCTGCCGTCCGCCTCGATGGCATCGTTGTGGTCGATCTTGCCGATCCCCCTCGTTTCGGTCGGGGAGCTGCTCACAACGTTGAGCCTTTCTGTGAGATCGTTCCACGACGATGAATCGACGGCGTCGGTGGCAGCCTTGAGAGGGGACGAGCTCGCGGGTGAAGGATACGGCTCCGGCTTGAGCAACTTCTTCACAGGACGGGCGGCAGCGATATTGACGCTTGCGGATTTGACGGCACCGGCATGTGATACCTCCATCATGTCCTCGTCCTCGTCGACTTGCTCCTGCTTCAACTGGGCCTTTCGCTCCGCTACTTTGGCAGCAGGAGAGGACGGGGCGGGGTCGCTCATGGGGATGTTCGTGGTGCTCATGGGCTCGTCGTCGATGGGTGGCATGTACCCATCATCACTGTCCAGGTTCGGAGGGGGAGGTGAGGGCAGCCGAGTGTCGACACGCTTTTGCCGCTTGATGGTGGGCTCAACGACAGGGGATAGGGCGCGCGACTTGCGTCGGTCGCCGGATCTCTCGAGCTTGGCCTGCCTCGGCTCGGCTGCCGGAATATTGGCGTCCACCTCGTCGAGGAGCCCAGCGAGGAAGTCTGTGTCGGCCTTTGTCTTGGCGACCTTTGGCTTGGGCTGGGGCTTGCCGGCTCCCTTGGTGAAGTACTCGCTGATGTTCCGGTCGTTGGCATCCCGCTTTGCCAGGTCGTCGTCACGGCTCTTCTTGGCTATGCTAAGGGTCAGCGGCACGTTGGCGAGGCAGTGTGCGGCGGTACGGACAGGCTTTGCTTGGTCTCCCACGAGCGGGCAGCTGGTCCGTCTCGCTGTCCGAGTCGTATTGACGGACTCGATCCCACTCTTCACGGCCGTCGTCGGCATAGCCCTCGCCATTGTCGTCGACGACGAAGTCATCTTCGTTCAGCCTGTCACGGACAATCTCCTTGTAGCCGGCTTCGTCAACCTCGTCGTAGAGGGCGTCGGTGTCCTTGACCTGGTACGAGTCGAAGGCCTTCTTGCCAGACTGGCGCAGGGCCTTGAGCTCTGCGAGCGAGGCCCGGTAGTTGGGCTTTGGCATGGTGGGCTGGCGGTTACCCAGGGCTCATGAGGCAACGTTGTTCACCAAATGGAGGGGCCGATGCCGTTGGAAGTGGAGGATGGCGAGGAGAGTCCAGCGGCGCTCGCTGGGATGAGTGGGCGCAGTTGCAGTTGCAGTTGCAGTTGCAGCAGTACGAGTACCTACACAGGACGGTACATTGGCTCGGGGCAGATGCATGTCGCGTACTCGTAGGCACGCGTCGCGTGGGTGGGTCGCGTCGCGCTCATGTTAAAGTGCCTGTGCCACAGCGCGCCGGCACAAGTACCTTCATGTTGGGTGCCTTGCACCCAACCCCCACCTTAGCATCTCACTGACTGGCTGCCGTGTGGCGTCCTTGTGCAGGGTGCATGGGCACCCAGCGCCAGCCAAGGAGCAAATTGTGCATGCTGCAGCAGCAGAACACGCTCTCTACGACGTACCTTATGCGCTGTCCACCTTGCACAACCTACAACCCTCTCCACCACGGTGCTTGTGCTTCGTGCATTGTACGAAGGCTGGCGTCAAAAGAGCTGAGACGTTATGTGACCTCTGGCACCGTGCTAGACATGGCAGTCACACTATTAATACTCGCACGGTCCCTCTGGTCTCTATGGCAAGGCATTAGAGCTAGGTATCCCATTTCCATCTTTACGCACGCTAAAGCTACAACAGCAGCAGTAGCAGCAATAGCAGCGATAGCATCAACAGTAGCAACAGCAGCAACAGCAGCAACAGCAGCAACAGCAGCAATAACAGCAACGAAGTAGGAAGTTCCATCGTGTTAAATGGAGTCATCAGCTTGTTACACCAGTAGCCGGCATTGGTAAAATAAAGTAGAAAGAGCAGGATAGTCACCAGCGACTGAGATGCGTCACGCTCAGTGAACCTTGCTCTCGCCTTTGGTCAAGGGACAGACAATTCTGGAAAACCAAGTGTGTAGTCTATACGGCCAGGCACGAGCCACGACTACGAACATATGGATCCACGATTCCCCGCTCTTACACAAAGATCAAGAGACGGAGAGGAAGAGGAGCAAAACCATCAGCACGGCAACAGCGTCGAGACGCCACGCAGCATGCATGACCGTCGTCCCCGGTAGGAGCTGTCACAGAATCGAAACATCCAGCGCGGTCGCTGACTGACCACACCTTGGGTATCTATCGTCTTGGGAAGCCGGCAGTGTACCTGATGCCGGTCGGGCCTCCCCTATTCCAAGTTCCTTCCATTCGTAGTTCCAGTCAGCCCACTGTGGCTACCTCGGGTACTTTGCAGGTTGCCCAGTCAGTCGCGGTGGCCAGCGCAGGCCAGCGCAGGCCAGCGCAGGCCAGCATCGCCCTCAACTCGTCACCCCGATTCACGAGCGAGGACGAGCGGCACCCTCTTTCATCGTCCTGCGTGCCTGAGCTCCCGTTTCACCTCCATAACCAGGCACACGCCACGGCCGGATCACCTCCGGCGCGTAATACTGCTGGAGAGCCGTTCTATTCTTGGCCTTAGACACGATATCTCACGTCTCGTTTCCGCACGCACATGACTACGCCAGCATGCTGTTCAACAAGACACGTTCCAAGCCAGACGCGGCCAAGCCAAAGCCATCAGAGGGCTCTCGCGTCACCAGTTAGCGTCTGTGGAAGACGCGATCCCGCGGCCCCTCCAGCCCGGCCCAACCTGCTGCAGCTGTCGATGACTCTGCTCCGAAGACGCAGACCCGGCGCTGGTTTTCTACTACCCGTCCGCCAAAGGCTCGACAGGCGAAAGAGCATGGAGCTACGTCTTCTCAGGAACGGCTCGACCCGCAAAGCCTGGACGACCAGCTCCAGGATTCGCCAGATCCCAAGTCATGTAAGTTCCACAAGCTTGCGAGCTCCCATGCCTCCCTCGACTCCCTCCGCTGACCAGTCTACGCCCGTAGGCCATGCGGTCGTCCGGCGGCGCAGAAGCCTGACGAGCGCCTTCCAGACGGTCAAGACCAGATGCTCGCGCGACAAGCTGAGGGAGAGCGACGATTCCGGGACCATCAAACCGGCGCGGTCGTCAGGAGCGTCAAAGGAATCCAGTCTGAAGTCGGGTAACGTGCCACCTGTCGCTACTTCTCCACCCCGACTGGACGTCTTGTCCGAGCTGCCCAGCGACGGCCTGCAAAGGTCCTCGACGTTCCGCGCTTCCCTCGAGAAGGCGGTTGAGGACATCAACATAAAATATGGTACCACCCGGCTGCCTGAGAACGGAGCCGAGGATACAAGCAACGCTGAAGCAGTCGCCGCCACTAGGCCGCCCGCTTTCCACGCCAGAACCAACTTTCAGCCAAGATACAGGCTTCCGCAAGTCGTCACTGTCCCTGTGGCTCGCACTCAACCCACCGTTGGCGAGCTCAATGGCTCCCCATGCCCGTCCAATCTCACCAGCAACGTCGCTGGAAGCCCGCTTTCCGACTTTCGTATTGACGAAATCCTAGGCCATGCATTGTCCGCACCAGGGTCTCCCCAAGAGTGGGATATTCTCGAGAGTCAACGATATTCTGAATCTGACCATTGTGGTGAGCCCCAGTGGCCCCTTCGCGAGACCCCTCCGCCACTTGTTCCGCTGCCGAAAACACCTGCTCCCAGTATATACCAGAGTGAGACCTATTCGCCGAGCCAAAATTCGCCTTTTTCGGAGCAAACGGAGCGTCCAATCCAGAAAGAGGCTTATTCTGGGGAGCCGCAGCGTATCGGTGAACCTTCGGCGATTCCTGGGTCGTGCCCTGGCTGCTTACCTTCTGCTCCGGAGGACGACAGGTCTCGTTCGCGCTACCGCAAGAATGAGGCAGATCCTAGCAGCATCTATTGTGAGAAAACTCGGGGAAATGCCAGGCCGCAAGCAATGGTGTCACGGCATGCCTCAACTTCAGCCATTCGACGAATACGGGGCACTTCTGATAGCTCAGAGGCGCTGACTGAGACCGACCTTGCTCTCTTACAGAATGGCCGCTCTCAAGACACCTCTTCGATCACATCGCGCGACCACCAGAGAGCACTTTCTGTCTCTGAGCTTGTCAGCAAGTTTGGCCGGATGGCTTCGTCTCCAATGTCCTTGACTCACTTGAGTCCCGGCGTGGCCGGTGCCGACGGAGGTTCCGACCATGCCTCTGGGAGGGGGGTAGGTCACCCTTCGAAAGCCTCCAGAGACGAGGACACCGTTCCATCCCTGTCGGATGATATCGGGTCGGTTGTCCATCGCTTCTTTGCAAGCTCGAGACGCGGTCTGGGTAGTACAGACAGCTCTGGCTACGATGACCCGATCCTGGCCCGCGAGGAAAAGTGAGGTGGACGGTGATGACGAGGTTCAAGGGCAGACCTCGTTTGATAATGGAGATTATGAAAGGCCCTTGT
Organism: Purpureocillium lavendulum; assembly: GCA_029168975.1. NCBI lineage: Eukaryota > Fungi > Ascomycota > Sordariomycetes > Hypocreales > Ophiocordycipitaceae > Purpureocillium > Purpureocillium lavendulum. Next base: position 3,734,896 of record JAQHRD010000002.1, on the reverse strand, counting down.
TGAAGAAGAGCAGCTCGTATTGCACAGGATACTGGACCTTTGCACCAGAGTATTGCGGAGATTTGTTTAGTTCCAGCTATCCTTGCCAACCTCGGCCAAAACAGAGTAGCTTTAACGTTGAGAGTACATGTAGCCCAATTCAATGCGTTACATGGCCGATACACACTCAAGGAGCTTTCCCATAGCGGGCTGCTGGCGGCCGGCACGCCTTGATCTAGGACACATTACTTAGGATATATTACTATTGATACACGAGTGGCGAATCTGAGCGTTATTTGAGAGCAACCAGTCACACACGAAAGTCAGCCCTCCGCTCGGATTCGGGAGGCTTCGTCGTGTCCCAAACAAAGTCACCAGCTGGTCTGAAGCCGTACTTTGCAACATCGGCTGCCTCATCATCCTCGACGGACGGTTCGCCCTTGCTGGACGAGGCGAGGTTCGGCTCGAGCTGCTCACGGTTGGAGTAGAAGGCCTGGATCTCGCGATTGATCTTGGCGCCGACGGGCCGCAGCTCGCGCAGGTCCTTTTCGGAGAGCATCTGCTCGTTGATGACCTTGTTGAAGGCGCTGAACATGAGGCGGGCGAGCGCGATGACCTCGCGCTTGTCGTTGTACAGGGCGCCCTGGTCCTTCTTGTCGGTGGCGCGGGGCTTGTCTTTGAAGTAGTAGTAGTGGACCTTTTTGTACGGCTCCCAGAGGCGGGCGAGGGCCGTGGTGATTTGGATTCCGTATCGGTGCTTGGCGGCGGCCACGGCGTCGTCTCCTCCCTTTTGGGCCTGGGCGCGGAGGTGGAAGTGGCTGACGAGGGCGACGCGCAGGAAGAGGCGCAGGGTGTGGATGTCGGCGACGGGGCGGAGACGGGCCGTCATGGCGTCGAGGACGGTGTTGGCATTTTGGATGGCGTTGGGGTTGATGTTGTCGCGGACGCACGTCTCCATGGCGATGCGGAAGGGCTTGGGGCCGAGGTACTCGTCGGGCATGATGTCGAGGATGGCGGCGGCGTGGGCGCTGGCCTTTGCGACCTTGAGCATGCCGAGCATGCGCAGCCAGTTGTCGCTGTCCGGGACGACGCCGTAGTGGCGGACCATGAGGTTCCAGTACTTGATGCCGACGGTGGTGAGCTTGGAGGAGGCGAGCGTCGTGAGGACGAGGGCGAGCGTGTTGCGCCCGGGGACGGCGTAGACGGCCTTGGAGGCTGCGGCCAGGTGTTTGGACGAGCCCGACACGGCAATGTTGCGCATGTCCGGGTCCTGGAAGGGGTCCTCGGCGGCGGAGAGCGCCTTGGTGAGGTTGGGGATGCTCATGGTCTGCTGCAGCAGGTCGAGCACCTCGCGCTTATCGTCGCGGCCGGGGGCCATAAGCAGGACGCGGCCCATGGCGCAGACGAGCTCCTCGTCGATGACGAGGCGGCCCTGCCTCCACTTGTCCATGACCTCGGTCCAGAGGGCCTTGGAGCGGTCGACGGCGCGCTGGACGTTGGCGGTGTGCTGCTCCCGCGGCAGGTCCTCCTTGAGGCCAGCGAGGGCGTGGTGTCGCAGGGCGTTGAGGATGGTGGTGTACGTGTAGGCGGTGGCGGCGCGCGTCGACTCGTTGACCGTGTCGGCGACGAGGAACATGGAGTCGAGGTCGCCGGCGCGGGCGCAGACGTTGAGCACGGCGTTGAGGTGGATCGAGTTGGGCTGCAGGCGCGCGTCCGCCATGAGCAGGTTGTAGTGCTTGACGGCCTCGGCGACGGCGAGCTTGGGGTGCTGGGAGCGGGCGCAGCCGCGGAACAGGACGGTGAATGTTTGCACGTTGGGGAGCTGCCCGCGCTTCTTCATCTGTTGGTTTAGGAGAGCGAGGTTATCAGCAATTTGACTCTTTGGCTGGCCGCGGTGGAGATGGAAGGCATCACACATCGTTGTAGAGCTTGACGGCCTTCTTGAGCTGCTGCTTCCCCAAGAGGTAGGATATCAGGTGGTTCCACGCGACGACGACCTGCCTGTCCTTGCTGGCCTGCTGGGTCAGCAGCAGCGCCTCGTCGAAGCGGTCCTTGGCCAGCGTCTGCTCGACGTGCTGGGCGATGCGCCACGGGTCCTCGATATGCGTGAGGTGCTTCTTGACGGCGCGCTGCAGCCGCGCGCGCTCCTTCTTCTCGACGGCCGTGGCGTCTTCGGGCTCGACGCGCAGGCTCTGCGGGGCGTCGACGGGAGGCGTCGAGGAGGAGGAGGAGGGTGATGATGATGCTGATGGTGACGAAGAGGAAGTGGCGGCCACCGACGGCGTGCCGTACTGTCGACTCCGGCCGGCGGGACGCAGCGGCAGCAGCGCCGTAGGCCGCAGGATGGGCGCGTCCAGGGAGGCGGTCTGGAGCGTCCGGCGCAGGCACGCGGCGCAGGACAAGAAGCTGCCGGACATGGCGGCTCGCTCGTCCGGTGCGGTGCGGTGCTGGCGGCAGCGGGTGGAAGCGACGGGGGACGGCGAGGCGAGGGGGCTTGTCTCGGCTGCGATATGACAAAAGGCCCTGTCGTTGGAACTGGAGATGCTCTTTGCGAGAGTCTCACCAGAAGAAATTCCTTATCTTATCGGCGGCGGCTCCCTATGCAGGGGTCTCGGGTCGGCGCGCGCTAACCCATCGAACCAAAGCGCGCCCCGGCCAACCAAGTCCCGTACGTACAGCAGTCGTCGTCGCGCAGCCAGCACATGCTGCTACTGTAATAAACCTCCAGCCGCGCGACACACACGGTCCGCATCCTGACGGCACGCAACCCACACCCCGAATCCCCCCCATTACTTCCTTCCTTGTGCCGTCCGCACAGCCCACATACTCTCAGCATCAACATTGAACGTTCTCCGATCAGGGCACCGCGCGCATTTCACAGCCATGGCGCCCAACGCGCCCGACTTTCAAAAGTTCATCACCGACGGTACGGCCTCACCCTCCCCCGAACATGCATCCCCCTCGGGCGGCCGACGATGGCGCCCGGTTCCCTTCCTTGCTGACCGGTGTTGCTGCTCCTGTCCGGCCGAAACAGCCCGCGAGCGAAAGAAGAACGAGGCCCTCGCCGACAAGATCTTCTCCAGGGACCGCCGCCAGAGCGCGCCCTCGAAGCTCAAGGCCACGCCGGGCGGTTCCCTCGCCAGTCGCGTCGGTGTCATTAAGAAGGTTCGTGGATCCCCGGCTCCTTTTTGTCCGTGATGTTTCCATTCGTCTCTCCACGCCATGCTGACTGTTTGGCCCTCGCGAGCAGCGCGCCGCGGATGGCTCCTCACGCAGGTCGAGCATGCCCTCGGCGGGCGACGTCAACGGCGAATGGACGCACGACCTCCACGACTCGGTCAACGCCCGCCCCGGGTCGTTGGCCTCGCGCATCTCGCAACCCGGCGCGGCCCCCAGCAAGAAGGCGCCTGCTGTCCAGCAGCGCAAGTCGAAGCTCTCCTCGGCGCTGGATCGCACCGACGTGAACCAGCTCAACGTCGTCAACAACGGGTCCGCCACCGCCGGCGGTGGCATGGGCATCTCAATCCGCGGGCTGGCGGGGCCCTTTGCCGTCATGGGCCAGAACTTCGCGCCCGGCACGACGGCTGCGGATATTGAGAGCGCCATGACGCCCATCGGGGGCGACATGGTGAGCTGCACCATCGTCAAGACGCGGCCCTTTGTCCTCGCCGACATGGTCTTCTCCTCGCGCGAGGGCGGCCAACGTGTCATTGACACCTTCAACGACAAGACTGTACGTCATTCGTGGTCCATTCATGTACCCCGGATAGTCAAGGGGCTTCCACTGACATGAAATACCAAATAGGCCGATGGCAGGATCCTCAAAGTCTACGCGAAGCCAGGCACCTACGCGTCCTCGGCCTCGGCCAACACAACGGCCGCCCCCGCGAATGCCCCCAACGGACCCCGCGCCACGAGGGCCGCAACATCGAGGGACCAGGTCGTCGACGGGCGTCTTGGCTTCTCGGACGACCTCATGGACACGGACCGGGCAGCCTCATCCAAGGCCTCCACACGGCAACCGCTGTACAGCGACAAGCTGATCGCAGGGAACCGCCGGGGCCGGGGACGCGGCGGGAGATGATGCGAGGCCATCATGTCTGGTGTATTTGTCACAATTGTGTCGTTGCTGCCCACATCTGCCCCGTTCATGGTGTGCCGGCAAGGGCATCATCGTTCAGGGGCGGCAAGTGCCATGTCTGAGAGGCATTGTTTGCGTGGGAGCAACCCGCGAGGGTAGCCGTCGTCACACCATACTTCGACGCGCCTACTACTTGCGGGGACGCATCTTTCCCATTTCTCCTTTCATATGCGGGCTTCATAGGTGGCGGCGGTTCGCCCCCGGGAGGGAAACGGTCTATGTACGGCGTTACGGTGAGGGGACTCATGACCATGCACTCGTTTCAGGAAATAGGGCGAGTACTGAAGGGCGAGGCATGTTTGGTCGGCAAGGAGCAGAGCAGTCAAAAACGTATCATGTAATTCCTTTTCGAAAAGTCTCCCGATCTGGGATCCTTTGCTCTGGTGAAGTTTGTCTCGAATATTCCTAAACAACCCTGCCCGGCCGAACCCCGTTTCCGCCTGGACCTCTCGCCGCGTTCACTCCCTTCCCGAGCATCGACCATCGGGCCACCGGGGTCGGCGGGTCCAGCTTCCTTGGAGCACAAGAGCAGATCCCACGACCCGCCCACGGCTCTTATAACGCGCGAAAGGGTCCTGCCGGCATCGGTAAAGACCCCTTTATCCCGTCACATCAGGCCATCGTCGACCAGGCGCGTTGATACTCTGCCTCTATATACATTTACAGCCACGAGGAAACGCTGTAGATTCTTAGGTCTCGGCTGGACGGCAGAGACTACGAGCAATGAGGGTTCTCGCTTTGAGGAGAATCCAACAGCTCCATATCGGCAATCCGTGGACGGACGGAGCTGTCGGCCTGGCAGAACGGGCGTGCCTGCCATGCATGGAACCCAATACAGGTGTTATGCAACTACTTCCCTTCCCCCAGGACCTCGTCATACCGTTCACACATGGACAGAATGGACAGACCAAGCAGCTCCTTCCTGCATGGATAGCATACCTAGCAAGTATCATATCTACAAATGCCTCGACTCCTTCACCAACCGGCCATTTTGTGTCTCTCCCGCCCGCCGGCCGCTCCGATCCCCCCAACCGCCGTTTTTTGAGATCTATCTCAAATCTTCAGCGTCACAGAGAAGAAAGAAAAAACAAAGCGTCCCTTGCGAGTTCTCCGGAGGAAACAAAGAAGACGGACACGAAATTGCTCGGCAAGTATGGGTTTACCGAACCGTTGGACTTCTTCCGTGACACCCAGACTCGTCCAACGCAAAACGAAAACAAAAGTGATCCTAAACCTGCCGTCCCCGTGTACTCATAGCAGCCTCCTGTCAGCCCGTCACTCATACATGCCATGCCCCGTGGACCCTCTCCGCCCAAACCGTCCTCATGACCCAACGTATCATAAATTGCAGCCATCCGTGAGTATCACGCCACCGTCATAGTCTCATCAGCAACCGTATGCGACATCCATGAGCTTTTCGGTCTCAGAAACCTCATGGATAGTTCATGTGGCCAGGGCGGCATGCGCAAATGATCCGGTCGTCGCGCTCGGTGGACAATACTTCAATCATGCCCAAGCGGGAGTAGATTGGCCGGATCAAACCCGCTCATGGTCGCGCTTGTACTTGTCGCTAGGCGGGTATTCCGCTGGTTGCAGTGATCTCGACGTTCTGGGAGCTCTATATCCCATATGTTGGCATTCAAACCGTTCAAGTGAGTCCTGTTCAATGCCAAGGGTTCTGATTGCCCATGAAGCCCTCTTCGAGAGTCCGCTCCTCGAGATTCCGGATAAAGTCTCGGTTACCGCGGCCGCCCTGCTGGACTCTACTTCCTCGCCTCCCGGCCCTGCCAGGCGTTGTGTCCATGCCAGGCATTCCCTCACCGGGTGGCGGATAGTAGGCCGGACTTGGCTGAAGTCGGATCGGCTGACTTGGGTCAAGGTGGCTAGCGACTCGTTGGATAGCAGCCGGGATTCCGCTTTGCTGTTGTTCCATCGTCGAGGCCCGCTGTCTGTTGGTCCGCATGCCGCCTTGTTGGTACATGTTCGGCTGTGACACCGTTCCGTACTGCGCGGGCATCTGCTGAGGGGATTGCATGACCATCTGCCCGTATTGGTTCGCTTGCGGTCCATAGGGAGGGGCCATCCCGCCTTGGTTCGCGGCTGGGTTGTAAACTGGGTTGGCACCGTACATGGGCGGCTGCGGATGCGCCGCAGGCGGGTAATGGGAGGCCGCCATGGAAGCAGCATAGGCCCCTTGGGCTGCCGAGTTCGCCTGGGCCTGGGCGGCTTGCGCCCGCTGCTTGCTGAGCGCCTCGGCCTGCTGTTGCTGCTGCGTCCCCGGTGCGGGAGACCGATTAAGGGAACTCGACTTCAGGTTCATAGGCGGCACAAACGGCCCGGTGAACTTTTGCTGTGTGATGAAGGGATGAAGCTTTGCCTGTTGCGGGGACCATCTCTCCAGTGGATTGATGTTGAGCAAGCCCCGAACGAAGTCGATGAAAGCGATTCGGTTATTCATCTCTGCACGGGCTGTCAGCTTCACTGCGTCGCGAGGCAATGATACGCGCTACTCACCGCGGTCAATCTCGCTCTGCTTCATGTTCTTGCGGGGCATGGGATAGGACTTGATGATCTCCGGGAGCGTGCTCGCCTGGAAGTACTTCTTGCTGGGCTGCTCCTTGGTGTTATGCTCCCTGGCATATTGCTCCATGCTCTTCAAGTGGTACGTGCGTCTCCCAAACTCGTCCTGGCGCTTCTCGAAGAACTCGCCGGCTTGTTTTCCCATTTCGATCATCCAGTTCTGTGGATTTCCCAGCATCTCCACAATACGAGAGACCTGATTGTATTCAGAGGACCCCGGGAAGAGTGGGAGACCAAGGAACAGCTCCACGACGATGCAACCCAAGGACCACATGTCAATGGCCGACGAGTACGGCAGGCCGAGTAAGACCTCTGGAGACCGGTAAAACCGCGACTGGATGTACGTGTAGACCGTCTGGCGCTCGTCGCAAGCAGACCCGAAATCGATAATCTTGATTATGGGGCTCTCGAGGTTCTTCAGCAGGATGTTCTCCGGCTTCAAGTCGCAGTGGATCAGTCGCGCCTTGTTGAGAAGAGCCAGGCCGTTGAGGAGTTGCTGGGCAAATACTCGCACCAATGTCGTGCTCAGACCGCGGAACTGGTTCTGCTTGATGAGTTCGTAGAGGTTGACGCTGAGTAATTCGAATACGAGGCAAAGATGTTGTCGATGGATGAAGGTGTCTTTGAGGCGCAGGAGGTGATGGTCGTCGTTCTTGTCGAGCTTTGTGTTGAGCTACGAGGTCCGGTCAGTCACATTGTCCTGGATAGAGCAGCGAGGCGCGAGAACTAACCAAGTCGAGCACAGAAACCTCCATCATGCTTTGGTTGAAGTAGGCAGTACGGTTCTTGATGACCTTGACCGCAACGACTTCTTGCGTCTTGAGGTTCTGGCACTTGACGACTTGTCCAAACGTTCCCTGACCAAGCACATCCAAGATGAGGTAGCGGTTCCTAGTGAGTGTCCAGGATTAGCGGCGCGTCTCTCCAAGCGCAACTAGACATGACGAACTTGTGGCCTGCCTCCTCCGAGCCCAGGATATCATTCACATAAAGGATATAGTCGCTGTCTTCGTTGTCGTAGCCATCATTCTTCACGCCTTTGCTGGGCTTCGTCAAAACTCGGCGAGGGTTTCGCGACGTCTCGTACTTGAAGCTAGGGTTACAGATGCGGTACGTTGCAGGGAGGTGGACGGTCAGCGCTTGAAGCGGCTGCAAAGCGTATCAGTATCGGCGTTCCACAATGCGGAACAGTAGCACTCACACTGATAAAACCGCCTTCGGGGTTCGCCCGCCGGAAAGGTGGCTGCCGACTGCCCTTGGGGTGCAGGTCAGTTGGCGCCCTCACCTTCCTAAACTCGGGCACTGGTTTCGGCGCGGCAGGGTTCTGCCGGCGCGGCGACGACTTGTCGTTGGCAAAGCTGCCGTCGAGGTGGGCAACGGCCGACGACGGGTAGCCATCATGTGACGAGGCGAAGGCCGTGATGGAAGGCAGCTGCTGCCCTCCTTGTCTTCCCGCAAAGTAGGGACTATGGGGATACTCAGCGGGCGACTGCGTCTGGGATGGCGGATTGCCGAACTGGCTCGACTTGGGAGCGTAAGGGGAGGTGGGCGACAGAGTATCCATGGGAGAGTATCTTTGGGCCGCAGACGACGGCTGATGGTCCTGCGGCGAATGTAGATTCGAGGGACGACTGCCAGACATGTGAGACTGGTGATGCGGCCTCATGGGATACTTGATGCCGGCGTGAGCGTCGTGGGCGTCGTGCATGGGGATGTCGCCGTTTCCGTCGCGCATGGCTGGGCCAGGTCCCAAGGGCGAGGCGACGACAGGGTTGGCGACGTGATGTATGGCGCCATGGGGAGGACCGTGAGCGGGCGGTCCGCCGTGATACTGGCCATGATCGTAACCGTAGGGCGCGGCGCCCGGAGGCGCAGGCTGGCCGGCGTAGTCTCGCGGCATCTGGGCACCGCCGTTGTGTCGTCGCGAGGCCGCAGCCGCGTCGGGGTACGACTGCTGCCACGCAGGGTCCATGGTGGCAACGAGCCGGGACGACGGCGGCGGTGACGCCTTACTGCGCGGTTATTGACTGCGACAACGGGGACGAGGCGGAGGAGGAGGCTGGGAGGACGCGCGAAGGGGGCGGACGGCGGCAAGGTTGACGACGGGCGACGGCGACGCGGCGGGGATGTCGGACGAGCTCAGACGACGGCGCGAGGTGGGCTGTAGACGCCGTGAGGCTGCGAGCGCTGGGCCGGGCAGCTCGCGGTACTGCGTGCGTGCGTGCGTGCGTGCGTGCGTACGTGCGTTGGTGGGTAAGTAAGTATGGAGGAGCTGCGTCGGTCGATGCGAGATTGTCGCGCTTAGCGTGCGTTGCGTTGCCAGCAGTTGCAGGCACAGGGAGTCAGGCAGGCAGGTGGCAGGTGAGCGGGCGGGCTGGGCAGGCGTGGAGACGGGATTGGGGAGTTTCCCAAAGTTGGGGGCAGCGCTGGGGAATTGGGCACCTCGACGGCGGCCCAAGTTCCCGAGGCGGAAGGATGCGAGATGATCGTCGAGGCCAGAAGGGACCTATGTGCTCATGGTGAATGGCGGTGACAGATTGACCCCTTCGGTCGGCTGGCGGCCGTTGGTTGCTCGGTCGTGCGAGGACGAGCGAATGAATGGATGCTTCGGGGGAGGGAGGAGAGCAGGAGGACTGCAGCGGCGGCGACGGCGGATGCGTGAGCTGAGTCGAGTCGAGTCGGGAAGACTGCGGGTGAGTGGCACGGCGGCGAAGGCGGCGACGGCGGCGACGAGCCAAGGAAAGGGTAGCAAGCAAGCGCACATGGGAGCGCCCCGACCCAAGGTCACCTCAGCAGCCAGTCACTCTCGCTCACCTCACTCACAGTGTCAGTCTCAGTCGAGGCTGGGCTGGGCGGTCATTCAGCGGCGGGCGGGCGCGGGAAGAGAGAGTGGAGGTGGGCGGCGGGAGGGTGGCATCCCATTCCCAGCTGGGCATTGCGCACGCCGGGCGCTGGGTTCCAGGTTGGCGGCGGCCCGGGGGAGGGAGGCATGGAGGTAAGGTCTGGTACCTAAGGCAACCAAACAAGGGGGGCGGACCTCCATCCATCGATGCTGTTACTGTAGGCAAGCGCCTCCCATACTCCCATGGGGCAGCCCAGCACGCACCTGCTGCGCGACACGAGAGGAACGACGGGAGGCGAGCGAGCCGCACCATCCAAACGACAGGCACGCTAGTCAAAACGGAGGGCCATGGCAAGAACGGCAGCGCAACCGTGCCAAGCAACTCCAAGTTTCCTGCCTTGCCTGGGGTTGCTGTCTTCAACCCGAAGGAAGTCCCTGGGCAACCGACTACCGTACCTGTCCCAATTGACAGTATGACCTCCCAATAGGGGTCGCATTTATCTCGACATGCCTTCCATACCTCACCCTACCTGGATGCACCTCCGGCGAGGCAGTCGAACCTTGGGACCGACAGCCTCAGCTTTAGGTGCCTATCCCCGGTTCCAGAAGGCCACCGCCAAAGTTTAGGTGGCCTGTAAAGGGCCCTTCTCCGCCAAACTCACGGCTGCATTTGGACGAGACGGATTGGCCGGGGGGCCGCTTCATCCAATCCAGAACCGCGTCAGAAAGGTGGCAGCCCAGCAGGGCAGCATCGCGCGTTCCAACAGTGCAGCACCTCGACCTCTGCCCGTCCGCTCAGCGAGGCACGCACTGTATCTCGAAGTACGGAGCAGGGCAATCCAGGCTCCGTCTTCGCCATCGTGCCCCCGGGTCAGCCGCTCTCCTGGGCATCTGCTCGGTCTTGTTCTGCTTGCCAACTGTGGTGCGCGGCAGACCTGCCTTAGGTAGGTAAGGTACCTCGGAGGCGCCGTCTGCTGATGAGTCGCAGCACCCGGGGACCTCGCCCGTTTGCCCGTCAAGCCCGTCTTGCCGCCTTCGCACTACGACTTGAGCTGCCAGCTCCCACCCAGGTTGCCAATTGCCCAGCAACAGCTCCCGCACTCCATGTGGGCCAACCTCCACCTCTCACTGACGGCGGCTCCAACAGCTGCTTGGCCTGGGCTGGCGGGCGCGAAAAGGTCCCATCCCTCATGTGAGCCGCCGCCAGTGCCATCAGACGCCCAGCAAGTGGATGTTGATTGGGCAATGCGGTACAGAGCGCTTGTGCGTTAAGCTTCCCGGTCGCAACTTGAATCACGCCAGAACAGCACCAGTTGGCCCCGTCGCCGTTGCGCCTCTGGCTGCTCCCGGCCCAAGCACCACCACCGTGCAGTGCAATTCTTCCATCGCTGCGATGCAGGACACCAGCATCCACGCCTGGGCCACGGTCAAGCTCGAGGCACGCGCTCCGCTGCCACGAGGTACATGATTGCAGCTGCGCGACGAAGGAAACGCCCAGGCCGAATCCTGACGCCGGCGTGCATCATGGAATGCTTGGCAGATATAGGCTGCCAGGGGCAAGTCTCCCCTTGCCCTCCTTCTGCCTCTCGATATTATTAGGTGCTCGTACTTCGTAGGGCGCAAGCAGCCACGGCATCCACGGCTATCTCTCCTGCGGGCATGCCCCTTGCTACTGAGCAGCTCGTCACTGCCCCATCATCGCCAGCCAGTTTCTACTGCCAGCCCCGTCCCGCCGTCAAGGGTAGCAGGCAAGGTATCTGACCACCTTGTGCGAGCGCCAGAATGAAAATGGAAAAAAGTTAAACGGCTACCTCTCGGGCACCCCCGCCCGGCCGGGCAAAACATGATAGAAAAGAGTTCATCAAATGTCGTCGTAAAGTATGGGTATGCCACGCTGAACTTGCACTTCGGAAATATCCTCAACCATTTCCCCTTGCCCAATTTTGCCCAGCCTCCGACACCGACAGACGCTATAAGATATGCGGCACATGGAGGATACTTCAGCTGTCGCGCAAAAAAAGAATCGACGAGGGTAATCACCGCACAACTTGATTCAGACAGAGACAATGAACCCAGGTAATTGAAGGAGAGGAGCATAAAGAATCTGACCCCAGATAAATGAACAAGAAGATGGAGAAACATCGCTTGAGTAGAACGAGGGGTATGGAACGGACGCAGACAAGCTCAAAAAGACAGGTGCGTTTTTTCACGACTCCGCCCTCTCGGTTACGGGCTCTCTCTTGCCGACCTCGAATCCGCGGCATCCTCGGGTCGCCGCAGGTAGTTGCTCACATTACGACTGATAGCCGCCAAATCCGTTGTTGAATGCCTGCCCAGGCTGGGGCTGGTTCCACTGGGCATTGGGGCCTTGCTGTCCTCGTCCAAAGCCTCCGGCACTCTGGGGCCCTCCGTATCCCATTGGAGACCCGCCATAGCCAGCAGGTGAGCCACTTTGGGGACCTCCAAAGTTGCCATGCTGGCCGCCGAACTGGGCTGCAAAGTAACTGCGTTAGTCAAGTAGAGACACCACTAAGCGCACGTGTCCTTGTCACTTACCACCATACTGTGCGTAGTAAGTCGGCGTACCCGGGTAGCCGCCAGGAGTCTGCGCGCTCTGAGGGCTATACTGCTGGGAGGGGTCAAAGTTCTGCTGTTGAGCAGCGGGCGTCTTATCCTTGCCCCACTAGATTGGACACATTAGAAATGCACGTGTCGAGCGAGCAGGGTCTTGCACTTACACTGCACTTGAGCGGCCGGCCATTGACATTGTACCCGTTCATCTGGCAGATAGCCATGGCCGCGTTCTCGTGGGTGTCCATCTTGATAAAGGCAAACCCCCTGTCTGCCTGGAAGCGAGACTCGACGACGAAACCGAAGTTTTGAAACAGAGGGACAACGTCATTAGGGGTTGTATACGGGGTGAGGTTGCCGACGTAACAGGTTGTCTGCCAGTTCGGCGTCTGGCCGAGAACAACGTCGTAGCTGCCGACGCCGTGGGCCGGGAACTGGTGATGGCCATAGGGGGTGGTGGGAGTCATGCCCATGGCTGACATGGCCTGCTGCTGGGCCATGGATGGTTGGCCCTTCTGGTTTGCCCAGTTGCAACGAATGGCTCGGGACCCGAGCCACTCGCCGTCCATGGAGCTCAGGGCCTTCTCGGCATCGGGCCGATCGCGGAACGCGACAAAACCGTAGCCCCGAGTACGGCCAGTCTTCATATCCCACATGACACGAGCCTCGGAGACGGAGCCGAAGGCAGAGAAGGCCTGGAGGAGAATATCATCGTTGACCTCATTGGACAGGTCTCCAACAAAGATGTGAAAGTGGCTAGACGTGTCTTCCTTGCTTGTCGTGTTCGACTGATAGGCCCAGTTGACCCGGATTTCCTGTCATGTGTTAGCATGGTGCCGTGGGATTACTGCAGCCTGGGGGATCCTTCGCACCGATTGATGCACTCTCCGACCGTTGAGAGTTTGCATGGCCCGCTCAGCGGCTCCAGGGTCGTCATACTCCACGAACCCGTAGTTGTAGCCCTTAGCCTATTTGGTCCTGAGTGTTAGCGTTTCTCTGAGACATGACGGGGTGCGTCGCCGGCTTACGTTCTTGTCGGGAATAATCTTGACGTTCTGGACATGGCCGGTGGTCTCGAAGATCTGGCGCAGGACATCCTCAGTGACGCGCTGGTCGAGTCCTCCGACGTAGAGAGCTCGCTTGTTAGGCTCAGGCGCCGCCCGTCTGAAGCCCGCCGAGCCGCCGGGGGACATGAGTCCGGACTGGTCCCCGCCAGACATGGGAGAAGTGATGGCAGTTGGGATGGGGTTTGTGTTCTGAGGAATGTGCAGCGGAGGCGGGGGCATGTGGGATGTGTTGGACTGCCCATTCTGCGCACTCTCGAACCCAGGAGCTGGCCCGGCGCCGGGTTGCGGCTGGGGGGCCATCTGCGCCGGGTTGGGGGCGGCGCTCGTGTCAGTCATGACCATGATTGTAGAGAGAAAATTCTCCGGTTCGTTGATTATTCGGCGTGAAAATCGTGTAGTTGGAGCGACCGCACAGACACGGTGTTGGTGGTGAGAGGAGAGAGGAGGAGGGGTCCGCCGCGATGCGTTGGAGAATTGGGCTCTTGGGGAGCGGTCGTGGGAGGTCGGCGGACAGATGCGCGCCGGCGAGGGGGTACCTCGTAAAGCTTGAAGCAAACTGATGCTGGCCGTGAGCAAGATGAGTAACCGAAGCGGAAGACAAGCGGGCAGGGCGTTGACTGGGCGGGCAGGACGACTCGAGCAGACAGGCGGAACGGAGAAGCTGTCGATGGGGGGGGATGCAGAGATGCAGAGACGCGACGCTGCAGGACAGACGAGGGGCGGGACAGGAGAAGAAGTGCAGGAAATGTTTTCAACGCCAAAGTAACAGCAAAGAGAAACCGGAAACCAAAGGACGAGGCCCCGAAATCACAAAGAGCCGCACTGGTCGTCGTCGCCAGTAGCCGCGAGCTCTTTTTTTCCTTGGTGCAGACAGGGTATGTCGAGAGGGATGCAGGAGAGAGGAAAAGAGTGGAGGTTTAATTCGGGTAGGCAGGGACAGGTAGGGGGATGGGGACCTAAGATTTAGCACCGCTGGGCGGTGGGTGGGTGACGGACGAGGCAACCTAAGGTTGGGCTGGTTGGAGCTTTCAATTGCACGGGCGGCGGGCCATGGGCGCCAGTTGGCCTGTGGAGGCGATGCCAGAGGCGGGAGCAGGCGGCACGCGGGCGGAAGGGGACCGGACCCAGGAGGTGGTGAGAAGGTGGTGGAGGATTGGACGCGTTGGTGCGAAGCAGTAACTAGGTAGGTGACGGGAGGTCGAGTGGTGGGATGAGGGGTTCTGGGGGGTCCCTGGAGAGTGGAGGGGCGTGCACGCTGGGGGCGGCGGCAGCGACATCCATCAACGGCACTGGGCTGGACCTCCCCTGCCGAGCCTGTGCGAGTGCCTGAGGTGCCTTCCCTGGCAGCCCAGCTTGTTAGACGCCCCCCCAGGCACCACCGTCGCCGCCGCCACCACCACCTGCGCAGGACGGGGAACCTCAACCTGATATCGGCCGCGGAGCCGCGTTCACGCGACAGCCGAACCACCGAACGAACGACGAGACGCCAGAACGGGAGCGGGATAAACGTCCTCGCAGCGCGCTGAGCCATGCATGTCTTTAATGGGTGTCTGCACCTCCGCATTTCCGTCGAGCGTGTCACACGGCGGCGATTGGCCGAGACCGTCTGCGGGCGTCGCCTCGAGGCGCCGTGGGGGTAGGGAACTTGGAGCGCCAGGCCGACGGCATTTGGCTGAGCCTCGTGCCGCGGAGAGGCGCTTCCGAAGACCAGCAGGAGTCCTGCACGGCTTGAGTTTACCACCAGTCGTGACACAGATGTTGGCAGCAGGGCAGTACAGCGGCGCTCGAGCAGCACGAGAACAGAGGGCAAGGGCATCGTGACTTGGGCCGCCGCTCCATGCAATGAGGTGACACAAGGTGCCTCGGTCATATTCGGTGGTCAAACCGAAAGTTTGCGAAGCGCCTAGCACCAATGCTTGGTGTCAAGTACTCCGTGGACAAGCCCGAACTTAAGGTACGTAGGTAGGTGTCTTTCAAGCCACTGACGATGGAGATTCTGGGTCACCTCCTGGGACGAACGATTCGTGGACGTTCATGTACGAGTAGAGGTGCTAGATCCCGTCTGCAGATGGACCGAGCTCCCTCCTCCAAGGTCAGGTACCAGACAGCCTTCCCTCGGCGTCTGGTCCTCGCCGCTGCAATCGAGGCCCGCGGGCAGGCCCTACAATGTATGCGTTCCTGTACAAGATGGTGCACAAGGCGCAGAGACACCAGCGATGGGCGCACAGGCTTCAAGGCATCGCTTCCTCAATTCGTGGGCTTTGTCGCATCTCGGGGCCTGAGTCTGTCGCCGGCGTCACACGGTCAGGGCTCCCATCCGCCTTGCCCCAGCCCTGAGGTGAGCTTCAAAGTTAGCACCAGAGTCCCTTACCTTGTTAGTGCAGGACCTGGCAGAGGCGCCGCCACCCAGGGAGGCTCCCATTGGCTCCCCCGCGCTCGGGCAAGAATACACCTGCACCGGACCGGGGTCTCGCGCGCGCCCTGTCGCCGCCGCCACGCGCGCTGGGCCGAATTCGACCCAGGCTTGCAAACAAATAAATCAAATCAAATCCGGGGTCCAATTTGATTTGATTTGGATAGGGAAATCCTCGATCTGATTTGATTTGATTTTTTTTTTTTTTTTTTTTTAATTCATAGGCTGTCCCAGCCGCCCTAGGGCGGCTATGCAGCGTTCGGCTCTAAATACGGATGCCCCCGTCCTTTACATCTTAGGTACACTTTCCTCCTGCAACGAACTGCCCGGTTGGCACCAGGTCGTTCCTCCAGTCGAGCCACCAGTATGCTCCGGTGAATCACATCCGTATCTGTAGCCTTCCTGGCTGTTCTGTATATGTGCTCTTGTCAGGCCCTTCCCGGCCCTTCTCGCCTTCTGTTTAACAGTAATCACTCGTCTGCGCTGCTGTGCCGTCTTGTCATGGATGTGAACCGGAATCTAATCCGAGGATCCATCCTGTATCCGTTCTGACTGTCTGTACTTCTATCGCTGGGCCGCGTAGCCCTTGCTGCCATCCGCGATAGTTGCTTGTCTTGGGCGCGCTGCGTGAAGTGCAGATGTTCCCCAATCAAAGTACTGGAAGTGCAGGGGGCATGCTCGTTGATTTCTAGGGGCGGTGCTCGCCCATGGCACCGCAGACACTATCAGCGGTCGGACGCGTCGCAAGCGCGTATTATGCATCGACAGTGTGCTGGGATGTAGGCTAGCTGTGAATGTTGCAGCATGTGAAGTGTCTTGAGAGAGGAGTTCTGAGCTGTGTGTGGTGTTGTTGCCGGTGTTGTGTGGAGTCGTTCAATGTAGTTTTGAGAAGTGAAATTTAACAATGCTTGTTCGCTGTGGTTTCCAATCCATCTCGGACGTCGCGAGGTGTCGTCAACCTTCAAACCGTAAACTGTGGTCGGGCAGGAGGCAGAGTGATCAGGTCTGTCCTCCATCACGGGCGGACCGGCAGAGGGGCACGACTTCCACCACCGTCCTGGGGCTGTAGTATTTGGCGTTTCGGGAGGTTGAAGAGTTGATGCCGTCGCGTCGTCATGTTGATGGAGATTGGTCATCCGTTTCCTTTGCTCCGCGTCGCTGTCGCGTATTCCTCGATATTCTGTACCGTAAACTGTTGTCGGGCAGGAACAATGGGGCAACCAGGTCCATTTTCCATCTTGGGGCGTACTCGAAAGGGACGCAATCCCCTTTACCGTACTGTGTCTGTGATGTTTGTGTTTCGTGAGGTTCAGAGGTCACTACTTTTGGCGCAGCGGCGCGTCATCCGGGGAGGATAAACTATCCTCGCGATGTGTTCTATACTGTTGTCCGGCGTGTTCGACGTTGTTCTGGCGATATCCTTCCTCGCACCGTGTGCCTCGGTCGCGTAATCCTCGACGTCCGATGCCGTAAACTATTGTCGGGCAGGAATGGTGGGGCATCCAAGTCCACCTTCCATCATTTGGCGTACTTGAAAGGGGGCACGACTTCCTTTACTGTACTGTGACTGTGATGTTTTGATGTTTCTTGAGGCTCGGTGGTCGGTTTCGGCGCGTCGGCGCTTCGTTGGAAGAAGGATGGTCGCGTCGCTGAGCTCCTACTAGCACTCAGAGACAGCATAGCTGTCCCTTCGCGAGTTCCCAGCCGAAAAACGCGTCGTCTCGCCGTCGGAGGCAGCTTTGCAATGGAATATGAAGCTCTCCAAAAGTTCTTCCATTGCGCTGTTAAGGTGACGATGGGCTCCGACGGCAAGGTGTGTGGTGGAATCGCCCATAAGTGCTCCCCCCACTAACGAAGTGCTAACAGCACCAAGTGGGGGGAAGTGTTTACAGGGGAGAGTTTTTTCGATTTGATTTGATTTGATTTGAGTCCATTTGGATCTCATTTGGATATCTGGATAGCCCCACTTTTCTCCCACGACGAAAGACATTGAGCAGCTCCTATAAGGTCCGCTTTGAGCCGGCCTCTCTGAGCTGTGACCATCTGTCCGGCAAGGCTAAATATTCGCTCTGGCTCCGAAGACATAGCCGGGATGGAAAAAAGATCAATTGCCATTCGCGATAAGCGTGGATACTGGCGTCTGCGGAGCAGCCAGTATTGGATCGGATCGTCAACCAAACAATCGCCTGGATCGGTACTCGCCACCCATTCTGCATACTCGTCACGCACGGAACACACTGAAGGCGCGGGTTGGGCGCCGAGCTTCCTAATTGAAGCCATGAAGTCATCAAGATCCGTTGTCATCCTCGACACAGTCGGCTGTTCCGGGATAGTATCTTGCTCGATCGGGAGACTTCGATACTCCTCCCAGAGCTCTTGCACCGCGGTCCTTCCTCTGGTCAACCAGTCCGGATGATCAGACCATTGCGACTCGACTGTCGACCAGCGGAATGCAGGGTGGAGGACGAGGCTCGCGAGGTACGCAGGGCTGTCCTCGGTGAGGGCGTAGTATTGGTCAAGCTTCATCCAGCCGAGATTGCAGCCAATTCGCAGGTAAGGCTCCTCGTCTCGTTCATGTTGCAACTTTGCCTCTTCCAGGTGCTTCAAAAGCCACTCCATTGTCAACAAAACCTCCCAAATCGCGCCGAATTTGCCTTCCCGCGGTCGGCCCTCTAGGCGTTTTGTCGCGATCTTCAATGGCTTCAGAATCGCCAAATACTCTGCAATAACGGACCAGTCCTCAGCGGCCATCCGATCATCCACAATTGTAGGCTTCTTGCGACACTTCTTCGGCATCGGTTTTGCCCCATTCTGTGTCCTTCTCGCCACGTATTGGCTCCACTCTGTCACTTCCGCTTGGACCAGCGAATCAAGTGCATTGCGAAGCGTGTAAGCGCGCTCCATCATCGCTTCGGACGAGTTCCAGCGAGTAGCGTTATCCATGACGACATCGTAGGTTGTTTTGTCTTCGAGGCCGAGGGCCGTGTTCTCAATGGATTGGAGCTTGTGGAGCCTTTCAATGCGCTGGCCAGACCTTTCCACCCAGTGAACAGTATTGTGCAGCTTGCCAATGGGGCCCTTTGATCTCCAGAGTTTGACCTCGTCTTGAATCTCTTTGTCGGCTTGACAATCCTCTTCGAACGCGTCGGCATCCGTACCGAAAAGAATGGATCGGGCGACGAGATTGATGATGTGGCCACAGCAACGGAGCCGACGATGTTGCTTTTTGAACCCCAACTCACGGCCCAAGTCTTCAAGGCACGTGTCGTTGCTCTCCGCATTGTCTGTGACAAAGTATCCGACGCGGTCCTCGAGCCCATACTCGTGAAGTATCTCGCTGACACGATCGGCGAGATTTTCCCCGCAGTGACGACCTTCAATCCGGGGCAAACCGAGGAGAAACGTACGGAAGTTCCCTTCGTCGTCAAGAAAGTGTACGGTAAGGCCAAGTAAGGACATAAATTTTCGAGAGGACCACGCGTCAAAGGAGACGTTGATGCGGCTCAGCGACCGACGAAGCAATTCCGTCACGACGCCCTTATGACGATTGAAGGATCGTACAATCCAGTCGCGGATGGTGCTATGGGTTGGGACGCTGCCCGAATCCACAATGGCGCTATTCGCGTAAGCCATAAGATCACGAAAGTATGGACTCTCCAGCTTGTGAAATGGGATGTTGTCGCACGACACCCAGCGTATGAGGAGATGCTGAAAGCGAAGCGGATCAAAGGACGAGATAAAGGCGTTCATCAAAGCCTGGTCCTTGGGTTGGTGGGTGTCGAGGTCAACCATGTTCAGAAGAGTGCGCTGCTTCTTCCTCTGTGGAAGCATTGGTCCGCCCTTGCAAACGTGGTGAACTTCTTCCATATGGCTGTTTGCCTGACTGGTGGAGGCAGCGTCGTACATGTGCGTTATGGTAGTCTTCTTGCGATGGCACAATTTGCAAAGCCAGTATCGATGACCGGAATCGGTGTTCTCGATGTCGAAGCCATGCTCCCATACCCATCCCGTCCGCGCTCGTTTTCTATGCTTGCGTATGGAGAACCCCGCGAGACGATTCCAATCAATGCCTTCATACCCAGCGTAGTCGATCGAGGGCGACGTGTCGCCCGTTCCGTCCACGTCGGGCTCTAATGGGTCAAAGTCGGGGGAGCTCTCGGGAACGCTAAAAGAGGTCGATGGGGCGCTGGAAAGGTTGCTTGACAGCATTTCGCCTCTTGTTGTTTGGGCCATTTTTGAGTAGGCTGAAGGTGGCTATTGTTGGCCATCTGCCACAAATAACTGGCTCCCACATGACAAGCACGCCCATGATATATCCTGTAGCCGAACGCGTCGCGTCAAGTGTAAAAAGAAATCTTGGTGACGAGGCTCGTCAAAAGCAAATGCGCGTGCGGCCACTTCCTGGCTACGCAGGCTCTCGACACTGATTGGTCGCAGTTACGGATATGGGGCTTATCCAAATAATCAAATATCCAAATGAATCTGGGCCATCCGATTTGATTTGATTTGAATCGCCGCAGGGGCGATTTGATTTGATTTGATTTGGATAAATTTGATTTTTTTTTTTTTTTTTTTTTTTTTTTTTTTTTTTTTTTTAATTCATAGGCTGTCCCAGCCGCCCTAGGGCCGCTATGCAGCGTTCGACTATAAATACGGAACCCCCCGTCCTTTCCATCCTAGGTACACTTTCCTCCTGCAAAGAACTGCCCGGCTCCCACCAGGCCGTCCCCTTACAGTCCAGACACCCGTGAGTTCCAGCGGGTTCTTCCATATTTACAGTCATCTTGGATGCTCTGTATATGTGCTCTTGTCAGGCCCTTCCCGGCCCTCCTCGCCTTCTGTTTACCCGTAATCACTCGTCTACGCTGACTAGTATTGAAGTATCGTGGACGGAACCGCCCGGAATTGCTCCAGAAGTCCTGTCCTGATGATCATCTTGGCTGCCTGTACAGCCATTGACGAGCTGCAGAGAATGCGCTTGATGTCCACGCATGGACGCTTGCCTGCCCACATGCGTTCTCGCTCCTCCGCCCAGTTGCGGCATTCCAGGAGTATGTGTCGAACTGTTTGGCTCCCGTAGCCGCAGGGGCATTGGTCGGTGTCGGCTCTGTTGATTCCATGGAGGTAGGCTCGAAGGCCAATCTTGCCTGTGCGCATCTGGGTGATCACTGAGCTGATAGCCCGATGCGTGCCGTTGTGTGTGTCGAGTGTTCCCTTCCCTGGTCGCACGCCGAGTCGGAACAGGTCTCGGCCGTGTTTGGCGGTCTCCCAGGCTTGTTTCCACTCTTCCTTCATTGTCTTGCGAATGATGGATTTGGTCGTTGCCGTCAGAGTCCGGAGCGACGGCGGCTCTGGTGGCGACTCGGGTGCGGCCCGCGCGTTGGGGTCATGGCCGGCCGCTTCTTTGGCCGCTCGATCTGCGGCTTCATTGCCTGGCACGTCGACGTGTGCTGGGATCCATCGAAACTCCACGTGCCATCCGAGGTCACGAAGTTTGTCGAGTGCTCGGACCGCCTCGACCAAGATGTATTGGCCGGATGGAGACTTCGGGTTCCGCATTGCCTGAATGGCCGCCTGATTGTCGGTGAATATGGCGCATCTTCCAGGTGTATTTATCGCTGCGTGCACGTCTAGCACTAGGCCGAGGGCCAGTACAAGCCCTCGCAGCTCTGCCGCGTATACAGTGGACGTGCTCGATGCGCCCATGTACTCTGTTCGCTTTGTGCAAATGCCGCTTATCTGTACGGTCGGGGCGACTGCGGCAGCCCCAACGTGGCCGTTGATGCCGCTGCCGTCGGTGTACACGCAGATGGTTTTCGAATCCGTGGCGTCGTGTTCTTTGATGGCCTCCTCGGCAGATTCATTGATGTGAACCGTAGGGGGTATCCACCAGGGCGGCACGACGTGTGGTTGACGGCTTTCCAGTCGCTCGAGCGGCAAGTCGTACTTGTGCCTCAGGACGCTGGAGAGTTGATCCAGTGGACTCCGCTCCTCGCGTTCGCGGCGTGTCCACCTTGCTGAGCTAAAGTTGATGTCGGAAGTCGCCATGTCGCCGTATAGCGGGCTTGTTCGGATGCGCATGGCCGACTCCAGCACGGTCTGCTCCAGCTGTTGTTGCACCGGGAGCAGATGCGCTTCCACGTCGACTGCTGCTCCCGCGGTTGTCCGAAAAGCGCCCGTGATCGTTTGCGCTGCACGCCTTTGTATTTTCGCAATGGCGGAGATCATGTATGCGCCTCGATTGATGCAGCCTTTGCCGGGAACATGCCATGCCGAGCATCCGTAAAGCATCTGAGGTATGATCATGGCCCGGTAGACATGGCGGAGGTTGATGAGGCCTGTGCCCCACGTCGAGGATGCGAGGGCCGACAACGCGGACAGTCGTTTCGTTGCGGCTGCCTCCATCTTTTCTCGGTGGTAATCCCATCGGAGTCTGCTGTCCATCTGAATGCCCAGGTATCTGCACGACGGCGAGGCCTTGATGGTGGCGTGCGGTAGGCGTAGGGGGTGCGTGCAGTTCGCAGTAGGGTCTCGCGTGAAATGCACCAGTTCATATTTAGCGGGGGAGAATTGGGAGCCGTGCTTTCTCGCCCAGACTTGCGCTTTGCGGTGCATCCTCTTGAGCCTTTTGCAGTTGCGTGCCGCTGACTCGCCCACGGCGAGGATCGAAACATCGTCAATGTATCCTACCGATTCTGTTTCGGGCGTGTTGCATTCCTCAACGAGATCCGCATTGTAAAACAGGTAGAGCATGGGCGAGACGGGCGATCCTTGCGGAATGCCTGTCTGAATAGGAACCGATGGCGCAGTGTATTCCTGCAGCTTGAGGGTAGTGGACCGGCCGCTGAGAAACGATGCGACCCAGCCTACAATCGGCTCGCTGACCCGACGCTTGCGGAGGTTGTGCAGTAGGCGCTTTCGGGAGACGTTGTCGTAAGCGCCGGACACGTCGAGCAGGAGCAGTGAGGCTACTTTGCCCTCCGACCACGCCTGGTGGATCCGTTGCAGGAGGAAATGTATGGCATGCTCCGTCGATGCGAGTTTCCGACCTCCTGTGTGGCGGCTGGGTAGCAGTTGGTGCACATCGGCTAGGTAGGCGAGTCGACTTGCGATGATAGCTTCTAGGACCTTACCTAGCGTGTTGAGTAGGGCAATGGGCCTGTACGACTTTGGTTGGGTATAGTCGTCTTTGCCCTGCTTGCGAAGAACTACAGTGATTGCCTCTCGAAAATGCTGGGGGCAGTACCCTAACCGCAGGCATGCGTTGAAGAGCCTTTCGAGACTCGGTGCAAGGATATCGAGGGTTTGGTGTAGGATACCGTTGGGAATGCCGTCAACGCCAGGAGCCTTGTTTGGGGCGGCTCTCCGTACCGCTCTCTCGATCTCTGAGCGGGTTATGTCTGGGCACTCAATTGGGGTTGGGTATTCATATCCATCCGTGTCCGAGAGATCGGCCTGGAGTGGAGGAGGAAAGAAGGAGTTGCGTAGCACCCCGGCCTTCTCTTCCGGGCGATGAACTAGTTCCCCGTCTGAACGGGCGAGTGCCGGCGTGCATGCGGATGTTGTCTCGTGCCTGTTCTTCGCCCACTTGACAAGTTTCCACAGTCCATTTGTCGTCGAGGTTGCCTCTTCTACTCTTTGACGGTGTGTGTTGCGGAGGAGCTTCTGTACGAGTCGGCCCTTCCTATTGCGTGCCTGACGGTAGGCTTCATAGTCATCGTCGTGTCTTGTCCGTTGCCATCGCCGGCGAAGTTGTTGGACCTCCGAGCAGATGTCTTTGCATTCTTGGTCAAACCCTGCTATGGAGCGCGGGGAGGGGCTGGACCAAGGCGTTGATGCGTCAATGCCTTCACCAAGCGCATTGATGATGGACGCCACTAGTGCGTCAATGTCGTCCCTATCCCGTAGCACCGTGGTTTCGCAGTGTTGCGGTAAGCGGTCTCGGACTGTCTGTCGGAGTATCGGTATGTTCGTTTTGGTCCACAATCGTTTCTTGGCTGGGGATGCTGCTTTCCATTCCCACTCAATGGCAACTGCTACCGGTAGATGATCCGACTCGCAATCCAGGTCTCGGTCAATCTTGCAGTGGACGACATGGGGTGCCACATTTGCCGTTGCAAAGGTGAGGTCAATTGTCGATTCCCCATCTTTCCACCTATGGGTAGGAGTGCCTGGTACTGTGAGGAGCTCCAATTGGAAGTCCTCAATGATTGCCAAAAGCTGTTGGGTGTTTCGCCCGTGGATTGGACGTCTGTGCCATGTTGACCACAGAGGATGATGTAGGTTAAAGTCCCCTAGTACCACGGTCTTGGCATCGGGTTCCAGCTTTCTGAGGGTCTCTGCTAGTATCGTGAGTGTGTTGGCTTCTACCTCGTTGTAGACATTGACGATGTTGATGTTACTGTCCGAGCGAGAATTCCGAATTGATAAAGAAATGATATCTTTAGAGATGCACGAAACGTTCCACGTGCCGGGGTCGATTCGTTTGTTGATGTAGAAGCATACCCGAGTGGCATCATTGTCGAGATAAGTTAAGTGAAAATGTCCTTTGAGGGGGTGGTAGGTTGTAGCTATGAATGGGTTTCGCCAGGGCTCCTGGATGGCAAGTATGTCGTATTCGAGGATTCGCTGGTTTTGGAACAGGCTGGCGAGGACAACATCTCTTGACTTCCAGACGTTGTACTGTAGGATGCGTAATCCCGGGTGTCCTACCATGGATGTGGTGCTGCATAGGGACCGTCTGTGAGGGATCGACTCCGGGTTGTGCGGGTCCTCTCCCGAAGCGTTGGGGACTCTGCGCGAGGCCTATGTGCCCATCCAGGAGTGGAAGTGCCCCCTCTTCCAGGTACCTCGGAGCGCACTTTGAGGTTTCTTTGAGCGTATTCCGCCTTTCTTATGTGTTTTCGCAGTGCACCTGCGACGGAGAAGTCCTTGCCACAATACATGCACGTCTTCATGCAGTGGGCGATCGTTAACTCGGCGTTGTGTGTCGGCCAGGCGCTGTAGATATTCTGGTGCTCTGGGCATTTGCAGGCTTTGAAGATCTGCCCTTGGGCTGTGCGGGTGTCTGTTGCTAGGGACGTGATCGGGGATGGCTCGTTGTTTGCTGGGTCGTTCAACCTGTTGCCGTCGTTGTCGACCGCCATAGTTTGCAACCATGCATCAGCATCTTGCATTGCCGCTTCCTCATCACCGTAAAGGCCGTCTGACGGATATGTAGGTAACAGGTGTTGGCTATCTTCCGGTATAGGGGAAGCTGAACCTCGGATAAATTTGATTTGATTTGGTTAGATTTGATTACGATTTATCTGTTTGCAAGCCTGATTCGACCTGGAACTGGGACCTCCACCTGCACCTCATCCCTGGGTCGCCCACCCGCCCACCGAAGAACCCCAAGGCCCTCGCAGTGCTCTCATTGCCTCAGGACCAGCGCCGGACTGCAGGCGGCGCTAACACCACCCAGAGCCAGTCGCCCTCCACCCGCCCGCCAACCGGAACCTCCTGCCACCGCCAAACCTTGGAAAGCCCCAAACGACCAAACTTCAGTCGGGCACTGGAGAAACCCAGTCTGCATCTGACCTCAGCTCCTCCCTTCGCCTCGCATCGTTCTCTTCTCTTCTTCATCGTCTCACGGCCTTTTCACCCGGCTGCTTTGTCCGCCGTCCAGCGACACACCTGAATCGCATCGCCGACGCTCTTGCTGCCGCCCCGAACAGGACAGTCCCGCTGCCACAATGACTACGCCTCCTCCGAGGGCCAAGGATCCCCTCGACGCCCTTCAACTCCTCGTTAACGACGTGGTATGCACCGGACCGCTCCTCCTATTCCCTCCTATGCCAGCGCGACTGCGTCTGTGCGCATCTACTCTGTTGTTCGTTGCCGCTGACTCCTGACCCTGTTTCCTCCAGCTCGTGCAAACCGGCAAGGCCCTGCGTGCGTCGCGACGAGACAGCCAGGGCAACATCGCCCTGGCTCACTCCGCCGCCCAGACCAAGCTGCCCGACACTATCAAGGCCTTTCACGCTGCGCTGGATGACCTCGAAAGCGACATTGTAAGACTGCCCCCGCGCGTTCGCCCTGCTGTGATACTGATCAGGCTGTGCCCGCAGATTCGAGCCAAGAGTGTGCTACTCCGCGATCTCAACGAGCTCACGGCGCAAAAAAACGGCGGACACGATGTTTCCGAGCCCCATCCTATCGAGTCACAGTCCAAGCCCCCCATGACCATCGACCTAGACTCCTCGCCACCGCCGGCGCCCAAGGACCAGCCGATCAAGGCTGAACCCGCCACGAAGCCCGTCGCACCCTTCCCGGACATGGGCATGGGTCTTCCCGATGGCCCTGATCTACAAAACGACATTAAGGAAGAGGCAACGCCGGCCGCGCATGTCTCGCCTAATGCGGGAGATGGTGGCCAGGTCAAGAACGAGGGCGATGCCGCCATGGGTATGCCATCGGGAGGCCCCAACCTGTCGGATGGACAGCTCAATGGTGCGGACATGCTCGGCGCGAACTCAGGCCTGAACTTTACAGACATGGAGTTCACGCTGGCACCCACCAACAACGACTCCCAGGAGCAGAACGGCGGGGACGCCTCGAACATGAACACCACGGATCCTACATTCGATCTTGCCTCGTTTGCTCCTACCGATGCGGCCGACACCAGTAATATGGCAGCACTTGAGAACATGTTGCCCGCTGACCTCGGCACACAGTCTGGAGCTCCAACCAGCGAGAGCAAGGCGGGCGAGACCAAAGCCGCCACCGAGGCTCCGGACTCGGCGTTTGCGGACATCTTTGCCGGCGACGGGCAGACCGACGGTATGGACTTCGACTTCAGCATCGATGGCGGCATGGGCGGCGATACCTTCGACGACCTGATGAACGATCGCGACAATACGTATGACCCCATGGAGCATGGTGACTTTGACACCACCTTCTTTGGTCTCGATAAGACCGACGATGCCTGAGCTCGGTTGGCCGCGCACTAGGGCGCCGCTGGTAGGTAGTTACGGAGAGGATTCACATTCGCAGTCGCAAATTGGCCGATGTGCAATGTAGGTAGCGAGGTAGGTATTGACGCTGTATTTTAACGACCGCCCACATATAACCCCCCCCCCCCCCCCCCTTGGGGAAACGTGTTAAAGGAGGGGGTTTGGCGATGCAACGGCCACGGGACGGCTCTATTGAAAATGTTTACGGGTGTACTCCTGGGTAGCATTGATTTCACAGGACGGTTTACGGCATGAGGATGAATGGCGCAAGGAATGGCTCGCTTCACGCATGCATGATCCAACAGGTACTTGGTAGTTTACGAGGGTTTTCGTCAGGCATTTCAATGGATTTCGTACTTTTGCAACCCGCGCAAGAAGCGCCGTGGTGGTGCACAGAAAAGCTACCAGACGTCCTGGCCAGCGCTCGGTGCGAACCGTCATCGCCGCATACTGACCATCGACTCGGGGCAGGTCGGTCCGCAAGTGGGTGTCCTTCGAACCGCGCTGATCTTCAAGGCCCCTGCGTCACGTCCGGCATCTTGCCGAGCATGGCCTTGAACTTGGGGTTCCGCCAGTCCTGCCAGTCGTAGTCGAGAGCGCCCCACGTCTCGTTGTAGTCGACGCTGCCGCCGCGGACGTAGTAGGAGCCCTGGACGGCCCAGTGCGCCCAGTCGGCGTCGTTGTCCTCCATGTACTCGACGAGGCAGGTCAGGTACTTGTAGTCGTCGTCGGAGAGGCCGTCGTGCGGGCCGCCCGTCATGCCGACGCCGAACTCGGAGAGGAAGAGCGGGCCGGTCACGGCGCCCCGGTCCTGCTCGAGAACGAAGCCGAAGAGGCCGCCGTACTCGGCCTTTAGGAGCGGGCAGATGCCGAAGCTGGGCGTGGTGATGGTGAAGCTGTAGGCGTGGGCCTCCCAGACGCGCTTGGCCGCCCAGCTGCCGCCGCCGCCGCTGCCGGTGGACATGTCCATGGGGCCGACGGTGCGCAGCGGGGAGAGGTCGGTGCCGCCGTTGATGCCGCCGACGATGACGAGGGCGTCCGGGGCGGCGGCGTGGACGATGCGCGCGGCGGCCGGCATGTACGCGAGCCAGGTCCGGGGCGCAAAGGGGATCTGCAGGACGCTGGCGCGCAGCTCGTTGCGCAGCGACAGGCCGACGACGCCCGGGCGGGCGCGCGACCAGGCGGCCATGGCGGCGAGGCCGTCGTGCCACTGCGCCGTGTCGAAGTAGCGGCTCGTCTCCTTCATGTAGAAGCGGGCGTCGCTCCACCAGCCGTTGCCGTCGCCGAGGTCGCAGCACCAGCTGGCCCGGCTGACGTGGTTGTCGAGAATGGTCATGACGCCGCGGTCCCAGAGAGCCGCCTGCACGCGGTCGAAGACGTCGAGGACCGTCGCCGCGCCCAGGAAGGGGTTGCGCTCGCGCGCCGCCGCGTAGAGCGCCATGACAGCGGCCTCGTCGGCGCCCGAGGCCGCGGCCGCCGCGCGGAACGAGGCCTCGACCCCGAGCGTCGGGTTCCGCGCCATGTCGATCGAGTACGTCAGGCGCACGCAGTTGTACCCCTGCGCGGCGATCCAGCCCGCGACGCCCTCGACCGACTGGCGGTGCAGGCCCTCGGGCACGTTGGCCTCGAGGTGCCCGGCCCAGTTGATGCAGCGCAGCTTGACGCGCTGGCCGGTCGAGTCCACGATCCAGCGGCCCGACACCGACAGCGGGACCTTGGGCTTGTCGGCGGCGGCGGCGACGACGGTGCCGGATGCGAGGCCGAGCAGCGCGCCGCCGAAGCAGGCAAACGCGGCGACGAGTGAGCTCCGCATCGTGAGTATGACGTCTGGCTGGCCAGTCCGGGATTCTCAGAGTGTCATGCGAAATCGCACTGAGGTAGTCGACCAGGAAACGCAACGAACGAGACTCGTCAGACAACGGTAATGGCCACGAAGTACGTAGGACGCAGACTGCCTCATGTCGTGAACCCAGAGTCCAGCCGGTGTCGTCTGTCACCGGGGGAGCATCGTTCTTGATATGGGCGGTTTCCCCGGACCACATGCCAAGTGCAGACGGCGACCAAGGCACGGCCGTCGTTCACCGGCGCATGCGCATGGCCAGCGGGCGCGCGCGCTCCCGCGTTGACGAAACGGCCGAATCGCAGTCCGTCGCGGCGTGCGATTCGCCCTTGCCGGGCAACGGGCGGGAAGGATGCAGGTCGGTCGCATCGCATAAAAGCCACCCAGAAGCGGCATGGCATCCAAGCGAAGGAGGGACCCCGACCGTTGGCGTCGCCAAAAGGGACCATCAGCCCCGAGCCGGACGACGGCGCACATTGCTTTGCCTCTCGCGGCGGGATCGATTGCCTCGTGTGCATCTGGGCCGGAGGGGGGCTTGGGGGGGGGCTTGAGGGGACAGACGCAGATCACCGCCGGCCGCTCATTGGCGCCGTGGGCTAAAATGACGGCCGCCCGCCGGTGATGGTGATGTTGCAGTCGAAATCCAGCAGGTGACGCGCCCTTGCTTCTGCTCGTCGCGCGCGACCCTTGGCTGGGCCTTGGCCCGCGGAGCCATCGACGAGACCGCCCGCGTGCCACGACAAAGCGAGTCACGATGGCGATGGCTCAATCAGCCAGAAGCCATGTCGTCACCTCGTGCAACTCGAGAGCACATAATTTGTCGAGATGCAGGCGCTTGGTATCGACGCCACTGGCGGTCGTGGACGCCTTGTTGATGTCTCTTGTGACCGGGGAGAGTTGGCATGAAATGGAGGGCCGGAGGATGGGCAGGCCGCCGGCTGCTGTGGCTCCGAACGGCAAGGCGGGTGCGGCGAGGTGGGCGCCTGGGGTGCATGGCGCCGCATCGCTTCGGCACGCCGTGACCAGGGACCGCATCCATCAACAACTGATCTGAACCGAGAGAGCCAGGCCCCGCCGGCACCGACATCCCCGGATCGACAGAGCTCCCTGCGAGCACGACACTGCACAGCGAACACGAGAGGCGAGCATGCTTCTGCTAATGTCTCAATATTACGCAGCTGGAGCCCGACGCCGTGCAGTACAAAGTCGGCGTCGGGGGCGTCCTGGGAAGCACACCGAGGTACCTCAGGTACGGTACCTAGAGGTAACCACCAAGACGCAACAACTCTCAGCGCCGCCACCCATACCTCACCATCCAGGTAATACTCTCTATTTCCTCCACCCACAAGGTAACACGCCTCCACATGTCGACATTCCGGCGAGCGGTCCTCTCAACGACAAAGAAAAAAAAAAGCAAAGAACGAGACGAGCAAACAACGCACCGTCTGTGGGGGAATATCGCAAAATTGCAAGGCTGCAGGTCGTCGTAAATCGTAAAAGCGAGTGCGAAGGATGGGCGGCGGAGGACATGTGCGATCCGCCCTGGCTTCTGACTGGGTGTCGAGTCCGAGGTCAAGCCAAGGCCGCGGCCAGGTCTCCCCATCCATCCGCCGTCGTCACTCATGAAGCCGGAGTCGGCGTCGGAGCCGCGGCCGGTATCGCCATCGGAGCAGTGGCGATGACTGCCGCCACCGCGGCCGCCGTCCGCGCCGCCTCGAGCCCCCGACGCCGGGCGAGCAGGCTCTTGAAGGCGCCGATGAACTGCACCAGGCTCTCCTCGTCGTGCGCACAGAACCGGTAGCTCTTCTCCTCCGTGATGATCTGCAGGCAGTTCTCCTTGCTCCGGCTCAGCGGGTCCAGCTCCACGACGTTGACCACGGCCTCGAGCTGCACGATCCACTGCGCCGTGTACTCGGACTCGTCCTTGTACAGGATGAAGTTGCGCGGCCGCAGCACCCCCCACATGTCCTTCCACTGCCGCACGCCTCGCTTGCGCAGCAGCATCCACAGCCACCCCTGCCAGATGACGCGGTCGGGGTCCTTCTCCGTCGCCGTGCCCCCGCTCGCCGGGTTGCCCACGCTCACCTGGCTCGCCGACCGGTTCCCCAGCGTTCGCGGCACCGCCACCCCCGCCGGCCGGGGGAACGAGCCCTGGAGCGAGCCCATGTCTGCCGGCGACTGCACCGCGAGGCTCTCGATCGACGTCCCGTACTGCCGGTGGATCCCGCCGCCCTCGTTGTCTGACAGGTCCGAGTGCGATGGCAGCTCGTTGCCCGACATGCCCGACATGCCCGACGAATCGATGTTAGACGACTCCCGGCGCCCAGTGGCCACGAACCCCGGCGCGGGCGGGTCGTACATCTCGGGTGAGCTCGACAGCATCCGGTCCCGGACGTCATGTCCGCTCGCGCGTGGCTCGCCGGTTCCCGGCCCGACAGCTCGCAGGCCGTTTGGCGACACGCTGCGCGCGATCGGGCTCGCGAGAAACATCTCCTCTTCCTCTTCCTCGATCCTCGCGTCTCTGCGAATAAGGTCTACCCATTCGTCGGCATCCTTGGCCGTGGGCGCCTGCAGGTGGAAGTTCTTGGACGGCGAGAAGAGTCCAAAGACGTTGTCGCGTTTGTGCTTGGGGTCCTTGAGGAATGTGACGGCCGTCAGGTCAGATAGGTGTATTTGGTGTCGCAGCTTCGTCTCTTTCTCGTTCTTGTATATGGACAGCGTGCTCGGTCGCAGCACGATGTAGACGGTCTTCCATTTCTGCGGTTCAGAGTCAACACACGGTCTAGAACGAGGCAACGGCAATCGCACCTTGGTCTTGGAGGTTCGCTTCTCGACGTAGCCGCTCTTGATTATGCGGTCAAACTCAAAACAGCCATTCTGGTTGACGCTCGTCGCAAGAGCCTCGAGGGTGGGCCGGCTCCTCGACAATGAGGCTCCGCCTTCGCGGATGTCCGCGACCGTCGTACTCTGCCGCGGCGCGAAATCGATGGCCTGAGCCTCGGGCATGTTGACGGCGGCGGTGCGCTCGTTTCAGCGCGAAATAGGAGGTTCGCAGGACGCGCCGGGCTGTCCTGTCAGGTGCAGCGCCCGGCGAAGCTCGTAGGGCCGCCTCCTCGGACGTCCCTGTCGCGGACGTATGCTGGTCGGTGTCTGGCAGGCGCAGATGTTCGTATGGTGAAGCGTCGACGATGTCGTCGGCGAGGCGTTCGGACGACTCCGCAGGCTCGGGTGTTTCGAGGGGGGCCGGTTGACGACGGGCCAGGGGGTGATCGGCACGCGGGTCGAAAGCGTGGTGATTTGACGGTTGCGTCGCGACGGACAGGTGGCACTACCTGGTGCCTGTGCGTGCGCCAAGCGCGCAGCTCAAGCTGTGCACTTACAACAACAACAGCAACAGGACGCAGGTAGGCAAGGCACCGTACTCGTATGCTGTGCGCTGCTCGCGGGCGACGGCAAGTGGTGCGGCGGTGTTACATTTGATTGCGCCCATCCGGGGCGAGACGGCGCGAGATGAGCACAATATGAGGGCGCGGACGAGGGTGAGGGTGATGGCGAGGGCGAGGGCAAGGGCGAGGGCGACAGGAGCTGACCTGGCAGGTAAGGTTGTACGAAGTAAAAAGTGTGACAAGACAAGCCAGGGCCACGACGACGACGACGACGACGACGACGACAAGACCGGGGGTACCTTAGTTATCAGCGAGGCATCACCGGGGCGAGTCCCAGGCAGGCGTCAGCGGCTGCGTCTCACCCGGGCGGCGCAGGCTGCAGCCTTTCGACGGTCGGCGACGGGACGCAGACAATGCACACGCGAAGACAAACCGAGTGAGTTCAAGCCCGCAAGCGCCAGACGAGACAAGAAAACGGCCGTTTCCGTGTGACGGGATGCCAAGGGTGCCAACGGGGAATTGCCTTTAATTCGAAGACGTGGGATATGGGGCTCGATGGGGCAGCCGGAGGCACGCAGTGCAGGCCGCGAACAGGGCCTGTTTCACTACGTAATGTCCAGTGTGTAGCAGCCCAGTGTAACTCCTCGCCCAGGCCGGGCCCGTCCAGTTGAGTCCACCCGCAGTGGATGACGGCACTAATACTTCGTACTTTTTTAGACTTCCGGCCGCCCTGTCCTCCGCTGCGGTAACTTCGCCTGTGGCGGGGGCTGAAGCTGCTGGGCTGACGAGCTATCGCCACAATCCCGCAACACCAGCCCCAAGCCTCATCAGCCAGTGGCCAGGCGGCGTCGTCACCACTGCAACTTCTTGCCGTTCCCCCCCCGCGACGGCCTGCCAACGAATCTCCTCGGGCCCATTCAGAGACATTCAAGATGGTACAGTCTGGCCCCCCCCGCCTTCCCCCGTCTCAATGGCCCTCGGTGGCCTCTGGGCCACGCCCAGGGTTCGCTGACCACCCCGCTCCAGGCGTCCGAGTCGCGGCTCTTCAAGATATCCGGCGAGACCAAGGAACACCTGAGGAAGTTCCGTCTGACGACGTCACGGGCCAAGGAGCCCCAGGCAGTTATCTGTACGTGCGCCGCGCAAAACGGCGGCCTGGCCCCCTTCGCCGCGCCCTCGCCTGCAAGGCTGACATGACATGCGCTTCGCCCGACGCCACCGCAGACCTCATCGACAAGAACACGCACGAGATCCGTCAGGACGAAGACGAGACCGTATACAAGTCCCTCGACGAGCTCGGCGATGACTTGCCGGACCACTCGCCGCGATATGTGCTGCTAAGCTACCCGCTGACGCTGGTGCGATCGCCCCATCCGCGCCGAACCCGGTCGAACGCTGACACTGGCGCAGCCCGACGGCCGGATATCCGTCCCATACGTCATGCTCTACTATCTCCCCATCACCTGCAACGCCGAGATGCGCATGCTGTACGCCGGCGCCAAGGAGCTCATGCGCAACACGAGCGAGGTAGGCCGTGTCATCGACGTCGAGTCTGTAGAGGACCTGGAGGAGATTCCGGGAAAGCTTGGGTCCGAGTAATACATTTCACACTGAAATATGACGATGCGATGGATATTTTGTCTTGCGCAGACGGGAACCGGGAGCAAAAGAAGCATCATGGCGTAAATCATCATGTCTATCTGTTTATTCGTCTGGCAACACGTCCTGGGTATCCAGCCCCAGCTGGCTCGCCACGCCCTTGACAACCTCCTTGAACGCCAGGCACGCCGGGCTGTCTGGGAACGAGTCAAAGTAGCTTTCCCCGTAGTCGCACGCCATGCGAATCCGCGGGTCCAGCGGCACGGCGCCGAGGAACGGCACGCCCATCTCCTCGGCCAGCGCGCGGCCACCGCCCGTGCTCGGCCGGAAAATTTGGCTCTCCCCCTTGCATGACGGGCAGACGAAGCCGCTCATGTTCTCGGCGATGCCCAGCACCCGTATGCCGGCCTTGCGGCAGAAGTCGATCTCCTTGCGCACGTCCAGCAGGGACACCTCCTGCGGCGTCGTGACCACCACGGCGCCGTCGATGCCGCTCTCTTTCAAGAATGAGTTGACACTCAGATGCTCGTCGCTCGTCCCCGGAGGCGTGTCCACCAGCAAAAAGTCCATCTCGCCCCACTCGACGTCCTTGAGGAACTGCTTGATGAGGCCGTTCTTCTTGGGTCCTCGCCAGATGACGGCGTCGTCGCGGTTGGGCAACATGAACTGTATGCTCATGACGCCGAGGTTGTCCATGACCCAGACGGGCGACCACCCAGACCCGCTCACGTGAATCGTCTCCTCCTCGACGCCCATCATCTTGGGGATGCTCGGTCCGCAAATGTCCGTGTCCATGATGCCGACGGTGCTGTCGGGGTTCGTCGCGAACGCGTGCGCGAGCAGCGACGTGAAGGTGCTCTTGCCGACGCCGCCCTTGCCGCTCAGCACCAGGA
Organism: Purpureocillium lavendulum; assembly: GCA_029168975.1. NCBI lineage: Eukaryota > Fungi > Ascomycota > Sordariomycetes > Hypocreales > Ophiocordycipitaceae > Purpureocillium > Purpureocillium lavendulum. The sequence goes on along the minus strand of JAQHRD010000002.1, from coordinate 3,700,591 downwards.
TCTTGTGCTTGACGTCGGCGAGCCGCGCCGATATGATGGGGATGTCAGGGTCCGGTCCCTTAGGCGCCGACGCGCAGATGGCCTGGTTCGGGCAGCCGGCGCACGAGTCGGCCGTGCCGGCGGTCTGCGACTCCGGTCCCGGGCAGTGTTCCGGCTCAGGCGCCACGAGCTGCGGCTTCTGCTTGAGCGGATTGGCGAGCACGTCGGCCACCGGCTCTGGCTCCTCGAGCGAGGGTGCCATTGTGGCGGTTGATGCGCATGCACTCGCGGGTTTTCTTGTCGTCTATGCTCGATGTAGTGCGCTGGTGTGAAGTGTGGTTGGCAGAGTTCAGGATGCCCACCGTCCGGACGGTCGTGGCGATATCGCTGGTTGCAGGCGTGTAAAGGCTTAATAATTCAGATGCCGCCGCGCCGCGGCCGGAACCTCGACGCCACCACACCAATGTCCAAGTACCGTCCCCTGTGCCTGGTGGAATATCCGCAGCGACAAAGTCATCCCTCGTCGCCTTATTCGATTTCCTGCTGCTGCTTCCGGGAGAATCCAACAACAGTCATGAATTCACACATCCGTTGTTCAGTGCAGGGTAGCCTCACTCTATCGCAGCGACTTTATCAGCGTGCTCGGATGAGGCAGGCGCAGACCACCGGTACGTTGCTACTGGCTAGAACGCTGCGCGGCTCCTGCCATGGGGCCAAACCATGACACCGGACGATTTCCTTCCAGGCAAGGCCAAAAAAACAAATCGACACAAAGATGCCTTCTCAACCAGCAGCGAAGCAGCACGAAAGTATCAAAAACTGCAAAAAGAAAGGTTCCAGGGGGAGTCGAACCCTCGCTGGCGGAATCAGAATCCGCAGTCATAACCGTTAGACCATGGAACCAATTGAAGTGGTGTACCACTTCCCATGTCTGGTTGATGGAAGAGCTCGTCTTAGTTTAGTTTATGCAAGGTTTTGACGACCTGCGCGTGTGTCCTTGGCGGGGCGCTCTCTTATCGTCGTATCGCCGCCTGGGCGCCCCGCCTAAATTTTCTCTCGCTGCCCCACGGACAGTGTGCTAAAGTCACACGCGCATGGCCTGACATACAAGTTGCAACCAGCTGAGAGCAGTCGGTGCTGGGACACTCTGCCTCCTGCATTGCCTCACATCGACAACTCGCCATGGCCGACGCGACGATCCAAAGCCTGCGGGCGAGCCTGTGCTCGCCGGACACGCCCATCGCGGTGCAGTTCCGCGCGCTCTTTTCGCTGAAGCACCTGGCGACTACCTCCGAGGACAGCGCCGCTAACGCCGCGATCGAGGCCATCGCCGCTGGGTTTGCGTCGCCGTCGGCGCTGCTCAAGCACGAGCTGGCATACTGCCTCGGTCAATCAAAAAAGGACGCCGCCGTCAAGCCGCTGCGTGATGTCTTGGCCGACCTGCAAGAGGACCCCATGGTCAGGCATGAGGCTGCCGAAGCGCTGGGCGCTCTTGGCAAGGCCGACAACCTGGACATCCTCAAGCAGTTCCGCGATCGCGAGGGAGAGGACGTCGCAGTGAAGGAGACATGCGAGATCGCGATCGACCGAGTGGAGTGGGAGAACTCGCCAGAGAGACTACAAGAAAAGTTGCGACAGAGGTGAGCGCCGTCTATTCGATTGCTCGTGTGGTGCTGCCGGCTGGTGCTTGGCTAACACGTATACTATCAGCGACTTTGCCTCCATCGACCCTGCCCCGCCCATGCCCGAGTCCGAGAAGAGCGTCGAAGACCTTGAGAAGGTGCTCATGGATGTGGACCAGCCTCTCTTCAAGCGCTATCGCGCGATGTTTGCCCTGCGCGACCTCGCATCGCCGCCCGACTGCCCTACCGCTGTGCCCGCTGTCCTTGCTCTTGCGCAGGGATTCAAGGACGGCTCTGCGCTGTTCCGTCACGAGATTGCCTTTGTGTTTGGCCAACTTTCGCATCCCGCTTCCATACCCGCGCTTACCGCTGCGTTGAGCAACGTGGATGAGGCGAGCATGGTTCGGCACGAAGCTGCTGAGGCCCTCGGCGGACTCGGCGAGGAGGAGGGCGTTGAGGACACCCTGAAGCGCTTCCTTCATGATAAGGAGAAGGTGGTTCGTGACAGTGTCATCGTGGCTCTAGACATGGCGGAGTATGAGAAGAGCGGTAACGCAGAATATGCTTTGATCCCGGAGGCCGCCGCTGCCTCTGCTTGAGCGAAACATGGGCATTTATAGATTTTAAAAGCAGCCATTTTATCTCAATTGTTTTCGTGCCATCTACAATCCATGTTAGCGGAACGTTGCTGCGCATTGGTGCCATGGATACATACGAGTGACCGCATTCACACATGAAGATGATGGTTGAACCTTCGTCGGCGCTTCGCAGTTGCACCGACGTGTATTTGACTTCTTCCCGACCGCATTTGGGGCATCGTTCTTGCACGACGCTCTCAGTCTGGATGTTGTGACGCTCGACAGACTGCACGTTTGACTGCAACTTCTGGCGGAGGAACGAAGGGAAGTCGGACGGTTTCGACTCCGTCAGGATCGTCTTTGAGCCCGTGTCTGGGGAGGATCGCGTGTCAGTGTCGCAGGCACCCATTGAGAGCTACTCGAGCCTACCTTTGTTCCATGCGCCACAGCATTCGCACTTCAGCGAATTCTTCTCCGTTCCTTTGGTGGAAGGCAGAAGATTTCCGCAGTCCGTGCAGAACACCAAAGAACCAATTGCAGCCATCGTGTGCGCTCGGGATGTTGCGCTGCCGAAATCGGTTCTCGAAAATCAGGGTAGAATGCGAAGCAAGAAATTTGGCTGGGGTGATGCCGGGCGAAACTCAAGATCGATGCGGGCCGCTGGCCGGAAAAACTGATAAGGCAAGGCACCAGTACGTCACTTCGGAACATCCGCTGAATGGCCGGGCGCCGGCCATCGCGACCCACCTCGCCTTGCCAAGGCGCCTGCAGGTGTGCGCGAGGCTGCACTTTCCCGTCTCGTTCATCACCAGCATTGCTCCGCGTCGTCGAACTCTCCAGCCTCATCCATTTTTCGATCTCGCATCAACATGCATACATGAGCCAGAGCTCCCGAAAGCCCATCATACGACTTGGCTCCCTGTTCCCCCCGGCCGGCGTTCCATCGGCTAGTCCTCTTGCGCCGCCCACTCTCGATGCGACGAATGCGGCAGCTCCAGCTTCTGGGCCATGCCTGAAACGTTGAGCTATTGTGCGAAGCCATAATACAGCGACCATGGAGCCTCACAATGCAAATGGCCCCAGGAACGGGATTGGTCGGCTCCAACAGCAGTCCATTTCCCGACCCTTCACATTGCAGGAATCGCTGCCGTATTCGCCCCAAACATCAACCGTTCCGTTCCTACCAGGTCCGTCGCTGCGAACCATCGTGCTGTGCGCGCGCGCCGTAACGTCTATACTGACTAGCCAGCAGAAGTCATACCCGACCCGAGTCTAGGCTCAGGGTCTCCGGCCTTGCGCATTTCGGATCTCTTCCCCCGAGACGAATTTGACAAGGTGAACAGCGACGCCGCTTCCGCACCGCAGGGGTCTCGCGCTCTTAAGCAGACCGCGGACTACGTGTTGCACGACCTGAAGCCGTCCCAGAGGACGCACTAGTATGTTACTACGAACGGCTTTTGCCCGAGCACGGCCTAACTAGCGACAGTAAATTCCCAGTCCTTTCCCAAGGTCCATCGACAGCACCGGGGGGCAAGAGTCTCGCCGACGGGCTCTCGCCGCTGACTAGGACCGTATACGAACGGGTGGGGAGCTTTTTCAAATCGACCAAGGCAAATACCGCGAGCCCGAAGCTCGTGAACGGTGACGCAGGTCGGCATTCCGTGGCGAGAGATTCTCCGTCGCACCCATCGAATGCTTCCTCGCAGCCAAACCGCGGCCGATCGGAAAGCCACGAAGTACACAGATCGCCCTCAGTGCGAATAGAAGTGGCCATCCCTTCGAAACGAACTTTCGATCCGACGTCGTACGTTGACGCCACGGGAGGCGACGAGCTTCAAGAGCAAGCGCCTGGTGTGATCCCGCAGCAGCCTCCCAATACGAGCCAGATTCACGCTTCACAAATACCGACGCCTAGCGGAGTCAAGCTTTCGCCGTCGTCCGGAAAGGATCCAGTCTTCAGTATTGAACTGCCTTCTGTCAACTTCAAGAGAGAGGAATACCTGGAGGTTGCGGACGCACCTGATGCCCCACAGAACCTCTCCGCACGAAGGCAAGAGGCTCTGGGTCTTGCTGACGGCCGAGGTGTCACCGTCACAAGTTTGGATCAGCGCCAGAGGGCTGAGGCGGCTTTGGATGCCTTGGACGCGCTATTGCGGTCCGTCTTTGCGGCCGTAGGGCAGGCTCTCGGGCAGGAGAGCGGTTTCGAGCACATCGTGACACTGACTACCGACCAAGAGCCGGCCATGACTGCCGCCACGCACCAAAAAATGCACGGAGCAATCCAAAAGGTGATCGGATTGCGCTGTCTGCAGAGCGTCTCTTTGGATAGCCTTCTTCAAGTCATGAAACTCAGCGAAGCCAGCTTGAAGCAAATCGACGGCCTCGAGATTCGGGCTGACGAAAGCTGGGATGAGAGCGCCGTGGAGTCATGGTTACAGCAACTCTCCGAGGTCGAAACCGCGCTGAAAGCCGCTCGCACGTGCGCGCGGATCCTCTCTGGCGGCCGCGATGACAAGCAGCTCTATTCCGAGTCGGTCATCAACCGCTGTGTCGACATCTTCAAAAGCGTCACCGAGGATCTCATCATCCCTTTGGTCGAGCTGCGGAATTCCGGATCATCGTCGAGCCTCTTCAAGATGGTTCAAAAGCACAAGAAAGTCATTGCATCGGTCTTTGTCTGTTGCCAGAAGTTGTTTGCCGTCCTCGCCGAGCTGGTAACCAAAATCGAGCTTTCCGAATCCGTCATCAACACCCTGGAATTCACAGCGTCTAAGCTCATTTTCGTGGAGAACGCGTACTTCGAACGGGACTCGGCAATCGGAGTACAAAAGTTCGACGGTATTCGTTCCGTTGCGATGGATATGCTTTGCCAGATCTTCTTGATCAAACCGGAACAACGACAGGGCATCACGGATGATATCTTGACCTCACTGGAGAAATTGCCGGTTGGCAAGCAAAGCTCGAGGCAGTTTAAACTCTCTGATGGTGGCAGCATCCAACCTGTGTCGGCTCTCATCATGCGCCTCGTCCAAGCCAGCTCTGGCCGAGTTGACTCGAACGACGGAGCCGGTCGTGCAGCCCTTCTGCGCAGCATGGGCGACGAGGAGGATGAAGAGCTTGATGAACTGCAGAATGCAAAGAAGGGACAGGCTGCAGCGACCATCCTCAACGAAGAACAAGGGGCACAACAGCACGCGGTTGCCATCCAAGAGCTGGAAGCTGCTGCAGCACCGCTCAGTGAGTCTGCGAGTCGAAACGCATCCTACGTCATCAACTTTATCGTCAAGAGGGCCATTGGCTCCACCAAAACGGGCGATACGCCGTACCGCAACCTGTTAGACCTCTTCGTTGAGGACTTCACGACGTGCCTCGATTCGCCAGATTGGCCATCAGCCGAGTTGCTTCTTCGGCTACTCATGGTCATGATGGTTCAACTCTTCGAGGCACCGAAGACTGCCGCACCGGCGAAGAACATGGCGCTGGAGTTGCTCGGAACTATGAGCGCCGCGATTTCTCGCCTGCGATCGCACGTGAAAAAGACAGCCAGCGCTTTCGAAGGCAGTGATGCGGGCGAGTTGTCCCAGTATCTTTCGGATCTGGCCACACACGTGCTTGATCAAAAGTGCCAGATAGAGCACATCGTTGCTTGGTCTGGCCCGTTTCGTGCGGCATTGGAGTACCTCCAGGACCGTTGCTCTGAGGACCCGCACCTGTCCAGTGCAGTCTCGTTCATGATCACAGACTGGGCGAGCAAAATCCATTCCGGCTATGACTCTATTCAAGATGACGACAGCGAACGAGATCAAGAGCTGGGCCGTTTAGCATATCGGCTTAGGATGATGATTGACGACAAGAAGTGGCTTTTCAACGAATACACCTTCAAGACAGTAACGGCAAGCCAGGCAAAGTTTGCCTTCTCCATCATCCTCCTCCGTTCCCCACTTTGCGAATCGTTTGGCAAGATCCTGAACATCTTATTGGGCTCTATGGCCAGCGACCAGGCGACCGTTCGCAGCAAGAGCCTGAAGAGCGTGAATCAAGTCCTGGAGACCGATCCTTCCATCCTGGATGGCGACTCAACAGTCATTCAGTTGATACTCGATTGCTCGAGTGACTCGTCGACACAGGTTCGCGATTCGGCGCTCGGCCTGCTCGGAAACTGCATCGGGATGCGACCCTCACTGGAACCATCATTGACGCCAAAGATTATTGACCGATTCCAAGATGCGGGCGTGGGCGTGAGAAAACGAGCGATGAAGCTGGCTCGCGACGTCTATCTTCGTAATCGAAATAAGGGGATTCGGAGTGCCATCGCAAATGGCTTACTACGGCGAGTCCAGGATCCGGACGAAGGCGTGCGTGACCTTGCGCGCCAGATGATCGAAGAGATTTGGTTCGCGCCTTTCTACGCCAACGAGAGCACGGCAACATTCGAGACAGCGCTTACCGAGCATGTGGCGCTTATCATACAGACCGTGAAAACCGGAACCGTCACGGAGATTTTGGACAAGGTGTTCCAGACCATTGTGAGACCCCACAACAGATCACTGGAAGGTCCCTTCACGGTCTGCTCCCGACTGGTCGGGATCATGTTTGGGCTCATCGACAATCCCGATTCGGAAGACACAACTGTCCCGTCAGGTCGCGATGCCTTGCAAGTGCTCACTATCTTCGCCAAAGCGGATCCCAAACTCTTCACGCTAGAGCAGATTCGCCTGCTCAAGCCGCAGCTGGCCAGCTTCACGGGCCGGGATGAATTAGCCGCTTTTCGCGCCGTCACAGTCATTTACAAGAGAGTGCTACCGCAATTGCCAACTGTACACTCGGACTTCCTCGCCGAGGTTCGGCTACAGCTCCTCAAGGGCATTGGCAAAATCTCCTCGCGGGGAGCCCTGGACGACCTTATCGGCTGCGCGCACACTGTGTGTGAGCTCCTCCACGACTTCAGCCCCTTGGCCAACTTGGTGGCGTCGAGCTTGTTGGGAATCCAGAAGCTGGCCAGGGCTCCGCTGGACAACAAGCGCCTCAACCACCTCTGTGCGTACGCAATCATAGTGGGGAGCGTTGGCAAGCATTGCGACCTGGACAAGCAGTTGAACATTTTCCGAGAGAAGTTTCCGCGATGGCAAGGCGATTCAGTACCCCGACTGATTGTCGACACGCTCTCACCCTTCGCTCTGCCACCCCAATCTCTGGAGGCTCGGAAAGCGGCGATCGAGGCCATTGGTCTGGTTTGCCAGTCGTGGCCACGCAACTATGTTCTGGCGAAAGTGTATACAGCCTTCCAGCAGGTGTTTCAAGATCGAATCCCCATCTTGGAGACGATGATCCTCAGATCATTCAAGGAGTTCCTCATGACGGAAGAACGTCGCTCTGAGGCTGGAGCTGCGGCAGGTACTGCCCAAGGGAAGAAGAAGGAGCTGACCGTCATGGGCGGAACAAACTTTGACGACGTGGCAAGCGCTACGACGCAGCGATTCCTCAAAGACATAACTCGAATCGCTGTTAGCAGCCAGGACGAGCATGCATTCCTAGCCATGGAGGTCCTCGGCAGCATCAACCGACAAGGTCTGACCCATCCCAAGGAGACTGGCGTCACCCTCATCACGCTGGAGACGTCGGCCAACCGGAAGATTGCCGAGCTGGCCTTTATGGAGCATCGATCGTTACATGAGAAGCACGAGACGGTCTTGGAGAGAGAGTACGTCAAGGCCGTGCAGTCTGCCTATAACTACCAGCGAGACATCGTCAAGGACTCGCACGGCGCAACCGTTGATCCGTTCCAGTCGAAGCTGCATCTTCTGATGGAGGTGCTCAAGATCAGCAAGCTCAAGAACCGCCAACGGTTTCTGGAGAAGCTTTGCTTGCAGACGGACTTTGAGCTTGCCAAGCTGGATGCCATGGGGGAGCTGCCGCCCCATGTTGATTTCGCTCGATTCATCATTGAGAACTTGGCCTTCTTCGACTACCAGACAGTTGGCGAGCTCCAGAGCGTGGTTAGTACTTTGGAGAAGATTGTGACTGGTACAGGGGCAACGGTGGCGCAGGCAACCGAATCCGAGGTCTTCAACGTCCGGATGGATGTTGATGAGCTGGGCCAACCCCAAGCATCAGGCACAGCAGACTCCATAGTTGCCATGCCGACAGGCGAGCCGTCCGTGGATGGACAGCAATTCGTGCCACAGCCGCCGATGCCGGCCCTGTCAGTCGAGCCACAGAGATTGCGTCAGCTGACGGCAGCATCGATGGTGCTTTTGTCGTTGTGGGAAGCGCGCACCTACATCCGCAAGTTGTACGGCATGGGCACGAGCAGGCACGACAGCAAGGCAAAGGCGCTAGCCAAAGATCTCAACAAGACGCCGTCGAAGGTGCAAGGCGTGCACGGGGACAAATTCTGGGACGAGGTCGCATCTCACATGAAGGGCTTGCAGAACGAGGAGACAATGGCGAAGACGTGTCGCTCGCTTGTCGAACTCATGAACGTAGACAAGGAGTTCAAAGTGGCGGACGATGACGACGAGATGGCCATTGACGAGCATGGTTCACACAGCGACGAGGATGACGAGGATGCACCGGACCGAGGCCGAAAGCGGAAGGGCGGTGCGACGACAGGTGGCCGCAAGAAGCGGGCGCGGTCGAGCTCTCAGCCGCGTAAACGCGGACGGCCACGCAAGCAAAGCACCGAGGCGAGCGAAGATGCAGAGTTCGATGGTGATTGGATCTAGGCGTTGGTTGCTGAGAGAGGGAGGCTCTCGCGAAAAACTTTCGCCAGACACGGATATAGACACGGGACCCCGGACACGGGACAGGGACAGAGGAGACGATGGGACGCGGGACGACAGCGACACGGCGTTCATGACTCTCGGGACGGGCGGAGCACGGTTGACGTGCGATAGATACTATCTGATGATACCTGGGTGGGGCTGCTTTTGATTGGGAAGGATGTCGCACAGGCGCAACGGGCATTACAGGAGGATGCATGTACCGGACACAGCGGTGCAGACGACTAGAAGTAATAGCTGTCCATCCATATACCTATACAACAGGACATCTGATGGACGTTTGTGTCCCGGGCTCTGGGCTGTTGACTCTGCCGATGTTTGCGCGAAGGAAGACTCGTCAGCTCGGGGGTGGGAGCGTGACTTGATAGGGCACAGGGGCAGGACGTGATGCGTGGCATGGTGGCTGACGCACCAGCGCATCCATGCAGGCGTGGACGCGATTCACGACTGGTTGCGAAGGTGACGAAGAGGGGCAAGACTGACAGACAGACAGCAAGCAAGACGCAAGACGCAAGCCGCAGGGCGCAAGCCGCAAGACAAGCTTGTTGGCGGCAGTCGGACAGCCATCGAACGAGTGTTGGGCTGCGCTGCCCTGTTTTGGTGCGACCGGCCAGTACTTTGTAGTATCGTACGTACCCTGTTTGGCTGTCACGAAACATGGGTCTACTAGTGTTGCCGATTCGTACCCAGGCAGGTTGACGTCAGGTGGCCGGCAATGATGGCGGGCATGGCAGCGTGCGTTGGCGCTGCTGTTCAGGTGCGCGCGCCGACGGGATGACTGGCAGTCTGGCACAGTCGTGCAGTCATGGAGGTTAGTCGGTCGGTCGGTCGCGCGGCGGTCGTGCGCGCTATGCCCGTAGCTCACGCAAGCCACGGGGGCTAACTGGAGGGGCACGGGAAATCAAGCGCAATCAAACCCCCGAGGACGCCTCGCTGGGGGAGGCGCCACACCGATGCGGTGACGAGCGCGAGAGAAATGGCGACCGCAGCGCGTTGCCGTCCGTGGTTGCAGATTATCAGATGGTTGACCTCATTTTAAGTTTTTTTTTTCTTCGACTCCTGTTCTGCGGGCTTTGGCACTGGAAGAAGCGCGAGACGCCTCCGCCTCCCTTCCGCGTCGGGCCGCCGCCGCCGCCGAGACGTCGTTGGGCCAAGACGGCCAGATGCAGCCACATCCCACAGCCAAGAGATGCCCAGCCGGAGGGATCCGGGCACCCGGGGGCGGACTGGCCAAGATTTGTTAGCGTGGGGTTCGATGTGCTACACGACGCAGGAGCTCCAGGTCACTGGCTCCTTGGCAGGCAGCCAGGGTCTGTGACTCCGTTTGGCTGCACGTTTCGGGTTGGTCTGACGACGACGTCGAAGACGAGTGACGACTGGCGATGCAGGGAGTGCTTTTTCGTCTTCATTTTTATCGGCGGTTGTTGGCCCGCTGACCTGTTTCTGGTCCACGTCGCACGGGGGGTCGGAATCCAAGGCGGCCCCCGGCCGATGGCCGCTGGCGCGTGGATGCGGACGAGACGCGACGACGAGGTGGTGGTGGTGGTGCCAGTGGAAGGCAGCCCGTTGGCGCCACGCTCGTTGGCTTGAGGGGAAGGCAGAATGACGATGACACGCTATTCGATCATGCTTCTCAAGCTTCAATTTCAAGCTTCCATCCCATCCCGGCGGCAGGAGGCCGCCCGTGAATCAATGGGACCTTGCCTCACGGGAGTTAGTGCCGCTGTGCGATCGGTACGGTAGGTGTACCTCGACCGCCGCCCGTCGGACCGCCACGCCTGCGCTGTTTTGATTCTTCCACAAGGTCTACTTGTAGTGCCAGGTACCTGCGGTCCCTTGGCCCATCGTGGGCAGCACGGCAGAGCAGTGGAAGGAGCCCACTCTTTCTGGTCTGGGGCGCCCCTTTCATCATGAATCAGGTCCATCGGGTTTGCAGTAATTCGAGCACAAGCGATGCCCCGAGCGTGACGCTACGTCTTGCTCGTACTGTACCTACAGACTACGTGCGCGCCAAAATACCTGATCGCCCTCGTTGCATCGTCGTTTCTTTCCCTCGTCACCCATTTCCCCCTTGTAATGCTCCCTTTGCGGACCTCGATGAGCTGCAAAGCGTCCTAATTCTCGGCATCTTCACCCTCGACCATTTTGCTGCGCATCCTGATCTGACCCTCCACCACACGCGCCGTCGATTTCTGGAAATCATACGCGCTTCTTCAGGCTCGGTACCGCATCGCCCCCCCGTTCAGCTGACGACGTTGGAAAAGGTGCGTACAATGCTTGCTCGCCTCTCCATGACGAATCCATGCGGGCGTGCGCCTTTGTCTTTTGGGTTCGGGTCTGCTGTCGGTCGCTGCGCCACCGAGAAACGTGTTCTGGGTCTGTGGCCCGGCCAGGAGCCGCCAGCTGCCCCCGATGAACGGGCCGAGTGGCGGCTGTGCTGGCACGCTTCTGGATGCCGGCGCCGAGGGAGAAAGAAAGAAGCTCAGCTCTGCCTGGCCGGTCCGCTGGCCGGCCGTTGCGGTGGTGTTGGCGATGCGGCAGACAGACTCCCCGTACCAACTTCCAAAGGCGCATTCCGTAGACTGCCCCCTTCGCAGCCCGCACTGACGGATGCCTGACCAAGACAAGACAGCTCGAGCCAGCAGCTCTTTGACGAACCATGGTCTGCTCGTGGTCGAGCTAAAGTCGAACAACAAAAACGCGTGCCGCTCAGAATAGCCGCCCCCCGCCAGACGAGGCCGCCCGTCGCGCTTGTTGAGCACTTCGTCGCCGCCGCTCCACAGAGTCCACACTTTTCTCCCTTGGGAGTCGGCACGCTCCATATTAAAAGGGGATAGCCGTTTTGGGGTCGACAACGAAACTCGTCGACAACTCGCCTCGCGCCTGGCAAGATCGCCGTTGTTCTCGATTCATCATCTTGCTTGGCCTTTGCGCTGCTGCCGCCGTCGACGCAAAGAAAGGAACAGGGACCGAGCGACGGGCATTGACCGAGGCGAACGGACGAGCAGGCCAGACGACGCACCAAGCCTCGCCGAGTCGCCGCCGCCATGTCCTCCTGTGAGTGTGGTCGCAACCCCCCTCCCCGAAGAGCCAAGAGCCAGCAGCCCCAGGCGATTCCTGCCGGCGTCGTTTCCTTGTGCGACCTCCGAACCATCACATCACCTTGCCGACTTCCCCAATGCACAACATGGCCATTGTGGTGGCTTCTCTTCCTGCACTGCACTGCACTCCCACCCCCCTCCCAGAGTCAAAGCCCCCCCCGCCGTGCCGTGTTTGCCAGGTCTCGGCTCTCGAACCGGCAGCACGAGTCTCGCAAGGCCCAAAACCCATTTGTTCTTCCCCATGCGGTTACAACGAACCACGACCAGATGCACTGCACAGCCCCAATGCCAATGCCCATGACCCGACGAGCAATCAATCAATCACTTTCCTCTCCCTCAAACCCCTGTGACCGCCTCGCCGCTATGCCGCCCTTTCGGAAAATACGGCGAAGCTGCCCCCGCCGCGGCTCCACAGCCTTTGTCGAGTGACAGGCCTGTGTGCTGGACGGCGCCATCGTGCCCGAGGAGACTTAGCAAGTCGATTGACCCTTCTCTTCCTTGCATCATCATCATCGTTGTCATCGTCTTGCCTCTTCTGTGGCTCCCAGAACCTGGCTGCTCCCTCTCCGTGATTCGTCGGCGCTGCCAGGCGTGCGCATTTCGGGTGCTAACATGTCCCGCGATGCCCTCGCCGTTGCAGTCAATCATTTCAAAAACAAGCGCCAGGCGCACACCGTCAGTCGGTCGAGCTACGAACAATCGTGGAATCCGTTTCGCCATGTGTCGTGGAACGACAGGGGTCGCCGGGCCGAGACTTGGAATGAGGGACGTCTGGAGGCGCAACCAGAGGGAGAGGGCGAACACCTGACCCATGCCGCCACGGCACCGACCCCAACGACGACGACCCATGCTCACCGCGACCTATCGGCGGCCGACACCGTGTCTGGCTCCGTCACCGGCTTTGGCAAGGAAACTGAGGAGTCAGCAAGAACGGGGAGCAAGGCCAACAGTGAAGAGAAGCCGGGCTCGCAGCGGTCACTCGATGTTGAAGGATCAGGCTTGAGGAATCGCAAGCCCGACGACGATGTCTCGAAGCAAAACGCTACAGGGATCGATCCCGCATCCGCCAGGGCTGACGACGACAAGAAGAAGAAGAAAGAGAAGCAGACCGGGCTCATCCGCCACGTCTATCCCAAGACGCCCTTCACGACGGCGAACCAGCTCCAGCGGACGTTCCTCAACTCGTGGATCAACATACTCCTCCTCGCCGCCCCGGTTGGAATCGCCCTCAACTATGTCAAGTCCGTAAACCGGATTGCCGTCTTTGTCGTCAACTTCATTGCCATCGTCCCACTTGCGGCCATGCTCAGCTTCGCCACCGAGGAAATTGCACTCCGCACTGGCGAGACCCTCGGAGGACTTCTCAACGCCACGTTCGGCAATGCGGTCGAGCTCATTGTCGCCATCATTGCTCTCAAGGACAAGGAGTTCACCATCGTGAAGACCTCCCTGGTCGGATCCATTCTCTCCAACTTGCTCCTCGTCATGGGCTGCTGCTTCTTCTTTGGCGGGCTCCGACGTCAGGAGCAGTTCTTCAACACGACGGTAGCTCAGACTGCCGCGTCGCTCCTGGCTCTCGCCGCCGCGTCCGTCATCGTGCCGACGGTATTCGACTCAGCGCAAGACACAGGCCTCGATAAGGTCGCTGCGCTGTCTCGCGGCACGGCAGTGATTCTCTTGATCGTCTACGGCGCCTATCTGTTTTTCCAGCTCAAGACGCACCAGCTCGTCTTCAACGAGGAGAGCCAGAAAGTCCCTGCGAAGCCTTGGAGCTCGGGTGGGCTCGGTGCCGGCGCCATCAAGCAAGGCCTCGCTATGCCAGGTTCTCTCATGAGCCATGCCGTGCCGGACCAGTCTGAGAACGAACGCCTCTCCAAGATGCTGATGAACCCCTCTGAAGTCGCCGACGAAGACGAGGAGGAAGAGCCCCAGCTGCACTTTTTCGTTGCACTGGGTACCCTGGCAGGCTCGACCGTCATCATTGCTCTCTGCGCTGAGTTCATGGTTGACTCCATCGACTCCGTCACCAAAGGCCCCAATGGAGGCCCCGGTCCGCTGTCGGTTGAGTTCGTTGGCCTGATCTTGCTGCCCATTGTTGGCAACGCCGCCGAGCACGCCACTGCCGTCACCGTCGCCATCAAGGACAAAATGGACCTTGCCATTGGCGTCGCCGTTGGTTCGAGCATGCAGGTCGCTCTGTTCCTCATCCCCCTGCTCGTTGTCATTGGGTGGGGTTTGGGCTTCGAGGAGATGAACCTGAGCTTCGACAACTTTCAAGTCGCCGTCATGTTCGTCGCGGTCCTCCTCACGAATTACCTCATTGGCGACGGCAAGAGCCATTGGTTGGAGGGGTTCCTGCTCATCTGCCTATACGCCATCATTGCCGTGTGCTCGTTCTGTGAGTAGACCCATCTCTCACGCACTGAACGTTGGAACCGATTGCTAATGAACGCTTTGCAGTTTACCCGAACGAGGCGGCACTGTCCTCGGGATAGAGAGCGAACCTGAGACGGCGAAATTTCCTTCGAGGCCGTGAGGGTGTCGTCACACAGCCTCTACTATTGTCCTTTGCATGCACATGCTTCACTACTGCTTGTCACATATCTCTTTTTTCTTGTACGTACTTTTTTCTCTGCTGGCCGTGCATCGCGGCGGCCTCTGTACCATAGACCTGGCGGCGACGACGGCGGAAGAGGAACTCTTGACGCGCGGTATTCCCTTTTTCGTTTTTTTCTTCTTTCACACTGTCGCGTGATGGCGTTGCACACCTCAACCCCTGGACACGTACAACGTCGAAGGGGCGAAGGAGGGCGGAGTTGAGGCGTCGAGCTTGAGATTAGGGGTTGAGGCGAGGCGCATGGCGGGAGAGGGTACCGGAGATAGAATGGAGGCGCTCGCGCTTACGTTGGCGGGCTCGTCTGGACGGATCTGCCGCGTAACTATACCTAGCAGCGGCGACGGCGACTACGGAAATCTGGAATAAAACAAGGGAATGAATCTCGAAAATGTTGAGATTTCTGTCATTGACATGGCGTGATGTTTACGTTTCCGCCCCCTGGTGTAGCAGGTTCACATTAAGACGCCCGTTTCTAGGCCCGAGTGGCTTCAACGGGTATCCAGGCGACTATCAAACGCGACCGTGTAACTACACTGGCTCTTCCATGACCTTCGTCTCTCATACTTAGCATGTCAAAAAGGGTCGTCCCCCGCCTCGAGGCGCCCGAAACCAACACATACATACCCTGAACATGGCAAAGCGCCCTCGGCTCATCCAGAAAGAAAATGCCTTGTCCTTCCCTTCCGATACACGGTACATATCTCTTTTGTTCCTCTCTTCGTCGTTTCTACTTGCCCTTGGACCCGAGGCCCATGCCGTCAAACTGCACGCTGCCCCTGCGCATAAACGTCATGGGGCTGCCGAGGCGCATGCTCGCCGCCAGCGCCGCGGCGCTCCTCTCGGTGCCGTCGCCGGGCGCGCCCACCCCCGCCGGCCCCGCCAGGCCGCCGCCGCCGCCGAGCACGCCGGGGGGGAGGCCGAGCGAGGGGATGCTCGCCTCGGGGACGGGCTCGAGGCCCGCCGGAGCCGTGGCGATTGACGAGGGCGTGTCGTGCACGCGCTGCCCCTTCTCGAGCGTCTCCTTGTAAAAGGCCTCGAGCGCGGCGGCGTCGTTGCAGAACGCCTCAAACTCCTCCTTGATGCCCTCGGCGACGCCGCCGCGGCCCGACTGCGCCTTGCCGCTATTGTTGTTGCTGTTGCTGTTGTTGCTGTTGTTGTGGTTGTTCTTTGCGCCCGCCCCGGGCGTGTCGGCCGGCCGCAGGGCCGGGGACAGGTAGTGGAACGTTGGACGCACCATGGGCGAGGCGGACCCGGCAGGGGCGGCGGGCTCGGGCATGTTATGCGCGCCACCGTAGCCGCCGCCGATGCTCATGAGCCGTCCCGCGCGGTCGAGGTGCGACGGCTGCTCCGACGGCCCCTGCGCGCGAATCTCCTTGTCCCGCCCGGCGCCGAAGCTCTTGTTATACAGCCGGTTCGCCAGGACGAGGAAATTGCCGTCGTCGGTGATCTGCGCGAGGAGGGAGCCGGACCGGTGGATGTACTGCGTGTATTTGAACTCGGGCTTGCCCCACGAGTACCGCACGTCGACGTTGCTCGGGAAGTTGCTCGCGGCCTCGAGGTCGAGGACGAAGTCAAAGCTCTTGAGGATGGCGGATTGGTAGAAGTTCTTGCTTGGCGCCGCCGCGGGGCCGAGCGAGTTGGGGTCGTAGTACGCCTCGGGTCTCTCGTCTGGCGGCCGCGCGGCGAGCTTGACGGGGAATGGCTTGCGGAACGGGTTGGACTCGGTGATGAGTGACGCCTCCTTGATGGGTACCTCGACGAGCCGCAGCCCGTACTGGCTGGCTTCCCGCTCCCAGCTCTCGATGACGTCCTCCACCAGCTTGGAGGTGGCGTTCATCCAATCGATGCGGATGTGGAAGCAGTTGTCCGGGTTGTGGAGGCGGTCGTAATGCAGATCGATGCGTTCAGGGCGATATGACCGCTTGCGGGGATCAACATCGTACTTGATCACCTTGCTCAGCACGACGCGAGGCCGGTTCTTGTTTCCAAAGGCTGTCGACGTGATAGGCGTGGGAGCGGCCGACGCGGGCGACAAACCGTCGCCTGAGCCGCCGGCACGCACGCTTGCATGTGGCGAGTCGCGACCCGTCTCGGTCAGGGGCGTCGGCGGGACTGATGTGTCTTTGCGCTTGGAGCTGAACCAGCCAGGCTGTGCTTTGGCGAATTCGGGCGCGATCTGGTAAAAGTAGTTGCCGTCGCGGAACCGATGGCGCTTTTCGACGTGCACGAACAAGCCCTTCTCATGCACCGCCTTGGACTCGGCGCCGTCTTTTTCCTTATCTTTATCCTTAGCTTTGGGGTCATCCTGTACCATCAGCGCATTGCCGAGCTGCTCTGCCTCTTCACGATCCTCCAAGTCTTCAAAGTTATCCAGGAGCCAAGTCGTCATGTCCGACCCGATGAAGGCTGCGCTGTGCATGCGCAGATGCCACCGTCGGTTTCGCAAGGGCGCACCGCCGTTCTCGACGGGTTGCTGGATTGCCTCGGCCAGCGCTGCGAGGTTGAGATGTGACTTCTGGAACCTCTCCTTTCTCGTGACGAGTTTCCCCTTTCGTTGCAGGCCGTCTTGCCCTTCCACCAACGGCAGCGTCTCCAGCTCGGCAGCGATAACCGCTGATGGGTCATCTGTCTTATAAATAATGTCCAGGGGGTTTCGCCGGTTGTCGCGCGGCTGGAACCTCTTCTCCGACGGGGGGAAGTAGCGGTTCTTTTGCCAAAGCTGAGCCAGCCGCTTGATGCCTTCGATCCGAAGTTCCTCAGGATTGTCGCCAGTCTGCGTCCTTGGGATGGACGGATGCTTCGGGCTCAAGGGAATCAGGACGTATCTAGCCCGCCAGAATCTGAGGCTCTCCATCATCTCATCGTGATGCCCGGCGAGGAATGAGTCGATGGTGTTCCAGTTCCGCTCTATTTTAGGGGTGAGGATGTCAACCTTGCGAGTCTCGTAGCTGTCATCCAGCAATGTCCGAATCGCAGGCTTGTAAACGGTAGAGAACCCTTCCGACACAGAGGACTCAGCTGGCTTCCGCACGTAGATGTTGACCTCGACCTCCGTGCCGTTGACACATGAGAGCTGATGAATGGTATTTCCGACAGACATAAACACACTCGTGCCGTCGTCTAAAGGTTGGTCTCGGGAGAAGACGTCGGCGATCTTGATCATTTTCTGCCCAAACGCCTGCGCAACTGACGGTCCGACAATGACCTGGAACCCGTGCGAGAATCGCATGCTGATGAGCTCCTTGATGAACTCCTTCCTCGACTTGGGCTCCTCGACCATGTCGTCGTCGGCGTTTTGATCGACATTATACGGATGCCGCTGATACTCGGCATCGAATTGGGCCTTGGGAGGGAAGTACTCTGTGGTAAGAGGCACCGCCGCAGGACAACAGAGCGTCTTCCACTTTTGTACCTTCATGTCCGATGTCCGTGGGAAGACGTGCTGCCATCGGCTGTAGAGAACAGTGTCGTCTATGCGATGATGTTCAGGATTGGACGGATTCAGGAGGCTAAGCCACGGGGTGACAGCAGTCTTTGGGGAAAGGGTCGTCGGCAGCTCGGGTACCACACCGGCCCGCAGCTTGCTGGTGTACACCTTCTGCGCATCTTCTGCCCGCAAGGCGTTGGAGTATCGTACATCGTTGTCATCGTCTGGCTTCTCTCTTCTAACATTGAGCTGTTGTGGTGCTGCAGTTGGTGGCGGCATCAAGTGGCTGGCAGCCGAGTCTTGCCGGGCTGGCCCATCCCGCTTCGAAATCGGGATGCTGGGAGTAGCAGGAATACCCTCAGCTATCGATTCACGGGTGTCCGACTTCGACTTGCGGATCGACGACGAAGAGGTAGCACTTGCGATTGTTTGCGGCGTGGTTGGTCGCAACTCCGAGAGAGATCTCGGGGCGGACGGTGGCCGTAGATCGCCCGCTGACACGACAGCAGCACTGACCGTCTCCGCCTTGACCTCCGCAACTGCAGCCTTGGGAGCAGCAATTCCAAAGCCTCGTTGGCCGAGGCTGATGTGCCTCATGAATTTTGGAGTCTTTGGCGCCTTTGACGCAGCCTCCGCTGCGGGAAGCTTTGGCGTTGCGACCGTGTGCTCGCGCGGCTTCTTCTCGACCATCATGTTTGGCTTTTCGGCCTCGGCCGTAGTCAAAGAAAACTTCCTAGAAGCCGCTTGGCCGTAATGCTTTCTCTCTGGTAGAGACGTCCCTAATGCAGAGGTATCCTCGGACTGCTGCTTTCGAGGCATGTCGTCCAGCTCGAGTCGATGTTTCGAGTGATGTTGGTGATGTCGGACGGAGAAGCGACTTCTGGAGTCGTCAAACTCCTGCAGCTGTTTCCAGAGAGACTTCTCACCTGGGCGTGCCAGTCTGTCGGGAGCGAACTTTTGGAAGCCGATGACGCTGTCGACCAGGGTGTCAAGGGCCCGTCGGTTCGGGATGTAAAGCGTGTCGCCGATGCGGTCCTGGCGTCGTTTGGAACCCGCACTGCCCTCAATGGCGTGAGCTGGATAGTGAGGGTCTGACTGCAGCGGAGCCGCTTCGATTTCGTTGGCATCCAAGACACTCCGCATTTGCAGATCATACATGCGACACCTGATTCTAAACTCATCCTCGTCGTCTTGCTCGACCCTGTTCGACACGGTGAGAGCAATGCCTGCGTAGGACAATGCCTCATTCGACGCGCCGGTCCAGAAAGAGACATGCAGCCATTGGGGAAGGGCGTAGCACCACTCCTCATTCGCTACCATCGAGGTCAGAGACTCGATCCGACGTACAACCGTTGACGCCTTGGTTGGCGAGAACGATCCTGTCAGAGACTGATAGCTTCCAATTACCGGAGTCGGCTGACCGGGCGTGCTGTCGCGACTCTGGTACGACCTCGAGAAAGACGCGCCTTGACCGAGTGGGTTGTCTTCGGAGAACCGGGGGTTCCTGTACTTGAACAGGGGCACAGAGTGCAGCGGCATCCTCGGCATGCAGATGAGATCTATGCCCATGCCGTTGCCCACCAAGGCTTCAGTAGTCCTCCTCAGAGTCTCGTAGTCGACCTCGAAGATTCCGGGTCCAGGAGTGATGACGGCGATAGAGATGCCAGTGCGAGTAAGATCCCTATCGATGTAGTCGTGGGCGAATTGGGAGGCTGCCAAGTTGATCGCTTCAAGAACATTCCCGTGGACTGAAAGCGACGATTCCGCCTTGATCCTGGTCACCGGACCGTCCTTGCCCCCAAGCTCGTCAGAGCATTGGTCCGAGAAGGCGCCAACGTGCTGATGGTGGAGGCTTATGTCTCGTCGGAAGAAGTTGAATTCCCTCTTGAGTTGATAGAGAATCTTTGTCCATTCTCCGCTGGCCATTTGGCTGACGACCACACGGTAAAAGTCCTTGTAGGGCCGGCGGTTGCCATACGGCTGGATGCCGGTGTAATACTCGCTCTGCAGCGCCTCGGTCGCCAGCTCGCTCGAGATTCCGGTGTCGTACTCCACACGGGCAAAGAGAACGATGCTGACAAGGTGTTTCACCTTGAGAAGAGCCCAGCGCTTGAACATGGCGGGGAGGAAGCCGTTGACGACCTTGCTGAACATGATCTCGCCGGAGCTCTCCGAGTCAAAGTCCCACATCTCGCGGGACATTTGTATGAAGAGCATATACCTGGCGGATTCGCTGCGGAAGATGGGTCGGGTGTCCCTCACGAAGAAGGCGGAATGCACATTCTGGCCCTCGACGAAGACGGCAGTGATCTGAGCCTTGATGGTGCCCATGAAGAGGATGGACTGTCCCTTGTAGACCGTCTTCTGCGTCAGCTCCCCGACGGTCATCCTCCACATGTCCGCTCTGGACAGATATTGATCCTTAAAGGTCATTTCGACGTGCGTGGCCTCGGTCGCGGGGTGGTCCTTGTCGACCTTGCTCGAGATGTCAGCACGAGAGGCTCGCCTGGTGGGGAACAGGACAAAGGTACCGGAGCAAGCAAGACCTGATGGCCCTTCTTCATGCCAAACGCGTCGGCGATGTGCTTGACGACGCAGACCTCGGCGTCAGGGTGTCGCGTCTTCATCTCTTTGGTCATGTCCTTTGCGACAAAGATGTACCGGCTGTGCTGGCACTCATGGTCGCCGGACGCGGTCCTCGCGCCGTCACAGTGCTCGTGGGACGGCTGCTTGTTCAGGCTGCCATAGGCACCAGACGCAGTGCGTGCCGAGTCGCCCTTGGCCAGAACGGTGATGGACATGAGCGAGCCGGGCCTGACATCGGGGCCCAGCAGATCGAGGTTGAGCAGCACCTCATCACGGCCAAAGCCCTCGTTGACGGTGACATGGCAGTACCTCTCGGTGCGACGGCGCCCCCTGTCGTCCCTGATGGTCGAGTGCGTCGAGTTGCTGCCGGGGGAGCCGGGGGACGCGGCTAGAGGGCGGTGGTGGTGATGGAAATGGTGGAAGGGATGGTGATCATGGCTGCCGGCGCCGCCGCCGCTCGTCTGCCGGAGGTGGGACCATCGCGGGCCCCGGCGCGGACCCGACGGCGCTGCTGCGGCATTTCGAGACATGGGGCCGGGTCGAGGCTCATCTCACGGGCGTGGTCGGGCCGCGCGGGAGCAATTGCATGGCGGAGAGGCGGGCGCGAGGGATGCGTTGCGGACGGAGCTGCGAGGTGGGAGGTTGCGATGTTGTCAGTTGACGTCGCGGCAGAATCGAGGTGCAGCTCCGCCCGCCAGGTGTGGGGGCACACCGCCTTCCGCTTTCGGCCCGGCCAGCGCGCTCTCCCTCTGTGGGCACGGGGAATCAATCCACCAATCCTTCCCCAATTCCCCCTGATCCCTGATTCCCCGGCAGCTGGTGGGTAACGAAGGAACTTGGTACTTTCTGCGGACAACCTGCAGACTTGCAGACTCACAGAGCACCCCGACGCAGAGCCAGTCTGCGATCCGTTCTCTGGCCAACATACCGATGACCTTTTGAACTCATATCACGGCCTGCTCCAGGCCATGGCTAGCCCCACGCGAGGTGTAAGTCGCATGAGGGACATGGCGTACCCAAGGTAGTTGAAGGCCACGCCTGAAACCCCGAAGCGCTCTCGTCAGCTGTGCTTGCTGGCTGCGGCCCGGGCCCCTGACTCCCTGGAAGGCTTGCGTCACTGCAGAAAATGTCCGGCGTGCGCCGGCATGGCCGATACCGAGGCGCGGCATCTGGAGAGTCTCAGAGAGTCGGTCCATCGAGTGGTGCTTCAACCACGACCTCGCCTCCACGTGGGCCACAGGTTGAGCGCGCGAGGATCCCCGAGCACAGCATGCGCGCCAAGAGTCTCTTCCCAGTCTATCTCGCACATAGTCTCGCGAGCCGGTGCTCCGTTGGGCGGGCGCGCCATCGTGGGTGAGACAGTGAGACCTCATTCCTTGGAGCGGCGTCGTGTGATGTATCACCCCTTCGTCACGCTGCAGAGACAGGCCAGGCCTCTGTCCAGGCCAAACACTCTCTGAGTACGCAGCCGACGTCCATACCACAGACGCTTAAGCTGCTGCGGCCAAGACCCGGTGAACGCGTCGGGGCAGTGATTGGGCGTAGAGCCATTTGCTTCCTGTTCTGTTAGATAACAAATACCATGCCATGCCACGGCGGGCTCGCATTTCCTTTTGCCTGGCTGGTCTGGCTGACCTTCCATACATAAACACGACCGTGGTTGCTTCCCTTGCCCGATTTCTTCTCCTCGGGCGTCTGGATATTAATAGCCGTCAACTGCCGAATCCATATCGAGCTTCCTGATCCGTCGTTCCCGCCGCATGAAGTGCAACCTCACCAGTACCAATACGACGCGGACCCGAACCACGGCTCCAAATCGAAGTCTACGAGTACAGCGCAGGCGGCGGCTCTTGCCTTCGCGGGCTTCCGCTTCTATGTTAGTCTACCCCGGTGGTGCTCCGCGTGAGGCTTATCATCTGCCGTGTCGGCGGCGTTTTGGAGATGCCGATCCGACGCCCGTTTGTGTTGCCCCATGTGGGCGGTTTCAAGTTGATCTTTCTTCTCGGGGCTGACATCAGATAAGGCAGCTGGAGTCTGTTGACCCATATCGAATAAAGCTCTCTTCCCGGCCTAGACGCCTCCAGTTCGTCGGAGGCATCTAGCGTCCAGCCTGCCGCTGCGCAACGAACCTCCTCCGGCCCTCGTCATGGCTTGTGTCAAGATCTCGCGAAAGCAGCGACTGATCGCAACGATTGTCATTTCATTCTCTTTCTTTGTTGCGGAGCTTATCGGTGAGTCGTCTGCATCCTGGACTAGGTGTGCGCATCTGTTTGCTGAGATGCAAACCAGCCGGCTTTTACACGCACTCGCTGGCCCTGGTGGCTGATGCGTTCCACTACGTAAGAACCACACCTGCCAACGATGAATGTTTGTAATGTTGACATGCTGCAGCTGAGTGATTTGGTTGGCTTTGTGGTGGCCCTCGTCGCGGTTGTCGTATGAATCTCGACACCTCACCTACGCTCGCTGTTTCTGACTAGCTCACAGGTGTCGGAACGAGCCGAACCTCCGCCAAAGGAGTACACTTTCGGGTGGCAACGGGCCACCCTTCTCGGCGCCTTCTTCAACGGCGTCTTTCTCCTAGCACTGGGAGTCACTATTCTCGTGCAGGCAATTGAACGGTTCTCCCACATCGCACGTGAGTCTCAGTCGCCAAACCTTCCGGAAACCTGGTCTTACAAGCTGGTATCGTAGCCGTTGAAGACCCTCGCGTGGTTCTAATAGTTGGATGCGTTGGGTTCGGATTAAACGTCTTGGTGATGTCCTTTCTACACGGTTAGTATTCTCTCAACTCATGTTGGCGGTCCAGTAACTTACTCATGAAGAACATGACCACGATCACGGCCATGGCCACGGGCACGGACACGGGCACGGACACGAGCATAGCCATGGTCACAGACACTCCCACGAGACAGACACAGAGGAGGAGGCCGCCATCTACATAGCCGATTACAAGTCTGGGGTGCAAACATCAGCGGTATGCCATCATATCGCCCAGATCTCCCGTTGCACATAGGCCCTAACCTGAAAAATCCAGAGCCATCATGAGCACAAGCATACTACCGTCAGACCATCACGACCCGGCCGAGACCTCGGGATGCTGGGCGTCCTCATCCACGTCATCGGCGACGCCATCAACAACATAGGCGTCATAATATCGGCAGTGGTCATTTGGAAAGCCAAAGGAGAAGGTCGATACTACATAGATCCCGCCATCAGCGTCTTCATTGCATTCATGATATTCCTCACGGCGATCCCGTTGACCAAGACCAGCGGGAGTATTCTGCTGCAGATCGCTCCCGGGGACATTGACCTCGAGGACGTGAAGCATGATATCGAATCAGTCAGTATTCCAGCCAAGCTCCGGCTCCGGCAGCCCCCGATGCTAACCAGCGGCTGCAGATACCCGGTGTTGACTCGGTTCATGAGCTTCACATCTGGCGACTCGACCAGCACAAGTCTGTCGCATCGGCCCATGTTGTTGTTGACGATAGGACCATCAAGAACTTTGCGGGAAAAGCCAGAGTAATCATGGAGTGTTTGCATGCATACGGCATTCATTCGGTGACACTCCAACCTGAAGTGTTACCTCCACACGAGGCTGAGGGAACTTCTGGAACTTCCGCTGGACAGGCAGGCGGAGTGACAGCAGTTCCGGTCAACAGACGGGCCCGGTCGCGCTGCCAGCTCATGTGTGGAAAGGTGTGCGACAAGATGAGGTGTTGCACGACAGCTAGTAAAAGCTAAATGCAGACTTCTTTTTAATGCACTCAGTGATGGAGCGTAACGAGTGTGGGTTACAGCTGTATCAAAAGTAGAGCGCGGCGTTTTGTTGCCTCAGCCTTTCTGCTTTGCCACCCATGTCAGGGCCCAGGCCGCCCAGTGATTTGCTGATCCAAACCTCGTCTTGCTCCTGTCGCCAGCCATAGACACGCTGAGGCCAGCGGTGGTCAGATGCATGAACTGCGCCGAAGCTCCGACGCGATGAGGGACTCGCAGTTTCTCCTGCGGCCTGCGTCGACGAGAAATACATGCTCGAGATTATGGAGTTGCGGAGTCGGCGATGGTCACCCATCTGCCTCCTGAGCTGGATGAGTACCTGACGGACCTGCCTTTCGGTACCTGTCCCGCAACTCTTCGTTGGTTAGGGGTAGAAATCCGAGGCACGAGCCTGAGAATATCAGAACATCCAGACGCGGTTGCAAGGCTACGGACTCCCATTCATCAGACGGTACCCGGCCTCCGTGATCGTTATTGAAGCTCTGATGATTTGCAGGCCATTTTACGTAGCCTGCCGGGCTGCCCCCGTGCTCCGTATCAAGGATCTGGCTCACGAAACCCCGTGCGAGCACCCCATCATTGTTTCCCGGATCAGCATCTTTACGGGCACATAAATCGTCATGATCGAGGTAAAGCCGTCCAAGGATATTGTTCCTGCGCGGGGCTGGTGGTTAGTGGTCAAACAACGTGCTAGAGCCGGCGGCCCAGGTCGACATTCCGCTTCCTTGGAGCCCCGACGAGCTCGCATGAAGGCCCCCTGTGCCTGTTTGCGGTGCGACTGAGTACCAGGAAGAAGTGTTGCGACCACGACGTTGAGACTGCGAGAACCGATCATGCTCCCTGCTCCACCGGCAGTGTGGTCCGGCCGGAGGTGGCTTCCGCCGACTGCTCTCGGCAAAGACCCCGCGCGGATGTTACTTTGTCTGGGTGACTAACAGGCTAACAGCTCACCCCGCGGCATCAAGCCCGCCGTCGTCGGCGCCTATGTTGGAGGATAAATGCATGTCCTGACAACCGGAGGGTGTATTTGCGCAATAACACACCCTTCATTTCTTCGACAGACATCTTGAACGTTGCAAGCGCGTGCCTTCATTTCGTAAGATCCTATTGCAAAGATGCCGCCCGCTGCCGTTCCGTCGTCAAAGACGTACAGCATCGCCGCCATCCCCGCCGATGGCATTGGGCCCGAGGTCATCGCGGCTGGTGTCGAGGTGCTGTCCGCCATTGCCGAGACTCTAGGGACGTTCAAGATTGAATTCACGCACTTCGACTGGAGCTCCGACACGTACAAGAAGACGGGCAAGTACATACCCGACGGCGGGCTGGTGCAGCTCAAGAAGCACGACGCCATCTTCTTTGGCGCAGTGGGAGCCCCGGGTGAGTGCCCTTGCCTGACATAGAGCGCCATAGCATAGTGGATATGCGAGCTGACGCGCGGGTAGATGTCCCCGACCACATCTCTCTCTGGGGACTACGCCTGGCTATATGCCAACCGCTCCAGCAATACGCCAACGTCCGCCCGACGCGCATCCTCCCCGGCATCACCTCCCCGCTGCGCAACTGCAAGCCCCAGGACCTAGACTGGGTGATTGTGCGCGAGAACAGCGAGGGCGAGTACGCCGGCCAGGGCGGCCGCTCGCACCGGGGATGTGCCTGGGAGACGGCCACCGAGCTCGCCGTCTTCACGCGGCACGGCATCACGCGGCTCATGCGGTTTGCCTTTGAGACGGCCCGGCAGCGGCCCCGTAAGCTGCTCACCGTTGTGACCAAGAGCAACGCCCAGCGGAACGGCATGGTTCTCTGGGATGAAGTCGCGGCTGAGGTCGGTAAGGAGTTTCCGGACGTCGCCGTGGACAAGATGCTGGTCGACGCCATGACAGTGCGCATGGTCCAGAAGCCGGACAGCCTAGACACCATAGTCGCCACGAATCTCGTGAGTAGCCGCGCAGAACGTCTCTGGGTATGCTGGGACTAACAGCTGAGAAGCACGCCGACATCCTCTCTGACCTTGCCGCCGCCCTGGCTGGATCAATCGGCATAGCCCCCACGGCGAATCTCGATCCAACTCGCCAACACCCTTCCATGTTTGAGCCCATTCACGGTTCTGCATTTGACATCACTGGCCAAGGTATTGCCAATCCAGTGGCAACGTTCTGGACGGCTGCCGAGATGCTCGCGTGGCTGGGCGAAGCGGAGGCGTCCACCTTGTTGATGAACTCGGTCGAAAACATCTGTGGCAGAGGCATCGTGACGCCTGATTTGGGCGGGACGGCGACTACAAAAGATGTCACTGCTGCCATGCTTGACGACATCAAGGGAGTGCCAGAGAAGACAGGACAGTGAATCAGGAACGCAGTCCGGTATACTTATAGCCGTTGTCCATCCACCGGTATACGAAGGCTGGCGTCAAAGAAACCGAGACTCCTTAGTGTGCGGCCCATGTGCGATTATTCGATCAGAGATGTTACATACAACCAGTCCATTAAACCTAGCAGGGCGCTCTTGCGTCGCGGCAGCCGCGAGAGGAGCTACGAGAGAAAGGTTGGGCCGGGCGGCGGCGGGCTTAGAAGGACAATAGGGCCGTATAGCCCTAGCGGCTGCCAGACGAGAGGAGGTGCGGGCCGCGTTTGCTGCTGCTGTTGCTGCTGTTGCTGCTATTGCTTGATATAGGCTAGCGATAGTATATAGAAGAAGAGATATAAGGCATAGTAGGTAGGCAGCTTTAGCATGCATAAATATAGAAAGGGGATAGCTCTAGAGACCTCCCTTGCCTTGCTATTGAGACCAGAGGGACTGTACGAGTAGTGTGACTGCTATAGCTAGCACGATGCTAGAGGTCACATAACGTCTCAGTTCTTTTGACGCCAGCCTTCGTAGGTTTCCATGCATTTGGACGCCGCTGACAGGTGACTGGCCACGTCCGTGCCATTAATTACGTGCATACGAAGTAGGACCCGCCATGCACGACTTTTCGGCGGAGGGCCAACAGATATTCGAGCTGCCGCATGAGCCAATGTCATGGAGTCAGATTCGCGCAACAAAGAATGAACATGCAAGGCTGGCAGGTCCGCCGACCACGAGATTGGCGACACGGTGGACGAGCACAAATTAACAGCCCCTGCGCCAAGCTCGGGCGCCGCCGTCGCAGTCGAGCCCGACTCGTGGGCAACTGCTCCGCACCGCACCGCACCGCACCCAAGGCGCCATGCTGCCGCTAGCCTCGGAAGTGCCGTGTGGTAATGGGTGAGGCGCCATCGGCCGGCCCACCGACGACGAGAATTGCTGGATACGCCATTGGGCGGCAGAGGGCAAGAAATGCCGCGGGCGACGGTGATCGGTTGGTCGGCTCTCTGGTGGCTTGCGATCCGCCGCTGGTGGGCGCAACTGAATCGCGGCGGCAGCTGGCTATCGTTCCGTGCTGCGTTGCCTATTTTGGTGCGAGAACTCCGTCATTACGCATCGGTTCGTCCATTGTTTCGTCTGCCGGCTGTACTGGGTAGAACGATGTCCGCTGAGGCATCAGTAGGCAAGCTTCCAGCGCCGAACCAAAACCAGGCTGCATTTCTGCGCGGCCCGCCCACGTACAGTGGGAAGCGAGGAAGGAATTGAGCTGCATGCGCCGGCAGATATGGCTGCCGCAGGCATGCATGGCAGTCGATTGGCAGCCGACTGACTGCCTCGGACGCCGTCGGCCCAATCGGCGCGCGGTCGAGTCCGCGTTCAATGCCTTGGGGACGAGCGAGCCGCGATCCACGAGCCACGAGCCAGGCGAGTCCCGTCAATGGAGCCCAATGGCAAGCATTGGGTTGGAAAAGCTGCACGAGGCCGGGGTGGGCGGGCGTCTGGTGGGGGAGGACCCCTGGCCTGGCCGGGATGAGGTGCTGGGCTTCCGTTGCTCTGGCGGGTCCGTTCAAGACAAAGCTGGGCTGGGGCTCCTCAGCCGGGCGCCCAAAGGCAAGCCTGCCAGGCGAAGAGGAGATGAGAGTTCCGACGTCGATGACATGGCTTGGTGGCGCACGAGCAACGGGTCCGTGGCCGGGACCGCCGCGCCGCCGCTCCCTGCCGACCCGCGTGGTGACTCTGGGTAAGTGATGGGCACGATGACAAGACGGCAAGATGGCAAGACGGCAAAGAAGGCAAGATAGGCAAGACGGGTCGGATTGGTCCTGGTGTTTGGCCTCTCATCTCCACGGAGCAAGCCTGGCTGGCATTGGCACGACATCCTGGGCTGCCTTGGCTGCCAAGGCCAGAGGGAAGGAGAAGAGGGGCCCGCCCGTACTTGCCGTCCCGACTCAAAGAAAACAGACCGGCACCCGCCTGACGATGCCGGCAGGGCAGGAGCCAGCGGCGCGACCAAGTAACTTACCTTGTACAACGAGAAGATTTCCGTCGGTTGGAAGGAAGCTTGCACTTGTAGAGGGCAGTCACGACCGAAACGTAGAACAGTGCTGGGCGCGGTGTGGATTACCTACTGTATGTGTCAAGGACAAACCAGATGCTCCGTCGATACGACGGACTACGGATATTGCGCAGCACGATCCGTCGATGACACTGACAGCCTGGAGTCGGTGGGGTAGAAGGCCGGGCTGCAGCAGTTGAGTCGCGAGGGGCGGATTTGGGGGCGGCCGGCCAGCAAAGTTGTTGAATCGCGTGCAACACGTACTTGGACTGCACTGTACCAAAGAGGCGGCGGACTCTCAGCTACCTGAGCATCTGAGGAAGGCAGGCAGGTGACTGCGCCTGCGGCCGCGCCGGCGTCACTCCGACCGCGCCTCGGGCGGTGTCGTGCCGTCTCACCGCAACTTCCATCCACTCGGCGGGCCGGCATGGGGGAGGCAACCAGGCACGGAAGGAGCTGGAGCCGCGGTGCAAGCTGGAGTGCATCGGCACCTTGACCTGCGGCATCCGTCATCTGCAGCGCCCAGCTCGACAGGGCAGACGGACTTGCCAGACACGCATTCCAGATTGCCATCCGTGGGCACGACGATGATGCACCTCCTCCCCTTGCTTCTCAAGTGTGCACCGTGCAAGTGTGCTCCCCCAAGAGCCCCCCCACTGACTCTGATGGCGACGGGAGGCCGGGTTGGGGCCTCCACTATGGTTGATCTTTGACCGCTGCTAACGGAGTAACCTAACTCGTGGACGGTCGAGTTGACTTCGCACATGCAGCCCTGACATGCATGCATCAGCCCAGCGAGCGACGTGTTGAAGAGTCCCGCAGCAAGAGGTCCAATGGCCAGCCGCACGAAGCGGCTGTCAACCCGCCATTTAAGCTGTTCCAGATGGTGATATGACAGCTTTGGCATTGGGTACAGTACCTAGCGAAGGGTGCTGGCATCACTGGGTGGGCCACGGTTTGGCGAGGTGGTCGGAGCTTGGGAGCCCCTCGACCCTGGTCACCAAACATCTGTCTTTTCGCCACATGACGATGTTGGAGCTCATTCGCATCAGGGGCCGGACGGAGCTTTGTGCTTTTTCGTGCTGATTGTCGCTGGAACCCCCTTTTTACCCTTGCGCGGTGGTTCTTTTGTCCTGCCCTTCATCGACATGGAGAGCTGACTTGTTGCCACAGCCAGGCAAGGCAAGGCAAGGCGAGGCAAGGCAAGGCGAGGCAAAGGCAGGGCCCGGCCGTTGCCCGAACAATGGATGCCGTCGCGAGTCTGACAGGCGGGGACGGCAAACTCGTACGAGCAACCTGGAAGCGGCATGGAAGTACACCGACTTGCACGCGGGGCTCAAGGGTCCCCCTCCCGGCTCGCCAGGCCCCTGTCGCTGGTAAATGACGGCAGCCGCCTCGGTCAGGCTGGTCCTTCGGACGGACTGCGTCGTTCCGACTATGAAGTACCGGTACGACATGCAGACGAATGCATCAGGCATCTGTCCCTACCTTACCCGTACGTCTCCCTCCCTCTGCTGAAGAAAACGAGGCACGATTGCATCGCAACGACTAGCAACAGCTGCTTCCGTCTCGAGGTTTGGCGCCGGCGCTGGTGGCAGCTCGTCGCACGGCAGCTTGGGCGAGGCACGAATGGCGCCAGGTCGTTATTAGCTTCCAGTCCAGGCCCAGGACAGCCTGGCGCGTGCGCCGCTGGCAACCGTGGGCCCCAATGGCCCCTCCCCCCGCCCGCGGCAGCGCGGCGCTTCCAGCCAGCCAGCAGCATCAGATGAGAGCTGCCTGCCCTGTCGGTGATGGGTGATGGATGCCCTGGCAAGCCTGGGCCCGAATTGCCCGGCTCCCCACTTCCACGCCACGCCACGCCGCCCAGACCAGTGGCGGGGCTGCTCACCCAGTGCGCGGGAGCGAGCAAGCAGGACCGGGAAGCAGGCAACATGGGAGGGAGCATGAGGTGGTCCAGGCGTGGGGCCTCCGCGGGCATTCCCTGCCGGCCCAGGGAACCTGGAAGCTGCCCCAGGCTGCGCAAGATGCCCACGCTGGTGCTGCAGTGCGTGCACCGCAGCGTGCTGTGCTGCAGCCTTGGCGGCCATGCGGCACCAGGGAGCTCCCACGCCCACCTTGCGGGCGCCGCTCCACTGCCGCTGATCGGTGAGGCAGTGATTCGACGCGCCAGTGGCCAGGGCTGCCTGCCCGCCTGCCTCGCTGACCCGGCTCTCTGGTTCTGCGGACGCTCGGCGCCCGGGCGCTTCTCGTCTGGCCTGGCCCGGCCTTGCCAGCCTGGAACTGGCCCTGCCCTGCCCGCCTTGCCTGCCACGCCCCCCCGATCCACCCATCTCCGGCCCATTTGCCATCCCACCCCCCATGCTCGACCGACCGACCGCCCCCGTCCCTCCCTCCGCCACTTTCACTTTCACAAGGCCCATATCGGAGTCCCTGCCCGCCACAATCTTTGACGCCCTCACTCAGTCACCACCTACCGGTCACAACCACATCTCCCCTCGCCGTCTTTGAATCTGCGGTTCCCTCGGCTCGCCAACGGCCACAAGACGAGCCGAGCCGCTTCGGTCCACGGGCATAACTGAGCCTCGTTCGCGACCCCAACGCCACGCTGCTTGACTTGCTCACGTCTGACGACGCCTCGCCATCCCACTTCATCCTGCGCCCGCATCGCATCACCGGGCCCTTTTGCCGTCTTACTGCCCGTCTGCCTCGCATCAACGCCGAAACACGTGTGGATGATGAACCACCACTGATAGCCGTCTCACCGACTGTGTCACGACGCGGCCAACGGCTACTCGCCTCGCCCGACGCTTTGGAGCTCCAACGAGCCGACCACGTCGACCAGGCACCGTCCGGTCGTCTGCCCCAGGGCACACCGACGCCGCCTTATTCGTTGACCGCCCTTCGCTCTCTGCTTTTGCCTGTCGCGCTCTCGTCGCCCGTCTGTGCGCAGCCATCTGCCCGACCTCTTGGGACGCAGCCGTCTATTCCGGGTCTCACCGTCCGCAGCTCCTTTAGCCTTTCCATCGACATACCCGCCTCGCCCGTGGGCTCGCCCGCCGACTCCCTGGCATCTACGGTCGTTGCCGAGATCCTGCCGGCTGTCCTCACCGGCTCCTCTCTTGCGGCCAGGTGCTGCGACGCCTTTGCACAGCCCGACTATGCCTGCAGCGCGAGGTAACCTGGTCTCCCACCTGCTCATGAGAGCCAGCCGGCCGACTTAACTTGGTGTCGACCACGTCGCGGGCTCCTCTGACCGCGCACCACCGGATCGTGGCTTCCTCATCGTCTCCCCTTTCTGCGAATGCATCGCGCCCTCTTGCCGACATGCTAGGGCGGCTCCTCCACCTGGGCTCGGGAGGGTCGGCCACTCCCCAGGCCGCTGCGAGTAGCAGCAGCAGCACCCCCCGGCCGGCGCTGCCCCTCGAGTCTGTTCAGGAGGACATTCACACCCGGAACCTCCTCTTTCCGGATGCGCAGGCGCTCTACCAGCACCGCAACGACCAAGTTTTTGACTTATCCTCCGCCCCCACAACGCCTTCGGCTGCGGCCGCCAACTCATACGATGTTAGTGAAGATTTCGAGCTTGACTCTCGCGATGTCCGCGTCATCATCCTGCAGGATGCTTTAGGACCAACGAATGCGTCCCTGCTTTATGACAGCCACCTTCCTCCGGAACAGGCGGCTGAACGTTCTCCGGCTCGCCAGGAATCTCGGAAAACCCCCTTGTCGCCACGCAAGACCAGTCTGGGCCAGTCGTCTCGTCCGCTTGTAATTCAGCCGGATAGCCCCCAGCCCCGGCAAGGTGCTTTTGACCGCCGGGCCTCGGTCCACGGCAGGAGCCAGAGTTACGCGGAAACTGATGCCCAGCGAGTGGCTCGCGAGTACCGCGAAGAGCTTGCGACCTTCTCAAGCTGCATATTCGGCAATTCCGAGTTGATGGCCTACAAGGGAACATCGACAAAGGTCCACGTCGTGCCGAGCGAGACTCGTCCGGCCGACTATTCCTCATCCGTTTTTGGAGATGGAAGGAGCTCTATTGGCCGCTCGAGCGGCCGCTCGAGCAAGTTGTCACAGTCTTTCTCCTCACAGACTGTCTCGCCAACTATCGGCCCTCCACTCCCACCAACCGGCTCCTCGCGACAGAGCGACAAGAAGAAGGTCCTCATCACGCGACTGTTCCCAGTCAACCTGACTACCGAGGATGCCGATACCAACGTTACACCGCAGAGCCGGTTTTCGGACGACAACAGTGGCTTTCCGTTTCCGCCGGCTGGCGACGACTCTGCGTCGGGTAAGAAGAAGAAGCCGCAGCCCAAGCAGAGGCGGACGCCCATGTACGCCGTTGTCCTCGTGGTGCAGCTACCCCGCGCGTCATCACGGATGTCGTCCGCTGCACCGCCGAGGTCGACGTTTCGCGAGTCGGGATCATACAACGACCAAGATTTTTTCTCGTCATCCTATAACTCGACCAAGGCTGGGTGGAACATGGCCGGGTCCGGGAATTACGGCGACGTGACTGACTCGTCGTATTCGATCGACTTTGAAGACCGCATTGACTGGCTGACTCAACATTGGGACATCATCATGCGGACTTTGACACATCTCCAGTCCGTCGCCGCGACGACGATCCACGGCATGCTCAAGCAAGCTGACATTGCATCCCCTGGGCCCTATTCTTCCTCGGCGGCGTCGAATTTGCTGTCCCGCACCCCCTCCCTATCCGATAGGCGAGGCACCGAGATCCACCGAATCAAGCCGCACAAGAGCACGACCAAGCTTGTCTCACTCGCCCCCACCTGTCTCAACAGCGACGTCAACATCGCGCACGAGGCGGGCCTGGCGAGAACCAGGGTCGTGCTCGGCCTCAGCGCCTCCAGGGTCGTCACTGGTCAGGGCCGATGGGGGATCTGGCGTGATGAGGCGATCTGGACGGCACGGTGGGCATCGTCTACGGAGAGGGGTCAGTTCTTCTACAATCTTTTGACGGGCTTCCTCGCCACCCATACAGATTGGTTGCAAGCCCTGTGCGGGCCGGCGTTCAGCAAGCGAGCTGCAGCGGCCAGACGCAACAGGAATGAAGAGGACTTGTCCCTACCCGCACGCACCATCGTCGTGTCGGATGATAAGATGGCTGCACGCAGGCTGATATTCCTTCTTTCGGCGTTTTTACCAGCCAGCCAGCAGGTTTCTCCAGCGAGACCTCACCGGCCGAGCACCTCCGCGTCTTTGGGAGGGTACTCGAACTCGCCACCAACCTTCATTGTCCCCATTCTCCGCGAGGAGTCACTTCGCCGCAAGATCAACCGACGTAGTGGCCTCCGGCGCGCGTCCCACTCGAGGACCGCTAGCCAAAGCACGCGGAACTCGGGTGTCCCGCCACAGCTCGCTCACTTGACTTTCGATCGCAACCAGCATCAACGACGCGCCTCAGATGCGGCCTCTATTCGAACGACCAACATCCCCATGCCGGGACAGGACTTTGTGAACCGCAAAAGCAGTGCCGCGACATCGGCCACGATTGTTCCAGAGGCCACGACGCCCCATTTTGCGACCGCCCAGCAGCAGCGTGACAACCACAGACGACGTCGTCCCGGGAGCAGTGGGAGTGTTGCGGCAGATGACTTGAAGCGGTCTCTAAAACGGGTAGAGAGTAGTGGGCAGGCGACAACGTCCAGTCCACGGCCCACTAGCCAGGGCCTGAAATGGGGCAGTTTGGTGAGCGGGCTCTGGAATGCGCGCCGAAGAGAATCCATCGACAGTGGCACATACAGCCAGGGAAGTGACCTTCGGTCGCCGATCAAGACCAGCTTTGGTCGCCCTGATAAGCTGTCTGACATGGTTCGGGAGGTCTCGCCTGCTGAAGAGTCAGGTGAGGTAGCATCCCGCCAGGTGTCTCAGGCTTCCGATGCACGAAATTTCGGCCCGACCCAGGACGAACTGAGGCGGGGCCGAGCCTCATTCTCGCAAGCCGAGAGAACACCGGACCCTTCTGGCGCGTTCGAATCTCCTGTCAAGACAT
The DNA here is from genome assembly GCA_029168975.1 of Purpureocillium lavendulum. Taxonomy (NCBI): domain Eukaryota; kingdom Fungi; phylum Ascomycota; class Sordariomycetes; order Hypocreales; family Ophiocordycipitaceae; genus Purpureocillium; species Purpureocillium lavendulum. Next base: position 3,665,701 of record JAQHRD010000002.1, on the reverse strand, counting down.
CCATCAATGCCGAGGATGGAGTGATAGATGTCGACGTCCCGTTCCCCGATTTCATCGCCTCGTATGAGTCAGCTATCAGTTCGCCTTCTAGCAGCGGGTACCTTTCGACGCCTGGCATGCCAAGCGGCTTGGAGACTTTCGAGCAGTCGGCACGGTTTGCTATAGAGGGCGATCTACCCCTCAATGCGGCTGGGTGGCTAAACCGCTTTCACCCCGATTTTGCGCTACAGGCTCTTCCACCGCAAGACAATTTGCTGGACAAGGTGAAGGCGGCACTTCAAGCGGAACCAACACCAGCGCCTGATTTTCCAAGTGGCAACAGTCAGTCCGAGCGCTGGGTAGATGTCAGCTCAGTCGTTATAGCGGACACGACAACTAACTCGGTGAGGCGTTATGTCTATCGTCGACTGGTGAAGCCCAAGGCAGCGATGGAGAGGGCGTCAGGGAACGCGGTCGCGGCGGGTCATAATGGCTCGGTGCTGCTGACGCCTTCTGTCCTGCCATACGAGCATCAATTGGAAGAGGAGTGGCTGGACGACGACGTATTTGTGGCTGATGAGACGTTGAAGGAGGCGATTGAGAAGGTCATCCACTCGACACCAGATGCCAGCAAAGAAAATTCGGCCACCTCATCGCAGGCGGCGAGCGACTTCCGAGGCAGTACCGATAGCGGCAGCACCATACCTGATGCACTCTCGGAGGTAACGCAACTCGCACCCGCCACGCTGGATGTGCCCAGGGTACAATGCAAGGCGGTCATACTGTCTACACTTGAGGAGATGATTCGCGAAGCCATCGACAACCGAGATATGGATGGCAGCGGTCAAGGAAGCAGCAACAGGCACAGTCGGCAGCGTCAACCTAACATACTGCGTGATGCCGTCCGACAGTGGGTAACCAATTTGGATGGCGCAGAGTGATATGCGTGTGGGAGGCGGAGGAGGAGGCGCACGTATTGCTGCCAGTTGAGCTGCAACTCGCGTGGAGCATTGCGCCGGGACTGTACCACCAACGTTTGCATTTAATGTTTTTGAGCAAGCAACAATAACGATACCCCAAAGAGAGCAGCGGCAATATGGCGCAGCACCTCTTGATGGCAGAAGGGCGCACCCTTGCTGTTCGTCAGTACATGTTTGGCATTTGATTTTTGATTCAATCTTGGCAGCTTGAGCGTTAGCATGGTAGTTCGCTTTGAGGCCCACGCTGGATATGCACGGTTGAGGTTGAGGGTGAGGCCTTTGTGCATGCACATCATGGAGCTTCGTCGAGATAGAAGTAGCAACAAGCGTTCGATTGCTTCGCAAGCTGAAAACTGTACCGCGGGATGGCACATATCCAGCTCCTGGCGTGGACTTTTTTTACCATGCTCACAGATGCCCATGCCCACGTCCACCGACCTGGCATTTAATATGTCCCTGTCTGCTTGCGCTTGAGGAAAATAGATTGACTGATATATACCCCGAACAACGAACGCTATGCTGATGCCCAGCAGCGCGACAAGCACTACTACCACTACCGGTACGTACTTCGTACCGCAACCGCTACTTCTACTTCTTCTTGGTCGGCCGGGCGTTCTTGGCGCGCTTCTTCTCCTGCTCCTCCCTGGCCTTGCGGATGTCGTGCATGCCCTTGACCTCCTTCTTGCTGCCCATGCCGTCGCGGAAGCGGCCCACGCGCTTCTCGCGGGCCTCGTCGACGCGGCGCTTGCGGACGTGGAAGTCGTCGCGGAACTTGTCGGCCTCCTTGGGGGCGCGCTCCTGCGTGTGGCGGAAGCGCTTGCCCGAGGGCATGCCGCCGGGCCCGCTGCCTGGGCCGCTGCCGGGGCCGCCACCGGCGCCGGGTCGCTCGAGCTCGCCGACGCGGGGGCCGCGACCCATGCGCTGGGCGCGCCTCCAGCGGTCGAAGCGGCCGCTTGAGAAGGAGGCGGCGATCTTGACGCCGCTCTCGCCAACAATCATCTTGGCGCCCTTGGAGCCGTCCTCGTCGTTGTCGCGCGACACGTACTTCTTGCCCTTCTTGTCCCAGCGCATCTTGGCGCGCGTCGGCGCCCCAAACGACTTGGCCGACTCGTCGTTGCCGAGGTCCATGGTGGCGTCGCGCGCCGCCTCGACAAAGCTCGTCCCCGCGACGCCGCCGCCGCCCGAGTGCACCCCGTACCCGCGCTCCTCGGCGGCGTTGACCGTCCGCGGCGTGTACGACATGAAGACGTCCGAGTCGCGCCAGTCCGTGTTGCCCTTCTTCTTGGCGCCCGTGTTGGTGACGGTGACCTCCAAGTCGTCGTCGTCGTCATCCTCCTCCTCCGCCTCCTCGTCTTCGCCGTCGTCCAGGCTCGCGTCTTGAGCGGCATCGACATCGTCGGAGTCGTTGTCGGAATCAACGTCCATCGCGTTGGCATTTTCCACACCCTCAAACTCTTCGTCGTCGCCATCCTCTTCGGCCGGCTTGGCCTGTCTGTTCTTGGGTGTGATTCGCTTCCTCAGCTGCTTCATCACCTCCGCTGCCTCGGACGCCCCCTTGTCTGCGTGGCCGACCTCGAAGATGGTCTCCTGAGGCTTGAACCCGCTGATCTTGGCCAGCATGGTGGCACGAGCCTGCTCCAGGCCGTCCACGTCTTCGCCAAAGAGCTGGTGCCGCTGCATCCACCCTTGAGACGCCACGACTTCCCTGGCGCGCCTCGCGCTTTGGCTCGAGGCCGAGTTCCGCGTCTTCATGTAGAGCTTCTCTGCCTTTGCGGCTACCTTTCGTAGCGCGTCAATGTCCTCTTGCTCGTCGAGGACCTTGTTCATCCACTCGACATGCGTCTCCATCGCGTCCCGCTTCAAGGCTCCCACTACCACATCCTGGGCAAAGGATGCATCGCTGCCTTCCTGTCCGATTACCAACCTCTTGCCCAAGAAGAGTTGCAAGTCGAGCAGGTAAGGTGCATCGATATCCCTGACGAGACTATAACTCCAACCCTTTTGACCCGCTCGGGCTGTTCGACCAACTCGATGAATAAACACCTTAGGCTGAGGTGGGAAGTCGAAGTTGATGACATTTGCCAGGATCGGGATATCAATACCACGAGCCGCAACGTCCGTGACCACAAGGATGTTAGTTTTGCCTCTCCGGAAGTCTTCGACTTGTATCCGCCGAGCAAGCTGATCCAGAGAGCCGTAAACGTGAGAGACTGCGAACCCTGCGTGTTGCAGCAAATTGGCGAGGTATTCCACGTGGTGTTTTGTTGCTGTGAAGACGATGGTCGAGTGTTCGGTAGGCTTGCCGGGACCCTCGGGCCCACGCTTTCGCTTCTTCGACCCCTTATCGTTCTCCTGCTTCGCAGCTTCGGGGACACCAACAGGGACCTTGATGACATCGTGAAGGATATGAAGCAACGAGCCCTCCTTCTCGGCGCCCTTGACAGAGAAGAAGGCACTCTGCAAATCCGGAGACACCTTCGTCTCTGCATCGAGCCGAATGAGGCTTGGATCCTGAAGACCAGCCCGGGCAAACTCTACCAGCGACGCAGGCAGCGTCGCCGAGAAGAGCAAAGTCTGCCGCGAGGGCGGCAGGGCGTGCAGAATCTCAGTCAGCTGCGCCGCGAAACCCATCTCGAAAAGACGATCCGCCTCGTCAAAGACAACATATTGGATGGAGCTCAGATCCAGGGCCATTTCCACCTTGAGATGCAGGAAGCGACCGGGAGTGGCGATGACAATGTCAGGGTTGGACGTCATGGAGCCAAACTGCTCCTCGAGGCTGTCGCCGCCGACCAGGAGCACGGCCTTGAGGTCGGTGCCGCGGCCAAACTCCTTGACGACCTTGAGGGTCTGAATGGCCAGTTCGCGCGAGGGCGAGAGAATGAGGGCTCGGCTTCCGAAGCGGCCACTGTGCGCGCGCAGGCGCTCGATCATGGGGATAACGAAGGCGGCCGTCTTGCCGGATCCCGTGCGGGCCATGCCCACTACATCTTTCCGGTCGAGCACCAGGGGTATCGTTTTCCTCTGAATGGGCGTCGGGACGGAGAAGCCTTTTCTCGTAATGGCCTTGAGCAGATTGGCATTGAGGCCTGGGACGAGACACAGTCAGTAAGACGTTGGGCGCTTGCGAGCCGGGACGACAATGGGGAGGAACGCACCCATGGCCTGGAAGCCGCCGCCCTTCTTCACCGTACGGCCCTTGAGGTTGGAGGCCTTGCGGTACGAGGCCGCCTGCTGCAGCGCAATGAAGGCCTCGTCGTCGCCATCGTCGGCGGGCGCGGGGACGTCGAGGATGCCGTCGATGTCGAGCTCGGCGCCGGGGGCGGAGCCGTAGGCGGCATTGTCATCGTCGCCGGGGTACAGGGATCCCAGGATGTCGAGCTCGGGCTCCGAAGCGGCGGGCGAAGCTGCGCGTCGAGGCATGGCCGCTGGCTGTGCTCGAGGGCTGTCGACCGTTGGGTGTTGAAGGTGTGGTGGTTGGCGGACGGATGGCTCTTCGTCGTCGCAAGTTCGCAACGACCAACCTGACACCACCCGCGGCCGACTTTTTTTTTGTGGATCGCGGCCTTATCTTATCGCCGCGGGGCAGCGGGTTGGGGTTGGCTGCCGGGCGGGTTCCGCCGCCGGGGTCGTACCCGTAGGTGGGCGGCTCGCTTCAGTGGCTACCCGCTGTAAGGTACCCTTATTGCCAGGTACCTAAGGTATTCCGTATAATTCGCAGCGCAACTTGGTGAGATCTTTACAGTTTCCTTTAGCTAGCAGGCATGTAGAGACACAAGGTTGTGTGGCCCCGTGATGGCTCCCTTGTTTCCAAGTTGCCTCTCACCATTCGCTATAAGCCGACTGCTTCCCATTCGCCTCGGCAGCATCTGCATCCATCGCAGACGGGGGACTGCTGGCGAGCCAAGTCAAGTCAGGTGAAGGAAATAGGTCCGTCGCAGCGCTTGCTTCCTGAATCCAGAGTACGACCACGGATGCGATCTATTAGGCAATGGAAACTTGAGAGTCTGACCTCCCATGCCATCCCGCGTACTCGTTCATGCGCACCCTACACCCACCACAAGAAGACCCTTGCTTTCCGCGGATCGAGCCGTTCACTTTGTCAACGATTGCCTCATGCAAGTGTCTGCCGCTTACACGGAATATCGGGAGCGACATCCGCGCCATTCTGTGGGTTCAACTCGTCCATTGTCGCTGCCATCAGCTCAGAGCCCTTTCCACTTCACGCGTCTATCCGCGGAAGAGATGCAGCAGACGGCTCAAATGCTGAAATGCAGAAGAGCAACCGCAGCTCAGCGGTCATCAGCTCAGGTATATATAATGCGTCGTCGCTGCACCTGGAAAGCACAGGTTCTAGAGAGAGTCGCAACAGGTCACAATCAATACGTCTTGCCACCACAGAATAACAAATTGTTCCGTTACCCTTGAGAACAGCTCTCGTCACCATCACCATGAGGTTCGCTCCCAGTCTCCTCATGGTAGCCCTTCAGCTTGGCGCCGCGCTCTCGTCTCCGGCGGAGGAAACAATGGGAGAGTGCGGCGCCCTGGGCATCATGGATGTCGACATGTCCAAACTCCCATCCAGCGTCAACACCAGCGAGATACGCAAGTGCGCCGGGCACCCCGCGGGCACCTCGCCCGATGCCCTCACCAAGCGCTCCTGCTACTGGGGCAAGAAGCGTGCTGGCTGCTCCAAGGGCTACTGCTGGAAGAAGTGCGGCTCCAACAGGCAGTGGTGCTGGTCTGCGTACAACGACGGCTACGGGGACTGGATCGGCTGCAACAAGGATAGCCAGTGCAACGTCAACCAGGCGTGTGGCCTCGGGAACTGCAAGGACTGTGGCTGCAGCTGCTGAGTGCGGCGGCGCAACGCCGACGCGGCTTACGAAAGTTTCCAACCAAGTATTGCTACGAGCAGCTATTGGGACGAGAGGAAGCCAACGTTTCATTCTGATCCTCCCCATGTTGTGCTGGCCTGGTCAGCGTCACTCTTTTTGTTGAAATATCTTACATATACCGACCTATATTCGCTCTTTTACTACCTACCTTGGCAAAAGGAGTTTCCACTTGTCAATGCGTAGCAAGCGCAAATATGAGCTGTACCTGGTGCGGGGCGTGCCAGAACTCACACCATATATGGATAAGTCAGGGCTCGAACATCGTCCACCCCCGCGACGACATACTAGCCGTTTGATGTGCTCCTAGGCTGGCCAACCGTGCCACTCGCAACATAAAGAGTATTGGCAATATTTTTCTACATCAGCCCAGCCCAAGACAAGGTACCTATGGAGCAGCGGCAGATCCAATACGTCTTCATTTACTATTATCTTGCCAACGCGATCAACGCCGGTTGGCGTGTAGTCATGTATACTACGGAACTTACCCAGCCACCTGCGCCATGGCCTCTAGCCCAACCTGCTTCCTAGCCCACGCGATGCCCTCACGCACATCCTCGAGCTCAAACGCCGGCGATCGAGCCAAGATCTCTGACGTCTCCACGACCACGTCCCGCCCTATCGTCCCAGCCCACCACAGCCACGGGTCGCCCGCGCATCCGTGAAGCAGCACGCCCCAATAAAGCAGGATGAACATGGCCATGGGCTCGCGTGTCCGCAATCCGTCGGCAATCTCAGGACCGCATACGCATCTCGTCGGAAGGTTAACCATGAACCCCTTGATGCGGCCCACGACGTGCTCCGCGAAGCAATACTTGGTCTGCCCCACGGCGATCCGGTACGACCACACGTCGTAGGAGATTGGGCCCTGGCCGTCTGAATCTAGCGCCGGGTCGCCAGTCGGTCGCAGGCGTATGGCGCGGCACACCGTCGACAGACGCTGAATCGCCGCCATAGTGTCCACGTCTATCAATTCCATGTACTCTAGGCGGGGGTAGTACTCCTCCACGGCTAGGCGCGCGGATGTTGCGCCGCCAAAGAACCACGTCCAGTTCATGGCCGCCGTGTGTATACTTCCGAGGAACATGACGAAAGAGTCATGTACGCGGTCTATTGCGCTTTTCGCCGCGAATCCATCGCCGCTTCCATTATTATCGTCGTCCGAAATGGCGAGATTGAAGAAACCGGCAATGTTGCCAAACATAGAAAGGAGGTATAGCGTATCTCGTGTGACGACGGCGCTCTTCATCACATCACGGAACTCGGCGCTGGCCCTAGTATAGTATTCGAGAGCGGCGCGCTTATATCGTCGCACCAGTGCGTGGTCCTCCCGTGGGGCGAGCAGGGCGGCATCTAGTGCCGCCAGGGCCATGATGCCATGAAGGATAAACGAGAGTCGTAACCCCTCGCGAGGGAGGTTCTCCTGCAAGAAGGCCTGGCAGGTAGGCAGATTATACAGGCCATGCCACGTGTGGGCTGTCCACCGGTGCATGAGTTCGAGTTCGAGGAGGCGGTCCGAGGTCTCTGATGAGGAGGCGCCCAGAGGCGAGGGGGTAGCCGGTGAGCGCCGGACGGGAATCGGGCTGGCGGAGGAGGTGCTGTAGTCTGCGATGGCCCACGAAGGCGACTGCCTATGCGTTGACGCGGAGACGTACGAGCACCTGATATTTCGGATGGCGCAGTTGGCACATGGCGGGCCTTGCTCGTCGCACTAATACAAGTCGCACAACTGTCAGCGATGCCATGTTCGTGGCGACGCAGACATACCTTTACGTGTCGAGCTTTGCAGGCTGCACACCCGCGCCTCGACTTTTTATGCGCCCGTCGGGGCTTCTGCATCGCAGCTGGACGCTCCAGATTGGGCGCTGGGGCGGCGCCGAGGCGAGAGGTCGGCGAGTTGAAGTCGGCATGAGATGGAGAGCTGTGGGAAGCCAAAGTTGCGAAGCTATCTTGGGGCATTGCCTTTGCAGTCAATTTCTAGACGAGCAATGGACTGACGGCGACAAAAGCTAACGTAAATGCGCTGATGCTCCGATTGTCGAAGAGTGAAAGTCGCCACGCGGCTCCTTGACACGGACCGGCCGAGTTGGGCCGTTCCTGAATTGGACAGGGGATTGACATGGACTGCAAGGTTAATGGTGAGCTTCAACCAATGCCCGGCGATTGCACCTGTCCGTCTCGCTTAAGGTCCATGCTAACGACGGCTGTGCTGACGATCAACTCGCCGCCGCGCTGGCCGGAGCCAATGACGGGTGGAGGACGAGGCGTGGCGGGGGGTGAGGCGACGAGGGCCCTGCATGCGCATCTGGCTGGCTTCGTGGCTCCCGTCCACATCGTCTGCGGCTAGATGAGCTAGCTTGGCTTGGTGACCAGGTGGCTCGACGGCGAGGGCCGGGGGATGTTGGGGGCGGTGGAATGATGGACGGGTGCCAAGGAGCAGCAGCTCGGGCGACCATGGCGTTTTTGGTGGTACTAGCGGTTGGGCGCTGGATCATCGGCTTGCTGATCGGCCTGAACGGGCTGACGCGGTTGAAGCGCTTTCTCTTCACCCGTGACCTGGGCGTTTCATCGTCGCTTTCGGGCTGCGCGGTCGTGGCCGACCACCCAGGTTCGAGACGAAAATGCTAGAGAGAATTGGCAATCTAATTGGCTCAGGAACGAAATACTGGAGTGTTACAGGACAAGGAGTATATTGAAGTGTGCGTTGAGAAGTGAATTATCCAGTCCCCCACTCGTCAGATTAGCTGGAACCAATTCCTAGCGTTCAGATACGCAACATGTCCTTATTTTCAAACATCCAATTCTCTGCGTCACTGCGAAAGTCATCTGCGAGTATGCCATTCGCAACTGGGGATTTGAACCACATCAGCTCTTGGTTGACTCCCCACTGAGGCCACTTGTCGTATCTTTCGACGCCTCGATTCGGGTCACCGCTATATAAAAAGTTGAAATAATAGGTCCGGCAACTTCGCATGGCGTGGTTAGGAAGAATGCCCATGAATATCTGCAAGATATCTGAGGCGTGAAAAGTGCCGAGCACAGGTGTCCCATAATTATAGGAGGCCAGGTATGACCACATAGGTACGTCCGGGTTCGCCTTTCTGGCCAGCTTTAGCACAATGCGGCGCGTCAACGTAAAAGTTAGATCTCCTAGAATGGCAGCCGTGCGCTTGAAGCCGGGGTATAGTTCGTTAAAAATTCCAGTGCGAAAAGGGCTGCCGCGAACAAGACCCGGCTCGTAGAAACCAACAAACTGCTTTAGTTTCTCCTTTGGTGCATGGTGGAAAAATACATCGGATAGATAGTCGGCCATGTCCTCGGCTGTGGTTAAGTTGACTTGAAGAATAGAAAACAGAGTGCCTTCATCTTCCTGGTCGCCAACGATCGCCGGGACGGCGTGGTATTTTCCCTGCTCGACGAGCCTTTCAGGACTGTCTGGAAGAACTTTCCCGTCGGGCCGGGGAAGATATGCCAATGCCACGGAGTTATACGACATTATAGATGGCACCGAGTTGGTGGCATGGTGAAATGTCTTGTAGTCCAAATCACGAAGACATTGTAGGGTATTTTGTGATCCGGAACATCCTGCGCTTTTGACCACAGTGTTGTACACAGCCTGGCCCTTGGCACAGTCTACTGGGTCAGAAGGAGTGGCGGTTCCGGAATTCATAATCGCACCTCGGAAGAGGGGTTTGCCTTTGTAGGTAGCGTTGCCCCCGTACAAGAGCATCTGGTTGAAAACAGATATTGCACCCGCCGACTCGCCCCAAATAGTTACTTTCGAAGCATCACCACCGAAAGCCTCTATATTATCGGCAACCCACTCGAGACCCATGCGTTGATCCAAGAGGCCGAGATTGGCGCTACCATTCTTTAAGACTTCGCGGCCCGGCATGAAGCCAAAACCACCGAGACGGTAGTTTACCGCGACGAAGATGAAAGGCTGGCCTTGCCCAACGCCATGAAGTAGGAGGCTGGTCGCATCATACGTGTTCGTACTTCCTATTTGGAAACCTCCTCCGAAAATCCAGTAGAGCACAGGAAGTTTGTCGCCAGGTTTCGCACCGACGGGTCGTTGAACATTGACGGTTAGACAGTCCTCTTGGCCCGTAATCGGCTTTAGCAAAGGCAGATCCGCAATAGTGCCGAGAGCTTTTCCAATGAGATCTTTCGCCTCCGAAGAAACAACCATCTGCGGACAGGCAGGGGCAATTCCGGTGCCGTCTATTGTGCCGAGACCAGAGCCAGAAGACAATCTTCTTGGCGGCCTGAGCCTCAGTTGGCCGACCGGAGGATCAGCATACGGTATGGCGTTGAAGGAATCGATATTGAGAAAGGATCGTCCCTTGACCGTTCCACCGGTCGGTAGATCGACGGAAACAATTCTGAATCGCTTTTCAAGAGGTGCATTTTCGCTTGCTGAGGAAGGAATCGAAATTCCAGGTTTTCCTGGAGCTGGCGTTGGTAAACGTGACGCAACAGTGTGATACACTGCGGCGGCAAGACAGATGCCAATGCTGAACTTCATGGTGAGAGGAATCCCATGTGCGCTGGAGTTTGGTTATAAAACTAGTTGTCGAGCTGTCGCACAAACAAAGAGCGTCCCGTGGTTTATGCAGAAGGGGCTGAGTGATAAAGAACACCCTGAAAGGGAAGCATGAGCGCGTGTAGCCAACGCTTATACAGGGAAGCAACCAAGAACTTAAATACCCCACACGGCACCTGGGAGTGCCGAAACGTGCCCGTGAACTTGGTAGCACAGCAACGAACTAGTGCCGGTACAATCCGTGATGGATGGTCAAAAGATGGGTGATTTGGCAAGACGTGACTTGGTCCTCGGCTCTCACGTGGCTTCCCGCAGTAGATGACGGTGTTGACGACGTCGGACATGTTGGCAGTTTCCCAAATCTTCCCAAAACAGAAGCAGCGCACAGCTCGACTGGCCAAATATGGCTTGCCGATGTGGAGCCCCTGTCACACCCGCACTTTTCCCCGCATTCATTGGTATTTGACCACGCCGTTTCGGTGCTAACGCAGTGCTGCCCTACTTTGTAACGAGACGTCAATGATCGATTCCTGCATCAGCCTACATGTAATTACCAGCTCGTGAGCACGGACCAGTTGGCAACCACTACCTCAGCCTTGTTCGACGTCGCAGTAAACCCTGCTGAAAAAAACCAAAAAAAAAAAAACGTGCCAGTGTCCGACGTCGGACATTATTGCGCCACCTGAACAGGGACAATGATTATAGCGAGCGTTGTGTATACGTACCTGCTTTGGCTGATGCCGTATCATCCCGAGACGACACTCACCGAACCCCGCCTGGCCCTATGGCCACCACCAGCGCGCGATCGCCGCAGCTCCTGCCGCCTCTGCCTCCGGCACATCGGAACGTTAACATCCTAGCTAGCTGCACCGTGCGCCTTGCCCAGGACCAGTCACTCTGTCGCTATTGAGAGGCTTGTGTCGGCATCAACCGCGGGACTAGCTTACAGAGCGGGACCGCTCAGGACGGCTAGACCAAAGATCAAATGACACTCATGGGGCACGTAACTACATAGGCTACTCAGTCCATCCTCTCCTGCATTACATCGTCCACATTTATTCTGTGTTCCCTTCATAGAAAGTTTCATTCACCGGCCAACTGCAGATTACCAGACACATCAAAGCGCCTCTTCAGGTTCATTCGACATGCGTTTCAATACTGTTGCTGCGATGTTTTGGGCCACAATGGCTAATGCACAGAGTCGCTCTGACATCCCGAGCTGTGCCCTGCCTTGTCTTGATTCCTCCATCAACAAGGCCACAACGTGCGCTATCGATGATTTTGAGTGCGTTTGCAAAAGCGTCAGCTCCATCCAAGCGGATGCTACCCCATGTGTTTTGAAAGCCTGTGGCCAAGATACTGCACTCAGTTCGTTTTCACTCTCTAAAATGCAAAAAAAAAGGCTTTATAGTCCGCTGACCATCAGGCAGACAAGGTCCTTCCGGCAACCCAAGAGCTTTGCAAAAAAGTCGCCAACGGCAATGGCAAGTCTACTGCCACGCCTCCCTCTGGTGGTGACAGTTCGGCCCTCGTTACCTCTACTGAACAACAATCCAAAACTGCGGTATCGACCACCAAAACTCCGGTCTCATCTTCTGTCAACACTGGAACGGCGGCGGGTATCGCACCAATTGCCGCTGCCGCCTTCCTGGCTTTGGGTGCCTTTGTCCTCTAATGTGTGTGGCACCACTGCGATCGCAGCATCTTGGGTGGCAAGACACTGGACCGTCGTTACTGCTCCTTGAGCGAGAAGCCTCAACTGCAATACTGAATTTGTCAGACTTGGTGGATGTTGCTTGGTAACTTTCTCAAAGCAAACCGAGCAAACGAGCGTTTCATATCGCACTTTGCTCAGCTGCAGATTATGATGTATTTACTCGTGGACAACGCTTCGTCATACCTTCCGCTCACCTAGCGTAATTTAGAGTGGCTAGGCTAGCAGGAGTTCTACCGATAGCCGTCCGTTCATGACCTGAACTGTTGTTAAGGGGAAATTCTCACAAGGCAAGTACTCGCGCACGGTGGTGCTGCTGGTCATTGCTTGGTATTGTACCCCTAGATTGCGGTGAGACCGCCCCCTAAGACCGCAGCCTGTTAGAGAAGGTGCCTCGGTGCGAAGATCCGCTTCTAGCTCCTGTTTGCATATGCCCGCCGAGGCTAAGCAGAACATGAACAACCACAAGCTTGGTTTCGTGAGTGTGACCACAACAGGCGCTGGCCATCACCTAGAGTAGATTGGCCTAGTTCCTCGAGTCATCGCCTGACAGTGACAGGCGGGGCCAATGGAGGGACTGTATCGTACAATGCAGCAGCTCATCCCAAAAAGGAAAAGGGGAGTGCCACACTTGCCTATTAGATTCGCCTCGCAGACGCTTTCTTGGCAGCATGGAGCTGGGGCAATTCCATTTCACTGATCGACGTCGGATGCAATGGGCTCGCACGACGGAACATGAACATGCCCTGTGCACAATCCTCAAAGTGCGAAAGCCAGCACCGCTACCGCGCTTCTAATTTGAGATTTGGGAGGCATGGAAAACTGACTGGTTGCGTGTCTTCTTCTCGTTACGTCAAACATTTTTGCAGAGCAATTCGAGCCCTCGGTGAACTTGTGGCGGCAGTGCTTGCAAACCACAAGACTGTTTTGCTCTCATCTCTGGTTAGGAAATGTATATACTATGCGCCCGGCACAGCAGATACCCATCCAGCTACCATGGCGCTTGAGTTTGGGCTGCAACGTTTCCGGGTGTCCGGTCAGAGTGTTGCATTCAGTAGCGTACCTGCATAAGACGATGCCACACCAGCTTGCGCTTCAGTTTTTCTTTCAGTAACTGCCATTCGTGGACGCCTTGTGGGATGGATGTTTGCTCTAGTCCGTACATTTAGCGCTACTTAACCAATGGTCTCATCAATCCGGCAGTGCTAGACTACCCCGGCTCCCATGCACCCCGCATGGCCCGCCACCATGAGGTGTGGAGTGCTGGGACCTACCTGCACCTAGACTTCACAAGTCTTATAAGTTATATCAATCCAAAGATGATCATACCATCTGGGCCATTGCGACTCTGGCCTGTCGCTGCTAAATCAGCATAGTCCGACACGTTTATTACAAAGATGTCGTTGATGTCCAGACTTGCTCCGATTAGCCTCGGCGTGCCTCATCATTCCATTATGCCGAGGGGCGTCGAGAACCGTCGAGCTTCGAATTCAGCTCTTCCGCCAAACAGCGCAGAAGGCGTGGCGTCGCCCAGCAGGTTCGACGTTGCACTGTTCGCCGTCAGCCTTGCGTCCACAGTATTGGCTCTAGCCGTGCTCCTCCTACGCTATCTTGCTCGATGGCGAATCCGTGGTCACTTGATGATGGAGGACTGGTTGATGGTGCCCGCCGCCGTCTCTCTGTGCGGGTTGACGGCTAATACTATCGTTGGTGTTTTTTGTGCGGGAGTGGGGCAGCATATGGTGTCACTCGATCACAGACAGGCAGAGCGACTGTTACAAGTGAGTAACTCTTGCAAGAGGACCCATACGACGCTGACTAGATAGATAGGTCACGTATATACACATGCCATCTTACATCCTTTCAATATTCTTCATTCAGATGTCAATTTGGGCATCAGTTCGCCGCATCACCCTTCCAGATCAGTCACCAAAACTGTTCTGGCTGCTCCGAATTACCTTTTGGTACTGGATATTGTGCTTTCCAACGGCCATGACACTTTATCTCGTCCAGTGTCAGCCTATCAGGGCCAGTTACACTCTCAGTTTGCGCTTCAAGCATGGCACCACATGTTACGATTACACTCCCGCTTATATCACGATAACCATTGTTCATGTGGCAGCAGATATAATGATTTTGAGTATCCCCATCACACTTTTAATTCACCTTCAGTTGCCTACACGCAAAAAGATCGTCGGGCTTGTTCTGGTTTTCCTTGGCGGAGTCGCAACATGCTGCTCCGCTGTCAAAGCAGCATTTGCTGTCATCTACGCCCACTCGACGGACATATCGTTCAATGCGTCTAGCATAGCGCACTGCGCTCACCTGGAAACATCCTTCGCCATTGTCGCCTCCAGCCTGCCCCAGGTGCGGTCATTGTGGACAGCCCGATGGAGTTCATCTACAAGATACTGTAACTCTGACACGATGATAAATGGGGATCGTAACATTGGTCCCGGAGAGAACGAGGGTATGCAGCTGGGTGCATTGGGAAAGATCGAAGGTATTCATACGGCAAGAGCGGTCGGCGCCATTAGAGATCTATGAAAAGAGCAGTCTCATAAATCTCGAGGCGTATCGTTTGGGGCTGTCGTCGTGTCATAACAGCCTCAGCTTCAACTCAAGACATTCATTTACTTGTTCTTCGGACTAAAGAGAGACCTTTTTGGCCTTTTGTACTGCCACTCGGCAAGCAGAATAGGCGGCGACGGTCGGCGTCGGCCATCAGAATGACCGACCATGTGTGCCAACCTGTGACACTCGGACTACATGCTCACGATGTTGGATGCCGCGCAAGGCGCTTGATGGCGTTTCGCGACTTACAAGCAGGCAAAAACAGGAATTCACCGTTTATTGCATAGCGAGCATTACGTATATGTTGCCCCCACCCTTGTTACCTGCAGTTCCAAGCGGTCATGTGGAGCATGTGGCACCCTTGGGTTGCGTGAGATCTCTCTTGAGCCACGGTAATCTGGGGTAATGCACTAGTTTGGGTTACCCCATATCATTGAACGAACGTCCGAAGATTACTACGTAGCTTAGGTAGACCGTAGCTTAGGTTAGTTGGTTGGGACGGGCCTCACAGAGTAGCGTTTCCGAGTCATTCCCGAGGACTGGATCGTAGCGACGAGTAGTTCGGGCACTTTCAATACTTCGCACACCACATTTCAAAACGAAGCGGGCGTCGTCGGGCGCTGCAACCAAACATGTGCCGACACAGGTAGTGCCACATCCGCGTTTTTCGGCCTAGAAGGACAGAACGCCATGGCGGGCTTACCCCGCAACAGCCACGCAAAAGTCCTCGGTATCCCCTTGTTGGAAGTGCGCGAAATGGTCTGGCCCAGCCATGGACGAGGCGTGGCGGCTACACGGCCGATCCCACCTCAAAGCTGAGCCCCAGACCCGGATAAGCCTTCCGCGCCCCGCTCGCATTTTCGTTTGTGTAAGTTACTTAGCGGCCCTTGAAGTGTGCAGGGACAGGGGCCCAGCTAGCTAGTCACGGATTTCCCATAAATGCTCGACGTCGGACTCAGGCTCGCCTGCATCCACCCCATAATCCTCCTGCAGCCATCAAATCCAATATGTTGTCAAACCACTCCGCACGAAGAACGTGGACAGACGCACAACTGGCCCAAAAGCGGCAACACGATCGTTCGACCCAGAGACGCACCCGAGCGGAGACGAAACAGCGGCTTGAAAGAATTGAGAACGACATCTCATGTCTGCGGGGTAACATCGAAGAGCTGCTGACCTTTTTTTACGGGAAGGCACCGGCACCTCGTGCAGTCGAGTATTGCGTCACTCCTGGAAACATCCAGACATGGATCGGCCCTGGGGCACCCGCAAACGGTGTTTTTGTAGGTTTGGTACCATTGTCCTTCCATGTGAAAACGGATGTGCTAATATCGTATTTAGCCATTTTGTAGCAACCACACAGACGCACGAGGTCGCCTGGCCAGCCATCAGTTATTGCTTGCTCTGCTTTCCTCACGCCAAGCGTCGTCGGCCAGTGCCTCGGACAGCACTCTAGCCTGTCATTGCGGTGTAAAGCATCAGGACGGATCAAGTTGCTTGGAGCTCTCCAGTTTCACAATGCTCTATCACGCTCATACTGCTCTTCAGCGAAATTTGCAGTTTGGCATCTCAGTCCCCCGCAATCCTGCTCCTGGCGATTATCTATCTGATGTTGCCGATGAGAACCCTGTTAGTTTCGTTTTGGGGTCATCTCTCAAGCAATTCGAGATGGTCAACATCGAGACCTTCTGTGCTTGCTACTTCCTCGCCTACCGCCTGCTACGCGTATGTGATATTATATACCTTCAATTCCACTGGGATGCTCAACTAATGTACTGATGGCTGTAGTGGCGTTTGTACCCGAGCATTGAAACGCTAAAAGACGTTCCAGAGATTCTTCGTCCAACAGCCGTCCAGAACACTACCCCACACGCAGTGTGCGTTGACCTCATGCCGTGGCCAGACTTTCGGGACTACCTCTGCCTGAATCAGCCAAGGCAGGACAGACAACATTCTGTTTATCTTTACCTGAAGTCTATTCGGCTGCAGTGGCCGGCGGACGAGAAGCTGTTGACTCGACGCCAAGACGGCCAAACAGTGTTAAACGATAACTTCGAGGCTATTGTAACCGACTTAAATAACTGGCGGATGGGATCTCCGTGGGCAGAAACGTTTCCGGACTTGCTGAAGTACGTTGGAGGGTAGCTTAGTTAGGAAGTTTTTTTTTAGATACCGAGTAGGTAGCAAAGGCCCCCCTTCTACCTACCAAAAAAAAATAAGTCCATGTGCTCAGCGAATGGCTTTAATTGAGCTCCATGCCGCCTGGTTCACTATTTGGCCGTACCTATATTTTGTGCGAGCCTACTCAGATTCCTGCGATAGGTCGTTCCGGGAGTAGTCGCACACGGTACCTTGTTCTTGGCTATTATCAAGTGTGGGCGAGAATCGCAGCCAGTCGTCCAAGTCAAGTGTAGTCCCCGTCGTAGCATTCAGATCAATGTCCTCGCAGAACTGGGGGAACGCAAGTTCGAAAGCGTCCATATCGACGTCCGTCCCGCCCATATCATCAATCGAGTTGGGCACCGTGCTATGTTTGCCACCATCCGTTTGAGACGCCACGCTCTTGTCATGGGGAAATAGAGCAACGTCACTTGTGCTGAACATCTCCAATGGCGGTGGACCTTTGGTAGCTCTACGTCGGCCGACAATGTCGTCAATGTCGAACATCATCTTCCGCAGCGCAGCGTACAGAAACTCCGTAGCATGATTGGCGGCGAAATATATGTCGCCCAAGGCCTCCATGATGCACAAATCCTTCCGAAAAAGGCCGTTGGCTCGGCTTCTCTCCCAGCCCGTCGAACTTTTCATTTCAAGCAGATGAGTGACGGCCGCCGAAAGGATGGCAGTGATCGCCGTTGCTGGCAGATACTGATCAAGCTGGTGACCACAAAGATCCATGGCCATGCAGCTGACCTGAGCAGCGGCAGCTCGGACGCGTATGTACGAGCTGTCTTGTAACCGCCATGGAAGTGAAGAGTCATCGGATCTTGACGTAAACGAAACTGGTCGATGAAGGGTGGCAACCGCAGTATGATAAACCATGTGTAGCAGCGTTCGTTGCACCAGGATGCTCGATCTACCCTGTTCAATTCCCAAAGGGTCCAACGGCTGATACTGACAAGGTGTGGGGAGTGACTGCGCCCAAGCATCAAGCTCGACGTCGACGGCATTAATAGCAGCCTCGTTATCCACGCAGCTCGTTGGAAGTAGCATCATCCTGCTGGTCGCAGTGCATCCCGGGTTTATACCGGGACGGATAGAGGCGAAGTACTGAGCTTTGAGAATGTGACCTATGCAGACGCATAACTTGGCCTGTTCAATGCACATACTGGCCAATTCTCGCTGCATTGCGACGCTCCTGAGCATGATGCAATCTCTAAGGACTGCACTGTTACCTTCAGGCAACACTTGAATGTCGAAATCAGACTCGACCAACATTGGCACGTCGCAGTCATTGTCCTGGATGCGAGTAGGACAGCGCATTCCCAGAGCAATAAGGCGATCTCGTATAAAACACGACCACCATATGCGCTTCCACAGGCCCTGCTTGGGCGCTGGTATACCCGTTGAGTTTGGGTTCTGATGAAGGCCTAGAGTCTGAGCCAGAGAAATGGCTACACCCATCCAATGTCGTGCATCCTTGTG
This sequence comes from Purpureocillium lavendulum, assembly GCA_029168975.1. Classification (NCBI taxonomy): domain Eukaryota; kingdom Fungi; phylum Ascomycota; class Sordariomycetes; order Hypocreales; family Ophiocordycipitaceae; genus Purpureocillium; species Purpureocillium lavendulum. The sequence continues at coordinate 3,647,368 of JAQHRD010000002.1, read as the reverse complement.
GTGGTCTGGATCTTCGTACCAGTAGGTCATGAGTAGCAGTGCTTGAACAAGTGTGAGGCGATCTGACTCGTAATCGATGTCATACAAGGTCTAGGAATTCCAAGGATATTAGCTTATAACTTTCACACACTCCGGCCGCATTATTGCGCCATCACGTATGTTGCGTCTTCGAACCTCGCGAACACAATACGGGATGCAATTAGACCTCCGCATAGACATCACCACGTATATTCAGAGACTGGGATGTCATGACTCACACGTGTCTTCTGGAAAAATATCCTTCTGGCGGCCTTTCGCGTGGCATAACCGGCCTCCCGTAGGTGCTTCATATCGACAAATGCGGTAGCTGAGAACATTATGGCTTGGTATAGTAGCAAGCTCGTTCGGCTATGATGTCGACCTTGGGAGTCGACTGCACCCAGGAACTCATGGATATCAATGAGAGGCAAACACGGATAAACGTACTCGACGTACGATTGTAAAAGTGCATTCTGTAGCCCGATTGGAGGCAACGTTAGAGCACGCTTGGTCTGGAGGTACTGGATGTCTTCAAATGCCAATTTAGATGGCAATGGTTGTACGAATGACGGCAACCTGGGGCTACCTTCCGAGTGGTAAAGGCAGTGCAAGTCTTGACCACCGTGCTTCTTGTCCGAGAGATTGGCTTGGCTGAAGGTACCGGAGTTCCATATTGACTGGGTCGGAGCGCGTCGCACTGTCGTCAGCAAGTTGTTGTTAGGAGTGGGTGATAACCATTGTGCATGATCGAGTAAAGGGCGGGATGCCCAGAACATACATGTTTTCCCGCCAACTTCGACAGAAGCCTGCTGCTATGGAAAAGTTGGAACTTGCTACTTACAAAATATCCGCTTGTTACTGGAGTAGCCCCGCCGACGTAGTTGGTCTCTATTGACGTAATTCTGTGAAGCTTCCTACACATTGTCGTCAGTACTTATCCGTGTTCCCGTGACGCTGACTGGAGCTACAATTGTTGCCCCATGCGGACAGTCATCCCGCTGCAATGTTCTCGCATGAGACCACTGGGTATTGTTGACTGTCAATCCCGAGATTACAGGACACACAGATACACCCAAACTGATGGACGGAGCTTTCCACGTCTTGATACTATTGCCGGTATCATTGGGGGGGGGGGGGGGGGGGGGTGGGGGGCGCGAAAAATACATGTACTCGCCGCGTAAAGGTGTTTAAGGACCGACGATAATACGTGCTGAATGTTACGTACCTCCGACGACCATTGTCCTGCAAGACACACTGATGTGGGTAGCAGTTAGCCTGAAGGGTGCACGACAAGATGAAAATGCAGTGGAACTGGACCAACGTGTGGAGGAGGATCGATGGGCGAATGATTGTGACAGAGACCAGGACAGGAGCGCCGCGAAATAGTCAGAAGAACTCACCTCAATCTTATTATCCTGACAATTTTGGCAGGGTACCTCTTCTGGCGCGTTACAGCGCTTTTTGCGTATGCGACATGGCATGCAAGCATATGTTGTGCGACGCTTAGTTGTGGTTGGCCTGTCTCCCAAACCGATACTCAGTGGTACTGAGCTGCCTGCTGCGGCACCACCGCATTCTTCCGCTTGGGGGTTTCCAATATCTGTTCTGGCCATATTCTAGTCCGCTACTCGGCAATTGTTACACGGCCGTCGAATGCATTAGTCGTCAAGCCCCTCGTGGGTGAAATTGTTGTCTAACAATCGACTTCTGTCTGTGCTTGTTCACGTCGACGGCTGCGTTAACTTAACCTATTGGCTCTGAGTAGGCAGGGCATGTATTGCCTGACATCTGCCAAGGACACCTCAAGTCGTATCAGCGACGGACGTATACTTGTGCGGATGATGATGTCGAGTTGTACTTATGAATCAAACGGAAGAACGGATCGTTACTTCAAGAAGAAGAACAATTGGAATGTTTATGTGGCAACGGGAAGGCTCCTTCGAAGGGATAAACACCACGGCCGCAACTAAATCCGGCCGAGCATCCGAGCAGAACTCAAGTCGTAAGCGATGATGTTATGGCGAACTGATACATAACATCCAACTGAGCAAGGGAAGGCAAGGGAAGCTCTCGAAAATGGCAATGACGACGGTTTTGGCGGTGCGGATGCCTCATCTACTTCGAGGTTCAAAGTCGTTTGATGAGCAATAGCAGACATGCAGCGACCCTGCAGAGGCGCGCTTGCTGGTTCTCCGAGGCTGAGAGCCACGAACCGACATGACGACACGTGGGCTGGTGGTCATTCTGTGACGACGCCGAGGCCTTCGCAATATGAACTGGCCAAGACACCCACGATCCACCACCGGTCGACATCGGACACGCGAAAATCTCAACACGTCAGCTCTGTCCCGGCCCATGTTGTCCGCCATTACACGTCACGGACATGAGATTGTTCAGCATCTTGGATGAAATGAGACGCAAAATGCAGGGGCTTTGCATTGAAATGACGCGGCGGATTTCTGCCGCACTGGTGCACAGTACCGAACTGGAATAACATGAACATACTGCGTAGCTATGTGCACTAATAAGGTGGGGCACAAGTCCGACGTCGAACACGGTGCAGTCGGTGGGCAGAGACTCTGGTGATCCCAGTCGAGCATGCTGCACTATGTGATTTGCTCACCCATAACTACCAAACAATCTAGCCCGCAAGCAATTTTGTTGTTGGAACACCACCAATGGCCGGTCACCGTTTCAAGCGCAGCTGAGCGCCTCGACGCAGACCACCGCTGCACAATGTCCAGTTCAAGACTGCTGTACGTACTAAAATGTAGTGCATTCGGGCAAAGGTCTGACCCAATGTTCTCATCAGCCGGCAGAATCTGCATCGACGTCGACCAACCAGGGGCTAAAACGAGTCAGATTAGCAGCAGCCTGGCATGAAGTGACCTGTCGACGTCGGACGTTCCATATCAACAGAGATACGAACGTTGCGGCCTCTGCGAACCATTGCACCCATGCTTCATGGCCGGCAAACGAGCGGAAAAGGCAAAGTTGCCGTGTTGCGCCTTGGATTTGTACAGACTTCGTGAAGTGGAGCAAGGGCTGAAGACGCGTCTCGCCGATGAATGGATGCCTGTAGAAGATGTGGAAAGAGCGAATAACTACCCGTAGCCCCTCCTCTTAAACCGGGCCACCGACATCGATGACTCCCCGGGTTGTGGCTTCAGCTCAGTCAAATTCCCTACACTCTCTCTTCAATATGAATGACGAAAAGCCCTCTGCGATGTCGGTCGAACAGGACAACGACTTGACCAACAATACTAGACCTCGCGGCGAACCAATCATCAAACACCCTTCACAAGATGTTGCTCTCCAACTTGTGGACACTTCAATTGCTGGTAACATGACGGCTGAAGAAGAGCGCAGCGCTCTGCGACGAATTGACTGCGTCTTGATGCCCACCATGTTCGTGTCTTTCGCCCTCCAGTACATGGACAAAGCTTGTCTTACAGGGGCGGCATTGTTTGGCATCCTCACTGATCTTAATCTGGTTGAGGTGTAAGGCTATATCCTCCACCACACCCAAATGATATTTGCACTGGTGCACTAACTAACCCAAATGAAGTAAACAACAAGGAACCAAGTATGTTGTTGATTCGTCAAGGTATTCTTACTGCTCTCTCATCTTCTACTGGGGCTTTCTTGTCGGCCGTAAGTCACATCCCATGCAAGTGCTATGTATGTACGCCGGAGCTAAACTTACATCCGACTTTTAGTGATTCCCGGCGTTATTTTATCTCAAAGGTTCCCTATTGGCAAGTACCTATCCGTTATTGTAAGATCCTCGAAACAGCCGTTCCAAGTATAGATCTGCTGATGAGGTGTGAAGACGTTTCTATGGGGCGGTGTCACTATATGTACCGTTGCGGTCAATTCGTACCCGGGACTTCTTGCTCAAAGATTTTTTCTCGGACTTTGCGAAGCGGGCATCGCGCCAGCCTTCTCTCTTGTCACTGTGATGTGGTATAGGCGACAGGAACAGCCCCTACGATACGCAATCTGGTACTCTGCTACCGGCATGGGAGTACTGGTAGGAGCTCTTCTGCTATATGCCATTGGCCTCATTGACGGTCGCTTGAGCCCTTGGAGGTACCAATTCACGATCATCGGTGCTGTAACATGCTGTTGGGGCATTCTCCTCTGGTTTATTTTGCCCGATAACCCTGTTACCGCTCGATTTCTGCCTAAGCGCCTTCGTATTGTCGCTATCGAGAGACTGCGCTTCGAACAGATCGGTGTTGAAAACAAGACGCTCAAGCCAGAACAAATTCGAGAGGCGTTTACCGACCCGAAAACTTATCTGTATATGATTATGGTTTTCGCTATCAACCTGACCAATGGGGCTGCCACGGGCTTCGGTTCGATCATAGTTCAATCTTTCGGGGTATGTTTGATCATCATCGCGTGAATATCTCTAGTTGTCGTCGTCTAATATAACGTGTCTAGTATCCTCCACTTAAAACGATCCTTCTCCTTGGCGGCGCCGGCGCTACACTTTTTGTCTTCCTTCTTGCCAGTGGAACGATTGCAGTATATATGCCTAACACCCGATCCTTACTCGGCATGTTTAGTTGTCTTCCGGTTATTGCAGGCTCCATCATGGTTTGGAAGTCAGACTGGTCAATCAAGGCCACGCCCCTCTGGGGCTACTACCTGACCTCTGTCTTCTCTACGACACTAGTCATGGTGCTCTCACTCATGGCGGCAAATACCGCTGGCCATACTAAGAAGGCCGTTACTTCTGGACTTGTCTGGGCGGCCTATTGCTCTTCCAACGGAGTAGCCCCATTGACTGTTCGGACGCAAGAGCAAGACGAGCATTATCCTACGGCCTGGAAGATTATCCTTTCTATGATGTCACTTACGTTCGTTCTCCTGGGTGTTTTCCGGACGTACGTGTTGCGTATGAACAAAAAAAGGGACAGCGTTCAACTCGTCCATAGCGACGAAGCTGCTCGGACGGCTTTCATGGATATGACCGACTGCACGAACAGAAACTTTCGGTACGAAGCATAGGGCAGGGCAGTTCGCCCACCACGTCTGGTTCATGTTCATGTTACGGCTCTCCGCTTCTTGGTTCAAGGTTCTATGGTTACACATTGCACTGGCACGCAATGATCCGGATCGCCCATTCGGCGGTGTTGGTACTTTAAATATTCTAGAGAAACTTCTTACCCAACGCAGCGTTAATACATGGTGAAAACTGCCACACGCGAGGTCTTCATGTGACCGTTGAAAGTCACGTCAATGATCAGGTGCAATCGGAGAGGTCGGGTCCTGTATTGAGGGACGATGCCGGCAAGCGGCACGACAAGCCACTGGAGGTGGCCGCAGTTGCGGTGGAAACCATGAGAGGTGCTCGATTATGCTATTTCTTCTATCGCCGTGGCGAATGAATGCTCGCTCCGCACGAATACTTGCACACAAAATCATGCATGGGCACCACACTTGAAGGAGGAATATTTTGATGCGTGGGGTCCATAGTGCGTCACAATCCGTGCTTTTAAAGGAAGGAGATTAAGAACGAGGAATCTGGTTGCTGCGACTTTAAATGTGTTTACGGCCATGAATCGAGAGATGTGCGGAGTAACTTACGTCGTCACCTGCCTACTGTACGAACAGTACAGCCGGTGCGCGCCCAAGGCCCGAGGCCGGCTTGCTTAGTGAGCGAACCCATCAATTGAACCTGGACCCCGCAGCAGCGCCACGGTGACCCTGGCACGCCCGGCACCCGAACCGTGACTCCGGTAATATCCACACTCCACAGCAAACGGCAATCACTTAAACTTCAGTTGCTTCACGAACGACACCCACTGGCCACCACCGCTGCCCGTCTCGGACCGCCTCACATTTTCTCCGGCCTCAACCCAGAATTCAAGAGCCCACGGAGCGGCCGGCCGCCTGCAGCATCTTCATCATGGCCTCTGACGACGCCGCCGCCGACGCCGTCGACGATCGCGACGCGCTCGACGCTCTCGAACTCGAAGCCAAAGAGTTTGACAAGGTGAGCCTCCTTCTGCGCCCCGATTCTCGCCCCCCCGCCTCCCAATCCATCGCTAACCACGCGCCCGCGCATGACAGGACGCCGAGATCGACCGCATCCTCAAGGCATTCCGCCTCGACGCGTACGCCGTCCTCGACCTCCAGCCCGGCGTCCCCGAGTCGGACATCAAGGCCACGTACCGCAAGAAGTCGCTCCTCATCCACCCGGACAAGACCAAGAACCCGCGCGCCCCCGACGCCTTCGACCGGCTCAAGAAGGCGCAGACGGAGCTCATGGACGAGAAGAAGCGCGCCCTCCTCGACGAGGCCATTGCCGACGCGCGCATGCTCCTCATCCGCGACAACAAGTGGACCGTCGACAGCCCCGAGCTCAAGACGGACGACTTCGCCAAGAAGTGGCGCGCCAAGTCGATGGAGGTGCTCATCGACAACGAGCACCGCCGCCGCCGCCAGCTCCGCGCCCAGATGCAGGAGGAGGGCCGCGAGCAGCGCAAGGAGGAGGCCGAGGTCGAGGAGCGCAAGCGCAAGCGCAAGCACGAGCAGGACTGGGAGGCCACCCGCGACCAGCGCATCAACAGCTGGCGGACCTTTCAGAAGGGCAAGTCGACGGGTGACTCGGACAAGAAGAAGAAGAAGAAGCTGAAGCCCATCGGCTGAGGCGGGGTCGTGCTGCCACTCTACGCGTTCACCACACGGCGTGGTGAGAGCAGGCCGCATCACGGCCCCCCCCCCCCCCCGGGTCCCCCGCCCAGGACGTCTACGAGATTCTTCACGACGGCCGCCGGCTTGCGACCCTATGTCCCCATGACTGTTTTCTTGTTAAAATCGGCTGCACGTTTGCTGTGCCGCCATGGTTTGTGAGTCGACAAGCTCCGTGCAACGTCCGGAATCTGACCAAGACAGCGGAGTTGGGGCAGAGCGCGCGCGACATGTTAGATATACCCCGACCGGCGTTTGGAAGAGTCACAGGCACGCTCAGACTGCGAGTACGACGTGCGACGGCCGCACTATTTCTGGCGGCGGAATGAGAAATTCACGTCCCCAAGAATCTCGTTCCCTAGATGTGAAAGAGACCAACATCTGGTGTGAGGAGATTTTTTCTTTCTCGCTGAGAGAGTACGGCGCTCTCTCGACGCAATACCATTAGCATACACAAAAACGATCCAAGCTAGCTTGCAGATCTGCGCAATAGATAATCTCTAGGCCGTCGTCGTCTGTGACGAACCCCCTCGTGGCCCCTGCAAAGAAACGCCATGACGGAATGTCATCCCATTTTTGAACACCACTTGAATGCACTCTATACGTCGTGGTCCACCTGCAAATGCTCTATGGTACAGATATAGTCGTGAGGTGCTGCACGTCTTCAGCCTGACGTCGAGTCGGGCTTTTTAGGCTCGTCTTTGGGCTCGTCTTTGGGCTTGTCTTGCTTCTTGTCGTCCTGCTTCTTGTCGTCCTTGCCCGTGCCCGTGCTCGTGCTCGTGCCGGAATCGCCCTCGCCATCCTTCTGGTGAGCCGGGTGGTTGGTCAGCGTGTGCCACATGGACTTGAGGAAGCCCTCGTTCTTGTGCGACTCGGGGTCTGACGGGTCGCTCGGGGGCCTGGCGGGCACTGTGTTAGCATGGCAACTCTGATGCATCGTATGCTACGATGAAAATTGCTTACCGCTGCGACGAGACATTCATGACTCGCCTCGCCGTCTTGTCGCCCATCTCGTCCGCCAGCATCTCGACAATGGTCCTCTGGTTCGCGCTGAGGTACTTGGGCATGTTGACCCTGAACTCGACCCGCAAGTCGCCGGAGCCGCCCCTCCTCGAGCCGAGCCTCTTCATGCCCATGCCGCTCATGGTCATCTTGTCACCGGTGTTGGTGCCGGTCGCGACCTTGACGTTGACGGACCCGTCGAGGGTGGGGATGGACACCTGGCCACCGAGCAGGGCCGTGGTCAAAGGGATGTTGGCGGTGTAGAGGATGTTGGATCCTTCCCTGCTGAACTTGGGATCCTTGGCGACGCGGACAAAGACGTAAAGGTCGCCGCGCTGCGACCTAGTGTTGGGGTCGGCGCTTCGCCCCGTGGGCGGCGCGTCGCCGGCGCCGTCGACTCGGAGCCGCATGCCGTCCTCGATACCGGCGGGGATATCGACCGTGATCGTCTTGCGTTCGCGAACGACGCCGTTCCCGGAGCACGTCTTGCACTCGGAGCCCTTGGGGATGGTGGACCCGGTTCCGTCGCAAGTGCCACACGTCGACGCCATTTGGAACCCGCCCTGCATGAAGTGCAGGCGAGTCCCGGTCCCGTTACAAGCCTTGCATGGCGATCGTTGCGTGCCCGTCTTCAGACCGCTGCCCGTGCAGGTCCCGCACGTGGTGAGCGGGGTGATGGAGATGGTCTTGCTTGTGCCCTTGGCCGCCTCCATGAAGGATATGCTGGCCTGGACCTCGATGTTGTCGCCAACCAGAATCTCTTGCTGGAAAGGGCTGCCCCGGGCTCCGCGCCTCCCGCCAAACGGACCTTGTTGCCCGGTAAACGCGGAGAAGATGTCCTCGAAGTTGAAGCCGCCGCCGAACCCTCCCTGTCCTCCGAATCCTGCGAACGGGTTGCCGGCCCCGCCGAAGGGGTCACCGCCCGGCGCAGGGCCTCCACTTGGATCGAAGCCCGCGGCGCCGAATTGGTCGTACTGCTCCTTCTTCTTGGGGTCGGACAGGATCTCATAGGCGGACTGGATGTCGGCGAACTTGTCCTTGGCCGTGGCGTCCTTGTTCGTATCGGGGTGAAACTTCTTGGCGAGGCCGTAGTAGGCCTTTTTGATCTCGGCGGCCGTCGCGCTCTTGCTCACGCCGAGCGCTTTGTAGGGATCTTTTTGGGCAAGGGCGTTCGTGGCATGGAACGACTAGTCGGAGTGTCAGCGCATCTGGTCCAAGACAAGTCTGAACAGCACAAACTCACACGTCGCGAGCACGGGACATCCTTCTTTCGTTGACCGGCTGATCGGGGGCACGGCGTCACGCGATAGGACGTCGTATGGATTCGGGCTCCTCTGCCGACGCATTCTCGGAGCTTGGGTCGGCCGGCGAGCTGGGTTTGCGCCAGGACTCGCGCAGGCGCGGCCGCCTTGGTGAGTAGGCTGGAATTCATGTTGAGCCGCAGCAATTCATCTGAGAAGCAGCACAGGCTGTCGCAAAGAGGGGAGATTTGCCGCGACTGCAGCACACCGTGAGCCGGGTAGTCGTAGGCGGTAGCGGAACGTCTTGAGTTGGATCTAATAAGGTGCAGTCGCAGAGCGGCGCCTCCCCGAAACTTTTCTGCCGGCCTTGAGCCGAAGCCATTCTGCCTGAGGCGCCCAATGCCGTCATAACCCGAGTCGGCGCGCTGGCCAATGGCGGAGCTCCAATAAGTTATCCTACTTGTGGAACCGTCGAGCTCCATCCCGAATCGGGTCCACAGTTGCTTCTCGAGCCCCAGATGCCATCCTCCTGACTCCTGACTCCTGAGTCCCGAGTCTTGAAGCCCAGAGAGTCGGGGCAAGCAAGCCGGCCGCCGGCAGTTCGGAGGTCGAACCCCTTACTCGGCTGCTTGTTGTTTGCACGAGTTGAACTCACAAGGTATGCCGAATCTGGCTTCAACAATGGCCCTTGACCCTACCAGCGATTCATTATGGTATATGTCACAAACACCAGGACCCCTTTTCAACATGAAACATGCCGCTGGCCATCTCACCTAGTCCAAGGAGACTTATAACTTTGGCAAAGGCTCGCCATTGCCACCGCCATGTGCCACAATCTCTGCCTCCGTCCAGTCCCACAGCGCCTTGGCGAGCTCGTCGTTCCTCCCCAGCTTTCGGACCTTGTCGACGACCCCGACAGGCTCGTAGTACTCGCCGCTCACGACGTCCCTTGACACCGACGCCCACAGCTGGTTCTTCACCCCTTCGCTCACCGGCGTGAAGGCCAGGTTGGCGAGCGGCCCGGCCACCCGCGCCGACTTGGACATGCCCGTCGCGCCGGCCACGAGGTTCGTCCGGACCACGCCCGGGTGCACCGCCACGACGGTCAGCCGCGGCCGCAGCTGGGCGAGCCGCCGCGCGAACAGCACGTTGGCGAACTTGCTCTGGCCGTAGCGCACAAAGGCGTCCACGTGGCTGTATTCCGTCTTGAGCGTGTCGAAGAGAATCCCGGGCTTGGGTCCCAGCTTGTGCCCTTCGGAAGAGAGCACCACGACGCGCACGTCAGCGTCGGGGCCGCTCTGTGCCGTCTTGTCCAGCAGAGGCAGCAATAGATTGGTGAGAAACGCATGGCCCATGTGGTTGGTCCCGAACTGGACTTCGTATCCGTCCTGGGTCAGCCCGGGCAGCGTCGCCATGATGCCCGCGTTGAGCATGAGTATGTCCAGACGGTCTGACTGTTCCGCCACGGTCCGCGCCGCCTCGCGGATGGACGCAAAGGACGTCAAGTCCATCTGCAGGATCTTGATGGGCGCATCGCACACCTGCTTCTGGATCTCGGCGACCGCCGCGCGGGCCTTGTCGAGGTTGCGCGCCGCGAGCCAGATCTGCCGCGGCTTGTGCTTGGCGAACTCGAGGATTGCCTGCTTCCCGAGACCGATGTTGCCCCCCGTGACGAGTATGACTTTGCCGTCCAAGGACGGGATGTCCCTGTCGGGGTCAAAGGAGCTGTGAGTGGTGAAGAGCCCCATGTTGGGACTAAGGGGTATGTAATAGGCGCGGAGAAGGCGCTGAAGCTATTCTTGGTGCTGAGCTGCTCTAAAGACGAGGGCGTTGGTCGCAGGCGAAGGCAGTCATATCAATTAAACAAAACAAGCCGCCGTCGTCGGTGCAGTATGCAAAATCGGAAAACTCGAGGTTAACACTGGGCCAGTGTTTTGAACTTCAATTGTCGTCAAGCAGACGGATGTGGGTGAACAGCAAGCATCTCGCGCTTCAATCTGGGGATGCAGACTAGGGGCACTTATTAGCTGGGGGCGGGGCGCGGAGTTGGCCCGATGGGCCTCGGCACGGCGAACCAGCACGATTTAGGCATGCGTGTACCTCTATCTTGCGCCAACTACTTCGTAGGTTGAATGCTAGAAACGTCGCGACCTCTTCTAGTTCACCCGACCTGACAGTACCCGGTGCCGTGAGGCTAGCGACAAGTGCCTTCTAATACCTGGGCATTGCTTATGGAGTATGCAGTGCTGACCGGCGGGGCGCTCTTTGTGTCCGCAGAGCCAACCGCAGCGACTGCGATACCTCAAATAGGAAATCACGTCAGCGGCTCGCTCATCGCTCAGCCAGCGCAAACAACCTTCGCAAGGAGCATGTTGGAAATAATTGAAGTTGCATTCCAATTTCCGGCTACAACGCTCAGTCCGCGGGGCGCATTGTGCATGTCGCATGCTGACCACGACGCCGCAAGCTGCCGCAGCCACGTCGCCACCACGTCACCTTGAGGCTCACGTGCCGGATACATCATGCGTTGCGAAAACCGCCAGTCTCTTGAAACATAGGAAAATTCATGTAATTCACGCTGATTTCGGACAAAACTATATCCAGACGTAAGCCCGTAATGCCAATGCCAATTGGTATCCCTCGTGGAGAGTTGCATGCCCCGCGCCAAAACGCCGCCCAATGCCACCACCATGAACGACCTGCCCGCCCCAGCCCGCACCGCGTCGTCGTCGTCGTCATCGTCGTCGTCGTCGTCGCCGCCGCCGCTGCCGCGGGGGCTACTTTGTCGTGACGATGGCGCCCGTCCGCCCCAGCCCGGCCGTCCTCGCGGCCCTATCGCTCCGTATCTTGTAGATGAAGTCGACGATCACGTCGTTTTCTTGCACGCCCAGGCCGTTGAAGTGCTTGCGCACGGCCATGGCGAGCTGCTCCTTGCCCTGGCGGCGGACCGACCCGTTTCGGCGCGCCATGGTCGGCGAGTAGAGCCCGATGCCGCCGGGCCGCGAGAGGACGAGCTGGTGGTACGTGCTGGAGAAGGACGCCGGCGTGGCGAGTCGGTGTTCGCGGCGGTACGCGTGCAGGGACGCGCGGTCGAACTTCGTCCAGTTGAGCTGCGGGAGCGGGAGGCGCGGTCAGCGTTGTCTCCGGGCTCCTTCGGGGGAGCGAGCAAGGGAAACAGTCGTATACATACTGTAGGAGCAGCAGCCTCGGCGGCGGCGGCAGCAGCAGCGGCATGTTGAGTCGGGGCAGAGGTCGGCGCGCTGGCGCCCTTGGTCGCGGCGTGTCCGGCGGCGCTGGTCTGGCTGGCCCCGCGGCGCATCTTGGCGGACGAGGGCGCGGCCGGCTTTTCCTTGCCGGACGTGCCCTCCGCCTTGTGGTCGTCGGTGGCGCGCGAGCCCTTTGGCGGCGCCATTGTGGTTGGTTGATAGCTGGCGGCGATTCGTCGTCGTGGCCGTCGTAGGCTGTCGTGGGCAGTCGTGGGTTCAAGGTTGCTGTGGGAGCTGAGCGTGCAGAAAGAGTTGTGTGATGGTGCGCCTGCCCGCCCCGGTGACGGCAGAATAACCTGAGCGGCTCCTTCCGTCATGCCGGCCGCCGGGCGGTGAAGGCCGTGGCAGGCAGGCAAGGCACAGGTGGACAAGATGGCGGGGTGGGGGCGCCTTGGGTTGTGCCGCGCCTCGCCTGGCTGGGATGGGCAAAGGCGGTCAAGGCTCAGGGTCTCGCGCGTGCCCCCCACGCCTCTGATAAAGTGGCTGCAGGACAAGCGTCACCACTCACTCACCACCACTCACGACACCACCACCGTTTGACTTCAGAGTCGCGCCCGTGGCCAGACAGACTCCCACCTAGCGCGTGGCATCGTACCCAAGGTACCGCGCGTACCTCTACAAGACAGTATGCCGCCGGGCAGGATCCCTTATACGTCAAAATAAATGGGCATCCATCAGCGGAGCAGCTGAATCTTAACAGTATCGTAGAATAATGCTCATCAAAGCTCACAAGAGCCTTCGCGGTTTTTTTTTCTTCTTTTAGTTCTCTTTCCTTCTTGGGGGTTTCTTTGTTCTCGGTTCGAATCCTGGCGATGCGACTATTGTGTCCGTCCATGTCAATGCCACGACACGACACTGTAGGCCGCGCTGCCTGCCCCTCCGCAACTGCTTGGTTGACCATTGTTTACTTTGTATTGGAAATAGCAGGGACCAGCGACTGCCGCATTTGAATAGTCCGATCGTGTCTGCCTCAACTACAAACACATCCTCCCACTCAAAGTTGACCTGACCCTATACCAATCCACGATTCCACTTACACACCTGCACTAATCTACGGCCAAGACAAGAATGCCCGCGTCCATGCTCAATTACCGCCCGCTTTGGCATCCTGCAAAATCACGTCGCTCGCCTTCTCGCTGATCATGAAGACGGCAATCAGGGGAAACGTCCCCGGCACCTCGGGGAACACGGACGCGTCCACGACGCGCAGGCCCTCGACGCCACGGACCCGGAACCGCGAGTCCAGCACGGCCAGCGCGTCTCCCTCGCCGCCTATCGCCGCCGTGCCTGTCGGGTGGTGCCCGTACGCCTCGGCCTTGACGAACTCGCCGAGGTCCTCTGCGGAGCTCACGTTGCGCCCGGGGTACGACTCCTTCGATGCCGCCCCCGTCTTGCCCGGCACCGCGTCGAACACCTTGCGGGCAAAGTTGACGCCGTCGACGAGGCCCTGGACGTCGGCGTCGGCGCCGTCTGCAAAGTACTCAAAGTTGATCTCGGGCATGTCCCGCGGGTCCGGGGATGTAAGCCGCACAGTGCCCGCCCGGTTCCGCGAGTGCGACTCCGCCACGGTGAAGGTGTACTTGTTCGAGCCCGTCTTGTACTTGTCCCAGTCCGTAAACGGCGGGAGATGCCCGCGGATGGTATCCGGGTAGCCGTACAGGATAATGTCCCGCTCACCCCGCGGCGCGACGCTCGTGGTCCACAGCGCAATCTGGGAGAAGCCGAGCGTCGTCCAGGGCCCAGTCCTGTTGTCGCGCCACTGCTGATAGCACGGCGAGACTTGGTCCTTGTCCACGATGCAGCCGTCGAACACGGTAAAGTTGTCGGGGAACTCGTGGATGACAGGCACCTCGTAGTGGTCCTGCAAATTGCGGCCGACGCCGGGCAGGTCCGCCACGACGGATATGTTGAACTCCTTGAGGTGTTCAGCGGGACCGATGCCGCTAAGCATCAAGATCTGGGGCGTGTTGAACGAGCCGCCGGCGATGATGACCTCGCGCTTCGCCTTGAACGTCCGTCGCTTGCCCGTGTAGCTCGTGCCGTTCTTTTGCACGCGCGGGTCGGCCTTGTAGAGCATGCTGCCCTCCAGGAGCTCGACCCCGGTCGCTTTACGGTTCTCATCCACCAAGACGCGCGTGACGAGGCTGTCAAACCGCACTGTCAACGGCAGACCCATGGCGATGCCGTCGTTGACCCGGTTCGCCGCGCTATAGCGCTTCATTTCCTCACTCCGCTTAAACGAGAGCTGGTACGCGTCGTTTTGCAGATCCCTGTCGGGAACCTCGCCGTTGGAGTCTTTCTTGAGGATGACGTCCCAATCACGGCTCTCGCTTCTTTCCTTGAGGCCCAGTGCTGCGGCAGAACCCTGCGCGACGGCGACAATCTGCGGGTCCTTTGTGAAGACGGAGCTGTCGCCGACGCCGACCGGCTGATACCCAGAGAAGCCATGGCCGGGTGCGCCCGCCGGAAGAAACGTGTTTCGTTCGAGCTTCTCAAAGTAGGAGCGCATGTGCTTGTGGCCCCACGTCTTGTCGCCCGTCAGGTTGGCGATGTTGTCCCAGTCCCACTCAGACGGGTAGACGGTGACGCCGCCGTTGTGCGTGTCGCACCCGCCGAGCGTGCCCGCGCGCGGGTACCAGAAGCCGAGTTGCTTGGAGCCCGCGGGAGGGTCGAAGCCGACCCAGTACTCGCCGTTGGGCTGGGTCCACACGAGCTTGCTGTCCTTGGCGGCCTGCGTCTCGTTGCTGTAGTGCTTGACGTAGAACCACCAGCCCTGCTCCGCGTCGTACTGCGCCTCGCCGAAGAACGCGGGGATCTGCTGGCTCTCCTTGTCCGTGTGGTTCTGTCCGGCCTCCAGCAGGAGAACCGAGTGACCAGCGTGGGCGAGGTTCACGGCCAGAGGGCCGCCACCGGGGCCGGATCCAACGACGATGTAGTCGAAGGTGTCGGTCCCGTGGCAGTCGGATGTTGTGCCATTGCCGGTGGTAGGTTGAGCGAACGTCAGCTGCGAGAGGAGGGGCACCAACAAGGCGCTCTTGGAGAACAACATGATGAGTTATAGCCAGAGACACCGCGAGGTGGCCACGAAAGGTATGAAACTCTCTACTCCGACGATCTGCCTCAGGAGACGGGCTTTTATATTTCTAGTTCTCTGCCGACCTTTGTTTCACGGCAATCGTCTGTGATGACGCGTGCGGCAATATCCAGAAGCTCGGTCTTGCGACGGAGATGACGAAATGCATTTCGACAATCCCGTACCCGATGCGGGCAAGATGGACGACGGTCAGGGTGCGCTCCTCTCAAGCGCATGCATGCATGCTAGCGAGCTACCACGGTACATCATCGCATACAGGGCATGATCGATCAGTGGGGACCTTGTGAGCTCGTCGACTGCCGGTGACTGCTGGTCAGAGGCGTATCATCTTAAGTAAGTGTGCGGTTGGAGTACAGATATGACCGTACAACCAGCATAGTAGTTCAAAGTCACGCCTAGTCCATGCAGCCAATGCTTCTCTAGGTAGGGTCGACATGGCACATGCCCAAAAACATTGAATCAATGTCCTGGAAGATGGAGGGCGACGGTGGGACGGCAAGCTGCCAGTAGGCTTGTCGATCATGACTGCAAAGTACCCGCATGCAGCGTTGACAATGCTGCCTGAAATTGACGTAGGCAGCTCCACGGAGGTGGCAGCTGGTAGCTGTCAACGAGCCAAACCACGCACCTAGGTTGTCTCTAGGTCTTGGCCGCTTATTAGGGAGAGGGATTTTCTTCTTCTTTTTTCAACCAAGTTCCGGGGGCGAAACCTGTCAGCAGTACATACAGTAGTTACCTGTCAACTGCCAGACTGGGAATTTTCTTCATAGGCTGTCAGACGCAAGTGAGGTTTGGTCGGCGGTCGCCTCGGGGACTTTCCGCTGATGCCTGTGCAAACCTGACCCGATGCCAGGGCGCTGCGGAACCAAAAGTTGGCCAAGGGGCCCGCCCAAGCCGCCGTCCCAGTGTGCAAAGGAGCAAGTAGAGGCGAGCAGCGGGCGAGGCAAGTGGGAACGCCGGGTGTGACGGCGTGAGTCCGACCCATCGACGTTGGGGGGGCGAACCTCGGGGATTGGCCAAGACGGGGCGGCGGCATGCTTAAAAACAGCCCTAAAAAGCCACAGTGCGGGCCGGGCGGCCCATCTAATCTAATCTGATCATCGGCCGCCGCGGTTCGGGCTCAGCGCACGCACTGCGCTCAGCGCTGCACGCCCAGTCAGTGGCACACTGCACACCCGTCCCGTCGTGGTCCGCACGCCCGGACCTCGTACGGGCCGCCCTGCAAACAATGCTTCCCACCCGCGCGCCGGCTGCAACGTGCCTCGCCGCGCGCCGTGCCGCGGATGTTGCCGACGCCAGAAGCCTTTGCTTGTCGCCGAGAGCATCGCGAAACAAGGTGGAAACCTACAGCATGCCTTTCACGTGTGCAGGTCGTACGTAGTGAGTGCCACAGCCGCCCGGTCATCTTGCCAGGCCCTTTTTAGCGCGCATCTCGTAGTGGCAAACCCTTCCCACCGTCGGATCTACTCGTGGGGGTCTTCCCGTCGTCGTGCCGGGGTTGGCCGTTTCCCCTTCCCGCGCCGCTTATTGCAGTTCCCGAGGGCTGCTTTGGGGCCATCGGCAAGCCACGACGGGGCTGAGACGCTCAAAAACTAGAGTGAGAGTTGCGCTGGGTGTTATCGATCTGGTTTCGGGCTCCGTGTCAAGTCTTCCTAAAAAGACCTTGCACACCGAACTTGATGTGAGCCGCCCGGTACCAGTGAAGACATTCCCAACGTCGTTGCATCGGGGCTCTTCCTCGTTCTCGTGATCCGACAAACTCCGAGGTACGGACTACTCATCCACCGGACACTCACAGAGAAAGAGGGGCAACTGTTGTAACTCGTGTGAGAGGGAGGAGAAAAAAAACTGGCGAAGGAGCCGGCCTTGCTGCTAAAGAGTCTTGGCAGAGCAACCACCCTTGACCCGCAGCTCGCCCGTTCGAGCCGTTGAGTCTTTTTGCAGCCCCGGCCGATGCAGGCGTGGTTCGGGAACCCTGCAGAAACGATCACGCTACAGAGTAGTACAGAGCAGCTCGCGCCAATGACCAGAGCTTCTGCCGTGGCGACACGGCCCTCGCCCGATGCATGTTGGTTGCCCGACTTGCAACCTGCACCGGCTCCCACTCGCCGGTGGAGTTCTCTTGAGTCGATTATCAGATCATTTGATCACGGGAAGGGAAAAGCGCTACGCACCACTTGGGACCCTGCGCCGGTGCCGCAACGCTGATCCTCCGGGAATAGGCCCGTCTCGTAGCCCGACGTCTCGCTGTTGGCGGCCGGCGGCGATGGCGGCGACGCTGATTTTTCGATCCATGTTCGCGGTGTACCAGACTTGATGCTGCTGCATGGCTCCACGCGCTCGACGCGGATGCGACCTTGGCGACGCTGCTCGCCTGGCCAGTCTGCCTGCCCATCGTGCACTAGCACCCTGTATAAAAGAATCTTTGGCCATCCCTGGTCGCCCGAGAATCTCTTCCCGTTTCTTCTCTGTGTGTGTTCCCATATCCTGCGTCGATCACTTCCCGCTCGCGGTGTCCGTGTCCCGCTGGCCGTGGAGAACCCCTGGCAGTGCAAAATCCTCCCTTGGACGAGACAGCCATGGCGACCCTCAACACCGTCAACAGCATCGTGAATGAGCCGCGCGAGGCTCCGGCTGACATTGAAAAGACCGTCAGCCCGCACGAAAAGGACCTCGCGCAGTTCTCTGCCCAGAAGAAAGAGGATGATTCCGACGACAGCTCCCAGTTCAAGCAGGATGGCGTCAAGCAGGTCGAGGCCGTGACCCAGGTATGGGACAAGAAGGCGCTCTGGATCGTCTTTGGACTGTAAGTGCTGAGCCGCCGACCTTTAGTCCCTTCCCATTCGTGCTGAACTTTGCTTGTCGATAGGTTATACCTCGTCAACTTTGTCGACACTCTCTTCCAGGCCGTGACAGGCGGCCTGGAACCATACATCACCTCGTCCTTTGGCAAGCACGGTCTCCTCTCGGTGGTTAGTGTCATCTCGTCCATCGTTGGCGGCTCAAGCAAGCTTGCCATTGCCAAGATCATCGACATCCGCGGCCGGTGCGAGGGCTTCATACTCATGATCGTCCTCATCATCGTCGGCATCCTCATGAAGGCGCTTTGCAAGAATGTCGAGACGTACACCGCAGGTCAAACGTTCTACTGGGTTGGCCATATTGGCCTCGGGTACATAATCGACGTCATCCTCTCCGACATGACCACCCTGCGCAACCGCATGTTCATGTGGGGTCTGTACATGAGCCCCCGTATAGCCGGCACCTTTGGCGGTCCGCCCATTGCCGAGCTCTTTTACAAGAGGTCGACCTTCCGCTGGGCGTTTGGCACCTTCATCATCATCATCGTCGCCTGCGCTGTTCCTGTCGTTGTCATTCTCCTCTACTATGAGGGCAAGGCCAAGAAGCTCCAAGTCCTCGCAGAGAAACCGAAGCGCACCGTCTGGGAGTCTGTCAAATATTACTTTGTCGAGTTTGATGGTATGTCACTCCCATGCTGTTAGCAGTACAGTGGATATAGAGCCCTGCTAACCTGGCATAGTCGTCGGCATGCTCCTCACCATCGCTGGCTTCTCCTTGATCCTGCTGCCGATGAGCATTGCGACACGGGCGCCTAACGGCTGGGCCACTGGCTATATAATTGCTATGATTGTGGTCGGAGTCGTGTGCCTCGTTGCCTTTGGTGTGTGGGAGAAGTGGTTCGCCAAGGTTCCGTATCTGCCGTTTGAGTACCTCCAGAACCGAACCATCCTGGGCGCGTGCCTGCTCGATTGCTTCCTGTTCATGTCGGTCTTGTGAGTTGGCCCTTTACCGATAAACCCCTGGTTGTGCACATGTTCTGACTCGGTCAACAGTTGCTGGGACACGTACTACAACTCATACCTGCAGGTCGTTCATGGCCTGAGCATCACCATTTCCGGGTATACCCTCAATGCATACTCGCTGACGTCGACCTTCCTGGCTCCGTTCATCGGACTGTGAGTACAATGGTTTACACTGTGACTCAATCCACGATGTGCTAATGGATGGGCAGCTTCCTCCGCTGGTACGGCCGATACTACTGGGTTGCCGTCTCGGGCATCCCCTTCTGCGTCCTTGGGACAGCCCTGCTGTACCATTTCCGCCAGCCTGGCGAGGACATCGGTTACTTGGTCATGTGCCAAGTGTTTCATGGCATCTCCGGAGGTATCTGGGCCATGACGGGCCCTCTCGCGCTGATGGCCTCTGTTGGGCACCAGGACATTGCCGTGGTCCTTGCGCTGCACGGCATGTTCTCGTCGATCGGCCGATCCATCGGCCTCGGCATTTCCGGTGCCATCTGGAACAACGATCTACCCATGGAGATCTACAAAGAGCTTCCCAACACCGCCAAGAACCAGAGCGCGGCGCTGTTTGGCGATATGCGCTTGCAGCTTCGCGACCCCATTGGCACACCGATCCGCGATGCAGTTGTCGCCGCATACGGCACGGTGCAGCGCCAGATGGTCATTGCTGGATGCGCCATCCTGCCCTTCATCGTCGCGTGCGTGCTCATCTGGCGGAACCTGCCCATCGACAGGAAGCAGACGAAGGGCACCGTCTTCTGAGCGGGCGAGGAAGCGGTTGCAGTGTGCGTGGGTGAGGGCGTGCAGAGCTCAGCGTGTAATTAGGTACTGTCCTCATTCACTTGTCAATGCCGTCGGAGATTAGCTTGATAATGGCCATCTCTCGCCTCAAGCGATTCGTTCAGCCCAGTGAAAATGTTTTAAAGAACGCCCAGAGGTTGCGAGTGGAGCCGTCACGCATGGCCGAAGTCGATTCAGTGAAACGGTTCAACGTCGCCTCGGAGCCACATCGCGGCACACGTTACATGCTATCGAGCGGTGCCCGGTGCTGTTCCTCTCGGCCCGGCTCCACGGATATTATGCCGCTTGGGATAGGCCTGTACGGGGAGAGAGCATCAGAACTCGCGACTGGCGGGCGTCACCGAGGGCGACCACGAGACATGATGGTCGTGCAGGGGCGGCATTGTTCGAAGAACGGGCGCGGTGCGGGTGATTCGTTGGGGGTTCCGAAAATGTCGCAACCCGGGCCAGCTCAGCCTCATGGCACCCCCGCGGGCGGTTGTGGTGGTTGTTGTTGTTGTGGTCGGTGTTGGCCTAGCGGCGGACGACGATGAGAGGACGAGACGAGGAGCTGGGCTCCCGGAGGGCTGAGGCAGAGCGCACGCGGCAGTTCGACCCGGCTCAGCGGTTGCCCCGTCCATTGGTCTGCCGCGCGCGCCTGCCAGTCTGGGGACGCCTGCGACGAGCCGTCCGCCGCTCGCGCCACGGACTCGCGGCCACCTCACAATAGAGAAGGAGTGCATTGGGGTCCCTTCCGCGGCCGCCAACTCAGCTACCCGCCGGACATTATTCGCTCCTGCCTGGTTCGGGCGGGGGCTGCGGGCGGGGCGCTGAATGACGACAGGAAGTCACAAGTCACCGCCCACGGTGCCTCAGGTACCTTGGAGGTAGGTGGCCTGGCGGCCGGCCCTGCATCCCTGGTGCGGTGCCGTCGCCCGCCCCAAGGCCCCGGTCGCTGCGTGCTGCGTGCTTTGTGCCGAGGGGCCTGTCATCCTGCCCAGGTGGGCTCCATGCGCCCAAAATCCAGCTCCCGCTCGCCCAGGTCGCCGTCCCGATCCTCCGTCCAGCTCTCGCCTGATCTGCAGCTCGCGGCGAGGTGCTCACGAGTCACGGCTCAACCCAGCGATCCATCCATGGATGCCCCTAGCCGTGTCGACCGTGCGCATAATCCTCCAGCGTGGCTTGCGCGCGAGCTCGTCGCTGGCCGCTGAAGACGGAGAGCCCACTAACTAACGTTACCTCGCCGGGGCGAAGAAATTGTTAGCTCCCGTCCCTGCCTCGCCGTACCCCAGGCCCCAGACTCCCAGAGTAGAAAGGCCACTAAGTTACGTCCGTACCTACCACGACGTCTCGAGCCTGCCTATCTGTCAGCCTGCTCTGGACGGCCATCGCGCCGCCTGTCATCAACCGTCCGCAGCCGCCTTGCACCGATCGCGACCTTCGCCACCGCGAGCGTTGTTCGCCATCTCGAAAACGCGCACTCTGCAGTTGCCGCAAACGCGCGAGCCCACGGTAGGCCCGCCCTCTCTTCCCTGGTCTTGGCAGCATCGCCTCTCAACCTGCCGTCCCAACCCATTGCCCCTCATGAGCACATCGCCAGATGTCCAGCGGCCCGCGGCAGACGACGCCGTGCGCCTGCGCCGGCTCATCAGTCATGATGTCCCAAAGTCCGCTGCGCCTGGATCGAAGTATCTCAGCTCCCCATCGCCCAAGGCCGACAGCAACAGATGGCGCCGGGTCATTCACCACACCAAGTCTGCACACTTGTCTCGCTCATTGTGCACATCCTCCTTGCGCCGTTCTCCGTGCAGAGCGCATGGTCTTGACTAGGTACTCCCATTGTCATGGTCATGTCAGCCACGACGGCATCCCCGCACTCTGTCGGTCTTGTCCGGGCCAGCGGCGCGTTGGGGCACGTCGATCATGAGCACGGTGCAGCCCTTTGCCTCCTCGATATTCGGAACATGCAACTCATCAATTACCTTGGAAGTGGCCCAAGTGATTGCGGATTTGCAATTATGCAGGCCTGTTGAATATCCACCGCTTTCGTCTACTGACATGTCCAACATTGCTCGCAGCCCCGTCGCGTGATTGGGGCCCCAGAACGGGTATCTCATCTTGGATCTCAGCCACAAGAGCCAGGAGGCGAATTCAGCGTTGCACTCTGTTCTGTTTGATACCATCCCGTTGCAGCACATCATATTTTCATCACCTTATGAGCATCCCTTTGCTAACCAATACTCGGCAGTCAGCACCACCAAGAACGTGCTGTGTCGTACGCGTCGATGAACCCAGCATAGTTGTGGCCTATGCTCGTTCTACGGTCCGCCTACTGTCAAAAGTCCGCTCATCGCCCGACCCCGCTCCAGCATGTCCACAGGAAAAGGCCCCGGTTAGTCGCCAGCGACTCGTCCAAATCGCCTTGATCCCTCGAGCCCTTTGGAGCCTGTGTCTTCAGAGAACACATCCCTCTGACAGCTCACCTTCGTCGCGATCCCATTCGAACTGCCTTACGACCCAAGTCGTCAAGGCTGCGTGTATCCATCGAGTGTTAGGACATCGGGAGAGTCTCGGTCGTTGAGATCGGACTGTTACCAGGTCACGTGGGCTCTTTCCATTGATCTGTATGCCGCTGCCCATTCGACTCCGTGGGGGGACCTTTGCCACAGCAGGACAATCTCCCAGTAGCCTCAACGCCATCGATTCCTCAGGCGTCATGTCGGCCTCAGGAGTTTCTGGACCTGCCATTCCGGGTCAATATGGCTTGATGGAGCCGGCACATCTCCGTGTCTCGCCTCAGAGCTACGAGCATGACGACACTCTCCTGTCGGCGGGCGACAATGCTGAACCTGAGGACACCAACGATATCTCATCAAACTCAGATGAGCCTGCCAAAAAGAGACGTCGCAGCCGCAAAGGTTTAAGCAAACGTTTCGAATGTCCTGCTGAGGGATGCGGCAAAAGCTACTCGAGGGCCGAACATTTGTATGACAGACGCCCAGCATCAACGATTCGCTCCACGTCCCAAGTAGACTAACAGTGAATCTCAGATACCGTCATCAACTGAACCACAACTCCAAGCAGATTTTTCGTTGTGAATATGCAAACTGCCCGCGGACGTTTGTCAGAGGTGACCTTCTCAAACGTCACATGGATCGACACGCAGCAAAGGGATCGCAACTCGGGCGACGAGAACCAATAGCAAGCCATCTAGTGCACTCGGTCTCAGATTCGATGCTGGCCGAAGTCAACCGTCCCGACTCGGCGTACGAAATCATGAACCAAACGCCTGGACAACAGTACCAGTCCCCTCAGGACCACTCCGTTAGCCCTTACACCCCAGTCAGCAACACTCCCACGACGGGACAGCTTACGAACACGCCTGCAGCCAAAACAACAGAAGGGTTTGGGCCTGACTCTTCATACGAGCCCCGTGAATCGCACAATCACACACACAATACCTCATCAGCATCTCACGCCGTTCAGTCTTCATTTGCCAATCAGACCGCCTATTCGCAGCAAACGGCCAACCAACCAATCTACCATCAGTCGGACATAACATCTCACCCAGCTCATACATTCGTGCCGCAGCAACATGTGGTACCCATGCACTTGCCGCCGGCCCAATACCCGAATTCTCACAATCAGTCTGCCTCAAAGGCAGGTGATCAATCATTCAATTCACCTACGGCAGCTGGATACGCCGAGCAGACACATCGCCAGTCCACGGAGATGGTTGTCCTGGACCAGATGGCTATGCCTGGTGCAGGGCCAGTATTTGGAGCGGACGGTGAGCTTAACAAATCACCATATGTCGGCATGCCGGAGGATTTCATGGCATACCTATTCAATTCGCTCCCCACCTCCGGACCTCACAACAACCAAATGTTGACGGCCGTGGGCTCCAAGTACGCAAATCCGTGTTATTGCTTTGCCCGCAGCTCGTGTGTGCTAACGACAGCCTTAGCTACGGAGATCTTCAGGGGGGTCAATACTCTTCATCCTACCAGGGAAGCGACGGATCGACCATGGGGTATTTCCCGTCCGGCCCACAGCAAGTCATGGCCGTCAACAATTTACTCGATCAGGATACGCCCGAGGCCAGCATTAGCGAACAGAAAAGCGAAGAACTCTTCGATCTCATCAGGGATAGATTTCACGAAAACGATCTGCCGCCTCTTGAACGCCAGAGGGAAAGCATCATCGGTGGTGACCACTCTGACGGCTCTCACATGCTTAGCAGGAGAATGATGCAAACATACATCCGCTCCTACTGGTACCACTTCAGCGATCAGATGCCGATACTTCACAAACCCACTTTCAGTGCTGATAGAACGCCGAATTTGCTGCTTCTCGCTATGATGACCATTGGAGCCGCCTGCCTGGATAGAACGCACGGACAGCAGGTGATGAAGGCTGGCGCGATGATTTCCAACTTCCTCGCTCGTCACCTTCGATGGGAAATCTTCATGGACTGGAACTTTCGTCCACCGGCCAAACTGTGGGTGTTTCAGGCGCTCATCCTCCTTGAGATATATGAGAAAATGTACTCGACACGTGAGCTCCACGAACGGGCGCACATCCACCACGCCACAACGATCACGTTGATGCGGCGCGGCCGGTCGCTCATTGGCAAGTCGTCACTGGACTCTCCGCCGAATGCCCGCGACGGCCAAAATGGATCGCATGCGACCGAATCGCAGGCACAAACGCCAGACGAATGGTGGAATCATTGGATCACTAGCGAAGCCACACGCCGAGCGGCCTTTGCGGCCTTCATCATGGATACGACACACGCCACCATGTTTGGCCATTCAGGAGTGATGGTCGCGCACGAGATGCGACTGGCCTTGCCTTGTGATGAGTCGCTCTGGAGGGCAACCAGCAGCGCTGAAGTGGGCAGGATCGAGTCCAACCTCATGTCTCAAGGCATTAAGCCCGTTTCCTTCCTCGAGGGCTTGAAACGTACTTTGAGCCACCAGGAAGTGCGGACGACCTCGTTTGGGCGGACGGTCCTGATGGCCGGGCTGCTCAGCGTAACGTACCACATGCATCAACGGGACCTCCAGGTAAACATTCTGGGTGGCGGAGTCACTCATGCGCTCGGCGGTCGCGACAAGTGGAGGGCAACGTTGACGAGAGCGTACGACTCGTGGAAGTCGGACTTTGACGAAGCCCTGCAGCAGAGTGAGCCGTCAAGCGATCCATATCGACACGACTCGGCGAAGAATGAGTTCAGCATTGTGTTTGCCAGCCGCACGGTGCTGCACCACCTGGCGCACATGGCCATGCACGCCGACATTGTGGACTGCCAGACTTTTGCTCGAGCGAAACGCCTACTTGGGCGGACAATAGGGCCGCAAGAGTTCAACGCGGCTCGACGCAGGATCCAGGAGTTCTGGGCACACACGGCGCGGGCCCGGGATGCAACCTTCTACGCGCTCAAGTTCCTGAGCTCGGTGATGCTACCCGGGGCGGGTGGCGTGCCTTCTGCGCCCGGGCACGACACGCACAGGCGCTACGAGGCACGGTATGATGTGCTCATGAACCGCCCGTGGGTGTTGTACTTTGCCGCCCTGGTAGTGTGGTGCTATGGCTTCGCACTGGAAGGACCCTGCCCGGACGCCGTGGTCGGCACCTCTGACCAGGAGATGCAGCGGCACATGCAAGCCTATCTCGTCGAGTACGGCGGAATCGCAGATCCGAACGAGCTGCATTCGATGAAAGGGGTGAATAACAACACGGCACTCCTGATGGTGCTGAAGGAGTCGTTTGAGAATACACGATGGGACCTCCTGCACGAGGCGGCGAACCTCCTGCGCAACTGCATCATGCTCAATACTGGAGGTAGCGTATGAGAGACGGGGCGACGCTGCAATTATTCACATTGCGAACTGGGGACGCACATGGCGGAGAGGTCCTGTATCCGTTAGGCGGTGAGAGAGTACCTAGTTATACCCATGGGCGGCATCGCGGCTAGGTCAGGTCCGGCAAGCCACCGACCTGTTGATACAAATGCCAATAGCTCAGGATGGTGTAGTGTTGGGTGTACTTGTATTTGATGAATTGAAGACACGAGAAGTTCATTGCTGCGTGCGGAGCTGCCGTCCCCTCAACAGATCCATGCTCATGTTCGCAGACATGAACCAACGTGTCTACCATATAATAAGGAGCGGTCCTGCCCGTCATCCAAGTAGATAGCTCTGTGCACTTCCGTCCCCTGAGCCCGGCGCGTGCCTTTGCGGTTCCATGTTCCGGCATGGCCCGTTTAGATGAAGCACCGCCTGAGACGGGAGTTGATAGCTGGCAATCTGGTGGACAAAGTGCGTACTCGTACCTGGTATGCGCGCAAGGTGAGGTAGGTACCTTGGAAGCACGACCCACTGTTAGCCGCAAGCGCTCGCCGCACGCAGTGGAACGACCCGACCGACCCCGCCACCGATCGGTGCGGTGACGGATCCATCCAGTAAAGCTGAGTACGAGTACTTACTTACCTACGAGTACTCGTACGTGGCTGGAAGCCGGTGGCCCCGTCCAGCTGCGGTGCGCCCCAAAACAACCCCGGGCCCGTCACTTCCAGCATGCCGCGGTACCTGCGCCCCAAGCTGCTACCTTAACTCCGAGTGACGACGACGCCATTTCGTTCACGGCAGCCACCTTCGAAACCTCATTTATCTTCGCTACCTTTCGTCCATCTCATTTACGTGTTGCTGCGTCAACCTGTCACGCCCTTCTACAGCCGCGCTTCTGTCGGGGCGTCGCGAGCCGGCTGCTCGACTTCCCTCGGTGTCTCGTCGTATTCCACACCCTCGGCCGGCATATGGTCCCGACGCCAGCCATGTCGCAACTCACTTCCTTGCCGCCCGAGATTCTCCATCAAGTCCTAGAGTGGCTGCGACCCGAGGAACTCCTGCTCCTCCGGCGCGTGTCTCGCCTCTTTTACGCGTACGTCAAGGGAAACGGGAGTCTCCATCGCGCCGTATACACGCGCAATTTTGTATGTTGCTCCCTGGGGAGGGCACCTACCCCGCGACGAGCGGTGCTCGATGACGGCGACTGACTCGGATTAGGACACTCCTCAAGAGCCGACTCTCGACTGGGAGGCTGAGGTCCAGGACCTGGTGAAGCTCGCCGCTGTGTGCCGGCGTGGCGATCTGCAGTCAAAGGTACCTTGGGTGGCCCATTCACGCTAAGCGTTCCATCTCTGCCGTGCCTTCGTGAGCATACTAACACACTGAACAGGCCCAGCAGTTCGACTTCGTGTCGTCGGCCGTGAGCCGGCTTCTCGAGAATGCATCATCTCAAGGCTACACGGTAGAATACTCCAACACGCACTGCGCGTCGCGGAACGCCGACTTCCTCGCGGAGCTGTTTGAGGACCCGACAAACAGGGAGGCCTTCCTCCAGCGGTCGTCGCTTTTTGCGCGTGTTCGGAATGCGCATAGGGACGCTCGACCGGAGTCATGTGGCGAGTCGTCTCCGGTGTCGGAGCGGCAGCAGAGCGCCAAGCTTCACTGCCTCTACGGCAAGCCTATCCTCAACGTGGGCAGGCTGCGGTCGACGCGCACGTACCCCTTTGCCGTCTCCAAGGTGTATGACCTACGGGAGTACACGGAGCTGACCCGGTGGGGCCCGTTCATGGACGACATGGACACGCGCGTCGACTGGGAGAAGGTCGAGGCCATCATGGTCGCGCTTGGCTATAACATCTACGCGCGACGAGTGACGAAACTGTTCAGCGACGTTTGGGATAGCCCGTTCTCTGGTTCGTGGCCGCAAAGCTACATGCCGTCTCCAAAGTCGGACCTTGGGCCGCTAGATGCCGAGGACCCCTATGGGGTGACCGGTACCTGGTATCGGGTAAGGGTTCCATCCTTATTGTGCGACGTGAGTCCCCTTTTTGACCATGCTCAGATCGTGTGCTTCCTCGACTACAACGACTTTTTCAATTTCAACTTTCCGGTTCGCGAAAATGCCCGCGATGGTGCGCCGAGACCACCCCTCAACGTGGGCGAGGAGACGCGCCTCATCGTCATGAGGACGCACGTAACAGCCATTGAGCCACCTGGGCCGGAAGACGGCCAGGGCATGCCCGTGGTTCACTTTGTTGGCGTGTCTCGGTCGCTCGACGACTCTTGGGACGACAACGCCAATTCGGACCTCCGAGGTAGGTGTCCCGCATCTCCACGGCGCGAGTTGACGCTGAGCTGATGCGGAAGCATTCACATCCAAAGGCAAGGTGCGGCTCACCAAAGAAGGCGAAGTCCGGTGGACGACCATTTCCATCTTCCACGGCGAGGAGCGCTGGAGGAGCGAGGGCGTGCAAGTCGGAGGCGTCCGGTCGGCGCGAGGCGTCGTGGGCAACTGGTTTGACAAGGACTTCGACCCGCATGGGCCGGCTGGGCCGACGGCGTTCTGGAAAGCTAGCGACTCCGAAGGCGCGGCCAACACGGTGCACGACCTCCTCACCAACGACTTCCTGCTGACGTACAGCACGGTGGCGTACCTAGACGACTCGGACCCCGAGGCCGAGATGGACTACGAAGACGACGAAGAGGACGAGGAGATGGACGAGCTGTCGGACGCGGAGCCTATTTCCAACGAGTTGACGGGCTTGCTCATGGACGCACAGCTAGACGTGGCTGACATTGTGCAGCAGGCGGAGCAAGCATGATTGGGGAGGCGCATTGTGTGACATGCGGCTGCGGTTGAGTCTAACTGTTTATGATGTACGAGTAATGAAATCGCAGGTATATGGGCGCAGAGAAGAAAAAAAAAACAGTCAAGCCGTCCTCACTGTCTATGTTCCGTCGACGCATGTCCAAACCATCTATACCCATGTGTGTGTGCGCCAGGGAGCTCCGCTGCCGCCCTCACAGCTTGACGTCGGGGTCGATGTTGACCTTGAGGTGCTCGCAGATGCACAACAGCTGGCCGTCCTTCTTGCGCCGCATCTCGCCGCGCAGCGTGGCGAGCTTCTTGCCGACCTGGACGATGTGCGTCTCGATGAGGACCTCCTCGCCGGCGCGGGCGGGCCGCATGTAGGTGACGTTGAGGCTGCGGGAGACGCCAAGGTACTGCCAGAAGCCGGGGCGGTTGACGAGGGAGAGGGGCATGGTGGTGCAAAAGTCGAAGAGCGTGGCGGCCGCGCCGCCGTGCAGGCTCAGCAGGCGGTTGCAGTGGTCGGACTGCACCGTGTAGGAGAAGGTGACGGAGGGGTGCGGCTGGGCCGTCGAGGTGGCGACGACGTCGAGGTGCGGCACCAGCGCGGCCATCCAGTCCTGTGTCATGTCGTCGGCTCCCGTCAGCTCAGCTCAGCTCAGCTCAGTCGTGCATGTGGTCCGGGACTTTCCAAGGTCAAGCGATGGAGGTGGAAAGAAAGAAAGAGGGAAAGGATCGGGGACGGACTGGGCTTACACCGGCCTTGAGGTGGCCGTCGTCGCGGCGGTCGAGGTTGAGCCAGGCGCGGATCTTGCCCTCGGGGGTGTCGAGGTCGGCGTCGCCGCCGGGCTTCTGACTGCTGGCCATGGCTGCAGAGGGGTGTTCGTCTGTACGTCTGTCTGTCTGTCTATCTGTTGGAACCGCGTGACGATGTGCGACGGCTGCTTCGGGGGGGATGGTGGGTTGGGTTCGCGACGCGGCGGGAGGTGCAGGTGTTCTGGGTCTATGTACACGATAGTCGACAAAGATAGCCTTGGAAGGGAGCTCGCAAAACGCCTCGTGAGATGTCAAGTCAAGCAGCGAATTGACTATGCCAACGAAATGCGACGAGTTGAAATGAGTTGGTCAGGACTCAGAACGGGTCGAGGACCGAAGTGAGCCGTAGCTAAATCCCCCAGTGAGTGTCCAGTGTGGGGAGCTCCGGGATGGCCCCGGCCTGCCGGCTAGACGCTGTAAGCTCCGAGTCCAGGGCCTGTCGCGGGGTGCGCGTCGCGGAGGCACCAATGGGATGGTCAGCGCACGTCGCATTGCCGAGGCTCTTCATGTGGGGGTTGGTTCAAGGGGGGCCAGAGCGAGGCAAGCGCGTCCTCGGCGGCCGCGGCTGCGCTCATCGCCCGACTCCGTCACCGGCCGGGACCCACCCACGCCTGCCTTTGGCGGCTGGCCTGGCTGGCGCTCTGTTCTGCTCCTGCTCTGCCCTGCTCTGCTCTGCTCTGTCATCCGAATCCCTTCGTCCCGAATGCCGCCCAGTCCGGACTTCCATCCCGCATCACCTACCGTTTGCTTATTGCTGTCTCTGCTCTCTGCTCGCCACACCACCGGCCCCCCGATGCTGCGCCCGCCACGCCCGTCACGACCGCGCCGCGCCACATAGCACAGAGCGCTTAGCTAGCACCCGCGAGCCATGGAGTTCGTCACGGCCCTTCGGGGCACCTTTGACGACAACAAGCCGTCGCTCTTCGAGGTGCTGTCCGAGCAGCAGCTCAACAGCCTCCTCGGCCCGACCCTGCGCTACCTGCTCACCGTCGCGACCCAGCGGCACCCGCGCTACCTGCTGCGCATCCTCAACTCGTACGAGGAGCTGTACGCCCTCTCCATGCTCGTCGTCGAGCGCCACTACCTGCGCACCCGCGGCGGCTCCTTCACCGAGAACTTCTACGGCCTCAAGCGCGAAAAGGCCCTCAAGGGCGAGATCCCGCGCGCCAGCATCGCCGCCCCGCACCTCGTCCGCGACACCCTCAAGCTCTCCACCGCCGACGTGTGGAAGAACCTCGCCGTCCTCGTTGGCATCCCCTACCTCAAGTGCAAGCTCGACGAGAGCTACGAGGTGAATGCGCCACGGGCCCTGCTGGGCGCTGCGTACACGCGCATGCCCGACAACCCGACTCTCCGCGACCGCTTCCTCCACTACTACCGCTGGTTCCTCCGCAAGATATACCCGAGCGTGAACGCCGCCTATTACTTCGCCATCCTGGCCTTCAACCTGGCCTACCTCTTCGACCGCACGAAATACCACAACCCGCTCATGTGGCTCATCGGCACGAGGTTACGGAGAATGACCGCCGCAGACTACCAGGCCATCGAGGCGCTGACCGAGAAGCCCAAGGCTGCCGCCAGGCCGGGGCCGCGGTCCTTCTTTTCGCCCAGCGTACTGGGATCAAAGGCCTTGTCGAGCTTGTCCCTGCTCCTTCCAATGAGCATATTCGCCCTCAAGTTCTTGGAGTGGTGGTATCAGTCCGACTTCGCAAAGCAGCTGTCACGCAAGGCCACGGAGCACATTGACCTGCCGCCCCCCGTCATCTCCGGGCTGGAACTCAAATCCGCCCTCAAGAAGACGACGACGAACACAGAGGTAAAGGACGCGAAGGACGCCGAAGACGACAACGCTGAGATTTCGGCCGAAGACGCCCCGATTGCGACGCCCTCGATGCTGCCAATCTACGTGGTGCGGCCGCCGAATGACTCGTCGGCCTGCCCAATCTGCCAGGACGATATTGTCACGCCGACGGCCTGCCAGACGGGCGTCGTGTACTGCTACACGTGCATCCACCGGTGGCTTGAGGGGACACACGATAGACAAGACAAGTTCATGGAAGAGCGTGCAGGAAAATGGGAAAGCGGCCAGGGCCGGTGCGCCGTCACGGGGAGGCGTGTTCTGGGTGGCACCGACGGGCTGAGGCGCATTATGGTCTAGATCATGTGCTCCCTTTGGGTCTCCGATGAGAAGAGGAGGAGCCGTGCAACGTCATCGGACGAGGCGGGAACAAGGGTCCAGGTGCATATTTCGGCGTTTGTAGAGCGAATACCCCCAACGGCTGGCAGTAATGGTCTTGTGTCAACCGCTTCGAGGCATGGAGATGGAAGCATCCAACGAATGAGAGACGACGATTTAGTTTCGCGCGGAATGAAGAGTCTCACTCAGTTTCTGTCTCGGATGGTTGGGCGACGGCGGGCGGGCAAGCAAGCTTCAACGTGGCGCGTGGCCGGCATTCCCCGGCAAGTCATCGCCAGGGTCGCACTCTCGCGGGCTGGTCGGCCTGCTGGAATGCAATACTGAAAAGGACAAAGACGAGTGTCTTGGGTGACAATGCCACAATGGCCGCCCCTTGTGTCCCTCGGCGGAGCGCCTCTCGGCCCTCTCTGCACAAGGGAGACAGCCTGGGACTGGAATGCTCGGCGTCCCCTCTAGTCGGGACAAGGCGACCGTTCGTCCCCTGAGCCACGTTGTCGCACGCGTTAATGGGAATCCAACCCCCAATACTCATTCCGCGGCGCCCTGCCACTCGGATTTGAACCTATTCATGATGGCGTATATAGAGCCCTCGACGGTCACGATGGCTTCAAGTCTTGTGCTACTACTACTCGATATCTCCTTCCTCCCTCCCTCAAAAGTGTCATCTCACTTGACCCAAATCTATCACACATTGCATTCACTCACTTCACTTCCTTCCGCGCCATTCTTTGCCGGTTTACTCCTCGACGCTTAACCGTCTGGCTGGTTGAGTGACAAAGCAAAGATGGCGTACGCCTTGGCCAACTCGTTTGTCGGCGAGTCGCTCCTGTCCAACTTCAAGTGGTTCGACGGCAAGGACCCGTCCAACGGCTTCGTCTCGTACCAGAGCAGGGCCAATGCCGAGGCGCTCGGGCTCTTCTCCGTCGATGAGACGACGGGGGTGGTGAGGCTCGGGGTCGACCACACGCGCACATATGGCCTGGATCAGGGGCGGCCGAGCATCCGCCTCGAGAGCAAGGAGTCTTTCAGCGACGGGCTCTTCATTGCGGATTTCCTGCACATGCCCCCCTCGCAATGCGGCCTCTGGCCAGCGTGTAAGTACCAGCGTAACCCGACGCAATGTGTCAACATCATCAAGTGTTCTTCGACCCCGCTGACCTGTCTCTTTTTTTTCCGCATAGTCTGGACGTACGGCACCGACTGGCCGGCGGGCGGCGAGGTGGACATCATCGAGGGCGTCAACACGGCGCACAAGAACATCATCTCGGCGCACACGGCCGACGGGTGCTCGCAGAGCCCGTCCATCGAGGGGACGTACTCGGGGTCGATGCGCAACGCCGACTGCGCCGTGGGCAGCCAGAACATTGGCTGCGGCTTCACGCCGGCGGGCAACAGCTCGTCGTCGTACGGCGACGGCTTCAACGCGGCCGGCGGCGGCGTGTACGCCATGGAGTGGGACAGCCAGCACATCAAGGTCTGGCACTTTACGCGCGACGAGATCCCCGACGACATTGGCCGCAAGCGCCCGAGCCCCGGCGGCTGGCGGCTGCCCGACGCCGTGTTTGGCGGCTCGAGCTGCGAGGTGGACAATTTCTTCAAGCAGATGAGCCTCGTCATCAACATTGTAAGTCGCCACGCACACACACACACACACCTGCATCATGTCCCCCGAGGGGGTCAATGTGATGGATGGCATGGACGGGGCTTTAACTGACCTTGGTGGAAACAGAACTTCTGCGGCGACTACGGCAACGCGGCCTGGGGCAAGTCGGATCAGTGCGACAACTTTGCCCCGACGTGCTCCGAA
The DNA here is from genome assembly GCA_029168975.1 of Purpureocillium lavendulum. NCBI lineage: Eukaryota > Fungi > Ascomycota > Sordariomycetes > Hypocreales > Ophiocordycipitaceae > Purpureocillium > Purpureocillium lavendulum. The sequence continues at coordinate 3,613,957 of JAQHRD010000002.1, read as the reverse complement.
TTTGTCGCCAACAACCCGGACGCCTTCGCCAACGCCTACTGGGACGTGCGATACATCGACACGTACCAGAAGGCGGGCATCGACCTGCCGGAGCCGACGACGACCATCACGCCCGTCATCGCCACGCCGACCTGGCCCGCGGGCGGCGGCGGCGGCGGCTCCATCCCCGGACTACCCTCATCCATCGCCAACGGCGGCGGCAGCGGCAGCGGCATCTTCCCCGTGGGCCCCTTCATCAACCGCGCCAAGGTCGGCAACTTTGCGTACCTGGGCTGCTTCGGGTCGCGCGCGGGGTTCCCGACGTTTGTCAAGGCCGACGAGAGCCCGGCCATGACGCTGGCGCGGTGCACGAGCGCGTGCGCGGGCAAGACGCTCGCGGGCCTGTACCAGGACGCGTGCTACTGCGCCGAGGCGCTCGACGCCGACACGCGCGCCGTGAGCCCGACCGAGGACGGCGGCGGCGTCTGCGACCACGTGTGCCCGGGCGACCAGGCCGAGTTCTGCGGCGGCGTCGTCCGCGGAGCGTCGCCACCACCACCGTCATCACCAACAGGCCTCAACGGATCTGACGCGGCCGGTGCCGCCTCCAAGCGCCGCAGGGCTCGCCGCAGTGGTGTCTCGTCGTCGTCGCCTGCGATCCTCCCGCGCGCCGCCGTCCCGGACAACCTCCTCCTCACAGTGTACGGCGCCGTCGACAGCAACGCCGTGCCGCCCATGGCACCGCCCATGGCGCCCGCCTCGCCCACCGTCACGTACACAGACGTGGTCGTCGCGACGGAGATCCGCACCGTCTACCCGCTGCGCGCCATGCACACCAAGGTCGTCCACGCCGCCGACTGCGGGTGCGGCGAAGACCACGACGACGCGCTGCCGCCCACGCCGACGCGCACCGTCACGCCCCTGGCCAACACCTTTGTCGCCCGCCCCTCGTCGTCGTCGTCGTACGGGTGCGGCAACGGCACGACCACCACCACCAACGGCACGTCGCCCACCAGCGACGACCCCCCCGTCGTGACGGCCGGCGCGCAGGCGCTGCGCGGCTGCGTGGCCCTCGTGGCGGCGACCATGGCGCTGGCGCTGCTTTTGTAACGACGCGATGCGATGCGATGCGATGCGATGCGGTGGACCGACTCACCGACTGAGTCAAGGGATCATGATTGTTACGATGAAATTCTTTTTACGCACAGGGATGAGGAGTCCAAGGGCGCAGGCGCATTGGGAATGGCATATTCATTCATGACTTTGGCGTTTGGTACGGACTAGGTACAGGCACAGGCGTTTTTGGCAGGAGGCTCGTTTCCTCCCTTTTGGTGGTGTTAGCGATTAGAACGGCCCCCTTCATCTCCCCCCCGTTCCCCCTCTTCACCCTTTGCCCCCCCTTTTAGTACATCACCTAGCTTGGCATCTTGAGTACTGCAAAGTCTCAACGACCTAGATACATCACTTCAAATTGCAAACAAAATGACACAAATCCAAAACACCTCTGCGCCTTGTGGCTCGTCTCCTTTGCATCAGGTCTTGGTCGAGACATTTGAGTGACTGGCCATTGTATTCCAGCACCGCTATTGCTATCGCTAAATTACAAGAAGGGGGACCTTGAGTCCCTGAGACCCGCTATTCTCACACTCATTGGCCATGGTCATAATAGAGTTGTAGGTGCGCCGAGTTTTTGGGAGGTAAGTAGCTACCTAGGTAGGTAGGACGGTCAGATATCGACGATAATGGCCCTGCTCTTGGCGCGGCCCGAGTTCTTGTACATTTGCGCCGCGTTCACCATGAGACTGCCCTGGTTGCTGCGCGGGCCGCCCATGAGCCACTTCCAGAGGACGCTGTGGATGCCATGGAAGACGACGCGGGCGGCGTCGACCCACGTCCCGCTGGGGATGAGGTCGCCAAGCAGGCCGCGGCGGGGCTGCGCGAGGAGGTGCTCGTAGGCGAGCTGCAGGTCGTCAAAGTAGACGGGCTCCTTGCCGTAGGCGCAGTGCGTGTGGCCGAAGACGTGGAGGCGCGGGCGGACGCGCCACACCTCGCGGAGGAGGTGCGGGCAGCCGAGGTCCAGGTCGCGGTGGTGTTTCTGCGGCGAGGCGAGTGTGTTAGCATGCTGCGATGAGCATCGGTTGAAGGTGGGGGGGGGGGGGGGGGGGGGGGGGGGGGCGCTCACTGGAGGACCGTGGGTGACGAGAATGTCCGTCTGGAGCGGCACCTTGCTGAGCCAGGGCTGGGACTCGGGCGTGTACTGGAATCTGCCGGCGCAACTGTCAGCGCCTCTCAAGAGTTGGGGCGGCACGGCGGCGGGTGCCTGCGAGTGCGGGATGTCTCACGCAAAGTTCTTGGGGCCACACTCAGGAACGTCGGGGGCGCCAAAAATGGCAATGCTCCGGCCCTTGATCTCCTGCACAGTCAGCTCGCCCTGGAGGTAGACGAGGCCGTCGAGGTCGAGGGTGGCGCCGGCCTTCACGTCGTCGTCGGAGCGGGCAGTCGGGTCGAAATAGCTATCGTGGTTGCCGGCGATGACGACCTTGACGCGGTGCGGCTGGGCCTTGAGCCAGTCCAGCTGCTTCTGGATGGCCGAGGCGGAGCCGTCATTGGTGAGGTCGCCGGCGTGGATGAGGACGTCGCCGGCGGGCACGTCGACGACGTTGTCATGCGTGTCGGAGATGCAGACGACGCGGATGGGGGGCCGGCCGCGCGGCGGGTAGAAGGGCGTGCCACGCAGGAAGAGGGCGAGGCGGTAGAAGCGCGAGGCGAGGTAGGTCAGGGGCGAGGAGAGGAGGTGGTCGAGCAGCGTCGGGCTGTCGAAGCGGTCGCTGCGGCGGAGGCCGAGCCAGGTGAGGAGGCCCATGGCTGGGCGAGGAACGGACGTCTCGCCGCGGCGGCGTGTCGCCAGATGCGGGCGGCGATGGGCAGCGGCGGCAACGGGGCGGGCGCTGAGGCGGGATCTGCTTGGTGATGGATGACAGCTGTCGTCTCGCGAGGTTGGACGAGAGGGGTTTGTCTAACGGCCCGTGGCGCCGTCTCCGGTGTAATCGTATGGCAATGGGGGCGGATGCTGCTGCGAAGGGCGCAGAGCTGACCGGGCAGGTACGCAGGCACGCAGGCACGCAGGCACGCAGCAGGAGCTCGTTGGCCGCAGCTTCGCGGTGGTGCACTCGGGCACTCAGACGGCGGCGGTGATGTAATCGCGGCAGGGGTGTCACCTGTCACTGCCTGTCAGAGCTCACCGCGGTGCTGGCCAGTAAGTACCTAGGCTGTGATATCAGACGAGAGATCCGATTTCGCTTTCAAGTACACCAACTTCAAAGCAATTCGTCCGGAAGCCTGCCACTTGCGCGCAAGCAGGCACAGGTACAGGCAGGGGCACGGGCACGGGCAATCGCGAAACCACCAACTTGAGGAGAGGCACGGCGCCTGGGTAGGTACCTAAGGTATTGTGCCCGGCGTCCATTGCCCGCATTGGCAACAATACAGGCGCCGTCGCGCACCCTCACCTTACCTAGTGCCGCGAACTGCGGTGGCCAGCCGTGCCAATTGGGCCCGACGCCGTTGTCACTGAATCGGACGGTTTTCTGGAGGCGCTCAATTGGTGGATCTGGCCAGCCACGGGCAGCACGGGCCATCATGCCACGCCTCTTCCCTCTCCCAGCAGCAGTCGAGGAACCTGGAGGCGGTACATTGGTTGAAGGCTTCCAAGGTTCAATGCTGCGAGGCCACCAAGGCCACCTGAGCTGCACCTCGAGACCCCGTCATCCCGCCCCTCACCTCACACCCAGTGCTCCGCTGCCGCCACAGTTGACCTGCCGGCGGGCCCCCCACCTCCACCTCCATCCGCTCCACTCGCCGATGCGGCCGGCCCATGCCCAGCTGAAGCTGAGCTGGCCGTGCTGGAGCTTGCCGAAGCTTGATTTCCGGCAGCCACCTCAGCGACCCTTGGCCCGCCCAAGCTTGGAGCCGGAGATGACGTCTTTTGTCCTTCGAGCTTGTCCTGGACGCATCCCCGTCCTTGGTCGACGACCTCGACTCCACGACTCCACGACTCCAACATTTTCTACCTACACAGCCATCCTCTACTCGCATCCGCCCTCCTTCCGAATCTGCTGATCGCGACCTCACGGCTGCTTGCCTAGACCACTGGCCGATTCACCACAATGTCGAGCCTGCGGGGCCTGTACGGCCACAAGGGCGACACTGCCGGTCAAGACAATCTTGGGTACGCCGGCCACTGTGCCCGATGCTCGTGACACTTCACACTGACGTCTGTCTACCTACGCCAGCGTCGACTATGTAATCTGCTTCAAGGTCCCTCCTAAAGGTGCGCGCCTGACGCCCGCGTCGCTCGCGTCGCGAACCTAACCGTCCTTGGGTACTGAGGAGCTCCTGACCGTCCTCCAGAACGCGCCGAGGCCGAGGCCGGCTTCGTCCAGGTCGTCGAGTCCCTGACCCGCGTCGGCCTGGCCACCGAGGTCCGCAGCCACGACGCCGAGGCCCTCCTCCTCTTCGTCAAGGTCGCCTCCGCGGACCTGCTCGCCCGCCACGTCTACCGCTCCCGCCTGCAGGACTGGCTCGGCGGCGTCCGCACCTCGGGCCCCGAGTCCGACGTCTCGCGCTCCCTCCGCGAAGAGCCCGTCACCGAGGCCGAGCGCCTGCGCATCGTCTACCAGATCATCACCCGGCCCGCCAACGAGGGCGGCGCCGGCGTCACCGAGTCCGCCAAGTCGGGCCCTTCCAAGCACGTCGCCGCCGTCTTCCCCCTCCACGACCAGGCCTTCAACAAGGCCTGGATCCAGAAGTGGAGCAAAAAGTACACCATCGATCAGGCCGACATCGACGAGATCCGCGATAAATTTGGCGAGGACGTCGCCTTCTACTTTGCCTTTCTGCGGAGCTACTTCCGCTGGCTCATCTTCCCCTCCGCCTTCGGCTTCGCCTGCTGGCTGCTCCTCGGCCAGTTCTCCTACGTCTACACTCTCGGCATTGGCCTGTGGTCCGTCGTCTTCCTCGAGTACTGGAAGCAGAAAGAGGTCGACCTCGCCGTTCAATGGGGCGTCCGCGGCGTCTCCGCCATCCAGCAGCACCGCCCCGAGTTCAAGTGGGACTTTGAGGCCGAGGACGCCGTCACGGGTGAGCCGAAAAGGGTCTACCCGCAGACGAAGCGCCTGCAGACGCAGCTGCTTCAGATTCCCTTTGCCCTGGCCTGCGTCGTCGCTCTCGGCGGGCTCGTCGTCATCTGCAACTCGCTCGAGATCTTCATCAACGAGGTCTACGACGGGCCCTTCAAGCAGTACCTTGGCTTCTTGCCCACGATACTGCTGGTCGTGTTTACCCCTACTTTCTCGGCCGTGCTCATGGGCGCGGCCAACGTCCTGACCGACAAGGAGAATTATGAAACTACAGACTGTGAGCTTATACACAAGCATCTGTTCCGTTCGCGAACCACGAGCTGACCGTCCGCAGCCTACCATGCCGCCCTGGTCCAGAAGCAGTTCGTGCTCAACTTCATGACCTCGTACATGGCCTTATTCTTTACTGCTTTCGTCTACACTCCGTTTGGTCATGTTCTGCTCCCGGTGCTCGAGTTCTGGAGGAAGACGGCCCAAGTAGTCACGTTCAGCAACAAGGCGCTCCCGACCCAAAAGTTCCACATCAACGCGCAGAGGATCACCAGTCAGATGTTTTATTTCACTGTTACGGCGCAAATTGTCAACTTTGCCACAGAGGTCATCGTCCCCTACGTCACGCACAAGGCCACCGCCAAGGCAAAGGAACTTCAAGGCAAGAAGCCTCCGACGCAGGATGCCGCTGAAGAGGTGGAATTTTTGAAGCGCGTACGTGACGAGTGTGAGCTGGAGGTGTACGACGTGACCGGAGACTACAGGGAGATGGTGATGCAGTTCGGTAAGCAGCCCCGTGTCCTGCATTTTCCCCTTGTTGGTGCTGACTCGGGCCAGGATATCTTTCGCTCTTCTCTGTGGCCTGGCCGTTGGCAGCATGCTGCTTCCTCGTCAACAACTGGGTAGAACTGCGTTCAGATGCGTTGAAGATTGCGATTAGCTGCCGGCGTCCCATTCCATGGCGTTCGGACTCCATCGGACCCTGGCTCACTGCCATCGGGTTCCTCTCCTGGCTGGGCAGCGTAACCAGCTCTGCCATTGTGTACCTATGCAGCGGCTCGCTTAATGGGGCCAGGGGGACGACGTCGCAGTTCACCGCATGGGGGGTGCTCCTCAGCATCCTGTTGGCCGAGCACTTTTACCTGGCCGTGCAGCAGGCCGTGCGATACGTCATGAGCAAGGTGGAAAGCCCCGGTCTCCAGCGCGAGCGCAAGGAGAGGTATCTGATGAAGAAGAAACTCATCCACGAGAACCTGGGCGAAGAAGCAGCGGAGAAGGCGTCTGCGCCAGGAGTCGAGACGACGGACAAGATCACTAGGGCGAGTCTCGAGGAGGAAGCCCGGCAGGCGTCCGTCCGCGGGCAAGGGACAGCAGAAGAGCTGTGCGCATACCCGGGCTCTACTCGATGACCATGCGCTGACTTGCTTCCGTGCAGATTCTGGCAACACCAACGAGGCATGCAGGAGACAATCATAATCGGCCGCAGGCTGATTGAACAGGTGAGAGCCCCTGTCCCGTGTAGCCCGTAGGGATGCACATGGTGTCTGGGATCCCTGCTGACGTGAAGCTTCAAGGGGGCATCTGAAACTGGCAACAAGCAGGGCGATCCGGCACCGAGCCCTAGGGCCTAGGGTGACCCCAAATGTTGGAGGCCGGGAGGCCGGGGAATAAGTTGCTCGGGCCGCGGGAGGAGCGGCGTGGGTGATGCTCCTGGGCCACAGACCCCAGGTTCTTTTGGAATAGGGGGAGCAACTATCGACGCTGGATAAATTGCGATAAGGTCACCGTTACTGTAGTCTTGCATCTGACGCGGAGCGCTCGTGCGGCGCATCTCTTGGACGAGAGCGAACGGGGGCCAAACGCCGGCATCACGGACTGGGGTAAGGCAGGGATCTCCCGGCCCCTGGGAGCACGATGTGTCCGCAGATGGAATCCTGCAGAGTGCAGAACTGTCGGGCCGGACACGCAGCTTGCGACGCTGGCCGGGATGCCTCACCCCGGCGTCATGGGCGCGCTTCGTCGCGACGACGCCATGTCCGGACATCCCAGCCTAGCCGGTGACCGGGCAGCCGGTGTGCTCAGACGGGGGTAGCGTATACGAGTACGGACTACGTCGACCGAGACCCGGGTGCGCCAGGGCCCGGGACAATAAAATACAGTGTACTGTGCAGCGCGTCGTGCACGTGGGCTGCTGCTGAAGAGTGAGGCTTCAAGGCTCGCGGCCACGGCAAAACGGGATGTTCTGGAATGCGCGTCCTGCGGTGGTGGCGCTTACACGCACCCTGCTGATTGGGCTTCGGAGTCGCTGTCAAGCCAAGGCCACGGCAGCCGCCTCGCAAGTGGGTGGGCGAGAGACGTCGACGGCAGCCCGCCCAACATGCTTTGAACTGCCAGGAGGATGCAGACTCTAGGCGCATCATGTGCCGCCTCGTGCGTTGTGCCGCCCTATCGTACATCTCCGTCCCTACATTCTCGTCCGCAGGCTCGCGGCGCTTGGCCGCAACGGGACACCGCGGGCTGGCTGTTGGGTGCCGCGGCGACGCCCAGCCGGACCAGCCCAGCCCACACGCACGACTCGGCACTGGGTCGGGCCAGAGTCAGTGCCAGTGGGCGGCGGCGGGCGGCCGTTCTGCCGTCTTGGGTCGGTCCTGGTCGGAAGTCGTCGTCGTGGACTCGCCGATAGGGCATGTCGTCGAGTCTTGACTCTCGACCCTCGACTCCGGGACCGAGTCTGTGCGCTGAGGCCCGGGGCGTGGGAGGTGGAGGCAAGGAGGCAGGCGCCGCTTCGCACAGGCCACAATCTCGCTCTTTCCCTCCCTCTCCCCCGCCGTGTCAGCGTGACCTTATCCCCCATTGAGGTTGGCAGGCACGCGCAAGGCTGCTGCTGCCACGCAGGGCTGGCCCTGACGTCCATTGCCCGGACCTTGACAGCTCTGCACAGACTCCCGCTGTGAACTTTGGTGATGGATGGACGGATGGGCTCGCTGACTCCGGACAACAACCCAGCTGGCCCCTGCGCGCGCCCCTCGCCTTGCCTTGCCTTGCCTGCACACTGTATGCACGGGGTGGCACCGCTCACGCATCCGTCCATCCATCCATTCATCGCCTCCAACGACGAACCCGCACGCTACGGACTACGGACCCGGTACCTCCCCTCGCGCTGTCGACTTGACGATGCGGAGCAGCATCCAGCGATCCACTTGCGGCAATATCAAAGTGCAGCGACTATCGAGTGGACCGAGGATGCCCGACCAGGGGGGCCGCCCTCGGTGACTCTATCCGGCACCAGGGGGGGCCAGGGACCCGATTCTGCAACGACAGGCCCAGGCGCGGGTCGCGGGCCTGGGATTCGATCCGCGACAGGGCGAGGAGCCAACTTTGAGACGGAACGACCTGGGGAAAAAAGAAAGATGGGTGGCGTGCCTGGCGTAGGTTAGCGGGGATTTTCCATCTGACGCAAGGTACGGGCCACGGGGGCACGTTGCTCGTTGTGCTTCTGCTCGTCGTCGCTGGGCGTGCCATGCCATGTCGTGCCTGGCTCGGCTCGTACCAACATGGGTTCTGCCTGCCTTGGGCGTACGTATCGAGCACTCGTACCTATCGACCGCCCGTCGTCACCCGCGTGCATGACGGCTGAATGCGCGATGTCGCATTGTACCACTGCCGCGCGCGGGACGAGCGCCCTTGGCGGCGACGGCAGCCTGCTCTGCTCTGCTACCTACTACCTACCCGGGCATGTGTACAGTATTATTACTCGCATGTGCGCGTCTGCCGTCCTCGTTGGGGACGAGACCGATGATGCTGGGCTGGCTGGCTGGATGGCTGGCCCCCTCGACGTTTTATCTTGATGAGAAAGGTGAGACACAGCGTGCCTGCATTAGGCGCTGCTCCTCGACGCGCGAACGCGGCACTTACAAGCAAGACACGGCGCTTCGCCCGGGGCACTCACATACCCGGCCGGCCTGCACGGAAAGATGTCGGCGAGACAGCAGCCCCGTTCGAGAGAGAAGCAGCAGCAGCAGCAGCAGCAATAGCAGCAGCCGCCGCCGCCGCTGGTGGCACCGCGCGGCACAAAGCCAGTACAGTACTCGTACCTTTTGCTAGCCAGGGGCGGCCATGTCGACGAGAATCACGGCTTGCATCTTTGTGATTCCACGGTTGGATGCTTTGGGCCAAGCAAAGGGCTTCGAAATCTGACGGCCTACTAGTTCGCTCTGCCTGGACTCTTGGACGGAGCCAAATCCACTCACCCGCTCGTACAAGCTCACCCGCGGCGGCCACCAATCGATCCCTCGCTCGCGATCAACGTGGGCGACTGGGGGTTAATCGTGGATCCAGGCTAGCCCGGGATCATTGGGCCGGGCAGTTCCATTGAGCCCCCCTTCGATGGGACCTCTGGGAGCGGCAG